>JALMGA010000014.1:3235000-4435000 GCA_023333525.1 Aspidoscelis tigris stejnegeri | reverse complement strand
TTTAATTGAGGGTACTCAGAAAGCCTCTCTTCATTTTGCGTCATTTCCACACGCAAAGGGATGACTGATTTGCATAACCCTATGAAAGGGGTTGCATTTAAAAGGTAAGCCAGGAGCTTACCTGGGATTGGGTGGAAAGATCAAAAAGAAACACCATTAAAACTGCGTGGGGTATGTTGGCATGGGGCAGTTGAGGTCAAGATTAGCAAGATCAGAGACCTTTTCGCACTACAGCCAGATGGCTGTAGTACATTAAGGCTGAGACATGGAGGGACGGATCCCCCATTCATGTGTCGCTTACCAGCCAAGGTGTGACTGGGGCATCCATCCCCATGTCTCCCAGCCCAAAAAGGCTGCTGCGGGGGTGAGACACCCTGCCTAGGCCTGCTGCCACTGGGCCGTTATCGGCCCACTGGCTGGCAGGCCCAGTTCAGGGTACCACAGGCTGCCGCCGGCCCAATCGCACCAGCAGGAGCTCATGGGCACATCCTGGCATCCACCCCCACCCAGGGCAGGGCTTGCTCATATCAAACTGCATTGTTCTTGCACAGACTGCCTGGTTTGATGTGCCAAAGCCCACCTGCAGGGCTAGTAAGTTGCACACGCATGGCTGGGGGCGGCGCAGACCCCTGGGTGGGGGTAGCCACCAGGGGCTCCCCGTGGGCTCCTGCTGGTGCAACTGGGAACATAAGAGAAGCCCTTATGGATCAGACCACCAACCAGCTAGTCCACCATCCTGTCCCGTACGGTGGCCCACCAATTGCTCATGTTCATGTTCTCATCAATTTCATCAATGCTGAGCTGAACCCATTGGTTTATAAATGAGGTGAATCTTTCAGCCACCCAGGACCAGAGCAGGAGACACAGTCCGGATTGTCAATCCAGCCAGCAGCTTCATTCTGACCTGGCAGCCATTTTTGGATCAGACTGTCCCTAAGAACATCCTATTATTTATGAGGCATTTTGGCCAAACATCTCAGCTTCTTCTTTCTTTTCTTTCTTTCTTTTTTTCATTTCTGGTTCCGTGTCTGATAGCTACATGGCCTGTAACGCACTTGTTATGAGACAGACAGTAAACACTTGCAACTTGAACATATTGGAAAAGCAATTAGGATTTGTCTAAATAAGACGTTTATCCTTCAAAGGGCTGGGCAGAGAGATGCCTTGTGTGCAAAAGTCTAGTAGATCAATGCTACCTAACCCCTGAACCCAGGATTGCATGGGTTTCCAAAGGTGTAAAACCATCCTGGTCCAAGGGTATATTTGCAAAACCACAAGGTAAGAAAAGGTGAGGCGGAGCAAGATAAACTGTTGATGACCGTTGTCTGTTTTAAACTCAGTTCAATGAATTTATAGGCCTTTTCGCACTACAGCCGAATTGCTGTAGTGCAGTAAGGCTAGGACGTGTGGGGACGGATTCCCCATTCACACCTAGGCAGGTAAGGAACGTGTGGGCACATGCCCATGTGCGAAAGGGGAATCTGTGTCTGCGGGGCCTAGCCAAAAAGGCTGGCGCGGGGGTGGGACTCCCCTCTCAGACATGCCACCATCGGGTCGGATTCGACCCAGGGCAGGCAGGCCTGTTGCATTCCTTCCCTGGTTCCCAAGGGCTCTTGGGTCCCCGAGATTGGGCCCCCTAGGGCCCACAGGAACCCCCCCCCGGGTACCCACCCACTCCGAACATGAGCCTGTGCAGGGATGCCCATGCGCACAAGGCACTTACGTTGTGCTCGTCAGGTTCCAAAGTGGCCAGCACGGCCGGCGGCATTGTGCCTCTGTGCACACTGCCTGCTTTGATTGGCTAGCTGCAGGGGGGATTCCTGCAGGCCCTAGGGGACCGGATCCAGTCCCCTAGAGCTCACAGGAACTGGGGAAGGAACATGACAGGCTTGCCCAATGGGAGCAGCTGGAGGAGGGGCCTGCAGCTGTGAGGGAGGGAGCGTGCAAAGGGTCTCCTTCCCAAACAGCTGTGGGACGGCTTGGAACATGCTGGGCCAGGTGTAGAGCGCAATTTCATGCTCTACACCCGGAACGCATGTAGGGCGCCCTGGGACAGGCTAGGGTGGTTCCAAACAGAACCACCAGCCCAGCGGAGTGAATGCTCTGTCCCTACACATGTTCTGGAGGCCCTCGTGTGAAAAGGCCTCATGAGTTCAATTCAATGAGTTCAATTCAAGGAATTCAATGAATTGATTAATGAAATGCAAACATATAAGGGCTCTAAAACAAATCATGCAAAAAATCCATGTGGTGCAAAACCTAGGCGGGATCCACATGGCACTCTTAATGCACCTTGAGTGTGCAGTGAGTGTGCAATGTCTACACAATGATTGCAGTGTGAAGGGAGAGAACAGCCTCCACACTGACAACACATTCTTCCCATGTAGTCCCTTTAGTGGCGGAGCAGTCTGACGCATGCTCAGGTAGCACATGCATGAGAACGTTTTTTCGACATTCTATCTGAGTCGATTCGAATAGTTGAAAATGCAATTCAATCTGAACTACTTAAATTCGAATTTAACAAAATTCAGTTCGAATTAAGCAAATTCACTTTTATTTCCTCCTTGGAGTGAGGAGGCGACCTGAAACTGTACTACACCATCATGTTTTTCAGACCACATTCCAATAAAATCTATACATCTCCACACCTCTGCTTCTGCTTGGCTGGGGTACAAAATTACCCCACAGGACCCCATGTGGGCTGCTCCGTTCCTTCAGTGCGCAGCTGTCTTCCATCACAGAAGGGAATTCGGGTGCAGAGACTAACGCAGAGGCGGCTGCCACAAGGAAGAGAAACAGAAACTGAAAAGAGCAAATATCTTAGCAACCTACCAATTGTGTTGCCGGCCTTCATCAATTACAGACTCCCAGAAGCCCTTCTAGTGACAAGCGGCTGGGACCATCATTATCTGCAAGTTTGACATTTGGAACCTCAGCTTTCTGGCTAATTTATTGCAGGCAAGGGCCTCGCTAGGAACAGTGGGCCAGCGGTATGAAAAATGGCCTTTGTCCCACAGCACCCCCTTCACACAGCTGGGATATTCGGCTGCTGGTTCAGTCTGGTTGCTTTTTTCCATCCCAATCTCAGGACTTGTGAAGAAGGAGAAGGAGAGTTGGCTTTTCTACCCCACTTTTCTCACTCATTTAAAGGGACTCAAAGCGGCTGACAAAGCTTTTCTATTCTTCTCCCCACAACAGAACACCCTGTGAGGTAGGCGGGGCTGTGAGAGCTGTGACTAGCCCAAGGTCACCTAGCTGGCTTTATGGAGGAGGGCAGAATCGAACCCAGTATTCCCAGGTAAGAGTCCGGCTCCTTAACCACTAGACCAAACTGGCTCAAGTGTATCAATGGCTCCTAGAACAGATGCCAAGGTACCATATCCACGTTGGAGAGGCAGGCAGGAGGCCTCCGAAGGCCATTTGATGGGATTCTAGAGCAGGAGAAGGTTTGCCCTTGTCTCTGCTTGAGATGCCCATGGCAATTGGTGGGCCACTGTGTGGGACAGGATGCTGTACTAGATGGGCTGTGGTCTGATCCAGCAGTGCTCCTCTTATTTTGCATCAAAGCGGTCAGGTCAAACTGACTGCATGGGAAGAGGTGCCTCCTTGCTTTGGGATGGCAGCCTTTTCGGGCTGTACAGGCAGGCGATGGACTGACCATTCACACCTTGGCCGGTAAGGGGCACGTTGGGAAATGCCTCAGATGGAAAGAGCTATATCCCACCTGCCTCTATGCTTGCAACCCCAGTGACAAAGCAGCTATTTCCAGGCGTTTCAACGGCGTGGGTTTTTGAAACTTCGCCTTTGAGTCGAATATCGGCTATATTCGAAGACTGACCTTTTCATGCAAAGCGAAAGCTTTTGTGCCTTCATTCAAAGCTTTGTCACGTTCAAAGTGGCTCCCCAGTTGAACTCCAGAGCAGATCCGCATCCGATTCGCATTGGATTCACAGGCACGAAAATTTGAATAGTAGTGCATTCAAAGTGGCTCCATCCACATGAATGCACATTTGCATACCATCTGCTTCTTCAATGAGAAGCAAGGTGGTGGTGGTGGGAAATCATGCACATCCCTAAATCACTGATTGTAGCTCCTGTCTGGATGCAGCCTATGGTCCCATCCCCATGCGGGTTTTGGTCTGAATAGAAACCGGGGCTGTCCCCATGCAAAGCCGCCTTGCCTCACTTTCCGTGGACCAAATCACCCAAATCTGGGCCAAATTTGGCCCAGGGAAAAACTGTTCTCAGCACAGTTTGGTAGCCGAGTCCGCAACAGTTTGGGTGCTGGGTCTGCACATGGGGACAGTCCTGGACTATTTGGGGAGACGACTGGCACTCACATCATTGGGGGTGGGTTTTCACATCCTGTACTCACCATTCCTGTCTCACGCATTGGGGATCACAACTGTTGGGATTTGGGGGGAATAAATTGTGATAAAACGCACATGATGAGGGGGTCAAACGGCCTTCACTATCCCACAGGTCTCTTTTCCACAGCCATTATTCCATGCTCCTTCCCCAGTCAGCAAGCCAGCCATGATAATGGCTTGATTCCAGGGTGGTTTTGCACACAAGCGCTGCACCACCTTTCCAGGCAACATGTCCATGCCTGTAATTGCCGTAGCAGGTAGCACAGGGGTGGAGTGATGTCAATCCAGCTTCCTATCAGGAGAGAGGAGGTGGAGATGAAATGATGCTAGTTCCCCACGCAGGGGTTCAGTGTGGTTTGCATGGGGACAGCCGTATTCACGCACAGCCTGCATTAACGCCGACATGGGGAAGGGGACAATTTGAATTCAGCCCCATACCTGGACTAAAACGAGCCCAATTCAGACCAAAAGCCTTGCAGGGGGATGTGGCCTATGGGTGTTTTTCCACTGTCACTAGAAGTACCCATTAAGTACCCATTAACGGGTACAAAAATGCCATTATGTACCCATTAATGGGCACTTAATGGGTACTTCTAGTGACAGTGGAAAAACACCCTATGTGTTATTTCCAAAATTATGTAGGTTTTTAACATTTGGAGCAGTGAAGGGTAACCAGTGATTAGCTTACTGCTCCTTTTTAAAATTTAATTCTGATTTTTAATTTTGATATCATCTCTGAGGGGTAAGGTATTCAATCTCCCACTGCCTATGTTTATTTTTTTAAAGAAAGGTAATGCAGAATGCAGGAAAGTATTAAAAACTGCAGCCAAAATTGGGGAAACAGGGGTTAAAAATGGGCAACCGTGACTCCCCCTACGTATAGGGCCGAATGAATGCAAGAAAAGTTAGATAATTCCAAAGCACTAAATAACAAAGGGTGATTCAGATAAGTAAAGTATGTTTCTAAGGATCTTTTCATGTGCTCAGTCTTTTGCTACAGCATCTCTTGGAGGGGACCTGAATCACTTCCCTTCATCAAAGATCTCCCGTCCTTTTGTAACTATTTCACAGCAAAGTAACCAAAGAGTTGATCTTCTCCTTGCTTTTCAGCTCCTTTCTTGGTTTATTATAGACTGGCTTTGCCAAGGGAAATATCAGCCCTTGTAGAAGAAATACCGTTTAAAAGCACGTTTGGTGGAACTCTTGATTTTAAATTCTACATTGTATAGCCTAAGAGAAAAGATACGAAGCTGTTCCTGTTACAAAGATTTTTCTGTTTTGTGTTGTTTTAAGGAAAAGCCGAGTGCTTAATTTAATGGAAGGCGTGTTAGCACACCGAGCTGTGTGAATTTCAAATAGGGTGGCTGGATGCCCAGTTCTAGAAAAAGATGAATTAGGATGTGTTTTTGCGTCATAATTCAGGCACTAATTTAGACTTCCATTGATATCTAGAATTTATCCTTCCCCCTTTGTTCCAAATAAGTCCAGGGCATGGTGCAAAGTCTAAAACAAGGGACAAAAATAGAACATCTGTCACGGTGGAAGTAAAAGCCTCGTCAAAGCAAAACGAGGGCAGCAAAATCAAAAATCAAAATCCTAAATTCAAAGCTACCAAATAAAGAAGGAAACAAAAGGCCGGGGTGGAAAACGCAAATGCATCTCTGATTGATGAAGAAAGCCACCTCTGGACACATGTGATATCGTGATATGCACATCTGGTTATTGTGATGGCACAAAAGGCCTGGAAGTGTGTGAAGACCATCACCACGCATGCATGGCCACCTCTTTTGGACCCCAAGCACAGGGGCCACATTTAAGATGGTGGCTCTCAGTGTGCAGACAGGTAGCGTATAATGCTATTTCCGGAAAGCATACACTGTCAGATTTTCCAAAATAGGACATTTATGGTTTTCATCCCAATATTGCAGGATTATGTTGGGGTTGCCAGAGATAAGAATATAAGAGCAAGTTCAATGGAGGGCTACCAGATTGTTAGTGGCTTGGGAACCATGTCCTACCGGGAACAGCTGAAGGATCTAGGAATGTTCAGCCTGCAGAAGAGAAGACTGAGAGGAGACATGATGGTGGTCTTCAAGTATCTGAAGTATCTCAATGCAGGATTCCAGCTGGGTGGCCTTGGGCTAGTAACACCTCTCTTCTGAGTTCTCACAGCCCCACCCACCTCACAGCGTGTTCTGTTGTGAGGAGAAGAACAGAAGGTTTGTCAGCCGCTTTGAGTCCCCTTATATGGATGAGAAAAGTGGGCTGGAAAACCCAACTCTTCTTCTTCTATTCAATTTGTCCACGAATGTCGGAATTCGTATGTATTTCTTCTTCCATTTTCTGGCAAACTGAGCACAGGCAACGTCCGACACCCGCAGCCTTTGCAAGTATAATAAAACTCCTGTCATCTTTTTTAAAAAATTCCAAAAGAGAGAGAGAGAGAGATCTTCATACCGCTTGTCTTCTTGTGAAAGACAAGAGCTGGATAGGAATAAACACTCCTGCCTGTGTTTGCTAATTAATGAATGCTAAGAGCATCATTTTAAATTCCACTCCTTGGTTAAGTCAATACTCTCTGCAATGAAAGCCACACTGACTTGATTGCATGTTGGTGATACAATACCACCCCCATGTGCAGTAAACCTGTCTAGCAAGAAGTATATGAGAAAAAAAAGGCAAACACACACACACCCCATTTAAAGTTACTGTTAGGGGTAAGGGTTCATTTGAATTCTATCCAAATTGAATATTTGCTTCGAACTGAAATTCAAAAATCTGGATTTTCGAAAATCCGATTCAAATCCAGATGATCCAGATCCCTATTTTTGAAAATCTGATTCGAATCCAATGATACGAATGTCGGGAACATTCATATCCGATTTTCCTATCCATTCGCATCCTGTTTTTATCGCGTTTGCATTTTTGTTTGCATCCCGTTTGCATCCCGTATTACAAGCGTAAATAGACCCAATATTCGGATGTGTTATACAATGACGAATCCCATCGAATTATTCGAAACTTTGTATCATATTTTTAAAAATCCAAATTCAATCCGAATTCAAAAAGCTGGATTTTTGAAAATCCGATTCGTATTCAAATGTCAGTGTTCGTCGAATTCGAATCGGATTTTCAAATTTTCGAATATCTGTGCACATCCCTAGTTAGGGTTATGCATGAATGCAAATTTTGAATTCGATTGATAATGAATAGAATATTCAAAAATCCGAATGTATCTGAATGATAAAAGAATGAATGTCTGGACATTCGATTGGATACAAATATATTCGTATACATTTGTACGAATAATTCAGTCCAGCTAGTTGGCCACTAGAAGAACAGGCTGCAGGATTGGAAGGTCCATGGGTCCAATCCAGTGAGGAACATCTTAAGGTCTAATATTCATGGAGCCCACAGCTAGTTGGCCACTAGAAGAACAGGCTGCAAGATTGGAAGGTCCATGGGTCCAATCCGGTGAGGAACTTCTTAGGTTCTTATGTACATGGAAGGAACAGCCTCCGTTTCTGGGAGGCTTCAGGCAGAGCAAGCTGTATGCTCATGTCTTGCTGGTGGCCTTCCTTGTGAAGCTGGTTGGCCACTGAAAGAACAGGCTGCGAGAGTGGGTGAGCCATGGGTCCAATCCAGTGATGAAGTTCTTATGTTATTATGTACATGGAAAGGACAGCCTCAGTTTCTGGGATCAAACTAAGGATTGCTGCAGAAGTTGAGATGGGTGAGCATTTCTTGGGATCCCCAAAATGAGGGTACAGAAACACACCCAAGTCAGGTGGAGGTCAGTCCACTCTTTCATCCCATGTGGATGCAATGGGTTAAGGAAAGTTGGGTCACTGCGTTTGTCATGCTCCATGCCCTGACTCTCAGGCAAGGAGGTCACCCCCCTGTAACTCCAGATGCAGGATCCATGCCACAGGGTCCGTCCTGGGACCTGCTTTGGTCCACTCAGACACAGACAGTTCAGACTCAGACTCTGAGTCACACCCAGAGGCAAGTTCACTTTGGCGAGAGGAAGCTCAGGTGCGCTGATCTGCCCACTTTGAAGCCAAACAGCTGTGCAGGAGAAGACGGGGACAGTGAGAGAGTAAGCCGTTCCCTCCTGTTGCAAACCAAAGTTTTCCTTGCAACTTTCTCTCTCTAGATCTCTCCAGGGGTGTGTATGAATTGTTTTTTTGCATTCCGATTTGAGTCAAATCAAATGTCAAAACATTCCATTTTCCTGACCCGTTGGACATATTCTTCGCTGATCACATTTTTCCCTTGCCCACTCTTTATATTATCCAGCTGCAGTATTCCCAGATATTTATAGGCCTCAGGCTGCTGGCACTTTATGGTTTGCCCATTGGGCATTTTGATGCCTTTGGTGTCTGTGATTTTTCCTTTCTTCAGTGTCACTGTGGCACATTTAATATATGTTTTAATATATACTGTTGTTTTTTTTAATATATGTCTGATTTTAAATGTTGTTACCCGCCCTAAGGCCTTTGAACATAGAGTAGGACAGAAGGACAAATAATACATAAAGAAATATGTAAAATATTATTATCATCATCATCCTTATCATTTGAACATGGAAAACAACATTAGAGCACAACCACCAGATCATTAGTTGGTCTTCATTGCCCATTGACTTCTTCCCAAGAACTTAGGATTGTAGTAGTAGTAGTAGTAGTATCATCATCATCATCATCATCATCATCATCATCATCATCATCGTTATTATCATTTCAACAAGGAAAACAACATTAGGGCACAACCACCAGATCATTATTTGGTTGGTCTTCATTGCCCATCGACTTCTTCCCAAGAATTTAGGGCTATATTGTTGTTGTTAGCATTACTATGCATTGGATTCCAGTGTAAGCTGGCTGAGGTTGTTTCAACCCTCTCTGGAGAGGAAGGTGCCATCTTAAAATGGCAGCCGTGCAGAAGGAGGGGGTGGGAAGACGCAGGAGGGGAAACGCAACGTAATGTATTTCACGAGAACTGCAGGATCCCTCCTTCCCCCCTCCCTCCCTCCCTCGCCCCCAGTCACCCAACCCCCGCAAGCTGCAAAGTTGCCATTTGATGGGCCGTCAAATCCATCTGCTTTCCGAATATCCCTTCCTCGCTGTTTACCACAGGCTGTCTATCTGTTTTAACAACCTCCAGAGGGATTTGGCACAACTCATTACGCCCCAAATTGCTACTTATGCATTCACTCCTGCACTTGTCAAGCTAATCTCCGCGCGCGCAACGCCTCCCGCCAAAGGTATGCGCAGCTCCTCTTTGGAGGCCGCGGATCAAAAACGAACATGGGGCCGTGTTGTAGCAAGACAAAAACATCCCCCCCTTCCCCGTGCATGACTGAAGGAATGCGGGGCTGATCTGAGCTCCTGCCTGGAGCAAGCTTTTCAAAAAAATAAGAATAAATATAATTAAGGGAAAGCATCCCATCCGTCTCCAAGTGCACGTGGAACTACATCTGTAGAAGCTTCAGACATTTTGCTTTTACTGGAACTACACAGCCAACAATTAGGGATGTGCATGAATGATCCGTTTTATTCGGATTTCGGATGAATGCGTCCGAATTCTGAGATTCATGGACGGATCAAATAGGACCCTATTCGTAGGAGTCCTATCCATCCACGAATCAAATAACCCAGTATCTGTAGAAGCCTCATTGCCCTGGAGCCTCCCTCCCTCAGCCACTCTCCCCCGAAACCTCCCCCTGTGGCCTCCCCAGGGGCCCTTAGCTGCCTCCGTGGTGCCCTGGGCCTCTTCAAGGGGCCTCCGGAACCGCAAACAGGCTTTCCGGAAGAAGAAGATGAAGAAGATGATGAAGAAGATGAAGAAGATGATGAAGAAGATGAAGAAGATAAAGAAGATGATGAAGATGAAGATGATGATGAAGATGATGATGATGAAGAAGGAGAAGGAAAGAGTTGGCTTGAGCATTTGGTGGGCCACTGTGTGTGACAGGATGCTGGACTAGATAGGCTTCTCCTATGTTCTCTTATGTTCTTATGTTCTACCCCGCTTTTCTCAGCCATTTAAGGGGACTCAAAGCGGCTGACAAAGCTTCTGTTCTTCTCCCCACAAGAGACACCCTGTGAGACAGGTGAGGCTGTGATGGCTCAGAGGAGAGCTGTGACAAGCCCAAGGTAACCCAGCTTGCTTCATGGGGGAGGGTGGAATCGAACCCAGTATTCCCAGACAAGAGTCCGGCTCCTTAACCACTAGACCAAGCTGGCTAGGCCCTCGGTGCCACCGGAGCGCTCCTGCCCACATTCGAATATTAATTTCTTGCATTTGATTCAATATGAATGGAACCCCCCCCAAAAAAAAATCCACACACATCCCTATCACAGACTTACTGCATCCAGTCGTGATGTCTCCTTAACTAGTCAAAGAACCAGCTGAGAAGCACACCTTTGACGATGCTAGAGGGCCGTTCCCATGTCCCTTCAATCAAAGGAGCAAGGTTGTGAACAACCAGGGGTGAGGACGTTTTAATCAGGGCTGTTCACAGAGGCAGCAATTTTCTCCCTGATTTCCACTTGCTGTTTTCCTTGACTTTTCAGCAGTGGATTACAACTCATTTACTTATTCATGCCTTGGGGCAGAAGGAACAGAATCCATGAATACTCTAGTGAGATGGTTATATTGAAGCAGAAAAAAGTTTTTCATTGCGCCATTAAAGTAGGATGCTTTTGCCTGTCATCCATCCATCCATCCATCCATCCATCTCTGTCTGTCTGTCTGTCTGTCTGTGTGATGCCCATGGGTTTGGTGAGACTTAGAGTGAGACGTTTAGAATTAATGAATGTGTAGTGAACACAAAACTGTCTACACCAGTTAATGTGGGGTCAAAGTGTTATAAACTGAGCAGTATAGAGGTAAGTGGAGCGAGATTTCTCCCCAGCAACAGCGAGAGGGGGGAATGGAACCCTTGGGCGGAGCCAACCAATCAGGTGGAGGCTAGAGGAGACAGAGCTTATATAAACAAGAGCAGAAAAACCGTTGGCTGTTCTGTATCTGGGGCTTGACTTAGAAAGGAGTTAGACAGTGCAGACCCGGGCCCTGAGGGGAATCTAGAATAGAGATTGATCAGGGTCCTGAGTTAAGAAATGAGCTATTATGAACGGCTGGTGTTGAACTGGAACTAACATAAGAGTTGTAAATCAATAAAGTTACTTTTGTTTCAAAAACACTCTACTTGAGGCCTGATTCCTGACACAAGACGCTCAAGGGAGAGGGAAGTGTTGTCATGGGGATATAATGGCAACAGTGTAACCTAAGTGTTGGAGCTCAGCTCAGAAGAAGAAAAAGGCCTAGAAACCTACTATTTAAAAGTGAACTTGAAGTCTGTGGCCTTAGTGGCCAGACTGAAGTGAGCTAGACGCCCGGCTGGGGCTTAATATTTGGTGGCTGCCGGCTGTGGGCGTCACAGTCTGTCTGTCTGTCTGTCTGTCTATCTATCTATCTATCTATCTATCTATCTATCTATCTATCTATCTATCTATCTATCTACCTATCTATCTACCTATCTATCTATCTATCTATCTATCTATCTATCTATCTATCTATCTATCTATCCTGCTTTTCTCACCCATTTAGGAGATTCAAAGTGACTGACAAACCTGTCTATTCTTCTCCCCACAACAGATACCCTGTGAGGTCAGTGGGGCTGTGAGAGCTCAGAAGAGAGCCGTGACTAGCCCAAGGTGGTCACCCAGCTGGCTTCATGGGGGAGGGCAGAATCAAACCCAGTATTCCCAGATAAGAGTCCGGCTCCTTAACTGCTAAACCAAACTGGCTAGGAATGTTTACCAATATTCTGGCCCAGAATTGGACTAGGAGGCTATGTTGTCCCTCCTGATCTGGAACACGGTCCATCTCATGAAGAGGAGACAGACCAGAAAGGGTGGGGTCTCTCTGGTCTATACCAGCGTAAGGGCAAATGAGGACCATAATTGTTCCAAATGTAAACGTAAGTGGAGAAAGGCCCTTATCCTGTTAGGTCATTTGCATTTTAGGGGGCTCAATGATCTTAGGAGACCACAGCGTTCTCAAGAGTTCCCATCTTCCACTGCTGACCAAAATGGTGTTGGGATTCCCTGTTCCGGCAGATCCTGGCTGGAAACCAGATCAAATCAGAAAAGCATTGCCATGGAAACATTATTTAATGCATTACATGCTGATTGTTAACACAGGCCGGCTAATTGGGACTTAGAGATGCAGTAATTGCAAAAGCACCGCCAAGGCCCATGGTTTTTTTATAAAGGTAATCAAAAGCTGATGTGAATTATGCTGTGTTCATTAGCCGCGCGCCACTTGGATGCTGCCTGGACTTTGGAGCACACGCTTCTACCCAAATAGATAGATCATTAGGAGGCAGGGTGGCTGGGCAGTATAGAAACAAACAAAGATGCAGAAATATACGGTTGCCCACACCCAGCCTCTCCCAGCAGTGTGCAGTGGAGTTTTGCATCTACCACAAAGGCGTTACTGGAAGGAATCTGGCAGTACACTATCATGCATTGATTTCCAACTGTTATATACGGCTTCTGTCCACAGAATTGGCTTCAAAGGAGTTTATGAAGATAAAACCCTGCAATTATTGGCAACGTTCTCATGGTTTCTGAGGACCACGCCAGGTGCGGGCTTATACGGCCAGGGTCCACATTCCAACGTATGCCACGGGAGGCATGTCTTCTGGAATGGGGTGGCCATATAGATTCCACATCTGGATGGTTCCCAGGCGTGGAAACCACATCTGAGATGCTTCTGGTGGGAGATGACTTTAAAGTGATCCCTCTGCCTCAGGCAGGCAGACAGAGGGGAGTAAGAGTAACCCAGGTCCCATTCAACATCTTGTTGAAATTTTGTGGGGCTTTTGGAGGTCTCCTGTTTCTGTAGCCCAGCATTCCCTCTCACACAGTGGCCCACCAGTTGCTTCTGGGGATCTCAAGAAGTCACCTGCTCTTGACTTCAGAGGCAAATGTAGAGATAGAAATACAAATAAATAAATAAATAAATAAATAAATAAATAAATAAATAAATAAATAAATAAATAAATCCTGCCTGTCTCTCCAGCCTGCAGGTGGTACCCAGCATCCATTGTAGTAGCTATAGATACAATTGTGCCCCATGAAGTAGACTGTAAGAATCTAAGGTCGCCTCCCCATGCACTATAAAGTCCCGATTGAATCCAAATTCGGCAAGGAGCATCCCCATGCAAAGCCCCCAAACCGCAATGCATTTATTTATTTATTTATTTATTTATTTATTTATTTATTTATTTATTTATTTATTTATTTACGTTTCTGTCATGTGGACCAAATCACCCAAATCTGTGCTAAATTTAGTCCTCTTGAAAACTGTTCTCGCTACAGTTAGGGAAGGAAGTCCGCATTATTTTGGAGGCTGAGTCTGCGCATGGGGATGCTCCTGGGCTATTTGGGAAGGGGATTGATGCTCACATCATTAGTGGGCGGGTTTCACATCCTGTTCTCGCCGTTCCTGTCCTGTGTGTTGGAGATCACAACTGTTTGGGCATTTTGGCAATAAATGGTGACTGAACAGATACGAGTCTCTTTCCACGACCATTACTCCACCCCCCTTCCCCGATTGCCAAGTCAATCGAATGTGCAAGACAAAGAGCAGCTTCTGAAACATGCATACAGTAACAGAGCGCACCAGTTTTACAGCAAAAGGTGCAATCGCCATCCCACAAGTCTCTTTCCATGACCATTATTCCACCCCCCTTCCCCGATTGCCAAGCCAGGTGACTGTGCAAAACAAAGACAGCTTCCGAAACATGCAAACAATAACGGAGTACTCCAGTTTTACAGCGAAAGATGCAATCACCATCCCATGAGTCTCTTTCCATGAATATTATTCCAGACACACCCCTCCCCGATCGCCAAGCCAGGCATGATAATTTAGTCTAAATTGCGCACGAGTGCTAAACTGCTGTACCAGGTGAAGCAGAGCTGCGCGCCTACGGTAAACTGCCACCAAACCCCGTAGCGGCTTTGCAGAATGATCTGGCTTTTTAATATTATTTTTATTATTATCATATTATTATCCCTGCCATCAAAGTGGGCAGCACAGGTGTTGGTGACATCAGCCTGGCTTCCTATGGGGAGAGAGGGGGCGGAGAGAAAAAGCAGGGGTTTAGCGCAGTTTGCATGGGGACACCCATATTTGAATTGAGCCCACGTTACCAGCAAACGCATGGGGACTGCTCAATTCGAATTCAGCCCTGCATCTGGACTAAAAGTAGCCCAATTCGCAATAAATGGAGCGCATGGGGATGGAGGAGCCCTGCTGGATCAGGCCGCAGTCCATCTCGTCCAGCATCCTATCCCACATGGTGGCCCTCCTGTTGCTTCTGAGCATCTCAGGCAGAAGATGAAGGCAAAATCTTACCTTGCTCTCCAGTCCCGGCAAATGACTTCCAATAGACATTGATCCAGTCCAAGGTCCAGAGGTATGAATAAGATCTCGGCGTCGAGGTGACAAAAAGACGGAATGCTCCTTAAAACATTGTTTGAAGGCTGATACGTATATATGGAACCAAGTTTGTGAGCTCAAGATAAAACTCAGCTGAAGGTCTAAGCGAGGGAAGGAGAATAAAACCAGAGGTTCTTATGTTGCTATCTGGACGATGGAGAGAGAGACCCACAAACACACAGAATCACAGCTCAGGATCTGTTCCTTGTAGATGGGAGGCCCACCTCTGACTATGAAGACCAAAGCTGTGGTGGGGAGAAGAACAGAAGGTTTGTCAGCCACCTTGGATTTCCTTAAAATGGTAAAAAACGTCAGATAGAAAAGCCAACTCTTCACCTTCATATCTCTCCAGCCTCATATCTCATAGTCACAAGGTTTGTTTCTGCACTCCTCCATGAAGCCAGCTGGGTGACCTTGAGCAGGTCCTAGTTCTCTCTCTGAGCAATCACAGCCCCATCTGCCGCACAGAGTGTCTGCTGTGGAGTGAAGAGCAGAAGGTTTGTCAGCCAGTTTGAGTCCCCTTAAAAGGATGAGGAACACTGGGTAGAAAAGCCATCTTTTCGTCTTCGTCATCACCATCACCGTTGCCTTCTCCTTCCTCTTCGTTTTCTCCTTCTCCTTCTCCACTACCCTGTGGATCTTGCCTTGGGTAAGTTAAACTCTGGGACCTCTTACCCCAGAATGTTTAATAGCTGAAAGAGAAAAATGGTCCCCTTTCCACAAACAGCCACCAAGAGCCTGATGGCCCTTTCGGAAATATGTGTGTGTCTTTCATCATTCAAGATCCATTCATTCCACAAGGAGCAATATCTGGTTCTCTGCGTGTACGCGCCTGTGTTTAATACACACATTAAAATTTAAAGAGATTTCTCTTAACTAATCGCATCAAGTGGCGTTTGTGCCGGGCAAATATTTGCTTTGCTCCTTCGGCGCCCGTCCAATTACACCGAAAATTCCACAGAAATCAAATTATGGCGGGTTTAATATTAAAAGTGGGGAGGGGGGGACCAGGACAAAAGTCCGCGGGAGGGAGGAAAGCTGCAATCTCCGAAAAGATGAGAAAATAAGGCTTGATTTGGTTTGCATGTTTTCTACCCCCTGCATTGCCGGCTGTCAAACAAAGCTTGCAAAATCAATCAATCAATTAATTAAAATAAAAGAGGTGCCCTTGAAGTTACAGGAAATGAGAAGCTGGTGGCTTTAGGGAGGCGCACAATTTGTTGTTGTTGTTGTATTAGATTCGTATTGAATCAAGTGCAAGAAAATCTGTATTGGTTTGAATAAATCTCTTCAAATGTGGTAGGATTCAAATTAGATAGGAATGTCCCATATGAATTTGATATGAATGTTAGACACAAATCGCACATGAATCCTACATGAATCCCACACGAATCCCACACAAATTCCACACAAATCCCCCATGAATTCCACACAAATCCTACACTAATTCCACATGAATCCCACATGAATCCCATATGAATCCCACACAAATTCCAATCAAATTCCTCACAAATCCCACATGAATTCCACACAAATCCCACATGAATCCCATATGAATCCCACATGAATCCCATATGAATCCCACACAAATTCCAATCAAATTCCTCACAAATCCCACATGAATTCCACATGAATCCCACATGAATCCTACACAAATTCCACATGAATCCCATATGAATCCCACATGAATTCCACATGAATCCCATATGAATCCCACATGAATCTCACACGAATTCCACATGAATCCCATATGAATCCCACATGAATCCCACACAAATTCCACATGAATCCCACACGAATCCCACATGAATCCCACACAAATTCCACATGAATCCCACATGAATTCCACATGAATCCCATTTGAATCCCACATGCATCCCATATGATGAATCCTATACATAATGAAGCTTCATACGAATGCATCCTAAGCTTCTACGGATACTGGATTATTCAATTTGTGGACGGATAGGGCCCTTCAAATAGGGTCCTATTCTATCCATCCACGAATCTCGGAATTCAGACATATTTGTACGAATTCTGAATGCACAAACCATTCGTGCAGATCTCTATTAGTAACGTCACTATTACTGATCTCAAGCCTATAACATGGAAGCTTAAGTCAACCGCCCCCCCCTCTCGTCCACACGCCAACCCAAATCCATTCCAAGGCGCACTAAGCCAGTCGCCGTTCTGGCCTGCCGTCTGCCTGTCTTCTTCCATCTCAATTAGCCGAGCGGGGAATGGATTTAGAAAGCTGACAGCCACTATTTGGGGGGGATTAATGATCACTGATTTATGAATATTGAGTCGCGTCACAGGAACACGAGCCGCGCAGTCCGTCACAGACCGGGCCCCGTCCTTCCAGCCATTATCCTTTCTTCCAGTCACTCAAAGGCAGTTAAGCGGTTTTTATTTATGACCTCAACCGGTGGAGCGCAGGTACATTTTGCTCCAGCGGCGTGTAGACGTCTCGGGCACTGTCCCCTGTCCCTCCAAAAGGAGCTCATTTAGGGTCAACATTATGCATGAGCTGAGCCTCCTAGAATCCTCTGATCTCTTACTCCGTCTCATTAAATTTGCACCAAACAATCTTGCAATTAAAATTTCATACCCATTTGCGGCTGATGATTGACATTTGGGCCGAGGCCGGGAACAAGCTTAAATGGGGCTCCCCAGGCGGGCCGCCCAGGAGCGGCCGGATTAATCCTGACTTTCTCCCACTGCCCGGCAACAATGGGAACGTCCCAGTTAGCTTCGGGTAGAATCACAGGCTGCGTCAGTGCATGGCTAAAAATGAAAAAGGAGAAGCGTGTGGATGCTACCGGTCCAGTCCCACCTCTAATTCACATTTTATTAAGGTCAATTTCCATTTGAGGCAAAGTGCGTGGCTGTGAGATTGAAGGCCTTGGGTACTGCCAACCAAGGTGTGATTGACTGCATGCCCATGGACATCTCCATGCAGTTTTCTTGGCAGAGATACAGGAGTGGTTTGGTCTTGTGGTTGGAATGTGCGAATCATGTCTTGTAGTCATTCTCACTGGGAACACCTTTTTTGTTGATGTTGGGTACCACCAGGTTCTTCCTGAATCCTGGTTGACTGCATGCCCATTGGCACCTCCATGCAGTTTTCTTGGCAGGCATACAGAAGTGGTTTGCTATTCCCTACTTCCAGGGGAGGGAATGGGAAGCAAACCAGCAACCCTCTGTTTTCCAGGCATTTTGCTGTACCACTGAGCTACAGCCCTTCCCAGACACAATGGGCACCTCCACACAGTTTTCTTGGCCGCCATGCAGTGGCAGTTTGCCATTCCCTCCTTCCAGGAAGAGGCTGGGGATTGAATGAGAAATCTCTAGGCAAAATACATATATCATAGATCAAAGCATACTCAACTGAGCACTGCCCAATCTAAAACGAAACTCATTTAATGAGATGACCCTGATTTATTTTAAGCATAAGTTCAGTCTCCCTGCACAGTTTTAATTTGGCATGCAGCATCTTTCTGCTTTGTAATTCTCACACCTTATTGATATTATTACTGGCACTTTCTTACGTTTGCCTTCCTATTGGGCTCATTAACAGACAGTCAAATTAAGCCCCTCCGGGTTGGTCAGGAGTAGTTCAGAGGCAGTCATTCATGTGCCAGTCTGTCCTTCCCCTTCTGGGCTAGATGGGCTGTGGCCTGATCCAGCAGGGCTCCAACTTGGTTCTTATGGACTAGATGGGCTGTGGCCTGATCCAGCAGGGCTCCACTTAGGTTCTTATGGACTAGGTTTGCTATGTCCTGATCCAGCAGGGCTCCTCTTAAGTTCTTATGCTTGTGAGCGTAAACAGATTAATGTTGTTTGCTGTATTTTTTCCATTGAAAAGGACTTTTTCAAAATTCATTTTTTCAAAATACATATTTTCCAAAATCAAATGCAAACAACCATTTCTTTCAGTAACTGGCTCACCATTGAACTGAACCAATGAGCGTTCCGTTCAATGGCAAACTGAACAGACATGTCTGCACCCTTTCTTGCCTACCATGAGTAGAAACTAAAATAAAAGGCAGCTGTATAAAATAGCTTCTTTTGTGAAATTCAGAGGTTTTTCTTTTATTTCAAGGGGAAAACAGAAAAAGCAATTTAGAAGGACGAGCTAACCATTTCCAGCGTGTGACTCCCAACTGCAAAATCAAGATATGTTCAGCTTTTCTGATTAGGCCAGCAGAATCCTTTAGGAGAGAAATTCAGGGGAATATGCGCTTGGTTATACCAGGAAAAAAAAAAGTCACATATGTTGTTAACATGAGTTTCAAGCAAATTCTTAAAGGACCTTCCTTCAGTTTTTTTTCTTATGTTTATTCTGTGTAGACTAGTGTTGGCATATAACATAGAACACAGATGTTCCTGCAAACAGAGGTTGTGATTCAATATTTGCCCCTTAAAATTTGAAAGAAGTACCAAACCTGGGTTGTTTCTACACTTAGGTCATGTCCCCATGCACATTTGGTACGGTACCAAACACGGGATCGTCAAGGGACATCCCCATGCGTTTCGCATTTGATCTACAGAAACCTGACCAAATCCCCCCAAACCGTGCCAGATCAGGGCTAAATTTGGTACCTGAAATAAGTGTCAGTACAGTTTGGGAGTCTGGCACGCATTGGTTAGTGAGCCGTGACTGCACATGGAGACAATCACAGGCTATCCGGAGAGGAGATTGGCACTCACGTAATTAGGTGGGGTGTGTTAGCCATTCCTGCCCTGTGCATTGGAGATCACAGCTGCTGACATTCTAAAATCCGGATCGCCAAGGCTGGGAGGATTCTGGCTTAATTTTTGTGCATTTTCCACTGAAATATTTCCACCCCCGTTTCCTGGTTGCCAAGGCAGGCATTACAATGGCTTGATTTTTGTTCCAATTCCAAAATTTTTCAGCCCCCGTTTCCCGATCGCCAAAGCAATAATGAAACAAAGGCTTGATTTTCTCCCCTTTAAACTTGGCAGGTGTTCTTGCAGTTCCCGGTGGAGCGGAGTTGCGCAAAACTGCTCAAGCGCCTAACTGCCGCTTAATCTTATAGCGGCTTTTGGTCTATTAAAATCATTTATACATTTATTATTGTGAAGCAAGCTTTATTTTAACTTGTTTCCATGCCTCCCAGCCCAGTCCTGGCTTTCAGGGCCGCTAATGGAAGGGGGGATGCGACACAACGGTGGGCTGACGTCAATCCGGCTTCCAATGAGGAGAGAGGGGGCGGAGAGGAGGGGGCACTGCTCCCCCATGCCAGGGTTTGGCATGGGTTGCATGGTGACACCTCCATCCACACCCAACCCACGCCTGGCCTGCGTTGCTGGGAATGGCATGGTGATGGGCTGGGAGTGGCCTCAGACCTGCTCCCTGTCCCATGCGTTCCAATCGCACTCCAAATGCCTTGCACGGGACATGGCCTTAATTTCCCGTACATTGGATGTGGAAAGTGCATAAGAGAATAACATGTATTAGCTTTTGCGCTTGGAACACTCGTATACATCAGCCTGAGCTCCATGCGTCTGACAACTTACCTTGATTCAGGTACGTCTCTGATCGCTCACAGGGCACTGCCATCTTGATTGCGGTGCCCGGTGACAGGCGTAACTACTCATGTGCTGGTGCCGTCCTCACGGCCACAGTGACGCTCTGTTCATGCACAGTAATGTTTGGGGTCATATGAGGTGCCAGCACACTTGCGCACCACTTCAGATGACCCCTCGCACTGGAAATGGTGCAAAGGGTCACCAGCTGTACACATCAGACACGTTTCTGGTAAAAGTTAGTTTGCATGTGGTGCATGATTTAATGCACCACAGCTACTTTGCAACAGGTGAACATCTGGGCAGGCAAGAGGTGTTTGTAGGCTGAAAACACCTGCAAGTGCAGATGCTCCTGCCCAGATGTTAACCTATCGCAAAGTACGAGAGCAAATGCATTTAGCCTCTGGACTGAAACTGGATTACAGTTTAGTTGCGAAAGCAGAGGTCTTTTCACATGAGGGCCTATGGAACGCGTTTAGGATGCCCTGGGACAGAGTATTCGCTTCACTGGGCCGGCAGTTCCGTTTGGAACCACCCCAGCCCACCCTAGGGTGCCCACTCGCATTCCGGGTGTAGTGCACAAATTCATGCTCTACACCCTGCTGTCCCACATCTGTACAGGAGGGAGTGCATTCCCACGCTCCCTCCCTGACAGCTGCAGGCCCTGCCGCCAACTGCCCCCATTGGGCAGGCCTGTTGCATTCCTTCCCTGGTTCCCGTGGGCCGTAGGGGACCAGATTGGGTCCCCTACAGCCTGCAGGAACCCCCACCCTGGGCACTCACCCACCCTTGGCATGGGCCTACATGGGACATGCATGCGCATGGGGCACTTATCCCACGCTTGTTGGGTTCCAGTGTGGCCGACACAGCTGGCGGTGTTGTGCGTATGCCGTCTGGTTGTAGTGCGAAAAGGTCTCAGTCTTACAGGAGCACACCATTAAAAACTTTAGTGCTGCTAAGGCAGGCGACTGGATCAGAGAAAAATCAACTTTATCCTTAACTTTCCCTGCTACTTGGTTTAATAACAATTTGTAAAAAACGTCTGGTCAAAAGAGTGGCTGCCCCAGGGAGTCGAGAAGGACGGAAGACCACAAAGCAAAGTGTTAAAATTGTCCAGCTTTATATATGGAATTAACAGAAGTGTTTGTAGAACGAGGGACGCTGCAAGGGCTATTAAACATTTAGGCGGCCTGCATTTCAAGTTGTAATATTCTAAGAGGGAATAATTAATATAAGAGGCCTTGATCTCTTAAGTGTTTTTCTTCACTCGTATTATTATTAATTGCCATTTATTCCCTTCTCCCAGGAGGCTTTTATGGTTTCCCTACCTTCACACAAGCCCACCAACGCTATGACAGCTAGGCCTGTATGGGGAGGGGAGGGAGTCTAGCCAGTGCCAGATGTTTTATAGCCGTTGTGTAGGGAAGTGCACAAAAAACAATCCAGATGTTCCTTCCGCTCTGTAGGCAAAAATCTATTAACTGGTTTTGTTGGATCGTTGCATCGGAAAAAAGTTTTTGCACACAGTTTTGAACATCTTCTCAAAGAGAAATACTGTTTTTTTTCCAACCGAAAAAGAGGCCTTTTCATGACCCAAAATCACAGGAAGGCCCGTTCACCCTCATCTACTCGACACCCCATTTCACAAGAGCAGTGGTTATGAAATTTGTGCGGACTCTGCATTCTGGGGACACACCAGGCAAGGTCCAAAGACCATGCAGATGTTGCTTTGTGGAAGACACTTGGTACAAGATGCATCTAAAGGCCATTTGAGGGAGTTGAGAGCAGAGGAAGATTTATTTATTTATTTATTTATTTATTTATTTATTTATTTATTTATTTATTTATTTATTTATTTATTTATTTATCTGTTTGTTTGTTTAATTTATTTATTTATTCGATTTACATCCCGCCTTTTTCCCAGACAGCGACTCAAGGTGGCATACATAATTTTGCCTTCATCTTCTGCTTCAGCGGCCCAGAAGCAATTGGTGGGCCACAGGATACTGGACCAGATGGGCTGTGGCCTGATCCAGCAGGGCTCCTCTGAGGTTCATGTGGACTAGATGGGCTGTGGCCTGATCCAGCAGGGCTCCTCTGAGGTTCATGTGGACTAGATGGGCTGTGGCCTGATCCTGCAGGGCTCCTCTTAGGTTCTTATATCCTCTTGTTCTGCACAAAGCCTCTTACCTTGGGAATGCATAAGAACTGACATTTTTAACCCGGAGCACTCCTATGTTCTCGGCTCTCCCCTCTTCCCGTCTCCATGCGCCTCCTTTCCCACTCTCAGGGCTAATTGCAGCCAATGTTCTTCCTTTCATGCACCAGAGCCTCTGAGTTCCCCTCTGTCCCTCGTGCTATTCCTGGAATTGATGAGCCAACAGTCAGTCTCATTCTCTCCCGGCTTCAAAAGCAATTTGTCCCACGCCTGAAATTTAAACAATAGAGATTCATTTAAAGCTAAATAATATACCACCTCTCTTGCCAATTTAACATGCTCCCATGGCAGGCAAAGATGGAAATTGAGAGTGACATGCCATGAATAAACCATCCCCTCATGTATAGTTGGCAGCTGTAATTTCATCAGGAAGGCTTTGCAGTGAATGCAAACAGCATTTTTTTTTTAAATGCAGCCTGTAATAATCACAGCCAGTTTGCCGCACACTGTGCTTTGCTGGGGAATTATTCCTGAGCCCCATATCCTTAAACCTCAGACTTTAGACAATCCCAGTGGCTGAAGGTTCGGGGCCCACAGGACCACAAGGTCTAGCAGAGCCACCAGCTAAAGGACCCGAGGCCAATTCACACAAGGGCCTGAGGAACAGGGATAGGAGGCCCTGGGATGGTGTATTCGCTCTGATGGACTGCCGGTTCCATTCTGAACCACCCCAGCCTGTCCCAGGACGCCCACTCGCCTTCCGGGTGTAGAGCACAAATTTGTGCTCTATACCCAGCCCAGGGCATTCCTGGCCATCCCTGGCTGTCCCACAGCTGTTCAGGAGGGAGAGCATTCGCTCTCTCCCTCTGGAACTCCAGCCCCCGCGCCCGGCTGCCGCTATTCGTACACAGAGCCCAAGGTGCCAGCGCTTTGGAACATTGTGCGCCACCAGCTTTGATTGGCCAGATACCCATGGGTTTTTATGGACCAGATGGCTCGTGGGTAACTGGCCAATCAGAACCAGCGGCGCATGTAGATGCACAATGCCGCCGTCCAGGTCCGCCACTTTGAACCAGGCAGCGATGAGGTAGGTGTGTGCGCACATGCGCGTCCCTGCTAGGCCACAGCCAGGGAGGTGCCCGGGGGGGGGGGTGTCCTGCTGGCTGTAGGTGACCCAATTGGGTCACCTAGGGCCCGCAGAAGCTGGGGGATGAGACAGGCCTGCCCGCCCATGGGTCGGACCGGACCCAATGGTGGCAGGCCTGGAAGGAGCACCCCGCCCCCGCACCAGCCTTTTTGGGCTAGGCCACGCGGGAACAGATTCCCCTTTCACACCTAGGGAGGATTCTGCCTGCCTGGATGCTAAAGGAGAACGCGTCCCCACGTGGCCTAGCCTTTTGATTGGCTTTTCTTTTTTGCTGTGTGTGACACAGCCTATGATTACATTTCATATAATTGCATTTATTATAGCCACAGATGAGTACCTTACGTAGATGTGGCAAAGAATGGGAGACTTTTATTATTATTATTATTATTATTATTATTATTATTATTATTATTATTATTATTATTATTATTATTACTTTAAAAATAATGTTAAACCCATCGACCTCTTGTCAAAAACTCAGTATCCCCTCGAAACGGAGTTCTGCCACGGTGAGGCCGCCTCGTCCACGGACTGCTCTCCAATCCCACCTAAATTGCCCAAATCACACACAATGATAGAGTCATTCTGCACAGGAAATTGGAAATCAATTCCTGTCATCGATGCAAACATTACCTTCCTTATCCGTCGGAGGGCATCTGTGATGTAGCACAAGGGAGGGAGAGAAGGTGTGGAGAGTGAAACACTGCAAAACTGGGGCTGAAAGGAAATATTCATGGAGGAGGAGGAGGAGAATTGGCCTGCTTTTCTCACTCTTAAAGGGACTCAAGGCAGCTGACAAACTTTCTATTCCTCCCACCACAGAAACCCTATGAGGTCATTGGGGCCTTGAGAGCTCAGAAAGAGAGCTGTGACTAGCCCAAAACCACCCAGCTGGCTTCGTGGAGGAAGAAGAGTTGGTTTTTCTACCTGCTTTTGTCACCCATTTCAGGGGACTCAATGTGGCTGACAAACCTTCCTTTCTTCTCCCCACAACATACACCCTGTGAGGTAGGTGGGGTTGGGAGAGTTCAGAGGAGAGCTGTGACTAGCCCAAGGTCACCCAGCAGGCTACACGGAGGGCAGAATCAAAATGGGTGAGAAAAGTGAGGTAGAAAAGCCATCTCTTCTTTTTCTTTTTTATCCATCCTTAAAGCCAAGAGTCTCAGCTGGGGTCATAATAAAAACACATTTAAAAAACATGTCTGCAGGAAAGCTCCCTGCCAGTGACCCCTTCTAGGCTGCCTCGCCCCGGGAGTAGTTAAAGGGTTAGGCGCATGTGAAAGGGCCTTCTCCGTGGTGGCGCCTAGATTATTAAACAGCATCCCCTTGAAACACCCGCCTTCACGGCATACCATTTGGACAAGTGGTAAAGGCACACCTGAGGAAAGAGCTTCCCTTCTACTTTTGGGTTCTGTTAAGTTGTGTTGATCTTATTATTATTATGTTGCATCATTGCATTGGTTTTGTTGATCTAAGGCCTCCAGGTGTGGATGTGACAGAGGGGCAAATAAATGAAATAAAAGCTCCCCAAACTGGGCACCTTTCGCTCCCCCACACCTGAGAGCCCCGATTTCCCCAAGTGCCGGTTGTGCGACTGAATTCACCTTTGCCCAAACGCGCTGCCTTACAATGAAGGCGCTGAAACCATTCAGAGACAAAGGGCTATAGGAGGCGGAATACTGGAGACTCCGGCGTGATGAAGGTTTATATGAAGCGACAGCGCCACCACCTGGCAGGAAAGACCTTGCAGCTGCAGGATCTTGGTGCTGGCAAAGGGGACAGAGATTGGTGGTCTCTGTCCGGATTTCCTCTTTCTCCCACTCCAATTGATGGGCGGGCAATTGCCAGCTTAGCGTGGCAGAAGTTGTTGTGTGTTACGGGCGAGAGGGAGGGGAATCTCGGCTCAGAACGGTTTTTGCAAGGCTGCAGACAATACGGCTACAGGGTCCAACACAGAGAACTGTTTCATGTCAAGTCAGGTGCACAAAAGGAAATGCATGGAGCACTGATATGAGAACTTAGGAACACAGGAGAAGCCCTGAGGTTTACTAAGGGGAGCCCTGCTGGATCAGGCCACAGCCCATCTGGTCCATAAGAACCTCAGAGGAGCCCTGCTGGATCAGGCCACAGCCCATCTGGTCCATAAGAACCTCAGAGGAGCCCTGCTGGATCAGGCCACAGCCCATCTGGTCCATAAGAACCTCAGAGGAACCCTGCTGGATCAGGCCACAGCCATCTAGTCCATAAGAACCTAAGAGGAGCCCTGCTGGATCAGGCCACAGCCCATCCAGTCCATAAGAAAGTAAGAGGAGCCTTGCTGGATGAGGCCACAGCCCATCTAGTCCATAAGAACCTCAGAGGAGCCCTGCTGGATCAGGTCACAGCCGATCTAGTCCATAAGAACCTCAGAGGAGCCCTGCTGGATCAGGCTACAGCCCATCTAGTCCATAAGAACCTAAGAGGAGCCCTGCTGGATCAGGCCACAGCCCATCTGGTCCATAAGAACCTCAGAGGAACCCTGCTGGATCAGGCCACAGCCCATCTAGTCCATAAGAACCTAAGAGGAGCCCTGCTGGATCAGGCCACAGCCCATCCAGTCCATAAGAAAGTAAGAGGAGCCTTGCTGGATGAGGCCACAGCCCATCTAGTCCAGCATCCTGTCTCACACATTGGCCTACCAATTGCTTCTGGGCATCTCAAGCAGGAAACAAAGGCAAAACCTTCACCTGCCCTCCAGTCTCCTCAAATAGCCTTTAGAGGCATCCTTCCTGTCTCTTCTACCTGGAGGTAGCCACGGGAGCCATTGATACACCTGTCGTTTATGAATTTGTCTAATCCTCCCTTAAAGTCATCCAGGCTGATTTCCATCACCTTCTGGCAGCCAATTCCACAGACCGATCCCCTTCTGGGGTGAAGAAATCCTTGGGCCCCAAATATCTAAAGGAATGCCCTCTCCCATACCGACCTGCCTGTGCCTTAAGATCGGCCAGTGAGGGCCTCCTGGTTGCCTGTCTTGAGCCAAGACAACGAGGGCCGCAAGGCGAACACATGTGCACGCTTATGGTAGTCCTCTGGGGGCTCGGAAGTAATCAGCGCCCGTTCAGTCCAAGGTCAGGGTTCCAGAGGAATGGCAAAAGTCACAGCAAGATTCAGGCAGTCCAAGGTCGGGTTTTTGCCTTTGTCTCCTGCTTCAGATGCCCATGAGCAATTGGTGGGCCACTGTGAGCCAGGATGCTAGACTAGATGGTCTGCAGCCTGATCCGGAAGGCTCCGCTTAGGTTCTTTTGTTCTTACGAGCATTTGCCCTACAACGAAGATGTGTGCAGCCCCATTCCTCCAAGTGACCTGTCCTCATGCCAGGTGGCCAAAACCAGGAGAACGGCTAAGCTTCATGATTTCTTCATCCTGGAATTAGTCAACTTCTTTGCTATGGCACCAGAACATCACAGTTAATATACAGCCAGACATCTGCTTTTAGAGGTACTTAGATGTTAGGAATCCCAAGGTGAGCACCGGTGGCGCGTTGCTCTTTCTCCACATCTGTTCTTCCTCCAGGTGGGCCGTTAATACAAATTTAAACAGGTCGTCCGGGGATCAATATCACCCGGCAGTTTTGAGGATTGAGTTAAGCCCCGAGCATCGGCCCATCTCCGCCATGGAAGAGGGAGAGAGAGAGAGACGGACTCCCCAAAGAGCCGTGGATTTATGTACCAGAACCATTCCACACGTAACTTACAGGAGCCTTTGGTGGGGGTCCTTCTCTCCACCTCTCCAAAATACAGTGATAAAGAGGGACAGTTGCCTGGGGCAAATTCGTCATTTTGACAACCAGCCCCCTCCTGGCTGGTTCAGGCTCTGTCACTACGCTAACTCAGAAAGCCACCGGAGGTGATGGATGGGCAAACAGGAGGAATATGGCAAGGCCCGGAGGGTGGGAGAAATGATCCAGACGGCAAATAATTCTCCCCACTTTAGAGTGCAAAGAAGGGCAGAGGAGAGGCGGGAGCATGGGCATGGCTATTTGTCCGGTTCGCAATTCGTACGGATTCAAACGAGTTTGAATATTTGCATTCGAATCCAACATTGGCTATATTTGAAGACAGCTGGGCCGATCCCACCAGGTCGCCATCAGAATGGTGCTGTATATCTCCCGCCCGGACAGAGCCGAGAGCCCTTCAAGCAGAGGGTGGTTGTCTCTAAAGCAGGGTGGCGTCCCGTCGTATCCTACATTTTGAACGTCTCGGGAAATTCTGCAGGAATTTGGAGGGTTGCTGGTAGCAATAGGCATCCAAGACCTGGATTGATTGATTGATTGATTGATTGATTGAGTGAGTGAGTGAGTGAGTGAGTGAGTGAGTGAGTGTGTTGATAGACAGATAGATAGATAACTAGTTAGTTGATAGATAAACTAACTAGTTGATATAGATAAGTAGTTAGATAGTTCGATAGTTGATGATGATGATGATGATAGATAGATAGATAGATAGATAGATAGATGATAGATAGATATAGAATGTCCTGAAATCCCAATGTAAACATTTGAATCAAATTTCAAACTTCATAACTATTCATTTGAATTATCCAGACATTAGTACGTGTTCAGGTTCGTACACGATGCATACTTGAAGATCCGCATCTTTCCTGCTACTGTACACATTTGCACTGATCCATATAGGACAAAAACGGGTTGCATACGGGATAACTACGGGATGCATACGGACATGTACGGATGCGTACAGATGTGGGGAAGATGTTGTCGACATTTGTGTGTGCAGATCTGAATCAAAAATTCGAAGGAATAGATTAGAATTTGGTAAATGCGAATTGAATTTAGATTTGAATTTAAAATATTTGAATCAAATCTGAGTTTGGGGTATTTGATTCAATTTGAATAGAATGTCAAAAGAACATTCGTGCATATCTCGACATCAGACACAAGTCAAAAGTCCTTTAGATACATTAAAGTTTTATTGGCTGGATTGTTGGGCTGGTTTAGTGCCCCCTGGGGGGGTTGGGAAGAGGGAGTCCATTCATTGCAGGGAAACAGTGAATGAAATGCGATTCCCCAGCAATTTTAAACCTCATTAGACACCCAGGCGAAACCTTGCTATCAGTAACACATCACACAGGGTTATTTATAAATATAGTCTATTTGCTCTTGAACATTAATAGCCGTGCAAAAGGCATTAATCCAAGAGCAAAGATAATGGAGCGTTGAAAGGGCTATGGGGGGCTGTCTGCTGCTCAGTAACCTTCCAGAGACCTTGGAGTTGAGTGGGGGAAGCCATCGCTTCCAAAGGCTAAAGTTCTCGCCACAGCTTGGAGGCGGACCTACACAGCCGTATTTCTCCCTTGCACAGCAGCGGTTGGAAACGAATATTCCTTCCATTCATCACATGTGAATTCGTGCCTTCAAATCCAACGTTGGCTGCTTCCAAAGATCAAAGGCAAAGTGCATGCTTTTGCGCACCCGCGCAATGCTGTGTTATATTCGTGAACGTGAGAAAGTAGCAAAGTAGATCTGCAGCAGATTCAGCGTGGATTCAAGGGGTTCAGAGCGGACTCAAAGCCGATTCGGAACAGATTTGGAGGGGATTCAGAGCCGCAACAGGCAGCAGGGATTCGAATCGGATTCGAATTGCATCCGTGGATTCAAATTTTACCACATCTGAAGTGGTTCCGGTTGCATGAATGCGAATTTCCTTTGTGTTCACTTTAATGCAAAGTGAACATGGAAGGGGGGGGGAATTGTGCATTAACCCTACTGGAGGTCTTCCTCAATGTTCTCCCAATCCTCCAAAGTAGCAGGGAGAGATCACCCGGCCACATGGCCAACCCCTCCCTCTCAGACCCCACGAGATCTCACCTGAACTCCAAGGAAAATGCAGAAGGCAGAGAAACTCCACAGGCGATCCTGGTATAAGCAGGATTTCTTCACTCCGGAGCATTGGGTTTTACGTCACAGAGACCACAGAGTGGACCTGGAGAGTAATCCAACAGAAATCCCTAATACAAAAACCCAAAGGTGAAACTGTAGATTTTAGATATTTTTAGTGGGGCAGATTTTACCCGTTAGTTGTTACACTATTTGGGACTAAACCCTTTCTGTATGGTTTTGTGGACCTGGAGAGGTCATCAGGAGACTTGGAGTGAGGTGTCATCAATGCGCAGATGATACCCAGCTCTATCTCTCTGTACCATCTGAATCAGGAGAGGCGGTTGAAGTGCTTGACAGGTGTCTGGAGGCAGTAGTGGGCTGGATGAGGGTGAATAAATTGAAGCTGGATCCAAACAAGAAATAGGTGCTGTGTGTCACAGGGTCTCGGGTCCAGGTAGTTGGAAGATACCCTGTCCTTGATGGGGTTGCAATGCCCTGGAAGGGACAGGTGCGTAACTTGGGGGTGCTCCTGGACTCTGCACTAACACTTGAAGCTCCGGTGGAGTCCGTGGCCAGGAGCACCTATTCCCACCTACGGCTGGTATGTCAACTGAAGCCTTTTTTGGATAGAGAAGACTTGGCCACAGTTATCCATGTTCAGGTAACCTCTAGATTGGACTACTGTAATGCACTCTACATGGGGCTGCCCTTGAAGACGGTTCGGAAGCTGCAGCTAGTACAAAATGCACCTGCCAGAGTGCTGACCGGAACATCTAGCCGGATGCACATCATGCCAGTTTTAAAAGGGTTGCGCTGGCTGCCAATTCACTACCAAGCCCAATTCAAGGTGCTAATTTTGACTTACAAGGCCCTAAATGACTTGGGCCCCTAATATCTGAAGGAGCGCCTGCTCCCATACCGACCTGCCCGTGACTTAAGATCGGGAGGTGAGGCCCTCCTGGTTGTCCCACCGCCTTCACTAGTGAAGCCAGTGGGCACCCAGGAGAGGGCCTTCTCAATAATGGCCCCAGGCTACGGAACAGTCTCCCCCTCAAGGTGTGTCACGCCCCTTCTTTGCCCTGGCCTTTGGCTGAGGTGATTATACTTCCCACACACACACCAGACACCATTATTTTAATATGGAATATATTGTTAGAAATGCTGGATTTTTAAAGTGTTTTAATGTAAATTATTGCTTTTAATGCATAGTCTTTTGTAATTTGTTGTTTTAAAAGTTGTTACCTGCCCTGGGACCTGCCATAGGACAGGATAGAAATACAAATGAATGAATGAATGAATGAATGAATGAATGAATGAATGAATGAATGAATGAATGAATGAATGGTAAAACCTGTCAGGCTCTGTCAGTCCCTACAAAGATTCCCCCATCTGGATGCAGCCTTAAGAGTAAATCGGATTATTCCTTTTGGAAGCCTTTTAAGTAACTTCGCACCCCAGCTCCTGACGTTTTTGGCACTTCAAATTCAGATATCTAGCCTGTCCAGATTTATGTTTGACTTTGACCATTCATTCCCAGACATCTGTATTATTTTCAGTTCTTTTCAATAGGGATGTAGACGAACGGGTTTTTTCGCATTCAGTTCGTAACAAATCTAACATTAGAAAATTTGTATTCATTCAAATAGTTCCCCTTCAAATGTGGTTGGATTCAGTTGACATGAATGTATCAGTACAAATGGATACATACCTGATACTAACAGATATGTATCCAACACAAATGCATACCTATCTGATGCAAACAACATACCTATATGATACGAAACCCTACATATCTGATATAAATCCTCAGTTTAACAAATGTCCAAACTATCTGTACAAATGTTCCAAAACATTTGTATTCATATGTTAATTGCACAAATGTCATAACATTCAAGTTGTGTACAGATGTGCAAGTCTGTACAAATTCACACAAACAATGAATGCACATTCCTACTTTTCAACAATAGAACTCGTATGTGTTGATTATAGCCATCCGGAAGTGTGTGGAACTAGACTTGTAGGATATAAGTTTCTCATGAAGTTACAGAGACATCTGGTGGCAATTTGGTGTCAAAACACTGGATAATGCCATGAGCTTAAAGGGAAGAGGAGCAGAAGGAGGAGAAGGAGAAGGAGATAGCACATGATTCGATTATTTTTACATACTCATGTCTCACACTTCTTTTTCATTGGACTGAATCCTGTTGTTTTGTACTTATTTTATGTTGGATTTGGACTTTTTAAATATATATATGTACCATAAACCAACATCTGGTAAACTCCACCTGTGTGCAACTGGGCAGCTTTAGTCTTCCTGTGAGCCAGTTTGGTCTAGTGGTTAGGGAGCCGAACCCTTATCTGGGAATACCGGGGTTTGATTCCACCCTTCTACATGAAACCAGTTCGGTGACCTTGGGCTAGTCACGGCTCTCTTCTGAGCTCTCACAGCCCCACCCACCTCACAGGGTATTCTGTTGTGAGGAGAAGAACAGAAGCTTTGTCAGCCACCTTGAGTCCCCTTAAGGGGGTGAGAAAAGCCAACCCTTCTTCATCATCTTCTAACAAATTGCTTTGATCTACTTTGTAGCCTAGAGAAGCACAGATGTGTAACTTTTACATAAACAAAGTTTCCCTTTTGAAACCCAGCCAGCATACTAGGCTTCGTGAGCAAACACAATAAAAAGTCCATCCACTTTATCAGCTGTAACCCCACAACCCTCAAGTGGCTGAGGTTTAGAGAAACCCCTTTGGCCTAAAAGGCAAGCAATGTAGCAACAAGCTGACTCAGGAAAATCTCCCAAAGCAAAGCAGGTTTTATGGGCAGACTTGGCCAGAAACACAGCGGGGAGTCAACCATTTTCTAGTAGCGATGTGCAAAATGAGTTCTGGATTTGCAAATTTAATCAATTGTTTCAAATTTGCAGACATTCACATCCAATTGAAAATCCGGCTTTCTGAATATCCAAAAAACGGATTGATCAAAGATTCATATTTTGCTATGTTTTTGGTCATGAAAAGGGATCTTTGCAAAGGGGGAAAGTTGATGAAAAATTTGAAAAACAAATGCAAATTTTTTATTATTATTATTATTATTATTTAACAATCTAACAATGAAATGGATTTTTTGGATTTTCATTTAAATAGTCAAACAAATGTGATTTATTCTATTTTTGGGTGCATATCCCTATTTTCTAGTGTTTTGAATTTACCCAAATTCGATTCGAATTAAGCAAACTTGAACCTATTCATTTGAAGTTTTGATTTGAATTTGATAATATATATAAACTTTATTTGACTAGTCATGAGACCATTTCGAAGTGGATTTGAATTTGCACTTATGAATGTTGACAACCTTCGTATGTGCCCGTACGCTTTGTTACACATCTTGTACGCATCCGCAGAAATCTGTAGGCATCCCATATTTGTCCCAGAAAGAGAGCTGTGACTAGCCCAAGGCCACCCAGCTGGCTTCATGGATGAGTGTGGAATCCAACCAGCAAACTACAACCAGCAAACCACAAGGTCAAACTGAGGAAGGGTGTTGCGTGTGGAACATTACTCACAGCTGTGGAATCGAACCCGGTATTCCCTGATAAGAGTCCGGCTCCCTAACCGCTAGACCAAACTGGCTCACAAAGAGACTGAACATCAGAGACTATGGCTCAAAGAAGCGTTCAAAGGGCTGGGTATGTTCAGCACGGAGGAAAGTTTAAGGGTGACCCGGGTGGGTTTCACACCAAACACGAGGAAAAGTCTTGTGGCTGGAAATTTCAGAGATTTTGGAATTTGGCAGGGGAGCCGTCAGACTCACCTTCCCCTGTGGCAGATGCTGGAGTATCAGGGGGCTGCAGGGGGTTGACTAGGTGGTCTTGGTGGTCCCATTCAGCCCCACAGCAGCAAGCATTATTCACGGGGATTCAGTTCCCGGCAGGAACATGAATGCAGCAAATGTTTTACGTGAATTTAATTCAACAAAATAAGAGGCCTTTTTGGGCTAGGCCACGTGGGGATGCTTCCCTCATTCACACCTGGGCAGGTAAGGAACACGTGGGCACCCATTCCTACCTGCCTGCGTGTGAAAGGGGAATCTGTTCCCGCATGGCCTAGCTCAAAAAGGCTGGCACGGGGGTGGGACACCCCTCCTAGGCCTGCCCCCCCCCATTGGGTTGGATTTGACACAGGGGCAGGCAAAACTGACATCTTCCTTCCCCGTGTTCCTGCTGGTTCTAGGGGACTGGATTGGGTCCCCTAGGGTCCGCAGGAACACCACCACCCGGGCACGCCCCCCCCCCCGGGCACAGGCCTATGCAGGGACACCCTGCATGCACAGCACTTACCTCTTTTGCTCAGCTTTAAACCAAGCCAGCCTTTTCTTTCTCCCTTTTGAAACAGGGGGAGAGAAAAGGAAGGAAGGCAGCCGAGGAGGAGGCTGGCAGTGGCAGCGGCAGTGACAGCGGCGGCTTGCCGGGCCACACTGCACAGTTCAAAGGTGTACTTGTGCACACCGGCAGCCTCTTTGGGAACAGCCCGGCGCATGCTCAGTGCTGTTCCCGGCCTCCAGCCTACCCCGCAGCAGGTAGATGGGTTTGCAGGTAGATGGGAACATGGTCTTGGACCAGATGGGTCCCGGGAATGATCGTGTAGAGCATTTCTTATGCTCTTGTATTCTTTTTTTTTTTTTATGAGATAATTTATTTGCAACGCTAAATAACTTACTAGGATCTGGGAATGACGAACCTAATCAAACACCTTCCCCTCTTATTACAGCAAATCACATGGCGAGGTTCTTTAAGCAAAAAGTACAGGGAATTGTGGATTCAATTCAAATACAAAGCGACCCCTCCTCGGATCCGCAACAAGACTTTTCATCATTCTATAAGGCGCCTCTATCAATTCCCACATCAACATTTCATTTCTCACAAGTGACCTTGGAAGACATAGAAAGAACAATCGCCAGCTCACGTCCAACGACCTGTCCATCCGATCCCTTTCCTTCATCCCTGTATCTGATCCTGCTACCATTGTTCTTGCCATTCATTACACACCTCGTGAACCGTTCCTTGAGAGAAGGAATTTTTCCAAACTGCTTTAAACATGCAATTGTTCGTCCCATCTTAAAAAAGCCTAACCTAGATGCTTCTGTTTGCATGAACTTTAGACCAGTATCACTACTACCTTACTTATCAAAGATACTGGAAAGAGTGGTCCTATCCCAGCTGTCCTCTTACCTTGTTCAACAAGAGGCATTTGACCCCTTTCAATCAGGATTTCGGAAAGATCATTTGACCGAAACAGCCCTGAAGTACGTTATTAATGAAGCTCTAACAGCTAAAGCCCACGGCCGTACCACAGTATTGATTTTATTAGACTTGTCCGCTGCCTTTGATACATTGGACCATCAAATCTTACTGTCATGCCTCGTCTCGCAAGGTATAACTGGAACTCCTCTGACCTGGTTTACCTCCTTCCTGTCTGGTCGGTCCTTCTCAGTAAACGTCCATGGGAAAACCTCAGAGACAATTTCACTACCGGTGGGTGTCCCACAAGGCTCAACCCTAAGCCCACTGTTGTTCACCTTGTATACCCGCTCACTTGGGCTATTTCTAACGGACAGGGGATTCCAATACCACATGTACACTGATGTGTTCAAATCTTTTGATTCCCTTGATGCTCCCGAATGGGATTCGATTAAGGAAACTTTGACAAACATTGCTAGGTGGATGGCAACCCACCGGCTAAAACTCAACATGGGCAAATTGGAGATCTTGGTATTTAAACCTGACCATCCACGGACTTCAATTTCCTGCCCAATCATTCATCTTCAGGGCCACATATTAACTCCTACGTCAGCAGCAAAAAACCTTGGAGTGATATTTGATGATCACCTTTCTTTACGCCCATTTATAGAAAAGACAGCTAAAGTTTGTAACTTCCATCTGTACAATATACGGAAAATTAGGAAATTTTTGTCCATGGACATAGCTCGAACATTAGTCCAAGCCCTGGTCTGTTCAAGGTTAGATTATTATAACAGTCTCCTTGCAGGCCTCCCGAATAGCTCCTTACTGCCTCTAATCTTAACACAAAACTTAGCAGGGTGGTGATGAACCTGCCTAGATATGCGCACGTCACATCTGCAAGGAAGTCATTACACTGGCTCCCAATTCGTGCCAAAACTATTAGTGCTGGCATTTAAGGCGGTTAGAGGGCAAACCCCAGATTACTTAGCAGCAAAATTAGTGTGGTACTCTCCTGCCAGGGACCTGCGGTCGATGGATAAAGCCCTCTTGATTGCACCTCATACACCCACGGCAATCTCGAGACTCCGAGCTTTTCAAGACCTGGTCCCATATCTTTGGAACAAGCTGCCTCTAGCCCTAAGGCTAGAAAAGGATCTGACCAAATTCCGCAAGGGCTCGAAAACAGTTCTTTTTAATACCTGATGGACTCTAGTCTATAGACTGACCAATATTCATCTATTATCTAGTTAAGGGACTGGAAACTATATAGGAGGCTGTTGTGAAGGGGGTTTTAATTGAGATTTTAAACTTATGGGTTTGTATTTTTGTAATCATTAGTGTTGTTGTGTACCGCCCTTTGGTGGAAAGGGCGTTATAAATAAACGTTATTATTATTATTATTAATTTTTGATACTACAATATACTAAAACTTCAGGGTTCGTCATCACCCCTTTTCCCCAATTAATGTATGATTGTCCATTTTTCGCAACTGGTGACTTCCTCTGTTTTTCCACGTCTTATCCTGTTGTTCTAGTGTCTTCCAGTTTGGCCGTTCCTTGAAAAGAAGAAGAGTTAATCGAAACCCGCTGCTGTTAATCCGTCTTCTTGTAGAAATTTGATGTAGGGTTTCCAGTCTTTTAAATATTTTTCTGTTGTTCTTTCTTTTAGGAGATTTGTCAATTTATCCATTTCCGCGTATTCGGACAGTTTAACTAACCAATTATCTACTGAGGGTATTTCTGGCGTTTTCCATTTTTTTGCATAGATATTTCTCGCAGCAGTAACCATATACATAATCAAAGTATTCAAGGGGTCTAAATTACTGTCTATTACTCCTAATAGAAAAAATTCTGGATTAAATGGAATCGTAATTCTGAATATATTTCCCATTGCTAGATGAATTTTTTCCCAGTATTTTCTTGCTACTCCACATGTCCACCACATGTGGTAAAATGTTCCCACATTGGTCCCACATTTCCAACACCTATTGGGCATGGCATGATAAATCTTAGATAGTTTATAAGGGGTGAGGTACCACCTGTACATCATCTTAAATATGTTTTCTTTTAACACAGTACACATCGTAAATTTCATATCCTTTCTCCATAATTTCTCCCACTGGTCCATATTGATATGGTACCCAAAAATTTTTGCCCACATGATCATACATTCTTTGACCTGTTCTTGTTCTAGGTCCATCTTGTATTCTTAGGCTCAGTTTGGAGATCGGATGGTTCCCAAGGGTGCCTGGATGTTTGGCTTTGTGGCTCTGAGTTTGTTGTTCGTGAGGAGGAAACATCACACACAGCTTCCATCCAAACAACACCTGGCGTTCACACCCAGCGGATGGCTGCTGTTATAAAGCTTGGAAGAACTCAACCCAAGGTTCAGCTCCCACACAGTTGTCCTGTGCATAATGTGCAAGAAATTTCATATTGCAAATTCCTCACTAGGAAGAGATTATTAAGCAGAACCTTCTAGAAATGTGCAAAGCTTAGTCCATATTCAAAATCCCAAACAGTTCATGTTTACGGATGTTTGCATCCAAGTGAGCATGAGGGGGCTTGCATATCCAGAAATTCGACTGAACCAGCTTCATGCGTGAGGACACAAATTATGGAATGGAACCACTCGTGTTTCCTGGGGGTTTTGCCCTTAAAAAGGGCTTTTTTCAATGGAAAAAGTGTATTTTTTCTTGGCAAACCGGTTCAGAGTTGAATGCAAACAACCATTTGTTCGACTGAAGGTTTCACTGGTGAGCTGAACAAATGTGCGTTAGGTCTAATGGTGAACTGAACATGGGTTTTTGTTCATTTGCACACCTACAATAGGCAGGATGTCTCTAAAGGCCATTTGCAGGGAGTCAAGGGCAGGTAAGGTTAACATAAGAACATAAGAGAAGCCCTGCTGGATCAGGCCACAGGCCATCTAGTCCAGCATCCCGTCGCACACAGTGGCCCACCAACTACCCATGGGCATCTCAAACGAGACAAGGACGAACCTTTGCCTGCTCTAGAATCCCAGCAAATGGCCTTAGAAGCGCCCCGGTCCCATCCACCCCCCCAGCCTGAAAGATGCACCTAGGCATTCATTATAGTAGCCATTGATACATCTGTCATCCATAAATTTGTCTAACCCTACCTTGAAGCCATCTAGACTGGTAGCTGTCACCACCTCTTCCGGCAGGACATTCCATAAGCCGATGACCCCCTGGGTGAAGAAATACTTCCCCTTGTCGGATCTGACTTTCCTGCCCATCAGCTTCATAGATACCCCCTGGTTCTAGTGTTGTGCGATAGAGAAAATAAATGTTCTCTATCCACCTTTTCTGTACCATGCATAATTTTATATAGTTCAATCAGGTCCCCTCTTAAATGCCATCTCTCCAGACTGAAGAGGACTAGACGTTGCAGCCTGGTTTCATAAGGGATTTTGTTCCAGCCCCTTAATCATTCTGGTTGCCCTTTTCTGCACCTTCTCTAGTTCCAGAATATCCTTTTTGAGGTGTGGTGACCAGAACTGTACACAATATTCCAAATGTGGCCTCACCGTAGATTTATAAAGGGACAAAATGACACTTCCTGACTTATTTTCTATTCCCTTCCTAATTATTCCCAGCTTGAATTAGATTGGGTTGACTTTTGCTTTCATCTTCTGCTTGAGATGCCCAGAAAAAATTGTGGGCCACTGTGTGGGACAGGAGGCTGGACTAGATGGGCTGTGGCCTGATCCCACAGGGCTCCTCTTGGGTTCTTATGGACTAGACGGGCTGTGGCCTGATCCAGCAGGGCTCCTCTTGGGTTATTATGGGCTAGATGGACTGTGGCCTGACCCAGCAGGGCTCCTCTTAGGTTATTTGTTCTTATATCTAATATCCCTCTGGGGACAGTGCCAAAGGCCCCAAAATCTGTACACTTTGGGTTTCTAGGGCCACTGGTACCTTTTCCGTGCCTGTCTGTTATACCTACCCCCCATCTAGAAATAATGCACCGTCACGAATATTTTGTTTTGTCTAAAGATCTTCCAAGAGGAAGGCTCACACAAAGCCCTGTTCAAATACCAGCCGACAATGGAGGGGGGGGGGTCAGAGCGGGAGGGGGCCCATCCACCTCCATCCCTGTCCTAACCCTGACTTGGGTAGCTGCCAACCCTCCCCACCCCCATTGCATGTTCTGGGACATTCAACTGTGCTGAGGTCAGCATGTTCCCAGAATGCCTTGGGCTATTAGAGAAATATTCTCCTGCAGTCCATAACATAAACAGCCTGGCCACGGTGGAGACCTCTCTGGCTCTCAGACTGGTGTGGATTCTCTCTGGAACAACACTCAGACATATCCTGTCCTCTGGTTTCTTTGAAGAAGAAGAAAAAGAAGAGGAAGAGGAGGAAGAGGAGGAAGAAGAAGAGTCCTTCTTTAAATGGACTCAAAGCTGTTGACAAACCTTCTCCCACCCTAAGAGGGTGGTGGAGCTGAGAGAGCTCAGAAAGGGAACTGTGACTAGACCAAGGCCACCCAGCTGGCTTTGTGCAGGAGTGCGGAATCAAACCGGGAACCTACCTGATATGGGTCTGGACTATCTATCCACAAGACCGAACTAGCACACCAGAGCCACTTCCCACACAGAAGACTCTGACATGTTTGCATCCAGGTGTCCTTCAGAATGTTCAGAACAAACACAAAGGGAGATTCCTTGCTGGCCACAATATGGGAGTTTCATCCTCACTAGAACCCCTCCTTCCATATGGTGGGGTGTGGTCTAGGGGGTGGAGTCGAAGGGGTGGAGACTTACCTAGACCACATCCCCAGCACGCAGCTGGAAAGCTTCTAGTACATTTTCACTTATTTTAATCAATATTTATTTTTATTGATTGTTTTGTGGTTCTCAAATTTTTGCTACAGTCCTCGGATGGATGGACGGACGGACGGATGGACGGACGGATGGACGGACGGACATTGGCTACTCTGGTACCCCAGCCAGCATGGAATCGCCCCAAAATTCTTCTGTTCCTATGCTATTACCCAAACCCTTTGCTCTCCAGAGATAGATCTGGCGGCATCATTTTGAAGCCCCTTGGGGAAGTATAGTAATAATCAACAACCTGGCAGCCTCAGTGTTTCTTTGGATGTGGACACATCATGGGTGATGCTAGATGAAAAGAGGCCTAGCCAGCATTAGCCACCATGGGGAACACACAGGGTAAAAAGGCCAGGTAACTCCACCTGGAGGCAACTTACAATGTTCTGAACCAAAGCAAATATGCTAGTATCAACAAGAAATTTCTCAGGAGCACCAAACCAGTTGTTTTGCATTTCTTACATCAGCTGATGCTTCTAAGGGCCTTAAACTGGTTCCTAGAAGTCATGGCTGGCATCGGGCAGGGAAAGCAACAGCTGCAATCAATATCCAAGCAGAGGAAACGGATCCACACCTTCCCATAGCTGCTGCTGCACTGAAGACAAACTTAACAATATATAGACAAAGCCACATGGGTCTAGGAGCAGTAACCATCTTCCAAGTCTTGGTGCTTTCTTGAATGGCAGGACTTCTGAAATGTGACCACACATTCCACACTGAGGATATGGTGTGGAATTTTGGTCACCGGTCACCCCACCTCAGAAAGGGTATTGCAGAACTGTGAAGGGTGCAGAAAAGGACAACCAGAATGTTCAAGGGGCTGGAAGATCTTTACAAAATTAGGTTGCAACATCTGGGCCTCTTCAGCCTCAGAAGATGGAGACTTGATTGAAGCATATAAAATCATGCACAGGGTGGAAAAGGTGGGTAGAGAACCAGGGAGCACTCGACAAAGCTGATGGGTAGGAGAGTTAGGACAGACAGTATTTTTTCACCCAGAGGGTCATCAGTCTATGGAGTTTACCAGAAGAGGTGGTGACAGCAACCAGCCTACATGGCTTTAGGAAAGGGTTATACAAATTCATGGAGGTGTGTCACTGGACGTCCAGAATGTATGTCTGGGTACATCCTCCAGAATGGTCTAGTGGTTAGGGAGCTGGACTCTTATCTGGGAATACCGGGTTCGATTCCGCCCTCCCCCATGAGGCCAACTGGGTGACCTTGGGCTCGTCACAGCTCTCTTCTGAGCTCTCACAGCCCCACCTACCTCGCAGGGTGTTCTGTTGTGGGGAGAAGAATAGAAAAGCTTTGTCAGCCGCTTTGAGTCCCCTTAAATGGGTGAGAAAAGCGGGGTAGAAAAGCCATCTCTCTCTCTCTCTCATTTCCAGAGAGTAGAGAGCAGGTGAAGGTTTTAGCTTTGTCTTCTGCTTGAGATGCCCAGAGAAGGGATGTGCATGAATATTTGTGCTATTCAGGATTCATACAAATATATACAGATTCCGACATTCCTGGACAAATTCAATAGAAGAAGAGTTGGCTTTTAAACCCCGCTTTTCTCACCCATTTCAGGGGACTCAAAGGGGCTGACAAAGCTTCTGTTCTTCCCCCCACAACAGACAACCTGTGAGGTGGGAGGGGCTATGAGAGCTCAGAAGAGAGCTGTAACTAGCCCAAGGTCACCCAGCTGGCTTCATGGAGGAGGAGAAAAGCTGGCTTTTCTACCCTGCTTTTCTCACCCATTCAAGGGGACTCAAAGCGGCTGACAAACCTTCTGTTCTTCTCCCATCAAAAGACACCCTGAGAAGTGGATGGGGCTGTAAAATCTCAGAAGACAGCTGTGACTAGCCCAAGGTCACCCAGGTGGCTTCATGGAGGAGGAAGAAGTAGTGTTGGCTTTTCTACCCCACTTTTCTCACCCATTCAAGGAGACTCAAAGTGGCTGACAAACCTTCTGTTCTTCTCCCCACAACAGAACACCCTGTGAGGCAGGCGGGGCTGTGAAAGCTCATAAGTGAGCTGTGACTCGCCCAAGGTCACCCAGCTTGCTTCGTTGAGGAGGGCGGAATGAAACCCAGTGTTCCCAGATAAGAGTCCAGCTCCTTAACCACCAGACCAAACTGGAGGACGAGTATATCCATGGATATTAGAGGGGATGCTGATAGTACTGCCTCTAAAGGCCACTTGCAGGGGTTTGAGAGCAGATGAAGATCTTGCCCTTGTCTTCTGCTTGAGATGCCCAGAATAATGGAGGAATCATGTTTGCTAACCTGCATCGTTTGGAAGAAACCTGGCATAAATAAACAAGCTTCCAGTTCCTCTGGCATGTGCCACATATCCCCAGTCTGGCTCCAGAGTTTGTTTTCTAAGTCAATATTTCTATTCTGGGCCAGGACCAAATGAATGTAATTTATTATTTGTGTCAATATTTTATTTTGGAAATGAGCTGCCCAGTGGCCTGCTTAATATAGTGGGGTCTTTTTTGTTTTTAACTTCCAGTGCTTTGCAAACTCTGTCCAAGGAGAAATCTTCCCTTCTCTCCAAAGAAAAAAGGGGAAAGTGGCATCTATAAAAAGGAACTCTGAATGTAAAAAGTAGCAAGTCATCGAATTTAAAATGTTGAAAAGTAATTGTAAAATGTTGCAAATAATTGAATTTACAAGGCTGAAAACAAGCAAATTTGAAATGTTGAAAATAACTTAATCTAAATATTGTGACTGAAGTTAAAGTGTTGCAAAAATGCTTCAATGTAAAACGTTGCAAATAATGGGATATTAAAAAGTTGGAAGTACTTGTATGTAAAATGTTGCAAAAATACTTGAATGCAAAATGTTGCAAAGAGTGGAATTTTAAAAGTTGAAAGTAATTGAATGTAAAATGTTGCAAAAATGCTTGTAAATCATTGCAAGTGTCAAAGGGAAGGAAAGTTAGAAAGGCAGGAAGGCAGAGGAGAACCTTCATTTCGCCTCACAAAGAAGCGAAAGTGAATTGGTTCTTTTGCTGCTGCTGCTGCTGTTGTCTTGAATTTCTGAAACCTGGAGGGGGGGGCAGAGAAGCATTGCCCAGGCATTCTCCACCCTCTGCACTACATCTCCCATGATGCCCCGCTCTTCTGCGCAGGCTCCCTGAAGCTGGTCTTGAGTGGCAAGTTGTTGTGTTCTATCCAGGAGCGATTTCTTTTTTTGCACTTCGGAGTGTCTCAACTCCTGCTGGCTTTGGGCTTCGCTCTGTTTCTTTTCCCTTCCATTTTTTCCCCTTCCTTCATTTCATTCTGCTCCTTCTCTTTCCTTCTGTCTTTCTGCTTCCTCCAGCACTTGCAAGCCCTTTTCTGCTTCTTTCCTCCCTCCTCGGTGCCTTTCTCCTTCTCTCTCTCCCTGATCGTCCCCCAAATAATAATAATAATAATAATAATAATTACACTAGCAGCAACATCTCTGCCTCCATCCCCTTTCCAAAGTCATCTCGCTCGCCTGAGCCGAAGTAGAGAGAGTGGAAAAATACCCCCTGGAGGAAGCGGTGTGTGTGTGTCCGCACTGGTGGGCTTGCCGGAGAGTGGGTGGCTGGGGGGGGGGGGGTATAATCCGGACCCGTCGGAGCAGAGAATCCGGATCATGAGCTACAAATGAGAAAAAGAAAGAAAGAAAGATGGAATTGCACATTCTGGAGCACCGTCTCAAAGTCGCGAGTGTGGCCAAAGAAGGCATCCAGTTGTTTACCTATGGACTCATCAAGCTGGCTTTCCTCTCCTCCAAGAGCAGGTAAGGGGGACCCGTCTAATTAATAATAAGCATACTAATAATAGTACTACTAATGATGATGATGGTGATGATGGTGATTGTTTAAAAGCAAGGGGAAAGGTTGCAAATGTTTTGCAAATAATATCAAAGCAATGGGGGTGTCAAATGTTCTGCAAATGTTTTGCAAATAATATCAAAGCTGGGCTCATCGAGATGCAGGAATTAAGCGGGGGGGGGCAGCGGAAGAGGCTGGATTGAGGATCTGACACCCCCCTTCCTCCTCCCGCCCCTACCCTGTATCTACTTATCATTTTTCTACCCTGACCCTTCTTCTTCTATCAGGGTTGCGTTTTCCCCCAAAGGTTTTCTTTTCCTTTCCTAAGCAGGCGGGGGGGGGGGGGCAGAGAGAGAGAGAGAGATGCTGGGTTGAAAGCTAAGCTGTTTCACAAACACGCCCCCTATTTCCCCTCCTCCCTTGTAGTGCCTTTTGAAGCAAAAAGAAAAGAAAATCTGCCTTGGATTTAAACAGGTGTTGGGATGTTGATTTGCCACTGCATTAAGTTTGGCATTTTTTGAAGGTAGGTAGGTAGGTACGTACATAGGTAGGTAGGTGGGTAGGTGGGACCAATCCCAACTAACCAACCTGAAGGTTAATTTTTTTTGCAATAATAATAACAATAACAATAACAACAATAATAATACATAAATAAAACAGCAAGCAAGACAGCAATTTGAGCAACAAAGCACAGCAGCAGAGACTGCAAAGAGAAAAAGCCATATACATATTTTTTTTCCCTTTCACCCCTGCAACTGGGATCCTAGGAGCTGTGGGGCATTTGCAGGACGGGTGGTGTAGTGAGAGATGATCTCCAAATGCCCCAAGGTGGGTGGGGAGATCTTGGGGGTCCTTTTACGACCCTTTCTGATTTCCCTCCTATGCTGGGCTAAGGGCAGAATGAAGATTTTCCGGAAACCCTTCTCTCTATCAGAGGAAGGGAGGACAGAATGAAAGGAAAAGGTTTGACTTGGATATATTTCCTTTTCAAAAGAGGGGGGGAAAGAGAACAGTAATGCCTCGATTTCTGCCCCCACCCCCACCCTGCCTGGCGACCTTCCACAAAAATAATTAATACAAATACATAGTAAATAGAAGTTGATCTTTTTTCTTTAATCCCCCCTCCCAGTTTAGTGAATGCAGACAGAAGGCAAGGTTGAGATGAATAATTACAAAAGTCTTAGTATTATTATTAATAGCAACACAGAGAGAGAGAGAGAGCCTTTTAGAGTCTTCACCTAAATAGTTAAAAGCTTAACTATTCAGGACTTGGATCCCACTTCCGAAATCAGTTTTAATAGCCATATTACGCCTAGTGGCATTTGGAGGAAATGCTGCTGATGGTTCCCTTTCTCTCTATGTGTGTGTTTGTGTGTTTGCAAATTGAATTGCAGATTGCACACACAAAAGAATGGCTTCCTTTCTTCCCAGCTGCGTCAGGTGCCGTGAAGTGTGGACATTTTTGCGGCTCAATTCTGTTGGGGCTCCTTATCTCAAGTTTTTTCTTGTGCACTTTTTTTTATTGAGCTGGAATTCCCCATCGAAGGTTTTGCGTTCCTAACCTGTTTACACCCTCTCTTGGACCGAACACAACAGCCAACAACGCAGCAGAGTTTTGAAAGATGTGGTTCCCTTTTTTTCCTTTCCTTTTGTTTCCGATTTACAGGAACAAAGTCCCTTTGCTGCCTTGCTATCCTTGGCTTTACTTCATTAAAAAAAAAAAGAATGAAAAAGAAGTCGGGTAGGAATCATGGGGGTTTCCCCTAGCATGCTGTTTTTCTGGGTGCAAGGAGAAGTTTTCCCCAGTCTTTCACTCAGATCCAGAGGCCTATGCACACGAGGGCCTTGGGAACACGAGTAGCACGCCCTGGGATGAAGCATTCGCTCTGCTGGGCCGGCGGTTCCATTTGGAACCGTCCCAGCCCATCCCAGGCTGCACACTCGCGTTCTGGGTGTAGAGCACAAAATAGCACTCTACACCCAGCCCTGGGCATTCCCAGCCGTCCAGGGCCGTCCCACAGCCATGTCCCACAGCCGCCCCACAGTCTTGTTTGACCTCCCAGGATGCTGCAGGCTCCACCCCCAGCTGCCGCTATTGGTAGACGGGGCTCAAGCTGTCAGCGCTTCCAAATGGGTGCCAGTGGACACCCAGGGGGCCCCTGGCAGCTGGGGCGGCCCAATCCGGGCCACTCCAGCTGCCAGTGCACCGGGATGTAACTTCTGCCTCCGTGGGCCCTAGGTGACCCCATCAGGTCACCTACGGCCAGCAGGACATCCCCCCTGCCCCAGGTACACACACGCGTGGGCTGGGGCCTAGTGCGGACACACATGCGCGCATGTGACTTCCCTCATCGGCACCAGGTTCGAAGTGGCAGGCCCTGCCAGTGGCGTTGTGCATGCACCGCTGGCTCTAATTGGCCAGCTACCCCTGGGGAACTGGCCAATCAGAGCCGGTCCATGGGAACCGGGGAATGGAGAGGACCGGCCTGCCTGCCCCTGGGTCGAATTCGACCCAATGGCGGCAGACCTGGGAGGAGCGTCCGGCCCCCGTGCCGGCCTTTTCGAGTTAGGGCACCCAGGGACAGGTTCCACATTCACACCTAGGAAGGTAGAAACATATTCCCACACATTACTTACCTACCTCTATATTTACCCCTCAGTATTCAGCCCATAGATTTATTTTGCTGAATAGCCAGGAACTTTTCTGGCCTACTCTGCAAATCTGTTGTAACTGCTCAGAACTCCTGTCCCTAGTATTAATCCCTGCACAAAATGGCTGTGGTCACACCTAGGTTTAATCCAGCTTCAGTTCACCTTCAGAGAGAGAGCAAACTGACCAGTAATCAGCAAAGTGACCAATAATTTCCACCCTGTCTATCCCAAAGGTGAATTTACTGAGTTATTTAACAACAAAAGAAAACAGCTTGTCGCCTTGCTGATGTATTATCTCACTCTGAAAGTGGACTGAATCTGGATTATACCTTAAATGTGACCAAAAAGATCAGTCAGTGGACTAGGTTGCCATGGGAGGTGGTGGGTTCTCCTTCGTTGGAGGTCTCCAAGCAGAGGTTGGACCTACATCTGTCTGGGATGGTTTAGGGAATCCTGCCTTGAGCAGGGGGTTGGACTACATGACCCCAGAGGTCCCTTCCAACTCTGTGATTCTGTGATAAATTTGGAAAGAACCATTTGCTTGTTGCTCAAGTACCTCCCTCCTGATTCCTGAATTGGAGAGAGCAGGGAAAAGGGGGGGAATTTGGGAAGGAAGGCATACAAGGCCCTGAAGAATATATTTTTTAAAAATTACACTTTTTGAAAGGTGAACTTCAGCTGAAACTCACATATCCAGGTAAAACGTTGCAAAGTTTGTCGATCTTGAAACAGTGACATGTTTTCAAGTGCAACACACATGAAGTGTGTTGCAAAGGAAACAAACAGTTAAGGAAACAACCCAGTGCTTAGGAGTGCAAAAGGTCAGATATGTGCAAAGGACCAGAACAGAAAATAATAAAAAACCAAGGGAGGAATCAGGCCAAAAGCTTTGGAACCCAGTGCTGGAAGCTGTTTCACTTGGAAGGCAGCCACCCCCTCTTGTCCAGGATTTCTAGAAATCTTGAGAGTCCCTTACTTTGTTTTGGAATGGAGTTTGTGTTTGCCTTTGTTTTGCTGATTTATCATCATCATCATCATCATCTTATTTTTATTTTATTTTATTTTAGTCTCAGCTTTATTCCTAAATGCTCTAGGGCTGTGCACAAATGCAGTTTTTGAATTCAATTTGTAATGAATAGAACATTCAAAACTCCAAATGTATCCAAAATAACAACAACAACAAAATGTCTGGATATTCGATTCATATATTATGAATGCACCAATGTGCCTCCGTACAAATGATTTGGATGCAATTTTTTGGATTCGATTCGATTCAAATTGAATATCCAAAAATTTGATTCAATTCAGATCTTTAAAATTCAAATTTAACCAAAGTCAATTCGAATTAAGCAAATTCTAATCTACTTGTCTGAATTTTTGATTCGAATTCCTGCTTACGAATGTCAAATTCAAACAAATTCAATCTGATTTTGAATGTTCCAAATATTGATGCACCTCCCTAATTTGCACAGGTAAGTACTCATACTCATCCCGTATGCATCCAGTTTTCATCCCGTGTGGATGCGTACAAAATGCGTAGAGGTACATATAAGATTAGTATGTACCTGTACAGATATGAATGTCCAAATTCATCTGAATTCATCTGAATAATGAATATTTTAAATATTTATGCACAGTTCTAAAATGCTCAGCAATTCCATTGATTTTGGGTGTTTTTCCACTGTCACTAGAAGTACCCATTAAGAACCCATTAGGGACTCACTGAGGAGCCATCAGGCTCAGAGCAGGAAGGCCCCATTTCCACCGCAGACCCCATTAGAGCCACATTTGTTTCGACCTTTTCTAGGGAAATCTGGATCATATAGGTTCTCCAGGATCTATAATCCAGATTTCCTGTAGACCCCATTATAGGGGTCTACAATGGGGTCTTCAGACATCAAATCTGGATTATAGGAAGCCTGTTTCCACCACACTCAGGAAATGGGGTCGGGGGGGGGGGCTTCAAAGCACAGGCTTCAAAGAGGACCCCACCCCCAAATTATGGCAAAGCTCCAGAGATTCTCTGGAGAATCTTGGGAGTTTATGGCAAAGCTCCCAACCTCTTATTCAAGACAGTATACTTGAAATAAACAGCAGCATTTATCTGAATGGGGGGTGGGGAATATTCCTGCTGTGGTTTTCCCCATAGTTTGGCTGTTATCCAAGTTTCTGGTAGGTATCAGATGGATCTTTCCCTACCTACCTTATTCCAATAATAATAAAAAGAGTTGGCTTTTCTACCCCACTTTTCTCACCCATTTAAGGGGACTCAAGGCAGCTGACAAACCTTCTGTTCTCCCGACAGCAGACACCCTGGCAGGTAGGTGGGGATGTGGGAGCTCTGGTTCTATGCACGTTCTTAAAGGAGGCAGCAGCTTTATGGGAGGTGTGTCTCCATGCTTCCCCATTTGAGGCCAGAGTGGAGCATGGGTTGTGATCAATATGGCCTAGAAAGGCTGAGGGATTGCTTCAGGGAGTCCTGCTATCTCCTCCTTGGGGTTCCTCTGTTTTGGCAGCCGGTGGTCCCATCATTGGCATGATGGGAGCTGTAGTCCAGCCTCACCTGGAAGGACAGGTGCTCATCTGGAAGGAGTAGGTGGCAGAATCTTCCCCAGTTGCTCAGGTTGCCGTCAGTTCTTTTGAAAGCATCACCTAACAGGTCTTAGATAAAGAAGAATGTGCGTCATCTGCTCTCTTTGCTTTGCTGCGTCTGAACCTCGAGTTATTTGAAATTAAATTGTTTATCGCTTTCGGTATCGGCAGCAAGAAAAACAGAATAAAAGCATGTTAAGTCATGCTGTTCCTACACACACAAACACACAAACAAACAAACAAACCCTTCTCGGATTTCCACATCGCATTTAAAAACCAGAAAACAAAAGGGTGTGTAGTTCTCTGAACAGAGGGGTGGAGAAATAGCCGCAAATATTTTGGCAGAAATTGTGACAAAGTCCTGGGCGTCTCCTTGCCAAAGGTTGCAGCCTCCACTCTTGAAATATCTTTGCATGGGGTCCTTCTGTCCCCAGAGCCTCCTCTGCTGGGCTGGGTGGCCAAAAAGCAAAGTACACATTTAACCTGTTTCCTCCCCTAACATACACTTAACCTGCTATGAATATTCGGTTTACACAAGACTTTGTGTACACAAGATATTGACCCGGGAAACGGTGCCATGAATAAGATTTTTTTAGGCTTCCCAAGTAGGAAAAAAGACAGAGACAGAGAAAAATATATCACTGCACGCTCTGTTCTTTGATTTTCCTGGAAAAACTAAGGCTATTAGTGAAAAGTCAAAAGGGTCACACCCAGTTGGGTCTGTGAGCCAGTTTGGTCTAGTGGTTAGGGAGCTGGACTCTTATCTGGGAATACTGGGTTCAATTCTGCCCTCCCCCATGAAGCCAGCAGGGTGACCTTGGGCTAGTCACAGCTCTCTTCTGAGCTCTCACAGCCCCACCTACCTCATAGGGTGTTCTGTTGAGGGGAGAAGAATAGAAAGATTGTCAGCCACTTTGAGTCCCCTTAAAGGAGAAGAAGAGAAGGTTTGCCAGCTGTTTTGAGTCCCCTTAAAGGTGAAAAAAGCGGGATAGAAAAGACAACTCTTCTTCTTCCTCTATGAAGCCAGCTGGGTGACTTTGGCCTAGTCACAGCTCTCTTCTGAGCTTTCCCAGCCCCACCCACCTCATAGGGTGTTCTGTTGAGGGGAGAAGAATAGAAGGTTCGTCAGCCACTTTGAGTCCCCTTAAAGGAGAAAAACAGAAGGCTTGCCAGCTGCTTTGAGTCCCCTTAAAGGTGAAAAAAGCGGGATAGAAAAGACAACTCTTCTTCTTCCTCCATGAAGCCAGCTGGCTGACTTTGGCCTAGTCACAGCTCTCTTCTGAGCTCTCACAGCCCCACCCACCTCACTGTTGTGGGGAGAAGAACAGATGGTTTGTCAGCCGCTGTGAGTCCCCTTAAAGGAGAAGAATAGAAGCTTTGTCAGCTGCTTTGAGTCCCCTTAAGGGTGAAAGAAGCAGGGTAGAAAAGCCAACTCTTCTTCCTCCATGAAGCCAGCTGGCTGACTTTGGCCTAGTCACAGCTCTCTTCTGAGCTCTCACAGCCCCACCCACCTCACTGTTGTGGGGAGAAGAACAGATGGTTTGTCAGCCGCTTTGAGTCCCCTTAAATGGGTGAGAAAAGCGGGGTAGAAAAGCCAACTCTTATTATTATTATTATTGGAATAAGGTAGACAGGGAAAGATCCATCTGAGACCTACCAGAAACTTGGATAACTGCCAAACTATGGGAAAAACCACAGGAAGAATGATTTTCCCCATTCAGATAAATGCTGCTGTTTATTTCAAGTACACTGTCTTGCATAAGAGATTGTGAGCTGTACTTTTGGATTGTGGGAAAGGTGGATTTGAATCTGCTGCAAATGTTCTTTGAACGCTGTTCGAATACAGTTTAAATCCCTGCTGCCCATCCCCACTTCAAAAGCTCTGAATCCACTCCAAATTCACGTTAATCTGCTCTGAATCCACTTTGAATCCAGATGTCATTTGGCAGCAGCTTTGCTGTGCTGCCTCCCCACCTTTGCGAACATATTGAAGCTGTGACCCAAGGCACAAAGTATTTGGTTTGCACTTGAATGTCAGTCTTCAGATGTAGCCGATATCTGATTTGAATGCAAAATTTCCCATTCAGATCAAATATTGGCTGTATCAGAGGTCTGAGTTTGCATGCAAAGGACAATGGGGGTGCACATGAATGTTTTTGGGGGGGCTCTGATTCGTATTGAATTGAATGCAAAAAAAATTCATATTTATTCAAATAGATCCCCTTTGAATGTGGTATGATAAAAATTTGATACGAATATTTGATATTAATTCGATTTGAATCCCTGCTACGTACTGCATATGAATCCCCTAGAAATCCCCTGTGCATTTACTCTGATTGCGTCAAATCCACCCTGAGTTTTGATTCCGTTCCCAATCCGCTTCAAATCCACTCTGGATCCACTGCAGACTAACTGTGACGAAGCTTCGTTCGAATGTTCCAAAGCATTCTATTCAAATTCGAATGTCAGTCTTCAAATGCGCCAAACATTTTATTCAGATCCAAAACGTCCATATTGGGATGAATTAGGACAAACTTTAAATGTTATTAATATTCCTGCACATCCCTAAAGCAAAAATTTGTTCAGTTTTGGAGCAGATTCGGAGCAGATTCAGAGCGGATTCAGAGCGGATTTGGGGTGGATTTGGAAGCCCAGCTGGTAGCAGCAGGGACTGAAAGTGAGTTCAAAGTCTAGCGTATTCCAGCCCATTTGCTTCCATGTGAAGCAGACAGGGAGAGGACCGCACACACCTCTAATCTTTGAGAGTTTTGGACTCCACAGTCCTCTCTTTATCTCCATTGTTCCACTGGGGTATGAATCAGTTCCTCCTATTCTGAGATCTTCCTAGCTCAGCTGTTCTGCCTGTCTGTCTCGCTCGCTCGCTCTTTTTTGTTCTTGTTTGGATTGGAAGGAAAACAGAATCTTTGTTTACTCATTGCAACAAGTCAACAGTCAACACTGCAGCCCAAGAGGAAGAAAACAGTGACTCAGGAGGCCTTCGGACCGCAAGAGGAAAATGTAGGATGTTGTTTAGCTCATGGCATCTAGGGATGTCCACACGAATATTCGTAGGCATTCAAAATCCATTCAAACTCGAATAGAATGCCCCAAAATTCAAATATTAAACATTCTAATTGAATTTTGAACTTTGGATCTATTGGTTTGAATTATCTGGATGTTTATACCCCACTTTTCTCACCCTTAAGGGGACTCAAGGTAGCTGGCAAACCTTCTGTTCTTCTCTCCACAAGAGACGTACTGTGAGGGCGGTGAAGCTGTGAGAGCTCAGAAAGGGGGCTGGACTAGCCCAAGGTCACCCAGCTGCCTTCCTATAGGAAGAAGAAGAGTTGGTTTTTATACCCCACTTTTCTCACCTTAGAGGGGCTCGAGGTGGCTGAGAAAACCTCTGTTCTTCTCCCCACCACAGACACCCTGTGAGGCAGGTGGGGTTGTCAGGGGTCAGAAAGCGAGCTGTGACTAGCCCAAGGCCACCCCTCGAGCTTCATTCAGGAGTACAGAATCAAACTGGGGAGCCTCCAGATAAGACTCCAGTCTGGTTTTCGCTACACACCTGCTCAGTGGCCATTTTCAAGATGGAGAATAAACATCCAGACGGGTTAGCTGATATCATCATCCCAGGAAAACCCGACTTTTTCCAGATTACCAGTACTGTGAGATTTTCCTTTTTTATCCTGCTCTTGTGCTGGAATTCCCGTGCCTGCCGTTTGGATTGAATATGTCCTTTGCAAACACTGGGGTTCATTGGGGCTCTTTATGGGACTGGCCCCTACTTTAAGCCTTCCAAAGATTGTCAGTTTGGCTTACCAGCTCCTAAGAAACAGGCCTCTAGACTCACACTTCCAAAGGGGGTGGACATGACACACAAGGAAAGAGGAAAACAGATTGGACGAAATTGTTACCCAGCCTTCTGTTGGCCGTTGGAGGAGACCAGGGGAAGACCTTACCTTCTCCCAGGAGATTCTGTGCACTGGCTATGTGCTGCCTCTCTTTCCAAGCCCTGAGCCAGAAAATCGAGTTGGTCACACCAAGCGCCGCAGATCGGAACCACGGCGCGGGGATTTAGGCCTGTGTGGGTATGGCTGTCAAGCAAACTGCCTGGAAAGCAGAGGGACACCAGTTTGATCCCCAGCCTCTCCCTGGAAGTGGGCAATGGGAAACCACTCCTGTATCCCTGCAAGTAAAACTGCATAGAGGGGCCCACTGAGTTTGCGAGGGGCTGTAGCTCAGTGGTAGAGCCAACTGCCTGGAAAGCAGAGGGTTACTGGTCTGATTCCCCTCTCCCTCTCCTGGAAGAAGGAAACGGCAAACCACTTCTGTATCTCTGCCAAGAAAACTGCAGAGAGGTCCCCAGGCAGTGAACCAGGAGTTGGCAGCGGCACCCAAGTAGAACCACCAGATATTAAAATGAAGCTGATTGTGAGAGGGATTTGATTTTCCAGAGAGATCTGGGCAAACACTGACGCCGTCGCTGATATTTAGCCACAATAGGAAGGTAAGTTTCTGCACAGCGGAGATTCTTTGGTGGAGAATTTGCTGTGAGATGATTTAGCGTCCCTGGCAGAAAGGCGGAGTTCCAGGCCATCTAAATAAATGGCTGCAATAATAATAAATATTTGCAAAGGCTGCTCTCCTGTGAAACGTTGCAGTGCAAAACAGCTTGTAAGTCATTAGGGCCGCAGTCGTTGCTGGCTAAACAAGGCGCTCGGCAGGGCCTGCTTCTAAGTCAACAGGCAAGAGCCTCGCACTGGAGCATCTTTAAAGACCCAGGCAAGCTCCAAATGGCTCGCCAGCTGGGGAGGGAGGGGGGAGGGGAAGGAGGGGGGAGGGGAGGGGAGGGAGCAGGAGAAGGAAGGAGAGGGAGAGAGGGAGGGAAAGAAGGAGAGGAAGGGGGAGGGAGGAAGGGAGGGAAAGGAGAGAAAGGAGGGAGGGAGGGGAGGGAGCAGGAGAAGGAAGGAGAGGGAGGGAAAGAAGGAGAGAGAAGGAAAAGAGGGAGGGAGGGAAGGAAGGGGAGGGAGGGGAAAGGAAGGAGAGGGAGCAAAGGAAGGGAGAGAGGAAAAGGAAGGGGAGCGAGAGAGGGAGAAAGGAAGGAAAGAGGGGATTGGCATAGTTGTTCAATGCCATGTAATGCTGTGGCCAAAAATGCCTCTCCTTCAGGCAGGGCTTTCTGCCACTGAAATGGTACCTGTGCCAAACTGAAAGTTCTTCATTCAGCTCATGGTGGCCAGTGAACCAGAGGGAGGGATGGGTCATGGACAGAGAGACAGAGCACCTTTTGCCTTGCAGACAGTCTGCAGACACGAAAAGGCTGGCAGCCATTCCCACGCAGCTGCCCCCATCCCACCGTCCCCTTGGCCACGTTCTATTGCCTGCCACTGATTCCGCGTTCCCAGAGCAAAAGAGCAACTCAGCAGAATCAGATGATTGCTGATTTTGAATTATTTCGGAGAGGCTGGAACTTTCAGGCAAGGGGTTAGAAATGAAACACGGGAATGAAGGCAGAATATGAATTTACTTTCCATTGCAGATTATATTAACCGCAACTGCACCTCCTTAACTAGCAAGAAGAGCCTCTGCGTAGCCCTTTATCCTGTGGTTTTATGTACGAGATCTATCCTATAGATCTTTTTGCTGAGCGGCGTGAAAAGGCAAATTTCTGAGTTGCTGCATTTTGACCCACAGCCATTATCACTTGCACTTGGGGTGTAACTTTGTTTTTACGTATCTTTTAATTTAATTTTATTTTTTGTCATTATAAAGTTATCTTGAATATGTTTTGTTGATCTAAGACTGCAGTAGAGATCGCTGTTGATGCAAGGTGTAGCTCACGTGCTGTGTTGGTTTCGTGGGCCGCTTTGCTCCGCATAAATCGGGATCTTTTGGCATTTAGGGAAGAAAGGATAAAGCACTAAATGGTGCCCTAATCCAAGTGATAGTGGTGGGTTAGCAGGATAAGGCCTACTGGTCTTGACAGCAGAAGGTTATACAGAGGTAACTATTCCTGTCCTGCTTTTTGGCTTTCATAGGTAACTGATGGGCACCTGTGGGGACAGGTTCCTTGGGAACATGGTTTATCCCATGCCACACTGGGCCATGCCCAGCCCAAGGGCTATCCAGATTATGCGCAGCCTATGCCAGCCTTTGATGATGTTGACTGGGATGTTCTGGGTTGGGAGCTACAAGTGGTGAGTGGGTTTAGCCTTGTGGTTAGAGCACTGGACTCTCACTTGGTGGTCTTCCAGTTCAGTTCTGCACTCCTCCCTGAAGCCAGCTGGGTGACCTTGAGCTAGTCACGGCTCTCTTTCTGAGCTGTGATAGGGAGAAGGACAGAAGGTTTGTCGGTCGCTTCGATTCCCTTCAAGGGTATAAAGTCAACTCCTACTCTTACTCCTCTTCTTTTTTCTAGGTACTTGGTCAAATGGTGCAGAGCTTGGTATATCGTCGCAGGGGGTACATGGACACCATCTGCACTCTGGTCGTGGGCCAAGATATCAGACCAGGCCACTTGCGGGCTGCTCATAGCAGTCTTCGGGTGGAGCAGAATAGGGAGCCCTTTGGGTACTGCGTCCCTTTCCACAGCCTGATCCTGGGCTCGACGTGGCCTCCAAATAAAGCAGCCCATCAAGTGGACCACCTCGTCTGGTCTACCTTCTCAGAGTGAAAAGGCCCTCGGGTTTGAAATGTGTTTATGGACATATTTAGGTCAGGACTAAGGTTAGGCTCAGATTTGGAGCATGAAATGCATTAGTTTACACATTAGGGATAGGACTAAGGTTAGGTTCAGATTTGGGGCGTGAAATGCACTGTTCAGGCAGCAGACATTTCTCTTTTGTCATCTTTCTCTCATCCGTTTATCCTTTTCTACAAAGAGATGGTTTGCTTTGGAGCTGCTGTTTTCCTACCTGGGCCCAACAGTGATTCAGACTTAAGAACACTAGACTTACTCTCTTAGTCAAAGTACAAAGGTTTGAATTCTGGAAAACGGCCGCTTTTTAAAAATTACCTTTCTTTCCTCTGTTTCAGGTGCAAGTTCTTCAGTTTGACAGAAACACCTGAGGATTACACAGTCATTGTGGATGAAGAAGGATTTTTAGGTGAGTTGCTAAAGCATACTTTGGTATTAAGTGCTCTGCCAAGGCAGCTTTATTCACTGGGTTTTTGTGAGCCAGTCTGGTCTTGTGGTTAGAGTGCCGGACTCATATCTTATAGTCACTGGGTTTGATTCCACACTCCTCCATGAGCTCTCACAGCCCCCTGCCTCATAGGGTGTCTGTTGTGGGGAGAACAGAAGATTCATCAGCAGCTTTGAGTCCCCTTGAGAATGAGAAAAGCAGGGTATAAAAGGCAACTCTTCTTCCTATTCTTCTTCTTGGGCTAGTCACAGCTCTCTTTCTGAGCTATCACAGCCCCTCCTACCTCACAGGTTGTAGTGTGAAGAATAGAAGGTTTGTCAGCAGCTCTGAGTCCCCTTAAGGGTAAGGTAAACGGTACATAAAAGCCAACCCTCCTCCTCCTCCTCCTCCTTCAGTGTCACCATTCCAGGATGTTCACTCTGGAGACATTATTATTATTATTAACCCCTAAGGACCAGGCTAAAAATATTTACACTTGTTATCTATTCAAAGCAAACCTGGGACCAATTTGCATTTCCCCTCCCATCTGGGGACGGGTTTCCTCCCCCCAGGTGTCCACAGACTCACCTGAAGTGCAGACGCCTGTCTGGGTGCTGCCATATTGAGTCCCAGTGTCGGCACACATGCCCACAATGATGCGCCGCACATGTGCGCCCACATTCCAGATTAGCTGATGGAGCAGTGCATTTGCACAAAACGTTAATCATGCTCCACACATACTGGTTCTGAGCTGGAAACCTGGAGAGAGCGCAGGTCTCAAAGAATGAGAAGCAAGAGGATAGGCGTGCGAATGAATGCAATTTTCAACATTCAATTCAATTTGAATCGAATATTCGAATGTCCGAACTGATTCGAACACAGTTACATCTATTCGTATGAATATTCCATATGAATTTGGTGATATGAACGTGAAGTTCCAGCCCATTGATCAAAGGAATCTTTTCTGTCCCATGCCATAAGTGTGCAAGATGGCCAGATCCATTCCCAGGGTGGGCTGAATTGTGAAATCGGATTTGTGGTCCACAGAGTTGAGGTGCCACTGTTTGTGTTCCTGTTTTGATGGTTCTTTCTCTTAAATGGAGTAATTAAACCAGGAACCCAGTCAAGACCCACAGAAGAAAATACATCCAGGATTCTGCAATCCCCTGGCAATTCGGTTGTGTTTTAACTTTGGTTTAGCAAAGTTCTGGAAAGAATAGGAAGAGTTGGCTTGTATACTCCAATTTTCTCCCCCTTTTAAAGGGACTCAGACCTGAAGACAAATGTTCTTCTCCCCACAACAGACACCCTGTGAGGTAGGTGGGGCTGTGAGAGCTCAGGAGAGAGCTGTGACCAGCCCAAGGCCACCCAGCTGGCTTCGTGGAGGATTGTGGGATCAAACCAGTGAGCAAAGAGTTGATATTGCATCGGTCTCCATTCTGGAGTCCTGAAGTTCCGCGCATAGGTTTTGATGAGCCCTCCTTCTGAAAGACTGTATTGATCTTTGCGCGCTCTTTCAGATGTTCATCAAAAGCCATCAGCCAACGGGGCACGCGAAATAACAGCGCAATGCTGCTCCTGATTTAAAGCGTGGCACGTTGCGCCAAACGGCAAAGGTGTGTGCGTGTTTTCCCCCAAGCCCTTTGGCTTACAAATGTCAACGATAAATTGTGTGGAAAATTCTTGAGACTAATGGCCTGCGAAATATTCTGCAAAAGCGATTTTCTAACCCTCTGTTCTAATTGCATCTTAAACTTTAATAGCCCTGGCAAGCGGAGAACGAGGCGCGTGCTAATATCACAGTTGACTCGGAGCTATTTGTTTTTTAAGATAATGAACTGTCAGCAAAAGTTTGAGCAGGAGGAAGAATTTCAGGATTCCTTTTTCATTTCTGCCAACAATTAAACACTGGTTTGTCCTTAATGTTCCCTGGGAGATACTGGGGATGGATGGATGGATGGATAGATGGATGGATGGATGGATGGATATGCTATATGTGGGCAGAACTGAATTGGCTTGGGATAGGACCAGATGGAACCAAACTTGCCAGGGTGATGGTTAGAGTTGGAACTCCAGCTGTTTAGATTTAGATTACAGGCCAAAAGTTTGCCACCCATTTGCACTAGCAAATGGAGGAAAGCTTTCTCAATGAAGAATGTTCCATCCTCCCATCCTTCCTTCCTTCCCTCCTTCTTCCCTTCCTTCCTTCCTTCCCTCCTTCTTTTCCTTTCTTCTTCCCTCCCTCCTCCCTCTCTCTTTCCTCCCTCCGTTCCTTCCTTTCCTCCTTCCTTCTTTCCCTCCCTCCCTCTTTCCTTCCTTCCCTCATTTCTTCCCTTCTTCCCTCCTTCCTTCCTTCCTTCTTCCCTCCCTCCCTCCCTCCTTCCTTCCTTCCTTCCTTCTCTCTCTCTCTCCCTGCTTTCCACAGAGGCTGTTATTCAGAGCAGCCGATGACCTTGATGTTCAGAAATTGCATTTGGCCCGTCCGCCTGTTTATTTCTGTCTCCCAGTCTTCAGGTTGGAGCTGAACAGCCGGCCCTAAACTGGCTGACCTGGCGGGGCTGAGGACAGGAAGTGGGGAACTGGCCTCCGGGCCCCACCCGCCTTGGCCCACCCCCATCCCCTCCACCCCATTCATGAGGGTTTGTTTACAGGCTACGAACGCAAGAGAAAACATGCTGTTCCAGGCGCGCACTCACTCTGGCCTGATAAACAGCCGCCAGGGATGCTGGTCAGCTGGTGGAAGTGAAAATGCAGGGAATGTCTCCGGGACAGGAGGCAATACAGGGCTGATCTGTTTGGATCTCAGATTCTTCGCCCTCTCCTTGCAATCGGAGGTTGTTTCTGCTGCTGAACCTCAAATAGCACAGCTGAGGAGGGAAAGCAAAGGAGGGAAGACCGGGACATGTCTTGCTTGCAAAATCTGGGTTCAAGTGGAGCCCCAAATTGGTGAAGCCAGGAGCAATTAGGAATGTGAACGAGTATTCAAAAACTCGAATATTCTATCCAAATCCGACGGATTTCGACATCCGAACTCGAAATTGGATTTCCAAAAATCGAAATTTGACATTCAAACTTGAATCCGATATGGATTTTCAGATAATTTGAATGTGTAGATTCGTATCTGTCACATACAAATATGCCCGAAAATTATCTGTACCTTGCGCTTAAAATACGGAATTAAAATGAGATGCATATGGATTTTTCCGGCATGCGCACAGATACGTGTAACAGATACGAATGTTGCTGACATTCGTACCTTTAAATACGGATCTAACATTCGAACGTACGGATTTGGATGCTAACGGATTCGAATCAGATTTTAAGACATTCGAATCTTAAACATCCGAATGATTTTATGATTTTAATAGCCAGTAAGCCAGCCGAGCATAAAAGAGCAGAGGCGTAATCCAAAGAGATTCGCAAGCCCTGGAGAGAAAAAGGATTTGGCAAAGCACCAACAAAGGGCTGTGGAGGTCATCGAGTCTGACCCCTTGCTCAGGGCAGGCTGGGCAGTGGCTGTGAGGAGAGGGATGAACCCTGTTTTTCTCCCAGTCCTCCATCTCAGCAAACTCATATCGCGCTGCTGATGGGTTTGATTCTGTGCTCCTCCACGAAGCCAGCTGGGTGACTTTGGGCTAGTCACAGCTCTTTCTGAGCTCTCACAGGGTGTCTGTTGTGGAGAGAAGAGCGGAAAGTTTGTCAGCCACTTTGAGGCCCCGTAAGGGTGAGAAAAGCAGGCTATAAAAGCCAACTCTTTTTCTCCCTACACGAAGCCAGCTGGGTGGCCTTGGGCTGGTCGCAGCTCTTTCTGAGGTCACACAGCCCCACCCGCCTCAAAAGGGTGAAGAACAGAAGGTTTGTCAGCCACTTTGAGGCCCCTTAAATGGGTGAGGAAAGATGGGTATAAAAGCAAAATCTTCATCAGCAGCATGAATTGAAATTCAGTGGTTCGTATCACATTGAACAAACTACTCTTGGTCTGGGTTTGATTCGAACCCTTTCCCCCGCAAAGCATAAGGTGGTTGAGTTTGAACATCCCATTTTGCCGTAAGCCGACCAGGCCTGCTGGTTCTGTCAGAGTTGACCCAGCATTGCCCGGCCAATGGGGTGAGGTCAGCCGGAAGTCCTTCTCCATGCTCAAAGGAGGGGGAAGGATTTCCTGTCATGCTCGCCCACATCAGCCACGACTGGCCGTGGCCATATCCACGCACTGCAAAGGCAGAGGGCTGCATGCTTTGCTAGCTAAGGAGGTCAGCCTGTTGTTTCTCATGTGATGCGTCCTCCATCTTCCTGCTTTCTCTCCCCTTTGGAGCTGCCACCTATGCCAGGAATAGAACTGACCCTCTAAAAACAAGTTATAAAAGGCACATTTAGTCACAACCAATGTGCTGTGAAGCCAGAGTGTCATAACAGCCAGGAACAGCTGCTGGGATGCGATGTGATGTGGGTCTCATCAGCTCTTTTTGTAGATTTCCCAACATCTCAGAGGAGGATAAATATGAAAAGGCTGCGTCTGTATCCGGGTGGCCAAGTGGGAGGAGGACCCGGCTTTTCCTCAAGGCAGAAGTTCATCAGGTGTAGCCTTCTCCATAGAAGAAACCCTGCTCAAGTGTTAAGGCCACACCACCCTCATAGATGTTGAGAGTTGCTGGCACCCGAGAGGGGTCTTTTCCGTAGTGGCCCCCCAGCTTTCAACGTTTTTCCCAGAGGAGGTCCATCTGATTCCGCATCTGATTAAAACACTCCTCTTTAAAGATGTGCCAAATAGGATCAGCATTTGCAAACCCAATCGGACATTTTGAGTTCGCAGGTATCCGCGTCAAATCGAAAAATCTCATTTTTCAAATATGAAAAAATTAACTGAAGGGGGTTTTCCCACCGTGCTCCTTTAATCCGGATCTAAGGAATGGGTACTTCCCTTAATCCGGATCTAGTAGATCAGGATTAAGGGAAGTACCCAATGTGTTTCCGTGCGTGGTCTAGCACCCAATAGCAATGGGTGCTAGCCTCCCTGCTGTGGAAACACCAGAGCACCCATGTGGCAAATCCGGATCGACCCACAAGGGGTCTGCCTGTCACCCCAGGTGTTTTGGGGGACAGGGGGTGCAATCTCCGAAGTTGCCTTCAGAGATTAGCAAAGACTCTGAAGTCCCTCCAAAGTCATTCCAAAGTTGCCTTTGGAGATTAGCACAGGCTCTGCAGAAAAACCCCTTTGGAACCTTTGCTAATCTCCAAAGGCAACTTCAGAATGACTTCGGAGCTTTAATTTTGGGGCACACCCCATGGGTGCCCCCTCCCCCAATCCTCTAGACCCCATTGCCCAATTGCAGTGGAAACAGGCTCCCTATAATCCAGATTTTATGGATGAAGACCCCATTGTAGACCCCTTTAATGGGGTCTACACAAAATCCGGATTATAGGTCCCAAAGGACCCACATGATCCAGATTTCCCTAGCTGTGATGGAAACAGATGTGTCCCTAAATGGGGTCTGTAGTGGAAATGGGGTCATCCGGCTCTCAGCCAAATGGGTCCTTAATGGGTGCTAAAATGGGTACTTACTGCCAATGGAAAAACACCGCATATGAACAATTGCAAAACTGATCCCCTTAGAATGTAGTACAGTGGTTCTCAACCTGTGGGTCGCGACCCCATCAGGGGTCGATTGGCCATTTTGGCGGGGTCGCCAAAGGTCCCGCAGGCCCCCCCGTGTCCCTCCGCATCCCCCCGCCACGCCCCCCGCCGCGCTGCCGCGCCGCGAGGAGAGATCGGTGTCCGCGGCGTCGGGTGGCAGTTGGCGTCGAGGCTGCCTTTAAGCCGCTGGAGGGTGGGACAGAGGAGCAGGGAGAAGAGAGAGCCCTTTCACACACTGCCCGCACGCCCTGTCCATCCATCCCACCCGGCCCGAGCGTGCCACTTCCTCCTCCTCCTCTTCCTCCTCCTCTCGCTCCTTCATTTTCGGCTGGCTGTGAGCGGGGATTCCCGGCTGGACCGGAGCCCGCCTCGCCTCGCCCGCCGCCTCCTGCTCCTTCTTGCGCGCCACTGCCGCGCACTTCCATCCCATGTGGGTGGTGTCGGGCAAGAAGTCTCCGGTGGCGGCGGCGGCGGGAAGAGTCCCCAGTCAGGTGGGTGGTAGCGGCTCCCACTGATGTCCCGCAGCGAGTGCCAGCACTGCCTGCCCTGAAAGAGCCGCCCGCGGGCTGCTGCTGCTGCTCTTGCCGCCGCCACCACCAGCGCCACTCGCCGGGCGGCGGGAAGGAGTAGAAGCAGCAGCAGCAGCGGGAGGGCTCGTCATGAGCGCCGAGGCGCCGCCGCCTTCCTGCGCCTCCATGCAGCTCCACGCCCTCTTCCACATGGAGCCGGCACCACCGACCTCCTCGGAGCAGCTGCTGGGCGCCTCGGAGTTCGTCAAAGGTGAGGCAGGGGAAAGTGAGGAGGGGACGGCTCGGGGGGGGGGGAGGAAGAAGGAAGCCCAGGCGACCGACGCGACGGAAGCGGAATGATTCCGCTTTCCTCCCCTGCCACTGCCGCCCCTGGACTTGGTGAAGGAGGCACCTGTCATAGCCTCAAGGCTCAAAAAGACACGAGGCGTGTATACCCTATTTAGTACGCTTTGGAGGCGCCTTGTGTTGTCTTTACCTTTCCACCTGGCCCCGCCCCTGGCCCCTGGCCCCGCCCTGCCCCTGGCCCCATACTGCCCCCGCCCCCACCCCTGGCCCCGCCCCTGGGGTCCCTGAGGCATGGGGAGCTGCACTCGGGGGTCACGGCATTGGGAAGGTTGAGAACCACTGATGTAGTAGGATTCAATTTTGATACAAATGTTCGATATGAATCCCATATGAATCCCCTATGTATCTTCTCTGACCAAATCAAACCTGTGCTGAATCCTCTTTGAATCTGCTTTCAATCCACTTTGAATCCACTCTGGATCCATTGCAGATATGGCTGGCGCTGCCGCTTTCCCACCTCCCCAAGTTCACGAATGTAACAAAGCTTCGTGCAAAGATTCCAAATCGTTCGATTCAAATTCAAATTCAGGAGTGAGCGCAAATGTTCTAAACCTTTGAAATTCGATCGAATGTGGACATTCGAATTCGAACCGAACGTCTTCACATTCGAACGAATTTCGAACGTCCCAAAACATTTGTTCAAAGGATTCAAATCATTTGAATGTACAAGATGCATAGGGGATAAAACAGGATGCATACGAATTGCATACAGATATGTACGACACATACGAATGTTGTCTACATTTGTATCTTTAAATGCAGATGTTGTCGACATTCGTATCGTCGAATTCGTATCTAACATTGAAGCAAACAGATTCAAATGTATCCGATCCAAATCGGTTTTTGTTGCATTCGGATTCTAAACGTTCAAATCGAATCAAATGTTTCAACATTTGATTCGACTCAAATTCGAATGCAAAGAAAACCAGCCGTGAACCTCCCTGTTCGAATGTCAGTCTTTGAATGTCCTGGCATTCAGTTTGAAGTCGAATGTCTGAATTTGGATGGATTAGCGTGAATTTTGAGGGTTACAAATATTTGTGTTTCCCTCTCTGAAACCGTCAAATGCAAACCGAACTTCGCGCACCTCCAGCAAAGAAGAATCCAGGGGAAGCCATCTTGGTTTAAAAAGTTCTGTCCAGGTGCGGCAGGTGGATCAACCACTTGGCCAAGAAACAAGACCAGTGGGTGAGCCAGTGTGGTCTAGTGGTTAGGGAGTTGGACTCTTATCTGGGAATGCCAGGTTTGATTTCGCTGCCCTCCACAAAGCCAGCTGGGTGACCTTGGGCTAGTCACAGCTCTCCTCTGAGCTCTCCCAGCCCCACCCACCTCACAGGTGTCTGTTGTGGGGAGAAGAACAGAACGTTTGTCAGCTGCTTTGAGTACCCTTAAATGGGTGAGAAAAGGAGGGTAGAAAAGCCAACTCTTCTTCCTCCACGAAGCCAGCTGGGTGACCTTGGGCTAGTCACAGCTCTCTTCTGAGCTCTCCCAGCCCCACCCACCTCACAGGTGTCTGTTGTGGGGAGAAGAACAGAAGGCTTGTCAGGCGCTTTTGAGTCCCCTTAAATGGGTGAGAAAAGAGGGGTAGAAAAGCCAATTCTTCTTCTTTGTGTGAGAAAGGACCTCTTTGTAGAACATGTTCAAAGAAGAGATGGGAGGGGTCAAAGTATAACCTTTAAAATAAATTAAGCATTGCTAGAATCTCTCTCTCTCTCTCTGGCCTATTTTCTAGACTAAAGCAGGAAGGCACAGAGAAAACACCAGCTAACACGGGTTCTTGAAATCATCTCACAGCGCTCTTACCCCTTTGTTGGGTGGCCATGTTATCAGAGCTAATGCACCACCAGGACGCAATTAGTATGAAAGAGAAAGCGCACGCATGTGCTTGAAGGGATGTGGTTGAACGCAACACGGCTCGGCTTTAAGTGGACTAAAGTGGACGCCGCAACTCTGGTGTTTCTTATGCAATGGGGCTTATATAATCAAGCGAAGACTAAAAATATACTCGGGTTTAACTTCTGATGCTGTGGAGCATGAATTGATGGTTCTCCTTCCTGAAGGAGTCCTCCCTCCCTCCCTCCCTCCCTCCCTCCATCTATCCATCTATCTATCTATCCATCTATCTATCTATCTATTATCCCCCCTTTCTCCTGCTACACCCAGATATTGGTTGATTATTCTGCTTTATTTGGATATTCCAATATAGAGCATGGATGTCAAAATATCCATGTTTTATTCTGGAATATCCAAATATAGCGGAATACGTAAGACCAGAATAACCTTGTGAGCCAGTCCAGTCTTGTGGTTAGAGTGCCGGACTTATATCTTGTACTCACTGGGTTTGATTCCACACTCCTACAAGAAGGCATCTGGACATCAAACTCTTCTGCTTTCTTCATGAACCCAGCTGGGCGACCCTGGGCTAGTCTCTTTCTGAGTTCTCATAGCCCCACCTGTTCTGTTGTGGGGGGAAGAACAGAAGGTGTGTCAGCAGCTTTGAGTCCCCTTAAATGGGTGAGAAAAGTGGGGTAGAAAAGCCAACTCTTCTTCTCTCTCTCCCTCTCTTCCCAGAAGCACCCAAACATTGCTTACTTATTCCGCTATATTTAGATTTTCCAGTATAAAACTTGGATGTCAGAATATTCATGTTGTATTCCAACATATCTAAATAAAGCAGAATAAATAACCAACATCTGGATACAGCCTCTCTCTCTCTCTTATGACAAACAGTACATTTCAACCTCTGCCATGCTGGTATCAACCAGCTCTATAGGACCACAACACCCATCAGCCACAGCAGCTGCAACTTTTCTTCCTAGGGCTGATGGGAAAGGGTGCTAAACACTATTAAAGGTACAGGAGCCCTTCCCTCTTCTATGACACTCTTACAGGTGCAGGAGCCCTGCCTTTCACTCATCAATGTCAGTATTAAAGGTGCAGGAGCCCTGCCTTTCACTCCTCCATGTCACTATTAAAGGTACAGGAGCCCTTCCCTCTTCTATGACACTCTTACAGGTGCAGGAGCCCTGCCTTTCACTCATCAATGTCAGTATTAAAGGTGCAGGAGCCCTGCCTTTCACTCCTCCATGTCACTATTAAAGGTACAGGAGCCCTTCCCTCTTCTATGACACTCTTAAAGGTGCAGGAGCCCTGCCTTTCACTCATCAATGTCAGTATTAAAGGTGCAGGAGCCCTGCCTTTCACTCCTCCATGTCACTATTAAAGGTACAGGAGCCCTTCCATCTTCTATGATACTATTAAAGGTGCAGGAGCCCTGTGTTTCCCTCCTCAGTGTCACTATTAAAGGTACAGGAGTCCTTCCCTTCCTAATGTCACTGTTTAAGGTGTTATCAGCCAGTCATGGCATTGTTTGCATGCCTAATTCCCTGAGCGCTTTATCAGACTAAACAGGGCCAACAAAATGCGGAGTGTGTTCTCTGCGCTCGGAAGGAATGTTTGCCCTTGGCTCGCATCCGGCCATCCTCTTGGCTTCCCTGGGCTCCAATGTTTATGTCAACACATTCCTGATATGAGGAAGTCAAGCAGGCCGAAGGTGGGATGTCTTCACCTAATTATAGAAATGCAACCTGCCAAACCAGTTGGACGTTCCATTCAGCCTCACACAGTTCTTGGGTGTCCCAGTGCAGGAGGAGCCACGCTCAGCGACTCAGTCCACGTCTGATCTCTCTGTGCCAGTACAGAAGGAGCCGTCCCTTTTGGGCAGCTGATGGGGCCACTGGGCTTCCCGGGGGAGTGCCTGTTCTTGTTTCAGATCAGTTCAGGACTGGCCCTAAAATGGTCTCTAAAATGGTCTCTAAAATCTAGCTCTGCAGTTTCCTTCTGTGCACCTATTAAAGGCACAGGACACCTGCAATTCCTTCTTCCATGCTGTTATTAAAGGTGTAGGAGCCCCATAATTCCTTCTTCTATGCTACTATTAAAGATGTAGGAGCCCCGCAATATCCTCTTCTATGCTACTATTATAGATGCAAGATCCCCAGAATTCCCTTGTCTGTGCAGTTACTAAAGGTGTAGGAACCCCACAATTTCCTCTTCTACGCTACTATTAAAGATGTAGGAGCCCTGCAATTTCCTCTTCTATGCTACTATTATAGATGCAAGAGCCCCAGAATTCCCTCTTGTGTGCAGTTACTAAAGGGGTAGGAGCCCTGAAATCCCTTCTTCTATGCTACTGTTAAAGGTGTAGGAGCCCCACAATATCCTCTTCTGTGCTACTATTATAGATGCAAGAGCCCCAGAATTCCCTCTTCTATGCAGTTACTAAGGGTGCAGGAGCCCTGAAATCCCTTCTTCCATGCTGTTATTAAAGGTGTAGGAGCCCCACAATTCCTTCTTCTCTGCTGCTATTAAAGATGTAGGAGCCCCGCAATATCCTCTTCTATGCTACTATTATAGATGCAAGAGCCCCAGAATTCCCTTTTCTGTGCAGTTACTAAAGGTGTAGGAGCCCTGAAATTCCTTCTTCTATGCTGCTGTTAAAGGTGCAGGAGCCCTGTGTAGCAGAAAGGAAATGGATGAGGTTATAAGATTAGACAAAGCCATTAAGAGGGGGTGAGAGCTTGAAAATGGAAATAGAAGGACGCTTCCAGTGTTATTTATTTATTTATTTATTTGTTCAATTTCTATGCCGCTCCTCTCCGAAGACTCGGAGCGGCTTACAACAAGTCAAAATACAATAAATGGTTTTGATTTACGGATGTGAAGGGGTCTGAGGGGGTTCAGTTCTTAAGCACAATAAGTATAGACTTGTTGTTATATTGGAAGACTGCAAATTTGCAAAATCAATACAAGTATTTTTAAAAAATGGGCCAGGAACCACTAAGCCGAGGGTTTGTGGACTCCAGTTGCCACATGCCTGGTTCAAGGTGGGATCCATTCAGCATCCTTTGCGCTTATTATGAAGCTAGATGGCAGAACTGGTGGTCCCTCACCCTTCCTTCCTTCCTTCCTTCCTTCCTTCCTTCCTTCCTTCCTTCCTTCCTTCCTTCCTTCCTTCCTTCCTTCCTTCCCATCGCAGTCTTTCCCTGGCATCTGATGAAGAGGATGTTTGTGCCCATGTTGGAATTCTTTCTACAGATCATCCCAGGGGTCCTTGAGGGTGTTTTCTACGGCTCTTTATTTCCTCTGCTGGAGTTTTTCAAGCTGCATAAAATACCTCCGGCTTGCATAATAGAAATTTAATGGTTTATTATTGCAAGCTGCTCAGAAAACATTGTTACTAGGAACCATGTAAATAGCAATAGTAATTAGCTTGGAAGGTGCCCAGGAGATTGTGGGTACAGGCATCTGAGGCATTCCCAGGGCGGGGGAGGAGGAGAGTTGGCCTTTATACCCAGCTTTTCTCACTCTTAAGAGACCTAAAAGCAGCTGACAAACCTTCTGTTCTTCTCCCCACCACAAGAAAGAGAGTTGTGGCTAGCCTAAGGCCATCTAGCTAGCTTCATATAGGAAGAAGAAGAACAGTTCATTTTTATAGCCTGCTTTTCTCACTCATTTAAGAGGACTCAAAGCGGCTGACAAACCTTCTGTTCTCCCCACAACAGAATACCCTGCAAGGTATGTGGGGCTGTGAGAGCTCAGAAGAGAGCTGTGACTAGCCCAAGGTTACCCAGCTGGCTTCAGGGAGGAAAAAGAAGAAGAGTACAGATTCGTACGGGATGAAAACGGGTTGCATATGGGATAACCATGGGATGCATACTCTACGGATACATACAGATGTGTACAAACCGGGGGAAGTTAGTTTCATATGGGCATCTGCGGGTGTTGTCGACATTCGGAACTGCACATTCGAATGAAAAACTCAAAGGAACAGATTCGTATTTGCTTAATTCAAATTGAATTTGGTTAAACCTGAATTTTAAACATTCGAATCAAATCATATCCGGAAAATTGCATTCATGCACGCCCCTAGCTTTGAGATGCTTCCCAACAAGCGGCGTAGAACGGTCCTTTATCCGTGAAGGAGAAAAGCAAGTTGTCCTGGGACCAGAATTTGGATCACCCCATCCTTGTCCCCAAGGCCCACGCTGCTGGCGTCTCCCATCTCATTGTACTTCTGTTTGGGAAGGTGAGAGCAAAAGAGCCTCAGGTGCTATCCAAAGGTGTTTTATTCAACGTCTTTCGCAAGACACGTCTCGGGAGGCTGAATTCCCTTAACACCCAGGTCCCCACCCACGCCAGGTCTCACCTCTCTTTCTCTCTGCCTCCTCTTTCTTTGCCACTCGGGGTGAGGGGAGAGGGAAGGCCAGCCAACATCTCAAAGGATGTGGGATCTGCCTCCTCACCTGTCCCATTTACAGCATCTCACACCTGAGCGAGGGGTAGCAAAGCTGCGTCAACAGCCCATGGCAGAATTAGAGATTGATTTGGCCTCTGTGATGCGGAGACGTTCCAGTTTGACTCCGGGCACTTTCAGGGGTTATAAAACTGATTGCATTCTGCCCTCCAGACACATTATAGGACACGGCTGCCCAGCTCGTGGCCCCCGAAGCGTTCCCAAATTACCACTGCCACATTCTGTGACGGCTGATTGTTTGAGGGAAAATGTCAATTGCCGTGAGGTTAAGATGGGCACGACTTGAAAATTGTAGTCTGGCTCGCAACAATCCCAGACTGTTCAACCAGCTGGCCATTGGCCAAAGTGGCCTCTGCCTTGTTTCCTCTGTTATATCTACTAACTCCCTTAGCTGCAAGAAGAAGAAGAGTTGGCTTTTCTACCTTGCTTTTCTCAGCCATTTAAGGGGACTCAAAGCGGCTGACAAACCTGTTCTCCCCACAACAGAATACCCTGCAAGGTATGTGGGGCTGTGAGAGCTCAGAAGAGAGCTGTGACTAGCCCAAGGTCAACCAGCTGGCTTCATGGGTGAGGATGGAATGGAACCTGGAATTCCCAGATAAGAGTCCGGCTCCCTAACCAGTAAACCAAAGTGGCTCACACAAGCTGTTATTGCCCTTCTCCAATCATAAACTCACACTTGCCGTCTCTCCTTTCAGCAGGCTCTTCCCCGTTTCTAGAATGACACAGTTCAAACACACCTAGAAAGTGGTCAGAAGAATTCTAGGTCATACTCCACATTCCACGGGATTTCCCATGATTCCTGCGAAATCTCACTTGATTTTGTGCAATTTCCTGAGTGCTCCAGGCCTCTGGGAAGCTCCAGATTTAGAGATTTGCACAAATATTTGAAACACTTGAAATCTGATCGAGTTTGTTCGAATGTGGCCATTCTAAATCGAATCGAAAGTCTTCACACTCGAATTTAGACATTCGAACAGATTTTGAATGTTCCAAAACATTTGTTTGAATCATTCAAATGTACAGATACATATTACAAAATATTATATGTATCTGTACGCTTTTGTGCTTATAATACGCAACGAAAACTGGATGCATACAGGATAAAACGGGATGCCTACGAAATGCACACAGATGTGTATAACACCTACGAATGTTGTCGACATTCATATCTTTAAATTCGTACCCAACATTCGAACGAATAGATTCAGATATAACGGATTCGAATCGGTTTTTGTTGCATTCGGATTTTGAACAATCGAATCTGATGTTTTGACATTCAATTCATCTCGAATTTGAACGCAAAAACAAATTCATCCACACCCCTACTCCAGATAGGCCTAATGGAAACAGGGGCTGGTCCAGTCACTGCGGAAAAGTGAAACTACCGAAACCAGACCATTGACTATTTAAAAATCATGGTCTGATGATATTATGGTGGGGTTTCTTTGTTGCTCATGACACATGTACAGAATAAAGCATTACTAGCATATTTGCACCATATCTGATTTCAAGGCGCATCAGGAAACATTCTACCCCTTTCTTAGGTTTTCTGCCGAATTCCTTCTTGCGGGAGAGTTAAACCTAGCAAGGCTCTGTGTGATTGTTCTTCTTCTTTCCCCGACTTCAGAGCTCCCTTCATCAGAGCACCTGAGTGTGGCAGATGCGACCTGGTTAGCGCTCAACGTGGTTTCCGGAGGCGGGAGCTTCTCCAGTTCCCAGCCAATCGGCGTGACCAAAATTGCCAAGTCGGTGATCGCTCCACTGGCGGATCAGAACATCTCGGTCTTCATGCTCTCCACCTATCAGACAGACTTCATCCTGGTAAGGGACCGCCAAAGGTTTCCCTGAACGTATAAGCTGTAGAGTTATTTTGCAGTTCCATCTTTTAGCGGTGCTAAAGATGGAGTCTGACATTTTCCTTTTCATGCACACTGCAGGTGTTAAAATAAGCCTGAGACCTCATCTTAATTAACACTAAGATGGAAAAAGAAGCAATATTGATCCTTTGCAAATACGTGCAACACATTTTGTAAAGATGACCTTTGTCTGTGCCTTCTCCTTGCATCTCGGGGCATGTTCCCATAGGGGCTAAAATCCACAACGGATTCGAATTCGCCATCGAGAATTTCCATTAAATCCCCAAATAATCCGAATCCATTACGGGTTTTAGCCCCGTTCCCATGCGGGTTCTTTCCCCCCACATTTTCCAGGGGAAAATGACTTGCATTAAGGCAGAAGGAAGGAGGGCAGCCCCCCACCCTGTCCCCTTTGCCTCCTGCTTGTGGCCGGTCGGCTTTGCTGCTCCTTCCTCTGCCGTGGCCGCCTGGCTGCGGGTGAGGTTTGGGAACAGCTCAATGCACATTCAGTGCTGTTCCCGGCCTCCAGCTAAACCCGCAGCAGAACCTGGAGCAAACCCAGATCAGAGTAATCCAGGTTTACTCCGGTATTGCAGTAGGTGGGAACGCAGCCTTACTCTGCCGACCCTCAGTCCAAATGATCCTGTGCTCCCAAGGGAGGAAGAAACTCCGCAATGTGGCCGACAGCTTTATGTTTCTGTGAGAGTTCCAAGGGCATGTGGACGGAGGAAGAACAACAGATATTAGCGCACATCACTAATTGCCTCTTTACCGTGAGTGTCCAGGGCAATCAGTTTTTTAACTCTAAACAACCTGCCCATTTTTCTCGTGACGGAAATGTCCCTTTGACCCCCCTGTTCAGGTACGTGAGCGGGACCTCCCATTCGTGACGCACACGCTGGCAGCTGAGTTCACCATCCTCCGGGTCGTGAATGGAGAGACAGTGGCGGCCGACAGTCTTGGGATAACAAATGGATTTATGAAACCAAAACTGGGTAAGAACCTGCGAGGTTCACCTCCGGCACATAAGGGCTTCGGTGCCAGTTTTCTGGCCCTGTAACGGAGACAAATTTGGAAAACGAGATAGGCATGGTTGGCACGTGGCACAGGGTCCTAGACCGAGGCAAATTATGGGACCCACACAGATGGGGGGGAGGAGGAATTAAAGCAACACCTCCTCCCATACCAACCTCCCCGTGCCTTAAGATCTGCAGGGGAGGCCCTCCTGGTTGTCCCACCACCCTCAACAGTAAAATGGGAGGACACCCAGGAGAGGTCCTTCTCAGTGGTGGCCCCTGGGCTGTGGAATGATCTCCCCCTTGAGGTGCATCAGGCTCCTTCTCTGTTCATGTTCAGGAAGGCCGTGAAGACGCACCTCTTTGCTCTGACCTTTGACTAAATGTTGCTCATGTTTCTCCCACTGCAAACACCACTGTTTATGGCTCTTATTGTTTTAATATGCCTTTATTTATCCACCCATCCATCCATCCTGCCCTATACCAGGACGTCTGTATGGATTTTAAAGGTAGCTACCTGCCCTGACACCTTCAGTTACAGGGCACAATAGAAATGTCATTAATTAATTAGAAGGCAATTGAGCAAATCAATACATGGGAAAGAAGACAAAGACTGTGATTCAGAAAATGAGTGCAAGAAGATCTGAGCAAATTGGAGACCACTGTCTGTTTCTCCACCTCTTTCAGTTCAGAGGCCGGTCATCCACCCACTGTTCAGCCCAACCAACATGTTCTGCGTTACCAGCTTGGATCCTGACACCCTTCCCTCTGTTGCCACACTCCTTATGGACGTCATGTTTTACTCCAGTGGGTATGTGCAGGTCAGGGTATGGGGTCAGAACGGAGGTTGCCTCCGAATGCATGGCGCTTGACCAGATCTGATTGGAGGGAGGGAGGGAGGGGGGAAAGATTGCAGGTCCGGGCTTCCTCCAAACAGCTGGACGAAGCTTGAGGTCATCTAGTCCCACCCCAGTGGATCTCATCCAGCAGTCTGTTCTCCCAGGAGATGGCCAGTGTGGTGAAGACACAGAAAGGTTTGCCTTTTTTGAGGAGCAGGGTAGGGAAACGTCCTGGTCTAAGAGGAAAGAGCGTAGGGATATACACGGATATTCAAAAACTTGAATATTCTATTTGAATCTGACGAATTTCAGCATTGGAGCTCGAATCGGATTTTTGAAAATCCGAATTTGACATTTGAACTTGAATACGGATTTTAGAATGATTTGAATGTGTAGATTTGTATCTGATGTATATGAATCTGCCCGAAAACTATCCGTATCTTGCGCTTAAAATACGCAATTAAAACTGGATGCCTACGGATTTTTCCGGCACGCGCACAGATACATATTACAGAAACAAATAGAAATGCTGTCAACATTCATATCTTTAAATACAAATCTAACATTTGAACATACAGATTCGAATGTTACAGATCCTAGTTGGATTTTATGACATTCGAATCTACTTGGATTTAATTATCCATATCTTGTGCTTAAAATACGGGATTAAAACAGGATGCGTACGTATACGTATAACAGATACAAATGTTGTCGACATTTGTATCTTTAAATATGAATCTAACATTCAAACGTACGGATTCGAATGTTACGGATTCGAATCAGATTTTAGGACAGTTGAATCTTAAATATCCAAATCGAATCGGATTTTATGACATTTGAATCTACGCGGATTCTAATGTCAAAACTCCATTCTTGCGCATGCCTTGCGCATAGGTTTGCCATCACTGCTTTATATTCTTCCCTGCAGAGTAAAAGATTCGGGGGTGGCCAGTGAAGACTCCGGGCACATCCGCTTCTTCTCCTTTTCTCTCATTGAGGGCTACATTTCTTTAGTGATGGACGTGCAGACACAAAAGAGGTAAGCCCTTAGATCTGTCCTTGCAGGGCCTCATCACAGACAGAGGCCGTCCAGCTGATCCTGGACTACAACTCCCAGAGTTCCACAGCTGGCGAGGGACACAGAAGGAGTTGGGTGCTGGGAGCTGTAGTTTGGGACCGGCTGGAGAGCCGGCAGCTGAGCCAAGCTGCACAAAAGAGAATCCCTGTTGGAAATTCCATAAAGAACTGTAGGGTCCACTAATGCTCCAACAGAGGGCACCTTCCATATACATAGAGACTGGTCAAGGTCTCGCTGTGCCATGATCCCATTGCTGACCATTGCTTTCGGCAGGATTTTCACGGGTGTCCGTTTTCGCTTGCTCGCAGATTCCCAAATAATCTCTTGTTTACAAGCGCGTCCGGAGAACTCTGGAAGATGGTTCGGATCGGAGGCCAGCCCCTTGGCTTTGGTACGTGAGACAAGACCAAGGTGGGATGCCCAAATCATCCGGAAGGCAGGCGTGACCTTCAGACTTGCGCTCTGAAGGCCGTCCGCCTTGTTGCTGAGCTGTCTCCCATCACTGCCGGGGAACCTGGAGGATTCAGCAGCGATGGTGGATACTCTCCAATTCAATATGTTGATTGAGAAAGTCCTACGCCAGCTTTCACCATCCAAACACTATTTCCACGTTTGGGGTTTTCAGCTTCTCTAATCCCCTGCCTGAGATTGAGCAGAGGCATGTTAAAAGTTGGTTTCTTCTGCCATGTTCCCTGGATGCTGGAGGGACAGGCAGGACGCCTCTAAAGGTCATCTGCAGGAGCTGAGAGCAGGTGAAGGTTTTGCAAATGCCTGGAAGCAATTAGTGGGCCACTCTGTGAGACAGGAAGCTGGGCTAGATGAGATGATCCAGCAGGGCTCGTCTTAGGTACTTAGGACTAGAGGGGCTGTGGCCTGATCCAGCAGGGCTCCTCTTAGGTTCTAATGGACTAGATGGGCTGTGGCCTGATCCAGCAGGGCTCCTCTTAGGTTCTTATGGACTAGATGGGCTGTGGCCTGATCCAGCAGGGCTCCTCTTAGGTTCTTATGGACTAGAAGGGCTGCACCCTGATCCAGCAGGGCTCCTCTTAGGTTCTTATGGACTAGATGGGCTGTGGCCTGATCCAGCAGGGCTCCTCTTAGGTTCTTATGGACTAGATGGGCTGTGGCCTGATCCAGCAGGGCTCCTCTTAGGTTCTTATGGACTAGATGGGCTGTGGCCTGATCCAGCAGGGCTCCTCTTAGGTTCTTATGGACTAGATGGGCTGTGGCCTGATCCAGCAGGGCTCCTCTTAGGTTCTAATGGATTAGATGGGCTGTGGCCTGATCCAGCAGGGCTCCTCTTAGGTTCTTATGGACTAGATGGGCTGTGGCCTGATCCAGCAGGGCTCCTCTTAGGTTCTTATGGACTAGATGGGCTGTGGCCTGATCCAGCAGGGCTCCTCTTAGGTTCTTATGGACTAGATGGGCTGTGGCCTGATCCAGCAGGGCTCCTCTTAGGTTCTAATGGATTAGATGGGCTGTGGCCTGATCCAGCAGGGCTCCTCTTAGGTTCTTATGGACTAGATGGGCTGTGGCCTGATCCAGCAGGGCTCCTCTTAGGTTATTATGGACTAGATGGGCTGTGGCCTGATCCAGCAGGGCTCCTCATAGGTTCTTATGGACTAGATGGGCTGTGGCCTGATCCAGCAGGGCTCCTCTTAGGTTCTAATGGACTAGATGGGCTGTGGCCTGATCCAGCAGGGCTCCTCCTAGGTTCTTACGGACTAGATGGGCTGTGGCCTGATCCAGCAGGGCTCCTCTTAGGTTCTAATGGACTAGATGGGCTGTGGCCTGATCCAGCAGGGCTCCTCTTAGGTTCTTACGGACTAGATGGGCTGTGGCCTGATCCAGCAGGGCTCCTCTTAGGTTCTTATGGACTAGATGGGCTGTGGCCTGATCCAGCAGGGCTCCTCTTAGGTTCTTATGGACTAGATGGGCTGTGGCCTGATCCAGCAGGGCTCCTCTTAGGTTCTAATGGATTAGATGGGCTGTGGCCTGATCCAGCAGGGCTCCTCTTAGGTTCTTATGGACTAGATGGGCTGTGGCCTGATCCAGCAGGGCTCCTCTTAGGTTATTATGGACTAGATGGGCTGTGGCCTGATCCAGCAGGGCTCCTCATAGGTTCTTATGGACTAGATGGGCTGTGGCCTGATCCAGCAGGGCTCCTCTTAGGTTCTAATGGATTAGATGGGCTGTGGCCTGATCCAGCAGGGCTCCTCTTAGGTTCTTACGGACTAGATGGGCTGTGGCCTGATCCAGCAGGGCTCCTCTTAGGTTCTAATGGACTAGATGGGCTGTGGCCTGATCCAGCAGGGCTCCTCTTAGGTTCTTACGGACTAGATGGGCTGTGGCCTGATCCAGCAGGGCTCCTCTTAGGTTCTAATGGACTAGATGGGCTGTGGCCTGATCCAGCAGGGCTCCTCTTAGGTTCTTACGGACTAGATGGGCTGTGGCCTGATCCAGCAGGGCTCCTCTTAGGTTCTTACGGACCAGATGGGCTGTGGCCTGATCCAGCAGGGCTCCTCTTAGGTTCTAATGGACTAGATGGGCTGTGGCCTGATCCAGCAGGGCTCCTCTTAGGTTCTTACGGACTAGATGGGCTGTGGCCTGATCCAGCAGGGCTCCTCTTAGGTTCTAATGGACTAGATGGGCTGTGGCCTGATCCAGCAGGGCTCCTCTTAGGTTCTTACGGACTAGATGGGCTGTGGCCTGATCCAGCAGGGCTCCTCTTAGGTTCTTACGGACTAGATGGGCTGTGGCCTCATCCAGCAGGGCTCCTCTTAGGTTCTTATGGACTAGGTGGGCTGTGGCCTGATCCAGCAGGGCTCCTCTTAGGTTCTTACGGACTAGATGGGCTGTGGCCTGATCCAGCAGGGCTCCTCTTAGGTTCTTACGGAATAGATGGGCTGTGGCCTGATCCAGCAGGGCTCCTCTTAGGTTCTTACGGACTAGATGGGCTGTGGCCTGATCCAGCAGGGCTCCTCTTAGGTTCTTACGGACTAGATGGGCTGTGGCCTGATCCAGCAGGGCTCCTCTTAGGTTCTTACGGACTAGATGGGCTGTGGCCTCATCCAGCAGGGCTCCTCTTAGGTTCTTACGGACTAGGTGGGCTGTGGCCTGATCCAGCAGGGCTCCTCTTAGGTTCTTACGGACTAGATGGGCTGTGGCCTGATCCAGCAGGGCTCCTCTTAGGTTCTTACGGACTAGATGGGCTGTGGCCTCATCCAGCAGGGCTCCTCTTAGGTTCTTATGGACTAGGTGGGCTGTGGCCTGATCCAGCAGGGCTCCTCTTAGGTTCTTACGGACTAGATGGGCTGTGGCCTGATCCAGCAGGGCTCCTCTTAGGTTCTTACGGACTAGATGGGCTGTGGCCTGATCCAGCAGGGCTCCTCTTAGGTTCTTACGGACTAGATGGGCTGTGGCCTGATCCAGCAGGGCTCCTCTTAGGTTCTTACGGACTAGATGGGCTGTGGCCTGATCCAGCAGGGCTCCTCTTAGGTTCTTACGGACTAGATGGGCTGTGGCCTCATCCAGCAGGGCTCCTCTTAGGTTCTTACGGACTAGGTGGGCTGTGGCCTGATCCAGCAGGGCTCCTCTTAGGTTCTTACGGACTAGATGGGCTGTGGCCTGATCCAGCAGGGCTCCTCTTAGGTTCTTACGGACTAGATGGGCTGTGGCCTGATCCAGCAGGGCTCCTCTTAGGTTCTTACGGACTAGATGGGCTGTGGCCTGATCCAGCAGGGCTCCTCTTAGGTTCTTACGGACTAGATGGGCTGTGGCCTGATCCAGCAGGGCTCCTCTTAGATTCTTATGGACTAGATGGGCTGTGGCCTGATCCAGCAGGGCTTCTTTTAAGGTCTTATGGACTAGATGGGCTGTGGCCTGATCCAGCAAGGGTTCTCTTAGGCTCTTATGGACTGGATGGGCTGTGGCCTGATCCAGCAGGGCTCCTCTTAGGTTCGTATGGACCAGATGGGCTGTGGCCTGATCCAGCAGGGCTTCTTTTAAGGTCTTATGGACTAGATGGGGTGTGGCCTGATCCAGCAAGGGTCCTCTTAGGTTCTTATGGACTAGATGGGCTGTGGCCTGATCCAGCAGGGCTCCTCTTAGGTTCGTATGGACCAGATGGGCTGTGGCCTGATCCAGCAGGGCTTCTTTTAAGGTCTTATGGACTAGATGGGCTGTGGCCTGATCCAGCAGGGCTCCTCTTAGGTTCTAATGGATTAGATGGGCTGTGGCCTGATCCAGCAGGGCTCCTCTTAGGTTCTAATGGACTAGATGGGCTGTGGCCTGATCCAGCAGGGCTCCTCTTAGATTCTTATGGACTAGATGGGCTGTGGCCTGATCCAGCAGGGCTCCTTTTAGGTTCTAATGGACTAGATGGGCTGTGGCCTGATCCAGCAGGGCTCCTCTTGTGTTCTCGTGTTCCTCTGACTTCAGCGAAGTCATCTTCTTCCTGCCAGAACCAGGCTGAATGGAGTTCCCCTTTCTCTTTCACTCCCTTCCAGATGAATGTGGAATCGTGGCACAGATTTCAGAACCTTTAGCAGCTGCTGATATTCCAGCCTATTACATCAGTACTTTTAAGTTTGACCATGCACTGGTAAGTCACACAGGAGCTGATCCTCTCTATGTAGTAAGATTTTTTCCTAGCTCTATCCGGATACAATGGTTTCGAAACTGAATATTCCTCTGTGGAAAACATGGTCTCTGCCACTTCCTTCAGAATGAAGAAAAAGAAGCGTTGGCTTTTTTACCCCACTTTTCTCATCCATTTAAGAGGACTCAAGGCAGCTGACAAACATTCTGTTCTTCTCCCCACAACAGACACCCTGTGAGGCAGGTGGGGCTGTGAGAGCTCAGCAGAGAGCTGTGACTTGCCCAAGGTCACCCAGTGGGCTTCATGGGGGAGGGTGGAATCGAACCCAGTATTCCCAGATATGAGTCCTTGGGCTAGTCACAGCTCTCTTCTGAGCTCTCACAGGGTGTCTGTTGTGAGGAGAACAGAAGGCTCATCAGCAGCTTTGAGTACCCTTAAAAGGCCGAGATAAGCAGGGCATAAAAACGCAGCTCTTCTGCTTCTAAGTCATACGCTGGTGCGCCTGTCTTCCCAAAAATCATCAGTCACCCTGATTCTGCCCATTACCTTTACCTGCATGATGCTTCTTTCAGCCTCCTGACCTTCTAATGCACTAAAAGCTCAAACACAAAATCAAGATTTTTTTTTCTCATCCTTCCATCAGAATTCCTTTGCTTTGCTTTGCCTTTTGGCTGCCTTCCCTGGCTCAAATGTGTACACAGTTAAAAGTCAACAGTCCCAAAGATATCAGAGGTCAAATGCTAGATCCCTTCGGTTGACTTTCTTGAACATTAACCAAGCCGATAAGATAAAACCACATAAGAGACCCTTTTAACACTAACGCCGGGGCCATATTTCTTACTCAGTGATAAACCCGTGTCTGGGGGACCACCATTGATCACGAATGACCTCCAGTGCAAAGTATGTTTTGTGGACGTAAATAAAAAGAAATCTAACAAGCAAAGGAACCATCTTTGGGTGAAGCAGTATTAAAGTTTTTGAGACTAAACTAGCTGTGCAATTTTAACAACGATGCTGTTGGCCTGGAAACGGCAAAATAACAAGTTCGAACGTCTGTGAGCCAGTTTGGTCTAGTGGTTAGGATGCCGGACTCTTATGGGAATACCAGGTTCTATTCTTCCCTCCCCCACGAAGCCAGCTGGGTGACCTTGGACTAGTCACCGCTCTCTTCTGAGCTCTCACAGCCCCGCCGACCTCACAGGGTGTTCTGTTGTGGGGAGAATAGAAAGCTTGTCAACTGCTTTCAATCCCCTTAAACAGGTGAGAAAAGCGGGGTAGAAAACCAACTCTTCTTCCTCCATGAAGCCAGCTGGGTGGCCCTGGGCTAGTCACAGCTCTCTTCCTGAGCCCTCACAGTCCCCACCGACCTCACAGGCTGTTCTGTTGTGGGGAGAAGACTAGAAAAGCTTTGTCAGCCGCTTTGAGTTCCCTTCAATGGGTGAGAAAAGCGGGGTAGAAAAGTCAACTCTTCTTCTTCTTATGGCCTTTGAGCATCCTAGAGGTGGAGATCAGAAGAGGCATGGAATCTGGAGGAAAAGATAAGGAGAGTTAGGTTGGACAAAGGGTTTTCTTCCACTTAGAAAGTCCTTCGTCTGTGGAATTTGCTACCAGAAGAGATGGAGATAGCCACCAGTCTGAATAGATTTAAGTAGGGTTAGACGAATTCATGGAGGACAGGAGCATCCCTGGCAGGTGACCTCCAAAGACCATTTGAGACCAGGTGAAGGTTTTGTCCTTGTCTTCTGCTTAAGATTCCTGGAAGCAATTGGTAGGCCACTGTTTGGGATGGGATGCTGGACTAGATGGACTGTGGCCTGACCCATCAGGGCTCCTATTAGATTCTTATGAAACACAGATAGGTCAATGGCAACTAGAACTGATGACCAGGTACCACCTCAAGGTTGGAAAGGCAGACAGCATGCCTCTAAAGGCCATCTTCAGGGAATAGAGAGCAGGTAAAGTTTTGGCCCTCATCTTCTGCGTGAGATGCCCAGAAGCACCTGGTGGCCCATGGGGTGAGATGGGATACTGAACTAGATTGGCTGTGGCCTGATCCAGCAGGGCTCCTCTTAGGTTCTTATGGACTAGATGGGCTGTGGCCTGATCCAGCAGGGCTCCTCTTAGGTTCTTATGGACTAGATGGGCTGTGGCCTGATCCAGCAGGGCTCCTCATAGGTTCTTATGGACTAGATGGGCTGTGGCCTGATCCAGCAGGGCTCCTCTTAGGTTCTTATGGACTAGATGGGCTGTGGCCTGATCCAGCAGGGCTCCTCTTAGGTTCTTATGGACTAGATGGGCTGTGGCCTGATCCAGCAGGGCTCCTCTTAGGTTCCTATGGACTAGATGGGCTGTGGCCTGATCCAGCAGGCTCCCCTCAGGTTCTTATGAATATCCCCGTAATTGGGCAGCCACAACTCTCTAGTTCCTTTTCCGGAAAGGATGTTTTTAGTTAATGGGCAGTAGTTAACCCAGGGAGAGTCTCTAGAGAATGCACCACTGATATATCACTTTATCTTTTAAACTAAGTTGTCATTTACACAACTCAATAAGAGAAAAGCACTCTCAGAGCTTTGGACCTAGCCTAGAGGGACTTTGTATCAAGCAGAAGGATTTGTCCACAATCAGACCAAAGACCAGACCAAAAATGGGGGGGTTTAAATCTCATTTCAAGCCTACAAAACTGTCCATTCCAGGGATCAAAGGAGTATGATTTTCATGACTTTCATGTGTTTTACGATACATTAATTCTGTTGACTAAGGTTGGTTTTTTAAATCTTACTAAGCCTGGCTTGCAACAAAATGTTGGTTTCTTGTGAATTTCTCTCACAATGTCACCTCCTGATTTCTTTTCTCCTCTTCTCTTCTGTCCCGTAGGTACCGGAAGAAAATATAAATAGTGTTATAAATGCGCTCCAAGTGAGTCAAGCCGAAAAGCATTAGGAAATCCTTTGGAGTGGGACCGAGAATGTATTTTATGTCAAAAATTCTCAGTATTTTTTGTTTTGTTTTTTTGTGGGAGGGGAGGGGGTTTTTTAACTCCAAAGAGAGCTTGCAGGAAGGACATGTTGCCATGCCACGAAGACAATACGAAGCCAAGAACTGCTAAAGATGCAAATAACTCCTGATGGCTTTTAAAGAAGAATTTGGAAAAATAAAAATCTTCAAAGGTGGAGGGAATGGCATGGGAGAGATGGGGAGGATGAATTTTTGTGCTTAAGGAACTGTGAAGGTATTTTGAAGTTCAGCTCTCAGGCGAAATCTAAGCATTCTGCTGGGGAAAGTTTGCGTGTCTTTTTTCTCTCCGCTGCAACCGAAATGCACAGAATATTTAAGACGCCGACCCGACGGAGGGCCTATCCGTTTGGAAGAAAGCGTGCAAAGCTGCTGGGGTGAAGGTGCAATTGCCAAGCAGGCACCTCCAAGAACGGGATGCCAGATGGGGAGAAGGACACCTGGGACCGGTCGGTTGTTTTTCTCTGCCGAAATCTGGCCTGTATTTAGCACGTCAAGCAAATCATGAGTTGGTGCGGTCAATGAGAAGGAAGTAAAATGTGACCAGCATGATGCGGGTGAGGACAATGTTACTGAATTTAGGGCGGTTCCGCACTTACCGCTTGAAATCCGGATTAAGGAAATCCGGATTTCTGAAATCCGTCCCTGGGAAGATCGGTCTGAACTAGGGATGGGTCCCAATGTGGCCTAACGCATCCACAGTCGCGTGGGAAGCACAGATAGCAAGGAACGCATCAGGGTTTGCTGGGCAGACGCCGGAGCGCTGATACCCAGAAGGATTAGGCCTCTCTGCGGCCCTGCTGCCCAAGGTGCCGCGTGATTGGAGCACATGAGTCACTGCTCATTTCCACCACGCGTAGGCATGTCTGGGACAGACTGCCCACCAATCAGATCCTGTGGCTGCCCGGTTGCACTCAACATGGCGACTTCCAGTCCTGCCCACATGCGTTCCCTCTCCTGTCCCCATGCAGGCAGGAACGGTTTGAAGACCTAATTTTCAGGTCTTCCCAAAAACCGTATTCGGCGGCCTCCAGACCCCATTAGAGACGGGTCTCGCGCGAGGCCATGTGGAAGCGGCGTCCTTGAAGGGGCCCTAATCTGTCCCGCAGTGCAGAAGGTCCCTTGCAGATGCGTGCCCTATGTGTCCTTATCGGGTGCTTAATGGGATCTTAATGGCCTGTGCGGAAACACCCTTAGGCATCATCCTGGTTTTTCCATAATGGCCAACCAGTGGCAGAAATGCAGTTTTTGATGGTGCCATTTCCTCTCGAAACCATCTGTGATGTCAGTAACCATTCGGCATTAAGTTCTTGGTTTGGGAAGGGATCTCAGCACAATGTACTAAGAACCAGGCAGACGTAGACTCAGTTTCTCCCATTCAAAGGATTTCAAAGAGCCTAGAAACACAGAACTCTCAGAGGTGTTACTGGGATGAAAGGTACGTTCAGACACATGGTTTTAGTTGTCGCTGGGGCGATTTTGAAACCTTTGGGACGCACAGAAAATATAAACAACTCTCCCCATCCTGAGGTCTCTGTGTGTCCCTTTTGCAGACGTGAAATAATCACTCTCAGAATCACTACAAAGTTCCTTAGCCAATCCCAGCCTGCTACCTCCGTCCACCATTTAGATTCATGGAAAATCTGCGAGCAGCAGCAAATGGGAACGGAGCTCTTGTTGCTATGGAGGGCTTGCTAGGCGCTTCTTTTAAAAACTGGTGACTCAGCATTTTCCCCCCCAGCATCCAACAAACGGGGCGCTTTGTTGAAAATAAACGCCGGAAAAATCCCATCTGTGAATGCACCTGAAGTCTGTTCTACTTCAGGCACAAAAATTTATAACATTCAAAATTCGTACGGATTTGGCAGAATTCAGACGTTCGAATCGGATACTGGCACATCCGAGGACTGACATTCAAATTCAAACCAAACATTTGCGAACCTGGCGAGGTGGGAGACCCTGTTACATTTGCAATGGATCCAGAGTGGATTCAGGGTGGATTTGGAGTGTTCAGAGCTGATACACATGGGACTCATATGCAGTTTGTAGTGGGAATTCAAACTAAGTATCAAGCTCGAATCCTACCACATTTGAGGATGATCTATTATGAACTTTCTTGTATTCGATTTGATTTTAATCGAACACTAAAAAGCCATATGTGGACATGCCTACTTCCTGTTGCTCTGATGTTCGCAGGGAAGTTCCTCATGCTGTGTTCTTGTGTCTTCTTCCGGTACGGACAGAGACACAGGCAGAACAGGCACAACTCCACCACAGAATTAGGAATTGGAGACGCAGTTCCATTTGTTGCCCAGTAAAATGCTCATAGGGAATTCTGGCCAAACTCTTAATGGGGGGGTCTTATGCATAAAGCACTATGAAAACATGCCAGGAAACCTCTAAAATGGCCTCCTCAATGGATCTGGTTGCCTCGCATCACGGTCATATAAGAAATGGATTCCCCAATTAGCATTTGTGAAACTCCAGGTCTGGGGAGTTGAGGGGAGGAGTCGGGGGTCCGTGTGGAATGAACATTTTGGTTTCCAAACATCTGTATCGCAGGGACCTTCTCTGTGTTCCTGCAATTGTACGCCTCTGAAGAAAGCCTTTGGTGCAGTCTAGCAATATATCTTGGCTGCAAAGTCCCTTTATGGCCTCTCCACATCAGTTTCCGCCTTGCACCAGTTAACCAAGCTTCACATCTTTCCAGTTATGCTCAATAGTCATCAAGAACAAGTTTAGCAGCTCATACGAAATAGAGCTGGGATAGCAGCTTGAGAAAACCCAAATTAGCAGTGCAACAGAAATGTGGGGAGGAAGAGAGGAAGGGGGCAAGAAACCCTGAAAGAACCCTCAAGAGAAAACCATAGGAGGATCTGTATGCTCAGAGGCCTCAAAATGGTGATAGCTTATTAGAAGACAGGTAACAGCACAGTGCCCCCCCCCAAGTGGACAGCAGAGTGGGGGAAGAATCGGAGACAAGAAGAGTTGGCTTTTCTACCCCGCTTTTCTCACCCATTTAAGGGAACTCAAAGATGCTGACAAACCTCCTGTTCTTCTCCCCACAACAGAACACCCTGTGAGGTAAGTGGGGCTGTGAGAGCTTAGAAGAGAGCTGTGACTAGCCCAAGGTCACCAGCAGGCTTCATGGGGGAGGGAGAAATCAAACCCGGTATTCCCAGAAGAGAGTTGGGCTCCCTAACCACTAGACCATCAAGTAACCAAGGTACAGCCGAATTCCAAAGGTTCTAAGCAGAGAAGGGTATTATGGGTATTCCTGACTCTGCAAAAAGGTACATCCCATAGGGATGTGCACGAATATTCGTAAAATTTGTTATTCATACAAATCCATCCGAATTCAGACATTTATACACAAATCGAATGCTACAACATTCGTACATTAACATTTGTATGAATACAAAGGTTTCGGACGTTTGTTAAAACTGGGGAGGTGGGAAAGATCCAGATTGCATTCAACACGGATCAAGAGTGGATTAAAAGGGGATTCACGAGGCATACTGGATACAATTTCGTTTGTACTGGACACCTATCCGGTAGGGGTTTTTTGGCATTTGAATTCGAGTCGAGCCAAATATCCGAACATCAAAAAATCCGATTCGAATCCATAACACTCAAATCTATTCATTTGAATGTTAGATTTGTATTTAAAGATACGAATATCAGCATTTGCATGTTATACGTACCTGTGTGCATTTCGTATGCATCCCATTTTAATCCTGTATTTTAAGCACAAGATAACGTATAATTTTCGTGCAGATTCGTATGTGACAGATATGAATCTACACATTCGAAAATCTGTATTCAAGTTCGAATGCAAATTCAGGTTCAAATGTTGACATTGCTGCTGGGGACATGCACAAATGTATTTTTGGCATTCAAATCCTAGCAGATTCGAACGTCAAAAAATCCAATTCTATTTGGATATTTAACATTCGAATACCACAAAATCCGATTCAAATCCACCGCATTCGAATCCGTACATGTGAATGTTAGATTCGTATTTAAAGTACAAATGTCGACAACATTCATATTTGTTATATCTATCTGTGCACGTGCAAGAACAATCCGTGTGCATCCCGTATTAATCCCATATTTTAAGCACAAGATACGTATAATTTTCAGGCATATTCGTATATGACAGATATGAACCTACATATTCAAATCATTCGAAGTTCAAATGCAAATTCGAGTTTGAATGGAAATTCGGATTTTCAGAAATCCGGTTCGAGTTTGGATGTCGACATTCATCGGATTCGAATTGAGTATTCGGATTTTCGAGTATTTGCGCACATCCCTGCTTGGTCCTACCTGAAGCAGCGTTAAGACGTACAGCTGTTTCTTGGCACAACTGTGTCTGACTCCAGAGGTTGCCGGGCACCTCTATGCAGGGTTCGTGGCCAGGATAGAGAAGTGGTTTGCCATTGCCCATCTCTGGGAGAAGCTGGGGAGTCCCTCCAAGTCCCTCTAATGTGCTCTTGTGGGCTTCTCCACCCCAAATCCCCAGAATGCTTTGTAAAATAAACCCAAAATGCTGGAATACGAGGCTACAACACACCTAAGCCGACCTCCTGAACCCTGGAAACGCAAGATACTTAAGGTTTCTTGGGAGCTTTAAGAAACTGTTGAAGAAATTCATGGAGGACAGGTGTGTCAATGGCTACTATAATGACCACCCCCAGGATCGACAGACAGGAGGCCTCTCAAGGTCTTCTCCAGGGATTCACGAGCTGGTGAAGGTTTTGCCTTCATCTTCTGCTCGAGATGCCTGGAAGCAACTGGTGGGCCACTATGTGAGACAGGATGCTGGAATAGAAAGGCAATGACCTGATCCACCATAGCTCCTCTTATGTCCTTATCCACAAGTTCATAGAGGAGGCCAGGATGACATGGAAGGACATTTGCAGGTGGTTGAGAGCAAGTGAAGGTTTTGCCTTTCTCTTCTACTTCAGATGCCCTGAAGCATCTGAAGGGCCACGGTTTGAGACTAGGTGGTGGACTAGATGGGGTTGTAGCCTAATTCAGTAGCACTCCCCTTAGGTTCTGATGGACTACATAGGCTGTGGCCTGATCCAACAGGGTTCCTCTTAGGTTCTTATGGACTAGATGGGTCATGGCCTGATCCAGCAGGGCTCCTCTTAGGTTCTTATGGACTAGATGGGCTGTGGCCTGATCCAGCAGGGCTCCTCTTAGGTTCTTAAGGACTAGATGGGCTGTGGCCTGATCCAGCAGGGCTCCTCTTAGGTTCTTAAGGACTAGAAGGGGTGTGGCCTGATCCAGCAGGGCTCCTCTTAGGTTCTTCTGGATTAGATGGGCAGTGGCCTGATCCAACAGGGTTCCTCTTAGGTTCTTCTGTACTAGATGGGCTGTGGCCTGATCCAACAGGGCTCCTCTTAGGTTCTTAGGTTCATCCTATCTTGGTTCAGATGTAAGAGCAAGAATAGATTGACCAGAAGGAAGGGGAGACAAACTCAAGACTTCATTTATGTTCTATGAAACCAAAGATAACATGTGCCCTATGGGCAGCTCATGTGGCAGTGACCCCCTCATCATATGAAAGGAGTGATTTCCACATATACCAGCTTAACCTGTCATCTGTCTCTCTTCCTCAAGCTTCTTTGGAGTCCACTAAGACCACTGGGATTCAGAGGTCTCTGGAAGGAAGAACTCAAAGGAGTTTTAAGGTTCCGGCTCTAGTCACAAGGCGGTGGCGGCGTACTGATGTCCAGCCTGCCTGCAAGTCCCATTTTTCCACCTTCGGGCGCTGAGCACTTCATGAACTTCCTGAACCTGATAGCTTGCCATACTGCTATCTGTCAGTATTGATGTGCCCATAATAACACAGAGTTTTAGTTCCATTCTAAAGCTCCAAGGGTCCCTTCGACAGGATGCTGTTAAACAAAGGATCTCGCCAAAGAGACCATGTGGTCCACCCCGCAGGCCACATCCATCACCTCACCTGGGACCACCACCTGGACAGGAAGAAAAGCAAAACATTTTATTTATTTATATTTATATTCCACCCTATACCCTAAAGTCTATGGCTGGTAGCAGCATTTAAAAACAGACGTGTTAAAACAGAACCATATATCTAAAATAGTATAAAACAAAAAATGTCTGTGGTGGGAGGAAACTGTGCCACATTTAGCCCAAGGCCAGCACAAAGAGGTGCATCTTCACCACCTTCCTGAATGTATACAGTGAAGGAGCATGACACACCTTGAGGAAGAGACTATTCCACAGCCTGGGGGCCATTACTGAGAAGGCCCTCTCTTGAGTGCCCCCTCCATCTTAGTATTGAGGGGTAGTGGGACAACGAGGAGGGCCTCTCCTCCAGATCTTAAGGCACAGGCAGGTCGGTATGGGAGAAGGGGTTCCTTCAGATATTTGGGGTTTGCAACCAGGAAGATCAAGGACACTCTTGGAAGCTGATGGGCAGGAGAGTTAGGGCAGACAGGGGAAGTATTCTCTTCACCCAGTGAGTAAGTCGTCTATGGAACTGACTACCAGAAGAGGTGGTGACAGCATCGTTGAGATGCCTTAAGAACAGGTTAGACAAATCAGTGGAGGACAGGTGTATCAATGTCCACTAGAATGGATGCCCAGGTACATCTTCCAGGCTGGGTAAACAGACATGAGGCCTCTAACGCCATTTGCTGTGGCCTGAGAACAGGTGAAGGTTTTGCCTTTGTCTTCTTCTTGAGATGCTCATAAACAGTTGGTGGGCCACCATGTGAGAAAGGATGCCGGACTTTATGGGCTGTGGCCTGATCCGGCAGGGATCCTCTTAGGTTCTTATGACCTCAAGTCAATGTGGTGGGTTAGGCGTATAGGCAAAGACAGTTCTTCTCCCCACCACAGACACCCTGTGAGGTAGGCGGGGCTGTGAGAGCTCAGAAGAGAGCTGTGACTAGCCAAAGGAAGAAGAGTTGGCTTTTCTACCCCCCTTTTCTCACCCTTAAGGGGACTCAAAGCAACTGACAAACTTTTTGTTCTTCTCCCCACAACAGACACCTTGTGAAGTCAGTGGGACTGGAAGAGCTCAGAAGAGCTGTGACTAGCCCAAGGTCACCCAGCTGGCTTTGTGGAGGAGTGCAGAATCAAACCCAGTGACTCCAACATATGAGTCCCGGCACTCTAACCCCAATAAGGAACAATGCAGGCACAGCTTAGTAAATGGCCATGCAGCGTAGGAGCTGATCTAGCAAGTTCTACTTTGGCCCAGCCATGGTGAGCACAAACTTACAGGTGTGGCGGAACTGCCCAGAGCTGGCGTCTCAAGGTGTTCCTGCCGTTCCCCCACCCCACCCCCTACTGCATCGCTGGCCACTGCTGTTTTGGGTGACAGTGTTGGTCTTTCAAGAAGGAATCCCTCCTACCCTCCAAGGGAAGTACTGGTCCTCCAGTCGGCCAATCCCCAAGCAGCCTCGTACGTTCCTGCCCCACACAAAGAGCTCTCTTCGATCTGTCAAACAAGAGGAAAGACCAGGTGTTCAGGATGGCTTCTGCGGGCAATGTTTGCACACATTTTGGTGAAGAAGGGTACAGAACACCTCCCGATTTATCAGCAGCAAAGGTCTTCTTCTGCTTCCTAGTTTCCAATGGCAGCATGGGGCATTCCAGTTTCACGTGCTACATTTGCTATGCAACTCACTACACAAATATACCTCACTATAACATGAAACAGAGACTGAAAATCCACCAACCTTTGCTCTGGCTTCCCAGAACATGCACAGGCCACCCCCCTTCCTTTACTTCTTTGTCCCACCATCCCCAAAAAGCACCTACCTTGCGTCTCTCACTCTTTCTCAGCGTACAGTTTTCACAGCCATACATCACCACAGGAAAGACTTGGCCATCAAAGGCGCGAAGACCTTTCTAAGTAGAGGTGCGCAGGATCACACTCATTTTGGCACTTACTGGTGATAGCAGCAAACTGGCTGAGGCCACACCGGATGTGAGCCACGTGGACATCTGGGTTCAGGTCCGACAGGCCAAAAAGCGTGGGCGGGATCATTTCCGGAACAGACGCTTCCATCAACTTTGGCCCTTTCCCAAGGATTCCGTAGCCCCATACAAAGACGTGGCCTTCATCTAAAGCAGGTTTAACGCACTTGGTGAGAACATTCAAATCATACAATAATTATTATTCACCCTTCTCCCCGATTTGGATGTTATCCCTTTTTCTTCTTTTTTAAATTAAACTTAGCTGCTATTTGAAATGACAAACTATAGCGGCAAAGAGCTCTCAGGAAACCTGATGCATTTAATGGGCAATCCCAAATCAATGACACTCTCATCCAGTTTTTTATGCTTATATACAGTCGTACTTCCGTATGGGCAGAAGATACGTTCCAGGGTTAACGAAAAACAGTGGGCATTCCCAACACAGGGAAATGCACTCAGTTTCCCATAATTCCCATCAAATCCTGCAAGATTTCAAAGGAATGATGGGAAATCTCACATCATTTCCTGTGATTTCCTGAGTGCTCCAGGCCCACAAAAAGTTCCAGGTAGCCCTACTGGCACTGGTGAGGAACAGCAGGAGGCTGGTCCGGTCACTGTGGAAAACTAAACCAGCGGTTAACGGATCAGCAGATATGGACATCTGACTGTACTTCTGTCCATCCATCCCCAAAACCCAAGCTCACATGCATGGGATTTCCACACAGTTTCCTTTCCCAGCCTTGCATGGTTTCTGAGTTGGAGGTTCTGTGTGGCCTTCAGAGAACACAGGGGCCCAGGGATCAAAATGGCTACTGCTCTGGCAAGAATTATACCAGTACAGATTTACCTCTGCTAGAAAGATATGGTCCAAGAAAGCAGAAGAGCAGGTCTGAACATTGGCAAAATAAGAAAGACTTTATAACAATCTGTTCCTGTATCCATGGAGGACAATTCCAATATGTAAACCTGGCTGTATGTAAAATGGCCTTCAGAGGCATCCTAACAACATCAGAAGAGGAGCCCAGCTGGGTCAGGACACAGCCCATCTATAAGAATCTAAGGGAAGTCCTCCTGGATCAGGCCACAGCCCATCTGAACCTAAGGACAGTCCTGCCGGATCAGGCCACAGCCCCTCTAGTCCATAAGAACCTAAGAGGAGCTCTGCTGGATCAGGCCACAGCTCATTTAGCCCAGCATCTCATCTCACACAGTGGTCCAGCAAGTGCTTATGGGCATCTCAAGCAGAAGATGAAGGCAAAACCTTCACCTGCTCCCAATTCCCTGCCAATGGCCTTCAGAGGCTTCCACACCTGTAGAAGTGTCCTAGGATTCCTTACAAGCCTTTGAACAACACAACCTCAGGAGCCCCAAGCAGTCTGATCTGTGGTAAGAAATGGTGGGAATCACGGTTCATCAGCCCAGTCATCTCTTGCAAAATCTACTCCACCTGAAGCACTCACCATTTATGAGAGCACTGATGGTCCCACCAGAGGCGGCCTCCTTCACCTTCCCAACCTTGAAGGGCAGATGTCTTGGCACATTGACCTGTGCAGGAAGGGAAGTTTGGAAAAGGTCACTTGACTTTTAAAGACTCTTACAAGGGTCCTTACTGAACTTAGCTTTATTCTGGAATATATCTCAGGACAGGGGTCTCTTGCCCACAATACTACTGGAGACTGTGGTAGGCCTCACCTGGAGCATGGGCAACAGTTTGGTCTAGTGGTTAGGGACTCTTATCTGGAAGTACCAGGTTCGATTCTGCTCTCCTCCATGAAGCCAGCTGTGTGACCTTCGGCTAGTGACAGCTCTCTTCTGAGCTCTCACAGCCCCACCCACCTCACAGGGTGTTCTGTTGTGGGGAGAAGAACAGAAGCTTTGTCAGCTGCTTAAATGAGTGAGAAAAGCAAGGTTTAAAAGCCAACTCTTATTCTTCTGGGAAAGGTCCAAGTTTTCAGATGGAAGATGGAGGAACTCAGAAGTATAAGAACAATTACTAAATAACTGAAATCTCAGAAATGCAACCTGCTCCTCAGATAGAACTCGGCACATTCAATGTTGATCTCCAACTATTAGAAGAAGAGTTGGCTTTTATATCCTGCCTTTCCCACCCACTGAAGGGGACTCAAGCTGCTGACCGGCCTTCTGTTCCCTGTGAGGTCAGGGGGCTGTGAGAGCTCAGAAAGAGAGCTGTGACTGGCCCAAGGTCACACAGCTGGCTATGTGGATGAAGAAGAGTTGGCTTTTACACCCTGCTTCTCTTGCCCTTCAGGGGATGCAAAGTGGCTGAAAAATCTTTGGTTCTAACCCTAAAGGGAACTCAAAGCAGCTGACAAACCTTCTGTTCTTCTCCCCCCAACGGACACAACTCTTAAAATTTTCCTAGATGACTTGGGGCCCAAATACCTAAGGGAATGCCTTCTCCCATACCAACCTGTCCATGCCTTAAGATCTGGAGGGGAGGCCCTCCTGGGCACCCGGGAGAGGGCCTTCTCAGTGATGACCCCCAGGCTATGGCATAGTTTCGCCCTTGAGGTGCGTCAGGCTCCTTTGCTGTATATGTTCGGGAAGGCGGTGAAGACGCAACTCTTTGCTCTGACCTTCAGTTAAATGGGGACACTCTCCCTTCCCACTTGAAGACACTGTTGTTTTAATATATGCTCTCATTATTTTAATATATTTTAAATGTTGCTACCCGTCCTGAGACCTTCGGGCATAGGGTGGGATAGAAATATTTAATAAATAAATCCCATCCCCTGCCTCTCATATTCTGTAATCAAGCAGGATCGTACACCCAAAAGGGGAATGCCCATTCTATTCTATTGGCGGGAGTGAAAATCCCTCTGACGCTGTTCTCACCTGGGTCAGATCTGTGACGGAAGCCAGCTGCAGGTATTCCGAGTTCCCCCAGCCGAAGAGGTCACCGTCCTTTGACACGGCAAGGCAGCAATCGCCACAGGTAGAAACTTGGACAATATGGACGCCCGCAATGTCGCCGCCAAGCTTCGTGGGGGTATTGGTGATGCGGTAATGGCCAAGGCCTGGTGAGGAAAAGGAAGAAAAAAAGCTGGATGTTCCTGTATCAGCAAGGCAATGAAAATCTATAAATCTGCATTCTGATTTCGTGCTCTACACCCAGAACGCACGTGGGCACCCTGGGACAGGCTGGGGCGGTTCCGAGCAGAAACGCCAGCACAGGTGAAGAATGCAAAAACTGAAATATCTGGCAATGTTAACTGGTAAAATTAAACACTGGTTGGAAGGTATTTAGTAAAATCAATACAAATATATATTTATTGATTAATTGTTCTTTCCAAGCCTACCTGTTTGGCCATCAGCACCCCAACCACATGAGTAGACATCTCCTTTCTCAGTCCTGAAGAGACTGTGGTCCTGCCCACAAGCAACCTAGAGGCAAAAAAGCAGAGCTGGGAAGTAGCAAATTAGAATCCATTTCGTAACTTGAGAATTAAAATGCTGTAAATGGAAATGGTGGCATTGAGAAGGTCTCACTGGTGGTCACCCTGTGGACCTTTCTCAAGTCTTTCCTCCTTTTCTGCAAAGACAAACCCCCTTCATTTCTTGATTCATCTTTTCCATGATGGGACATAAACCCAGAGATTCATTTCAAGATGACTCCCGGTTAAGAGGTGATCCTAGAGACACAATCGCTAGGAATGATGGGAAGTGAAGTTCAGTGGTTGGGACAGAATGATAGCTCAGGCATGGGGCACTAGGGCATTACAATCTGGGGATGTCCTGAGCCCTGCAATGAAGACCCTAGCAGAAGTAAGGCTAGCACCCTAGCTAGAAGTAAGGCTCCAAAACCATCTGTCAAAAATCTATGAAAACGTAATACACAACAGAAACCCAGAAGGGTGGCTTACCTGAACAATTTTGTCTTCAAATTCTGGCAGTCTGGTAACAACTTGGCTCTCACTGAAGGTGGTTGTCCGGAGAAGATCCAGAATCCAACATGAAGGTAGTGGGATTTTTTTTAGGAAAAAGGCAAATATTGTTATATTTTAAATATTTATACACCACTTCCTATTAAGATACAATTAACAAAACAGATATAACTTTTTCAAACCAAGTTAACAGAAATTTCGTAGTCTGGAGGCTAACACCAAGAAGGCCCTGTCACAAGTGCACTCCTCTTTAGTTACGGAAGGTGAGGTAACTAAAGCTTTTATTCTCACCTGTAAATTTCACCTTCGACTACTTTTCGGCCACACTGCCCATAGGAATTGTTGCCCATGCTGAAGACTGAAAGAAAGTTTGAGGATGCTGTCATTAAGAAGGCAAACCTACCAGAAAAGAAGGCAAACCTACCACTGTTTGCTTTGCTTTTGTTGTTGCTTTACTCTGAACATTGCTGTTCTAATGTTCTGTGACTTCAAGTTCTTAAGGTTTTAATCAGGTTTTAATCAGGAAACAATCCTGTGGCTAGAATGAAGAGCAGTATAATAACGAGAATAAATAAATAACGGCATGTCAACCCCCAAATTCATGGAGGACAGGTGTACCAATGGCTACTAAAATGGATGCCTAGGTACTGCTCCCAGGACGGAAAGAAAGGCAGGAGGCCTCTGAAGGCCATATGTAGGATGTTGGGTGCAGATGAAGGTTTTATCCTTGTCCTCCGCTTGAGATGCTCAGAAGCAATTGACAGGCAACTGTGTTAGATGGGATGTTGGACTAGATGGGCTGTGGCCTGATCCAGCAGGGCTCCTCTTAGGTTCTTATGGACTAGATGGGCTGTGGCCTGATCCAGCAGGGCTCTTCTTAGGTTCTTATGGACTAGATGGGCTGTGGCCCGATCAGATTAGATGCAGCAGGGCTCCTCTTAGATTCTTTTAGACTAGATGAGCTGTGGCCTGATCCAGCAGGGCTCCTCTTAGGTTCCTATGGACAGGATGGGCTCTAGCCTGACCCAGCAGGGCTCCTCTTAGTTCCTTATGGACTAGATGGGCTGTGGCCTGATCCAGCAGGGCTCCTCTTAGGTTCTTATGGACTAGATGGGCTGTGGCCCGATCAGATTAGATGCAGCAGGGCTCCTATTAGATTCTTTTAGACTAGATGAGCTGTGGCCTGATCCAGCAGGGCTCCTCTTAGGTTCTTATGGACTAGATGGGCTGTGGCCTGATCCAGCAGGGCTCCTCTTAGGATCTTATGGACTAGATGGGCTGTGGCCCGATCAGATTAGATGCAGCAGGGCTCCTATTAGATTCTTTTAGACTACATGAGCTGTGGCCTGATCCAGCAGGGCTCCTCTTAGGTTCTTATGGACTAGATGGGCTGTGGCCTGATCCAGCAGGGCTCCTCTTAGGTTCTTATGGACTAGATGGGCTGTGGCCCGATCAGATTAGATGCAGCAGGGCTCCTATTAGATTCTTTTAGACTACATGAGCTGTGGCCTGATCCAACAGGGCTCCTCTGAGATTCTTATAGACTAGATGGGCTGTGGCCTGATCCAGCAGGGCTCCTCTTAGGTTCTTATGGACAGGATGGGCTCTAGCCTGATCCAGCAGGGCTCCTCTTAGGTTCTTATGGACTAGATGGGCTGTGGCCTGATCCAGCAGGGCTCCTCTTAGGTTCTTATGGACTAGATGGGCTATGGCCTGATCCAGCTGGGATCCTCTTAGGTTCTTATGGACTACATGGGCTGTAGCCTGATCCAGCAGGGCTCCTCGTAGGTTCTTATGGACTAGATGGGCTATGGCCTGATCCAGCAGGGATCCTCTTAGGTTCCTATGCACCAGATAGGCTGTGGCCTGATCCAGCAGGGATCCTCTTAGGTTCTAATGCCCCCGCACTAATTCTCTGCATTTATCATTTTTTTCACAAATCTTGTTAGATTTCTAATACTGGATTTCTAATATTCTCTTTTTTCCGAACTAAACTGAATTCACGGCTCCTGGCAAAATTCAGTAGAAAGTTGTAACCATGGAATACCAATATACCTCCTTCAGCATCTGTCAGGACTAAAGAATGGGCTCTCCCACAGGACACCTGAAGAACACAGGTTTGCTGTGGCTTCTCCAAGGGCAGAGGGACAGGGCTTGGCTCCAAGATGTATTCATAGCCTCTAGCTTTCCAAACAGGTATGCAAAACAGAAGAAAGAACAGACACTGTTACATTTAAACACAGCCTGGGTGCTGCTAAGTCAAATACCTGCTGCAGGAAACCGAAAGCAAGTCTTAAAAAGACCTACAGATCCATGGTAACATAAGCTTTCAGCTTTCCTATCTGACAAAGAACTTTCTTCTGTTGCTTCAAAGGCAGGACTAGGAACAAGAGGAAGAAATTGGAGGTAAATAGAGTGAAGCCAGGGCCTTTTCTGTACCTACCTTGTGTTAATCCAGATCAGTGGATCTGGAATAACAGGATTTATTCTGGATTTCATGGAGGACTGGCTGAATCAGTGCCATCTGGCCTGAAAAGTGACGCCTGGTAGTTTTGGAATACAGGGGCATACGGAACACAGAACAAGGCCCTTAGTCCACTTGCAGACCCAGTCAAATGGGTCTACAACAGATCCAGGGTAGGGACTTCTTAACCTCGATCTGGGTCAGTCTAGTGGAGATGGAGATGGAGACAGACTAGCAGGGGGAGGGGTATCGCCTCGATCCGCATTAACATGCAGTTGGAAGGCCTGTGATCCGGATCAAGGGGCTCCTTAATCCAGATCTCCAGGCAGTGCAGGGCCCAAACGTTAGGAAGAATTTCCTTACTGAAAAAGCTGTGGAGCCATGAAATAGTTTACCCTGGCCAATCAAGGTCACCTCCTCAGTGGAGGCTTCCCAAGAAAGGAAGGTTATCTCTTGAAAATATCTTAATCAGATGCCTTTACTAAGAGGTGGTGGAATAAACGACCTCCGAGATCCCTTCAAAGTCACATATTCCATGTTCCACTGATTTCAAAAGGCACCAGGCATATTTTCTTCCTTTGATGGCACAAGCGGATCCTACAGCTTGAAACTACAGGGAGGCAGATTTCAATTCCTATCTGTTCCCTGCAATAACACTGACTAGTGATGTGTGTGAATATTCGAATCCATTCGAAATCGAATCGACTGAATTTCGACATGCAAATCAGATGCCCTTAAATTCAAACTCAAAGTTTTGATTCAAATTTCTGATGTAGTCGTTCAAATCATTTGGACATATGCATGTGTATGGGTTCATACAGGATGCGCACTTGAAGATCTGCACCTAGCCCACATCTGTAAGCATTTGTACAAATCCATACGGGATGAAAACGGGTTGCATACAGGATAACTACAGGATGCATACAGACATGTACAGATGCGCACGGATGTGTAGGGCCCCGAGGAGAATGCAAACGGGCATCTACAAATGTTGTCGACATTCATAAGTGTAAATTCAAACAAATAGATTTGGTTTAATTCAAATTTAAAAGGTTCAAACCAAATTGAATTTTCAAGTATTCCATTTGAATCGAATCCCAAAAATTGCATTTGTGCACAACCCTAACACTGACTTCCTTGGAAACAGGGTAAGATCCCTTGCTGAAAGAACTTGTGGAGAATGTACAGGGCCATAGGTGTGACAATACAAGTGCACCTTGCATTCAACAAATGCTTCAACTAGACTACTCCCCAAATCTCCTCTCAACACTACACTGTTCTGATCCTAATATTTCAATGTTTGTGATTCTATTACTTCAAAGGCATTTAAATATACATGCAAGACTTTGAGAAGGAACAAGGAGAGCAGAAACATGAATTTGAAAAGAGGGTGTCACTTCCCTTTAAACAGAATATCCTGAGGGAAGGAGGGAAAAGTGGTATAAATTTATACTTACACCTATCTCTCCTGCTCTGATGAAATCCAATCTGAGAGTCCTTGTTCAATCCCATACCCCAGACTTTTGTAACATCGGTTGTTCTTGAAGACAAGAGTGTGAATCCATAGCCACATGCAGCAGAGGAAATCTGCCAAAATCGGATCAGAGATTGCAGTAAGGTTTGGTACTGATCCAGAGGAGCAGAAAAAGATGAATTTCTGCATCCATCCATTATAAAGCAGTAGAATTTGCTACCAGTGAGTAGTATAAATTCACAAAGGAGTACAAATTCATCCATACCTACGCACAGGTCTGACAAATTTCACATTTCTGTGCTTTTTAGTTTCCTTGTATTTTCCTTATATTTTTGATACATCTTCTGCCTGTTAAATAACTGGCTTCTAATTGCTGCTGCTAGAGGCTTTCGAGTCAGGTTCAGTTTTTGAGGGCTGTCCAGACAGCCAACCATCATTTGCTAATATCTGGCCACTCTGGCATGTAGCTGGATCCAGCAGCGTTCCCCTTATACGTTCTCATGTTCTTAAAGGTTTACAGTTTTGGTCTATAGGTCTTCTGCCTATGAAATCCTTCATTTTTTAAACTAGTAAGACAAGACTTGCTGTCACTACAGGTTTTCAAATCAGCTTCAGTTTCTGAGGATGGTCCAGAAAACCATCACTTGCTAAGATGTGGCAGCTCTTACAATCTAAATACCAGGCTCACCAAATCTTCCCGGGCACCCCAAATGTTAAAAGAACCCAACTTAAAAAAGAAGAAGAGTTGGCTGCTTTTTCTACCCTGCTTTTCTCACCCAAGTAAGGGAACTCAAAGTGGCTGACAAAGCTTCTATTCTTTTCTGCACAACAGAACACCCTGTGAGGTGGGTGGGGCTGTGAGAGCTCAGAAAGAGAGCTGTGACTAGCCCAAGGTCACCCAGCTGGCTTCATGGGGGAGGGCGGAATTGAACCCGGTATTCCCAGACAAGAGTCCTGCTCCCTAACCACCCTCACTACCTTCTCACCTCCCAAGAAGCAACTGGAGGGCCACTGTGTGAGACAAAGTGCTGGACTAGGCAGAATGGAACCGGATCCAGCAGCTCTCCTATGTTCTCATGTTCTCACATGCTTGTAATTTTGGCTATGGCAGGGAAAATCCATCTTGACAACAGATTTTATGCAGTGTAGATGTGCAGAATCAGTGAAGTCATAAACTGTAGGTCAATTCTTAAACATAAAGGTTCATTTCAGTGCATGCAAAGGAAGCACTAACTAATAAACAAGGTGAATAGAAGTAAGAAAACAATAATACAGGTTTACCACATATCAGCTAATGCTAAACAAATAAACAGTACTATTCTTACATTCCTTATAATACACTTACACAGGAACTAGAAATAAGCCATACAGTGTTAAACAAGAAAATAGTGTAACAGCAGAGATGAGTTACAAGACACCAATAATTATACTGAAGATGAGCACAGGACTGACCTATCCTGGCTGATTCAAGGCAGCTGTGTTCAACGTCTCCTTATTGTGTCTAATCATAGTCAGCTGAGCTCAGCGGGTTCAGAGAGATCCCCAAATATTTATCTAACTTTTATGCCTTGACAACCTATAGATCTTCTGTCTCTGCTTTGCTTTTTCAGTCAACAAGGCGAGCCTCGCCATTCCTTAGAAACTTCCAAATCAGGTTCAGTTTTTGAGGACCATTCAGACACAACCATCACTTGCTAAGATCTTCTTCCCCCATGAAACCAGCTGGATGACCTTGGGCTAGCCACAGCTCTCTTCTGAGCTCTCACAGCCCCACCTACCTCACAGGGTGTTCTGTTCCAGGGAGAAGAATAGAAAGCTTGTAAGCCGCTTTGAGTCCCCTTAAATGGGTGAGAAAAGCCAACTCTTTTTCTTCTCTACACAGTTTTCTTGGCAGGGATACAGAAGTGGTTTGCCACGGCCTTCTTCCAAGTCTGTGGATCAAACCAGCAACCCTCTACTACAGACCGGGCTAAATTACTCTGATGCCCCCTGAAGTTTGAGGCTGAACACCAACCTCACTTTTTTTCGTCTAGGGGTTAGGGAGCCGGATTTTTATCTGGGAAGACCGGGCTTCATTCCCCTCTCCTCCGTGAAGCCTGCAAGGTGACCTTGGGCTAGTCACAGCTCTCTTTCTGGGCTCTCACAGCCGGGCCCCAGCGGATTTCCCCGGGCAGCCCAGCCAGCCCAGCCAGCCCAGCCCTCGCCCGCACCTTCTCCTCCATCTCCAGGCGATAGGGGACGGCCTGGACCTTCCTCCTCTTCAGCCCGGCGGCCTTGGGCACGACAAAGCTGGGGACGCCCAGGGCGCCCGAGAAGGAGAAGCCCCACACGAAGACGCGCTCCTTCCTCCTGGCCCGCCGCCCGGCGTACTGGAAGACGGGCGCCTCCCGCTCGGCCTCCCGGGCTTCCCTCAGGCTGCCCGCCTGCCTCCCGGCCGCCTTCGCCGCCAGGCCTCGGGGCTGCTGGAGAGGGTGCGACGCCCTGCCCGGGGGGCCGCGGCGGGAGAAGGAGGAGAGGCCCCGGGCGCAGCTCGCGGGTGAGGGGGCCGGCGGGGTCGCGAATCCCGAGGAAGCCGGCCCGCCGGGCCCCCTCAGGCTCCGCTCGGCCTCGGGCGCCCTCCAAGGAAGGCTCCCTGCCCCTCTTAGGGCAAGCCCCCAGGGCCTGCAGCCCCGCAGGAACCTCCATGGTCGTCCTGGCCGCATCCCCACGACACTTTCTAGGCGCTACACACGCGAGCCGGGCAGCGCCATCTTGCCGACCTTTCACCCCGGCTTGGATTGGTGGTCCCGCGCGCGGCGGCCCCCTCCTCCCTGCGCAGGCGCAACTGGGGTGGCCGTGGCTGCCAGGGCTGCGCAAGCGCAGTAGCCGCAGCCGTTAAAAAAAACCAGTGGGTTGCGCTTGCGCAGAAGTGGTCATGGGCACCCAATAGGGAATGTGAGGTCAATTCAAGACATTAAATTCCCGGCCTCACTTGGTCTCCCGGCCTCCCAACCTGCACGGCAACTAAATATACGTGTTTAGAGAGAGAAACAGCTAAAAGTAACAAAGATTTCTAATGAATACTAGGTGGATGCTTCTGCGCAGGCGCAAGACACAACCCCTTGCTTTAGTCCGGTCTCCTTCCCCGATGCTCGTTCTGCGCAGGCGCAGTGCCTGTTGCCTGGGTCTGCTACGGCCTTTCTCTGTCTCCTGTTCTGCGCAGGCGCGTTGCTTGTTGCTTAGTCTAGTATACTGCTGCCTTTCTTTGCCTTTCCCCGTCGCTTGTTCTGCGCAGGCGCACACAGCAGCGTTGCAAATCCTGGGCTGTTGCTGTGAATTTTGTCTGGTCCCCGCCTACTTGGGGGCGTTTTTGGGAATCTCATTTTCACTGCTATGATTGGGCTTGCTGGCTTGCGCTTGCTCAGCTGGAAAGAAGCATGGCATGCTTTTGTTTTTAATTGCAAGGTTGTAATGCAATTAATTAATTAATTAATTGTATTGCAACCTTGCAATTAATTGTGTTGCAACCTTGCAATTAATTAATTAATATGACTGCAAAATGTGATGCATTCTGCCTGCCTGACCCCCTAACGTTGTTTGACGGGGATAGTTTGGAAAGCTACTATAATGTCACATTTCTGGAACTCGGTCCGGACTCTGGGGTTCAAGAAGAATGTGCCAAGAAGAAGAAGAGGTGGCTTTTCTATCCTGCTTTTCTCCCCATTTAAGAGGACTCAAAGCAGCTGACAAACCACCCGTTCTCCCGAATACAGATGCTCTGTGAGGAATGTGGGGCTGTGAGAGCTCTGAGAGCTGTGTGTGACATGCCCAAGGTCACCCAGCTGGCTTCATGGAGGAAGAAGGAGAGTTGGCTTTTCTATCCTGTTTCTCTCCCCATTTAAGGGGACTCAAAGCAGATGACAAACCTTCTGTTCTTCTCCCCACAACAGAACGCCCTGTGAGGTTGGTGGGGCTGTGAGGGCTCAGAAAGAGAGCTGTGACTAGCCCAAGGTCATCCTGCAGGTTTCATGGAGGAAAAAGAAGAGTTGGCTTTTCTACCCTGCTTTTCTCACCCATTTAAGGGGACTCAGTGCTGCTGACAAACATTCTGTTCTTCTGCCTACAAGAAGACACCCTGTGAGGTGAGTGGGGCTGTGAGAGATCAGAAGAGAGTTGTGACTAGCCCATGACCACCCAGCTGGCTTCGTGGAGGAGAGTGGAGTCAACCCCAGATAAAAGTCTGGCTCCCTAACCACTATACCACACCACTCTTTCAATAGTTGCGCGTGTGAGAAATAAGATAAAGTTTTTCTTTTTAATAATAAAATTAAGTGACTAACAGCCATTTTGCTTCTGTAACCAGCGCTTGCATATAGAGAGAATTCAATGTAGAATAGCCAATTTGCCTCTGTAACCTATGCTTGTATACAGAAGGAATTAATACAGCTAATATGTAGAAAGGAATGAGCTCCCCTTCCTTAGCCTCCTTATAACAGGTGTTTAGATAAGGGAAAAGGAAAGGGAGAGGGAGAAAAATAGAGCAGTCGATAATGAGGAGAAGACAGTTAGTCAAGTTGTCACCTTTGGAAGGAATTCATAAGGAATGTTGGCAATTAGGCATGGCATTACATAGAAAGGTATGTTGGAAAGGTATGTTGGAAAGGTATGTTGGCACAGAGTGGTAAATTTTTTTGGCACTTCTCTGCATATTATAGAGATAAGAGAAGGCCTGCTTACGTAGGCAAACTCAGGCAGGTGCAGTGGGTACAGAAGTTGAAATAAAGGCTAGCCAAGAGATTGACCTGGACATGAACTTTAGGCCTTAATAAGGTACTTACATATTAAAATCTCCTCCCTACGATGAATATATCAGATGTAAATGAACCAATAAAATTGACTCTGGGAGGGAACATTTGGGTGGCTAAGCTATAAAAGTTTCTGCATTTCTGTGTTAGAGTTGGGTTGGTTCTAGAGAGCCAGCTCCCTCCACTTCTCATTGCAATGACTAGGGAGAGGTTAGGGATTGGTCAGGGAGAAAAATTCTTGTATTTTGCAAATGTTTTAACTTCTTGCTTTTCTTAAATAAAATTGTATCTTTAGTCAAACCGAATCGAGTCAAATTTTTCCAACATGCGGAAGAAATTCCAGCAGATGTAGTTGAGTCGGCGTGTGCAGGCAGACCTGACAGAAATCTCTTCTGTCTGGCATACTTCGCTCCTGGATTTCCATATGGAAACCCTGAGAGCTCGAGTATCGGGGGGGGGGGATAATAATGCAAATAATAAATGCATAAATAAACAACCATAGCTCAAAGGAATCAGAGGCTGGTCCTGGAAGGTAGACCAGAGCCTGAGATGGGATGGGCTGTAGCCTGATCCAGCAGGGCTCCTCTTAGGTTCTTATGGACTGGATGGGCTGCGGGCTGATCCAGCAGGGCTCCTCTTAGGTTCTTATGGACCAGATGGACTGTGGCCTAATCCAGCAGGGCTCCTCTTAGGTTCCTATGGACCAGATGGACTGTGGCCTAATCCAGCAGGGCTCCTCTTAGGTTCCTATGGACTGGATGGGTTGTGGCCTGATCCAGCAGGGCTCCTCTTAGGTTCTTATGGACTAGATGTGCTGCTGCCTGATTCAGCAGGGCTCTTCTTAGGTTCTTATGGACTAGATGGGCTGTGGCCTGATCCAGCAGGGCTCCTCTTAGGTTCTTATGGACTAGATGTGCTGCTGCCTGATACAGCAGGGCTCCTCTTAGGTTCTTATGGACGAGAAGGGCTGTGGTCTAATCTAGCAGGGGTCCTCTTAGGTTTTTATGGACCAGACGGCCTGATCCAGCAGGGCTCCTCCTAGGTTCTTATGGACCAGATGGGCTGTGGCCTGATCCAGCAGGGCTCCCCTAATGTTCTTAGCAAATTTATGAACACTAGGTGTGTCAATGGCTGCTAGAGTAGATACCTGGGTACTGCCTCCAGGTTGGATAAAAAGCAGGTGAAGGTTTTGCCTTTGTCTTCTGCTTGAGATGCCCAGAAGCAACTGGTGGGCCACTGTGTTGGAGAAGACACTGGGCTAGATGGGCTGTGGTCTCATTCAGCCGGGTTCCTCTTAGGTTCTTAAGTTCATTAATCATAGAATCATAGAATGGTAGAGTTGGAGGGGACCTCCTGGGTCATCGAGTCCAACCCCCTGCTCAAGGCAGGATCTCCTAAACCATCTCAGACAGATGGCTGTCCAGTCTCTGCTTGAAGACCTCCATCGAAGGGGAACCAACCACCTCCCGTGGCAGCCTGTTCCACTCTTACTGTTAGAAATTTTTTCCTAACATCTAAACTAAATCTTTTCCCCTGCAGTTTCACCCCATTGTTTCTAGTCCTTCCTTGAGAGAGTGAGAACAGGGCTGATCCCTCTGCCTTGTGACAACCCTTGAGGTATTTGTAGACAGCTATCATGTCTCCTCTCAGTCTTCTTTTTGTTAGACTAAACATTCCTAGTTCCTTAAGCCGTTCCTCATAGGACATGGTTTGCAGACCGTTCACCATCTTGGTAGCTCTCCTTTGAACCTGCTCCAGCTTGTCAGCGTCTTTTTTAAACTGGGGTGACCAGAACTGGACACAGTACTCCAGATGAGGTCTGACCAAGGTAGAGTAGAGGGGGATAATAACTTCACGTGATCTGGACTCTATGCTTCTCCTAATACACCCCAGGATTGCGTTTGCTTTTTTTGCAGCTGCCTCGCACTGTTGACTCATGTTCAGTTGATGATCTACCAGGACACCCAAGTCTTTTTCACATGTGCTGCTGCTCAGCCGAATTCCTCCCATTGTATATGTGCTTTTTTCATTTTTCTTGCCCAGGTGCAGAACCTTGCATTTTTCTTTGTTAAATACCATTTTATTAGTTGCAGCCCATTGTTCGAGTTTCTCTAAATCTTTTTGAATCCTCTCTCTCTCTTCTCTGGTGTTTGCAATCCCCCCTAGCTTTGTGTCATCAGCAAATTTGATCAGTTTCCCTTCAACTCCCTCGTCCAGATCGTTTATAAAAACATTAAACATAACTGGGCCCAGGACAGAACCTTGTGGTACTCCACTTGACACTTCCTTCCATTTGGATGTTCAGCCATTTAAAGCCACTCTTTGAGTACGATTACTAAGCCAGTTTTGAACCCACCTTATAGTTGCTTTGTCAAACCCATATTTGATCAATTTTTCAATGAGGATCGCATGAGATACTTTGTCAAATGCTTTGCTGAAATCAAGAAATACTATGTCTACTGCATTTCCTTGATCAACCCATTCAGTGATTTTGTCATAAAATGAAATCAAGTTAGTCTGACACGACTTGTTTGATACAAACCCATGTTGACTACTGTTAATTATTGAATTCCTATCCAAATGCTGACATATGTGTTGTTTAATAATTTGTTCGAGAATCTTTCCTGGTATTGAAGTCAGGCTAACAGGCCTGTAGTTCCCTGGGTCTACCTTCTTCCCTTTTTTGAAGATAGGAACAACGTTTGCCCTTCTCCAATCGTCTGGGACTTCTCCTGTTCTCCATGACTTCTCAAAGACTACAGCAAGTGGTTCAGCAATTACCTCTGCTAATTCCTTCAGTACCCTAGGATGTAATCCATCTGGACCCGGGGACTTAAATTCGTTTAAGTTAGCTAAGCGTTCCCTTACTCTCTCAGTGTTGATTTTGTGTCTTGATTCTCCTAGTCCTTCATCAGTACAGTGAAGGACTGTTGCATGTACATTATCCCTCTTGGAAAAAACAGATGCAAAATAGGAGTTCAGAATCTCTGCCTTCTCAAGATCACTTTCGATCACTTCTCCATTCTCTCCCTGCAGACTTCCCAAAACCTCTTTGACTTTTCTTTTGCTGTTGACATATCCCCAAAACCCTTTTTTATTATTGTTTTTAGTCTCTCTTGCAAGCCTCAGTTCATTTTTAGCTTTAGCTTTTCTGATACTTGCCCTGCAGATTGTACTGATTTCATTATATTCCTCCTTAGATATGTATCCCTCCTTCCATTTCTTAAACATTTCTTTTTTCTTTTTTATCAAGTTTTTAAGTTCTAGGTTTATCCACCCTGGTCTCTTTAGATGTTTTCCATTCTTCCTTCTTTGAGGAATTGTTAATGATTGCGCTTCTAATATTGCATTTCTCAAAATATCCCATCCTTCTTGGACATTTCTATCCTTTAGTACATTTAACCATTTGATCCCTCCTAACCTCCTCCGGAGTCCATCAAAATCCGCCCTTCTGAAGTCCAACTTTGAAGTCTGAGTCCTCTCATGCTTTCCTTCCCTTATTATCCAGAATTCAAGGATAACATGATCGCTGCCCTCCTAATGCCCCAGAAACTCTGATATCCTCCACCATTTCCTCTCTGTTGGTAAGAATTAGATCAAGGATAGCCAATCCTCTTGTTTCCTCCACCACCTTTTGGTACATGAAATTGTCAGCGAGAGAGGATAAGAACTTATTAGACTTGTGACTTTTTCCTGAGCGAGATTCCCAACAAATGTCTGGGTAGTTAAAGTCTCCCATAATCACTATGTCATGCTTTCGTGAAAGTTTAGCCATCTGGTCTAGGAAGAGGTCATCCATATCTTCTGTTTGTTCAGGGGGCCTGTAATAGACTCCTACAATGGTATCCTTTCTGTTGCTCTCTCCTTGAATTCTTACCCATACCGATTCTACTGAGCTTCCACTCTCTGAAACTTGAACCTCTGAGGAGACAATTTCTTTTTTAACATACAGCGCAACACCCCCTCCTCTTTTGTTAAGTCTGTTTCGCAGAAACAAGTTGTAGCCTTCAATGTTTGTGTTCCATTCATGTGTGTTATCCCACCAGGTTTCCGTAATACCTATGACATCATATTTATCTACCTATTTATTACTTTTGTAACAGTGGCCCACTCAGAATAATCTTTTCAAGAGCTTTTGCTTTATATAGTCTTTGGAAGGTAGATTTCACATTAGATTCTTTATTTATTTTATCAAATATTTGCATACATAAACATATACTTGGAAATAGACCAAGGTCATATTTACACTTTACAAAACAATAGGATGCACTTTATAAAACAAGCAATATTATGGGAAGAATTATTTCAGTTCTTCCTCCCATTCCCCCTAGTAGCTACTAGGCCATTGCAAGGCAAGCATTACATATTGCTGAACTTTGCAAAGATCAATAACAAGAATTACTGAACCCTTGAACAGCTGGAATCGCCAAGCAAGGGAGCGCAGCATCTCAGCCATGACTAGCATGCTGACAGGCTCTCTCAAGGTGTCTTTCCTCATTTAATTTTGCTCTTAGTGCTCTCTGAGCAGCGATTCAAAATCAAGTCTTTGCTGGGTCTTGGAGGAATGGCAGGCTGAGCTACGGACTGGTTACGCTCCACCTCGTCTTTTTCCTCTGTAAAAAAAAAAAATAAGAACATAAGAGGAGCCCTGCTGGATCAGACCACAGCCCATCTAGTCCATAAGAACCTAAGAGAAGCCCTGCTGGATCAGGCCACAGCCCATCTAATCCATAGGAACCTAAGAGGAGTCCTGCTGGATCAGGACATAGCCCATCTAGTCCAGCTTTCCATCTCAGTGGCCCACCCATTGCCCATGGACACCTCAAGCAGAAGACTAAAGGCAAAACCTTTACTCTGCCTGTCTCTCCAGCTGGGAGATGGTACCTGGGCATCCATTCTGGTAGTCATTGATCCACCCATCCTCCATGAATTAAGAGGAGCCCTGCTGGATCAGGCCACAGCCCATCTAGTCTCACCTAGTGGCCCACCAGTTGCTTCTGGGCATCTCAGGCACAAGATGAAGGCAAAACCTCCACCAGCTGTGAATCCCTGGAGAAGACCTTGAGAGGCTTCCTGCCTGTCTCTCCAATCTTGAGGTGGTATCTAGGTATCCTTTAGATTAGAGAAGTCCTGCCGGATCAGGCCACAGCCCATTTAGTCCACCATCCTGTCTCACAATGGCCCAACAGTTGCCTTGGGCATCTCAAAGAGAAGATGAAAGCAAAGTCTTCACCTGCAAATGGCTTTCAGAGGCCTCCTGCCTGTCTCGCCAACCTGGAGGTGGTATCTGGGCACCCATTCCAATAGCTATTGATACACCTGGCCTCCATGAATGTATCTAATCCTTTCTTAACCCAGCATCAAGGGACAGTGGGACAAAGTGTTACATGTTTTTGTTGGAGCGAAACCAGAGCCCCACTGAACCTACTGATGATGCTGGCTTTGTTGAGAAGGTTCGTCTTCTGTTTCTTTCTGCCCTGCATGTACTTGACGCTGTTCCGCCGGTACGTCTCCTGGCTGATTTGCTTGCGGCTTTGGTTGTGGATGCTCTTGACGTTTCGGATTGTGGATCTGCCCAGATGGAGACAGAAAAAGAAATGAAGGAAGGAAGGAGGCATTTTCTACCTATGAAACCCCCACCTGGAGCATGCCATGCCAGCCCATTGTGAGACCATTATTGGGGTGTGTGGTGCAGCATTTTACATCCATGTAGGGCAACCTATGGCTGTAGATATGGCCAATTCCTCTTTCACCCCACTTTTCTCACCCATTTGAGGGGACTCAAAGCGGCTGACAAACCGTCTGTTCTTCTCCCCACAACAGGCACCTTGTGAGGTAGGTGGGGCTGTGAGAGCCCAGAAAGAGAGCTGTGACTAGCCCAAGGTCACCCAGCTGGCTTCATGGGGGAGGGCAGAATCAAACCCAGTATTCCGAGATAAGAGTCCGGCTCCTTAACCACTAGACCAAACTGGAGCACTGTCGGAGCACTCAGTGAATGAAAAATCCCATACCCCCCCCTTCCTGTGCCTTCCACCATCTCTGCCAGCATGCATCACAAGAGCATACTCCAGCTGCTTTAAGAGGAACATCTGGTTGCTGCATTAGTGTCATCGGCCAGCCGTTCGCTCGTGAGAATGGGAAGATGCAATTGTATCATCATCGTTTTAGGTGCCACCACACACTAGGCCACACTCCTGTGCCAAGATTGCCTCCCCCAAGATTTTCGCACTAACCTTCGAGGTGGGATGGCTTTGTTCCGAAGCTGGTTAGTGTCAGGGCTGGTCGCTTCTCCTGATTTCTGAAGGTACATAGATGGGTAATACCCTGTCGTTTCCTCTTTCCTGGAATTTAAGAAGCATCGTGTGAACACCAAAGGCGGGGTGGGAAGGGCTCTGCCGGGAATGCCGGCATCCAAAAAACACTACCCGGAACAACTTATTGTTATATTTCTGAGGAACAAACTTCTTTCTGGGCACAGCTGGTGTTGATAAATTCCAACACTTTGGTTCCCTCCCCACCATCATGGGCTTCATGCTCCATCCAGACAGCATTTGTTTAATCCGCATTATTTGCTTAATCCGGAGTAAATCACACCCAGACATATTGGAAGCTTTTTTTCTGGATTGTCCAAGTTTTTTTTTCCACTGTCCTCCCTTAATCCGGATCTAAGATGATCCGGATCTAAGAAATTGGTCCTTCAACTAAATCCGGATCTAGTAGATCCAGATTAAGGGAGGTATCCGATGCATCCCCATGGGCGGTGCAGTACCGTCACCCCAGGTTTTGGGGGGGACAGGGGGTGCAATCTCTATAGACACTGGAGATTCTTTGAAGATTCTCCAGGGCAATCTGCCGCAAACTTCAAATATTCTCCGGAGCCTTTGACAAAGGTCCATAGGATTGGCATTGCTCTCAAATGGAGTCCTCTTCGGAGCCCGTGCTATTCTTTGGAGGAACCCACCCCGCCTAGACCTCATTGCCCCATTGTGGTGGAAAGAGTCTCTGTATAATCCGGGTTTCATGCCTGAAGACCTCATTATAGACCCCCCTTTAATGGGGTCTACAGGAAATCCGGATTATAGGTCCTGAAGGAACCATATGATCCAGATTTCCCTGGAACTGGTGGAAACAAATGTGTCTCTAATGGGGTCTGCAGTGGAAATGGGGTCATCCTGCTCTGAGCCTAATGGGACATAATGGGTCCTAATGTGTATTTAGTGGGTACTTAGTGCTCGTGGAAAAACACCTCAAGTAATGCAGATAAAGCGAGTACCATCTGGATGAAGCGGTGTTCAGCTGGCACTCTGGAGAGAAACAATGAAAGGGAGGGGATAGGCACTTGGCTGTTTCCCATAAACTCTTAGCAGGTTGAAGGCTCACCAGACACATAGGTAAGCCAGGGTTTGGAATGGGTCTCTGGTGGGACAAGGCAAGAGGCCATTTTGGGATCTTCCTTGCATCCCAGGTTGCTTCTTGCCATCTGGAGGCAGTGTTACACTCGGACCCCCCGTATCCACTGATCCGGTTACTGCGGTTTCACTTTCCCTCAGTGGATGGACCAAACTTCCCCCGCCTTCCTCCACCGGTGCCATTAGGCCTAGCTAAGGCTTCCTGGAAGCCTGAGGCAATGGGAAATACGGTGCAAAATCCAAGCAAGATTTCTGGGGAATCTCACGGGATTTCACAGGAATTATGGGGAGACTGAGTGCAATTTCTAGGGGTGTGCACAAATGCAATTTTTTGGGATTCGATCCAATTCAAATCGAATATCCGAGAGTCCAATTTGATTCAAATCTTTAAAATTCAAATTTTCCCACATTCGATTCAAATGGAGAAAATTCAAATCTATTCGTTTGAATTTTCCATTTGAATTTGCACATACAAATGTCGACAACAATCGTAGGTGCCCGTACGCATCCTGTATTTATCCCCTTATGCATGCCGTTTTTCGTATGGATTCATACAAATGGATACGGATGCGGGAAAGATGCGTGCGGGCAAGTACGCATCATGTACATATCTGTACACATATGAATGTCCGGATAATTCAAACGAATAGATTGAAAAATTCAAAATGTGTTCAAATGTTTAAATTCGAATCTATGGACACTTGATTCAAATGTGAATGTCCAAATTCGATCAAATTAAATCAAATGTTGAATATTCGTGCAGATGCCTAGCAATTTCCGTGCCTGAAAGATATATGGTTTTCCTGTAACCACAGTAGGACCTGGAGCGTATCCCCTGTTGCGTGCTTGGACCCAGCTCCTGTTGGTGGAAACACATCACCTAACCACACCTCTGCTTTCTCCCAAGGCCCACAGTGCCGATCCACTGACCACCGCATTGTGGACAGTTACCCCCGCGATTCCTCCTGCTGAGCATCACTGATTCCTACCTGACAACCCACCATCCATCAAGTAATTTATGGATAACTTCAATGGCTTCTCCTTCCTTAAGCGTGATCTCATCTTCCTGGGCCGCTGTGTAGCCTTTCCGGACAACGTAGAGTTCGCCTTAGCAGAAGACAGGAGAGGTTAGAAAGGTTTCAGGAGTTAAGGCGAGCTTTGTAACATATATACCAAATGCATTTCACTGCAATCCACCTTTTAGATCAAGGTGCTTGACCTAGAACCTCCAGATGTTCCTAAACTACAGTTCCCATATGGCTGAGGTTGGCTTGGAACGATGGGAACTGTAGTTCAGGAACATGGCAAGAGAGCTGCAGATGAGCCAAGAATTGGGACTGAGGAACATCTGGTAGCTGCACTAGTTGAGCAATTCCTCTCTTCTCATAGGTGCACAAGGCAGGGACACGGAAGAGACGGGCCTTTTCTGTGGTGGCCCCCAGACTCTGAAACAACCTTTTTTCTGGAAGTTCACCAGGATGCCATTCCCAAAGGAAAAATAAAGCATTCTAGCAACAAAAATGGGAGCGAGAGTTGTCTAAACAACTGTTTTTTTAATGCGCTTTTTTTCCTGATTTACTCCTCTGAAAGTGCAGGAAGCCAATTTCTAATACGGACAAAGAATTTTCAAACCGTTTTCAATATGCAATAAAACCCTAGTGGGAATGCAGCCCAAGTGCCTACCTTATATGATCTGGGAAACCTGGTTAAAACATACTCTTTAATGTTTAGCTTCCCCTGGGTGTTTTCCCTCCAGGGCGGATGAGAGGAAGGGAGGGTTATATTTTAAATATGTTTTATTATTTTATATATATATTCTTACAAATAGTAAATATATTTTTTTTAAAAAAAAATTGTTTTTACTATTGTAATTTGCCCTGCGGCCTTTCGGTGAAGGGCAGGATATAAATTCCTAATAAAGAAATTAGAATACAGATGTTCATGCGAACAAAACTGACCAATTGAAGGTGCTGGCAGTGTTTTAAGCACGAAAAATGCAAAACAAAGCAAGACAAAAGGGCACAGGGCAACCCCCTATCCCGGATTCCGCACTAATAAATCTTTGTCTCATAAAACGATGCCAAAAATACGTTAAGAATATGTGAATGGAAATAAGTATGCTTTGGGAATCGGCCTGGATAACACCAGAATACAATAACACCAGGTGTCTTATCACACTTTGCTACTCAGCCATAATAATTGCTATCAGAAACTACTATGTTTACTTGTAGTTACCAGATTGACCAAATACGGGCATAAACACTATCCTGCCTTTTGCTACGTTGCCATGGCATAGGGTGTTTTTCCACTGTCACTAGAAGTACCCATTAAGTACCCATTAATGGGTATGTAATGGCATTTTTGTATCCATTAATGGGTACTTAATGGGTACTTCTAGTGACAGTGGAAAAATACCCATGATCCTCACACAAGTATAACTGTATCTACGCATCCATCTTATTATTGTGTGATATATTGTATTAAAAAGTAGCAGTATGCAATATATCTAGTAGTCTGTTAGGCAAAGTTATGCCAAAGATTATAATCACGCTGTTAAGTGATCCAGAAGCTATATGCTTCCTGTACCTGCTTTTATATTAGCTAAGATATAATAAGCTGTAACCTTGTATTTTATTTCTCATATCCGTGCAACCTGTGCTTTGCATTTAGGTAGTTCTTGCTTGCACTCACTAAGAATAAAGTGCCTTCTGTTTGGAATGCAACTACATCCCTACATCCTCTGCCCGTGGGTCCAGTGTTCTGGTCATGTTACGCTGTGCAACCTGCCACATGCACCTCTGCTATCTTATCAATAAATCACAACAAAATGGTCTGACACCGGATTGATGTGTTTATGTGCTAATCTGTGGCATTTATATTCCACCTCTTCAGCTGTGGGGTATGCCACATGGGGGGTGTTCACAAGTTTCCTTTCGATGCTCCATTAAAATCTCACCCACGGGCAGCGCAAGAGTGCTGTTGGTCTGTTACCTGCATAGTTGGGTTCCTGTTCTTCAGACTCCTCTGGACTATCCATGGGTTCCAGGTAGGCAGCTGGCACCCAGCCACGCTTATTCTTCTGCTGACAGAACCACCAGCCTGGAAGGAGGGAAGGGATCTAAAACATTGGCCAGTCCTGGGGCTACGCTGGGTTTGCAACACCTATCTGTGGTAATATGGGAGGAGGAGGAGGAAGAGGAAGGTGGGCGTTTATACCCCTCTTTTCTCACCCTTAAGGGGACTCAAAGCGGCTGACAGCCTGTGAGGTAGGCGGGGCTGTGAGAGCTCAGAAAGAAAGCTGTGACTGGCCTAAGGTCACCCAGCTGGCTTTTGTGGAGGAGGAGGAAGAGTTCGTTTTTATACCCTGCTTTTCTCACTCATTTAAGGCAGCGGTCTGCAAACTTATCAGTCAAGAGAGCCAAATATCAACAGTACAACGACTGAAATTTCTTTTGAGAGCCAAATTTTTAAAACTTAAACTATATAGGTAGGTACATTGTTATTAACTTAAATAGGGTACTCCTAAGCTGGAAGAGCCACACTCAAGGAGCCAAAGAGCTGCATGTGGCTCCCGAGCCATGGTTTGCCTACCCCTGATTTAAGGGAACTCAAAGCTGCTGAAAAGCCTTCTTCTCCCCAGAAAAGACAGCCTATGAGGTAGGCAGGGCTGTGAGAGCTCAGGAAGAGAGCTGTAACTAGCCCAAGGTCATCCAGCTGCTTTCATGGAGGAGGAGGAGGAGGAGGAGGAGAATTGGCTTTTATACCCTGCTTTTCTCACCCTTTTAAGAGGACACAGGGTAGCTGACAAACCTTCTGTCCTCCCACAACAGACACCCTGTGAGGTAAGTGGGGCTGTGAGAGCTCAGAAGAGAGCTGTGACTAGCCCAAGGTCACCCAGTTTGTGGAGGAATGCGTAGTCAAACCAGATAAGAGTCTGACACGCTAACCACAAGACCAAACTGAAGTCATCCCTGCCCCAGAGGAAGGGAAATCCCACCGCTCTCTTCTTACCACTTTCACTTTTCTCTACCACATCGACAATGTCACCCATCCGGACAGCCATCTCGGTGCTGGAGTTCTTCTCATAGTCCGCCACGGCCCGATAGGTCTGCAGGATGAGCGGCCCTGTGATATCTAGGGGAGGGAAGGTGAGCTGAGGTCAGGAACCTCCTGGGAGAAACATCTTACTAATGTCAACAAATGAAACAGAGGGAATTGGATCAAGTTTAACAGTGCTTTCCATAGTCAAATAATTGTCATCTGTCAGCCCTCTCCTGCCTGCATTTCTGGCCACATGCGCACATAGGAAATGCCCAGAGGAAATACCCACATGGGTCGCCCAGAGGGTGTCCCTGTCACAGGCAGAATCATAGATGTTCTGCCCAACATCCATCCCAGGAATCCAAGAGAGCCTCCTCATAATTCCCCAGGACTGCTTCAGATGTGGTCATGGCGCACATGGACGTCACATTTGGCCCGCTCCAGAAGAAGAGGCCAAGCCTGGCCCAGGGTCTGCTACTCCTGTTACTGCCAAAGCCAAACTGGAAGGGGGTGAGCAGGTAAGGGTTTCACCCTCATCTTCCCAGAAGCATATGGTGGGTCTCCGTGCAAAATGGGATGCTGGACTAGGTGGGCAGTGGGCTCCCCTGAGGTTCTTATGGACCAGATGGGCTGTGGCCTGATCCAGCAGGGCTCCCCTGAGGTTCTTATGGACCAGATGGGCTGTGGCCTGATCCAGCAGGGCTCCCCTGAGGTTCTTATGGACCAGATGGGCTGTGGCCTGATCCAGCAGGGCTCCTGCGTGGTTCTTATGGACTACGCGGGCTGCCGCCTGATCCAGCAGGGCTCCTCTTAGGGACTAGATGGGCTGTGGCCTCATCCAGCATGGCTATATTCATACTTTCATATGCCCTTATGTTAACAGCTCCCATGGCCAACAAAACCCTTTCTAGCTTTCAGCACAATCTATGCACAAAACACTCTCGAAAACGCAAAGAGACCATGTTATGTGCACAGCTTAAGGGTCGAAGGAATCACGCTGGGTCAGGCTTAAGTTCTCATCTGCTCCAGCAGAATTCCTTCCCTGGTGGCCAACTGGATGTTTCTGGGCAAGCAGCACAGATGGAAAAACACCCCACTCTCTGCATCTCTTCTCCAAGAACATCTTGCAAGGTATGGGAACATTTTGCCACCACTGCATTTTTATTTTTACCTGCTGCAATCTTCTTGGAGTCTTTTGGCATTAAAAAGGCCTCTGGTTTCTTGATGCTGTGGGGAAAGGAAAAAGCATTCAACTGTGAAACCCTGCATCTTATCCACGGGCTAAAACTCAGAGTTGTGGCCAAAAGAATTACCTTGTGGGACAAGAACACTGGCCTACCAGGCGAAACTGGGGCATGCTGGAGGTGGCTACTAATGCAATTTTTGACATTCGATTTGAATCAAATCAAATTTGTACAAATAGAGAAAAGAACTAATGTATTCAAATCTGAACCAATTCGAATAGATTTGTATCTATTTGTACCAATATTCGATTCCTATTTGATGATACAAATGTGTCCGTACGCATCTGTACGCATCCCATTTTTATCCTGTATGTTTTCTGTCTTTCTCTGCTGTTTGGTAATCTGGATCAATGGGTCCCTCTGATCCAGACTATGTGGAGACATAGGGTGTTTTTCCACCATGCTCCTTTAATCCGGATCTAAGAAGATCCAGATCTAAGGAATGGGTACATTCCTTAATCCGGATCTAGTAGATCCGGATTAAGGGAAGTACCCACTGTGTTTCCATGGGTGGTCTAGCACCCAATAGCAATGGGTGCTAGACTCCCTGCCGTGGAAACACCGGAGCACCCATTTGGAAATCCGGATCTACCCATGAGGGGTTTGCTTGTCACCCCAGGTGTTTGGGGGGACAGGGGGTGCAATCTCCGAAGTGGCTTCGAAGTCATTTTGAAGTCATTTCGAAGTCACTTCGAAGTCTGTGCAAAACAGCTCCATTGAAGTCCGTGCTGATCTTCGAAGTGACTCCGAAGATCAGCACAGACTTCAAAGACGCTCTGGAGCTATTTTGCACAGACTTCGAAGTGACTTTGGAAATGACTTCAAAGCTAAGGTTTGGGGGCTCCCCCCCCCATGGGTGCCCCCTCCCCCTAGCCCGGTGATGGCCAACCTATGACACGGGTGTCACAGGTGACACGCCAAGCCCTTTTGGGTGACACACATGGTCACCCTGGCACCTGGGCGTGTAGTGCTTGCTCGTTCTTGAAGTGTACAAAATAACAACTTTCCATTGAACATTTAGCAACAAAAGTCACTAATGTAAGAATTATTTGTTTTTGCTTTTAATAAAATATATATATAAAAAAATTTAACTTTTTTACTTAGAGCTACAAATATCACAAAATTATGGATATTTCTACATGTGACACAGCACTTGAGTTAAGCTAGGTTTTCTTGTGAATTTTGACACACCAAGCTCAAAAGGTTCACCATCACTGCCCTAGCCTCCTCTAGACCCCATTGCCACACAAGCATGGAAACAGGCTCCCTTTAATCTGGATTTTCTGCCTGAAGACCCCATTGTAGACCCCATTAATGGGGTCGACAGAAAATCCGGATTAAAGGCCAGAAAGTACCCATTTGATCCAGATTTCTCCAGTGGCAGTCGAAACAATCGGGTCCCAAATGGATGCGGTGGTGGAAATGCGATCATCCGGCTCACACCCAAATGGGTCCGTAATAGGTGCTAAAATGGGTACTTTCTGACAGTGGAAAAACACCCCTAGGCTAGATCAGCGCCATCTGCACTAACAGTGATGGTCCAATCCATGCCCCCCTGTGGCTGTGGAGACCTTCACAGCTGCCCACAGCTGCTTTTGAAGGCTAGGAACCTCCCCTGTATACCACTTGTACACCAGATTAAATGGGTCTACAACAAACCTGGATTAAGGGCCTCTGTCTAGTGCAGATGGAGCTGGGCCAGGGAGGGCAAGGCCTCCTTCATCTGCATTAACATGCAGATCAGAAGGCCTGTGATTTGGATTAAGGGGATCGTTAATCGAGACCAGCAATGAGAACAGAATGGGAGTCTGATTCAAGAGTAGGGATGTTCACGAATATTCAAATATCTGATTTGAATCCATTGAATGTTGACATTCGAACTCGAATCTGATTTTCAAAAACCCAATACAGATTTCTGAATAATTCGAATGTATACACTTGTATCTGTCGTATACAAATCTGCACAATCTCCCGCTTAAAATACGGGATTAAAACGGGATGCAAACAGGATAATACGGGATGCATACGGATTTTTATGGAATGTGTACAGATACGTATAACAAATACGAATGTCGTCAACACTCGTATCTTTAAATATGAATCTAACATTTGAATGTACGGATGCAAATAGTCCAGATTCCAATTGGATTTTATGACACTTGGATCTTAAATATCTGAATCGAATCGGATTTTTTGACATTCAAATCTACTTGGATTCGAATGTCAAAGAGACATCCCTGCACTTCCCTGTTTAGGAGCAGCTAAAATGGGACCCTACAAATGCCACTGGACCACAGTTCCCATCAGCCACTGGACCAGTTCCCATCAGCCACTGGAACACAGTTCCCATCAGCCCTAGGCAGTTTGTGGGTTATGGAACAAAGGAGATTATAGTTCAGACTGAAGAGGTCTTCTGCACCTGAACTGTACCTGCCCACCTTCCTGATACATTCAGGGCTTCAAGGACCCCTTAAATCCTGCCCTCCGGAGTCAGCAGAATGGGGTCCCATCCAGTAGTGGATGCTTGCTGGTTTCCTTCGAAGCCAATGTAGTATCATTGCCCCATGGGCTTCCAGCGAAGGCCATGAATTGGCCCACCATACTGGGAGAATTCCACTGGTGCTCACTTGACCCAACCACCCCAATCAATACTTACTGGCTGGCGGTGGGTGGATTCAAGTCCTCGCTCCTGACCTTGAAGAAGTTCAGGACGTGCGTGCATCGGGAGATCTTCCGGGGCAGGTTGATCAACATGGAACAGTACTCGGACAGCGTCGTCTGACGGCTTTCGGTGGACCGTTGGCTGTCGAACCACCTGGGCGCTGCATAGATTGACAAAAAGAACGTTATGCAAGAAGACGGCCCAGATCAGCTCCTCTCGCTCATGGGCTACCAGCAAAGGACTCACGGGTGTAAGCACATCTCAAGACCTTCTATGCTATGGCATCCATGGTCCTCCTTGCAGGACCCAATAGAAGACCTCACTCACAGCAAATTGCAGTTGGACAGAGTGGTTCGGACAGGCCACAAGTATAATCTTTCTTGTGCTACTTAAATGCTCAGAGACATCTTGTTGCTAGAGGTCATCCTGGAGATGATCTCTAGGTAGACTTCCATCTCCAGCTTTTAAAGTTTTTATGAACTGTTGAGTTGGCATCCTGGCTTTCTACCAAACAGATCTGACGGCCAAGCATCACATTTTCCTAATCTCTGTTTTCTCAGAACTCTGCCAGGGGTATGTTAGGCGGAGAGTCTGTTCCCATGTACCTGGGCCAGCTGCAGCACACTCAAAAGTAGGTGTTAGACCAGGTAATTTCCCTGTCCGTGTAACTGTCTGACCACAGACAGCTTGCTAGCTGGAACGTTTAGCAAAACTACAGAGCAGCATTTTCAGTTCCTCAAACTCACACTGCCAAGATACACAGATCTGGACTCATTAAACTTCTGAATTTCTTGTGGTTAGATTATTGGAAGCCAACATTTCAGCAGACAACACATTGGCTCTCCCCCCACCATCTCAAAGGTTCGTTTCCCACAGCGCTCGGTTTAGAACCTCCATTTGACCATGAAACTCGCAGCACAATCTGGTCATGTCCTTTGCTCACAGCCCAGCCTTCGTGGCAAAGTTGCCATGAAGATGAAATGGAAGGAGGAGGACCATGGGTTGGTGTTCTTCAACCATTGACTATTGGTGGCTCTGTGGACCACAGCAGGCCAGGACCTTATGTCCATCACCATCTCTCAGGGTTTGGCCAAGATCATGTTTGCTGCTTCCATGACACCATCTACCCATCTTATCCTCTGCCATCTTTCCAAGCATCAGGACCCTTTCCTTTGAGTCCTGCTCCTGTCTTCTCCTTAGGTGGCCAAAGCGTTTGAGCTTCAGCTTCAGTCTTTGTCTTTCCAGTGAATAGTCAGGATTGATTCCCTTGAGTATTGACCGATTTGATCTCCTCGCAGTCCAAGGGACTTTCAAATGTCTTCTCCAGCACTGCAGTTAGAAAGCTTTGATTCTTCAACACTCAGTTGTCCATGTGGTCCAGCTCTCACACCCATACCATGTAGGCCATCATATTCATTGATTTTTATGGTTTATTTAACATTTAAATCCTGCTCTGTGTCACATGGGTCTTGAGGTAGGTTGCAACTGTAGAAGGTGCTAGAGAGAGGATCTGGTGGCCCATCTCACCACCTTAGGGGCTCCACTCCAAATTTTCTCTTAGGGGTTCATACCCTTATCTTTCCCTTCCCCAAGGCCCTCACAAAACTGTGAACTTGATGGGCTCCAGTGGGCTTTGTAAAGGAGCCACAATCTCACTAGGCCTTCTCCGCCAACTTTACAATCTTGTGTAACACAGCCAGCCTGGCGGCAGCTGGAATGGTTTAGGTTCTCACCACTACTCCCCAGTTCAGTTCTCTTTTAACTCCTGGCTTCAATCCAGTTCAGTTTTCAAGAAAACCAGATGGAATTGTCCACCAGATTGTCTTCTTCTTCTTCTTCTTCTTCCTGAAAGTGCTCAAGTTGCTCTCTGCTGGTACAGTGTTTAAGGGCACCAGGATAGAACCCGGGACATCCTTTGGTTCAAATCCCCACTCTCTGGGTCATCCCAGCTATGGGTCAAGTACCCTCTCTGCCTTGTGAGAACCTTGGGACACGGTTACCACCTTCACTTTAAACCTTCTTCAGTCCATCTTAAGGGCTGTCGTCACAACTGAGGTTTAATCCAGCTTCAGTCCACTTTCAGAGTGAGAGAACATATCAGCCAAGTGACAAGCCACATTAAATAACACAGGAAATCCATCTTTGGGATAGATAACATGGAAAGAAAATCACTGGTCGCTGTGCTGAGGTGTTCTCTCGCTCTGAAGGTGGACTGAAGCTGGATTAAACCTTAGGTGTGACCACAGCTCAGGTCTGACTGCCCTAATCCTTTCATTTCTGTTTTATTTGCAGACTTTTCATCCCAGAAAGTCCAAATGGTGGGTCAAAAGTCCACAATTTTTTTTACAAAAGAAAGCAAAGGTGTGTGAGCAGCCAGAAACCCAGAGTGAAGTAGTGATGCGCACAAATGCCTTTTTGCATTCAAATTCAATTCGAATCAAATATTCGATTTGAATCGAAATGTGAAAATCCAGATTTCCAAAAATTCAATTTGAATCCAGATTATCCAGCTCCGTATGTTCAAAAATCCAATTCAAATCGAATGATACGGATGTCGGGAACATACATTCGTATCTGATTTTCGCATCCGTTTGCATCCTGTTTTTATCGCGTTTGTGCTTCGTTTGCATCCCATGTTTCAAGCGTAAATAGACCCGATATTCAGATGTGATATATGGAGACAAATTCAGTTGAATTATTCAAAAATCCAATTTGAATTTTCAAAAAATCTGTTTCGAATCCAGATTCGAAAATCCAGATTTTGGAAAATCCAATTCGAATTCGAATGTTGATATTCGTTGAATTTGAATCGGATATTTAAATTTTCTTTTTGCATTCAAATCCAAGCCGAGTCGAATGTCAAAACATTCGATTTTATTTGAATGTTTAGAATCCGAATGCAACAAAATCTGATTCGAATAGAATACATTCAAAACTATTCGTTCAAATGTTACATTCAAATCTGAAGATACAAATATCAGCATATCTATATGCGTTTCATATGCATCCCATTTTTGTTCTGCATTATAAGTGCAAATGCGTATAGATGCATATGATACATATCTAATACATACGTATCTGTACTTTTGAATGTTTTGAATGATTCGAATGAGTATTTTGGAACTTTCAAAATTCGTTCAGATGTTTAAATTTGAATGTGAAGACACTCTATTCGAATTCAAATGTCCACATCTGATCAAATTCAATCGAATTTCAAATGTTCAGGACATTCACGCAGGGAGGCCAGGAGGGAAATCTCGGACAGGCAGGCAGCTCAGACTTCGCACGCCTTCATGCCCAGGCCCTTCCCATTTTCTTTTGAGGCAGAAGGGATGTCAACCCCAATGAGAAGGAGACCAGCCAGTCAGCTTACCTGGCAAATGAGGGATGATCCTGTTCTCTGTATTAATGTCCCCAGATTCAATAGGAAACATCTCCTTCAAAGTTTTCTAGTGGAAGAAGAGAAAGCAGCACCCGTCTTAGATTTCCTTTGTCTGCACACAGAGCCTTTGGTCAAATTATAAGGTCAACAATGGATGGCTGTGAAAAGGGGACTCATTTGCAGATAAGGTAAAAGATTCCTTTTGCGGAGCCCAATAGATTTTATATTTTTATACTTTTATATATTTATATTTTCAAATCTGTTTTTTACATTTGATAATGGGAAAAAGGAAAAGAGAACGCCTTCTCTCAGGCACACAAAATGGCAAAGCAATCAAAGAGCCAGAAACAGGGGAGAACTCTTTAGCTGACCTGTTTTGTAAAAACAAATATGAGCCATTACAAGATATCTCTGGCAACAGCTGTTATGAGGTGCTAACTGACAACGGAATTACAGAAGGTGAAAGTAATATTGTGAAACTCCATCTACGTATGAGTTGTTTGCTAAACAAACTTTGTTCATCCATGATACCTTACTTTTGATATGCTCCAAGCCACAATCCATTCAAAAGGCAATAGAAGGTTTTAACTTCCGTTCTGAATTTATGAATCCCTTAACTGGAACATCACCAAAAGCGCAGCATGAAAATATAGATAAGCCTCAGCCGGTGACTAGGCAGGCTCAGACAACCCGACAATTCTCTCACAACCTTGAAGCAAAACATCTTAAACTGAACCCCTGTCAACAGGCTGTGAGAACTGGACCATAAGGCAAAACTGGATGGAAGGCAAAAGGAGTAGCGGTGTGCACAAATGATTTTTTTGACGTTCTATTTGAATCGAATCGAATACCCCAAAATCCAGTTCGATTCAAACCTTTTAAATTTGAATTTAACAATATCCGATTTGGATTTACCAAATCCGAATCTATTCGTTCGAATTGTTGATTCGAATCTGCACATACGAATGTCGACAACATTAGGGCCATGATCCCATTTGACTTTTTAAAATTGGAATTAACAAAAAACGGAGGTGAATGCGCATTCTGCCCATTCTTGTTTGTTTTGGTTAATTCCGCTTTAAAGTTGAGCGTCGTGGTGACGGCGGCGGCAGCTGACAGGGGGAGGCGGGGAGGCGGACTGGCAGGCAGGGTTTGCTCGCTTGTGGCCCGGCGTTCCTCCTCTCCACGTCCTGGGAGCGCTGTGGGGGTGGCCGAAAGGGTGGCTGAGTGAGCAAGGAGGCAGCAGCAGCGGCAGTGATGGTGAGTGAGGAGGCCGAAAGCGTGGGCAGCAGGACGGGTGGGCGAGGCGGTGGTGGCGGCAGCCCAAATGGCGGCCGGGTGGGCTAGTGGACAGGATACTCTGAGTAGACCGTTGCCAAAGGAATAATAAAGCATTTTTAGCAACAAAAACGGGAGCGAGAGTTGTATAAACAAGTGGTTTTTTAAATGCATTTTTTCCCCCATTTGCTGCTCTGAAAATGCGGGAAGCCAATTTCTAAGTGGGCAAAGAAGTTTCAAAACGTTTTCAATGCGCAATAAAACCCTAGTGGGAATGTGGCCATAAGGTATTACCACCTTATTGCATATTTTGAAGTCTATTTTGGTTTTTCTTGCATTCTTGCTTTAATGATTATTGTATTTTGTTTTCTCCTTCTTCTGAACCACCAGGAGCATTTTCTTAAAGGAAAGTTGGTTTACAAATGCAAACACAAATACCTTAATGATTTGGAAAGGGCTTCAAATCTGTGCAATGTTTTTGCAAAGAGTCGGGACTATTATGGACCTCGCCGTCTTCTTAGAGTCGTTCAGGGACATTAGGAGAAAGCAAGACAGGAAGGAAATGGAGAGAGAGAGAAAGGGAGGAATCTTTGAAAGACCCAACATTTTCTGTCATTTAGTCACCACTGAAGAGAAGGAGGAAATGAAACAACCCGTGGAAAAGATGCTGGGAAGCCAACGGTTTCTACTTTGGCCAAGCTTCTTACCATCTGGAGTGAGGCTGAAGAAGGTCTATATTGGGCGTCGGTCCCCAGCTGCTGAGAGCCCAGTCTCAGTGGCTTAATATTTAAAATCAAGTTAAATAAAGGACCCATGGTTTCGCTTTCCCACCCTTGGTCTGGTGCGCTCCTGAAAACGTTCAGTAATGAGACGTGATCTCTGAGTTGCCTATCAGCTCACATGTCCATTGATCGACTAGCAAACACGATCCCACACCTTTCCACACTCACCTAGGAGGGAAACTCTGGCTTCAGAAGCTGGGGTGGCCAGAAGCAGGAGGAGGAGGAGGAGGAGGAGAGTTGGTTTTTATACCCCGCTTTCCCCTCCCTTATGGGGACTCTAAGCTGCTGACAAACCTTTTGTTCTTCTCCCCACAGCAGACACCTGTGATGTAGGTGGGGCTGTGATTCCAAGGCCACTCGGCTGGCTTTGTGGAGGAAGAAGGGGGGTTGGCTTTTCTACCCCACTTTTCTCATCCATTTAAGGGGTCTCAAAGTAGCTGGCAAACCTTCTGCTCTTCTCCTCACAACAGAACACCCTGTGAGGTAGGTGGGGCTGTGAGAGCTCAGAAGAGAGCTGTGACTCGCCTAAGGTCATGCAGATGGCTTTGTGGAGGAGGGTAGAATCAAACCCGGTATTCCCAGATAAGAATCTGGTTCCTTATCCTCTAGACCGGTGATGGCCAACCTATGACACGCGTGTCACAGGTGACACACCAAGCCCTTTTGGTTGACACACATGGTCACCCTGGCACCTGGACATTAGTGCTTGCTTGTTCTTGAAGTGTACGAAATATCAACTTTCAACTGAATATTAGCAAATGAAATTCAGCAACAAAAGTCACTAATGTAAAGAATTATTTGTTTTTGCTTTTAATAAAATACATATATCAAAAATGTAACTTTTTTACTAGAGCTACAAATATTCCAAAATTATGGATATTTCTAGATGTGACACAGCACCCGAGTTAAGCTAGGTTTTCTTGCAAATTCTGACACACCGAGCTCAAAAGGTTCACCATCACTGCACTAGACCAAACTGGCTCTTTTTCTGAGCTCTCACAGCCCCGCCTACCTCACAGGGTGTCTCCCTTAAGGGGACTCAAGGTGGCTGACAAACCTTCTGTTCTTTTCCCTGCAACAGACACCCTGTGAGGTGGGTGGGGCTGTGATAGCTCAGAAAAATATCTGTGACTAGCCCTAGGCTTCATGGAGGAGTACGGAATCGAACCAGGAGACCCCTGGATAGGGGTCTGGCACTCCATCCACAAGACCAAATCGGTAAGGAAGGGCAATTCCCCATCATGGAGAGACAGCCTTAGAAATGGAGCACAACCCTTGCAAAGCTCTCTGGAGCCCAAAGGCTAGTTTATGAGTCTTGCAGGGTGAAGCGTGGCTTCCGCGTTGCCCCATCTGTGCTTTTCAGCCTTGGCACCAAGGAAACCCAAAATCTGGATCTGCTGGGAGCGTGGCGCTGCCTGATGCAAATTGTGCTACATTATGAAATCCCGTATTGCACATATCTGCCTTTTGTAAGCGCAGGCACAAACCCCAAAAGAAGAAGTTGGTTCCCGCAAGAGGTTCTTTCTGATGTTGTTGTTTTGGGAAGGCGGATGGAGAAATTGCCGAAACCCCGGTGGATGCAATTCAAGACGCACTTAACGCACAATAAGCCCTGGTTCGTGGGTGGGATCCCTCCCAAAATTATTGGCTAAGCTGCAAAGAGATGCAGGGCTTTCCCGCAGGTTGCTGTGAGGATTCTGCAGCCTCTGCTGCACTCATTGGTGATCTGAATTAAGGGTCCTCTTAATCCACATCACAGGCCTCCTAATATGTATGTTAATATGGACCAAGGAGGTCCCACTTCTGCTGATCTGACTCCATTTGCACTGGATGGAGGCAGATCTGGATTAAGAATGGCCTCAATCTGGATTTCTTGTGGAGCTGTTCAATTGAGTTGGTTTTTATAGCCTTCTTTTTCACCTTAAGGGGACTCGAAGCCGCTGACAAACCTGTTCTTCTCTACCCTGTGAGGTAGATGGGGCTGGGAGAGCTCCGAAAGAGAGCTGTGACTAGCCCAAGGTCTCTCAGCTGGCTTCATGGGGGAAGAAGAAGAAGAAGAAGAAGAAGAAGAAATGGTTTTTATGCCACACTTTCCTTGCCCTTAAGGGGACTCAAAGTGACTGACCAACCTTCTGTTCTTTTCCCCACAACAGATACAATGTGAGGTAGGTGGGGCTGTGGGGGCTCAGAAAGAGAGCTGTGACTGGCCCAAGATCACCCAGCTGGCTTCATGGAGGAGTGTGGAATCTAACCAGTAGACTATCAGATAGGAGTCCAACACTCGAACCACAAGCTGACTCCAATCCACCTCTGCTTTTCCTGGCTCCAGCGCCTTCTCCATGTTGAACGAGCCCCGCCCTGCCCCAGGTAGACTTGCATCCTTCTCTGAAGGCTCTTCAGTCAAGGCAGGCTGAACTCTTACTCACATGGAAGTCGTAGATCTCCGTGAATTTCCGATACACCACTTTCTCCGTGAGATCTTGCCATTTGACGAGGAACATGTACACCTGTGAAGGAGAGGGGGTGGATAACACAGGTGGCAATGAGAAATTCCAGGGCTGGGGGCATCACGGGAGCCCAATCAAAGTGGCACCAGGGGTCTGATTCTCTGGGACTGAGAGTGGGATCTAAGCAAAATCCCACGGTTGCCTCCTGCCGCATCTTGCCAGGCCCAGGGAGCAACCCCCTGCTCACCTCCGTGTCTGGCGAGCAGCTTCCGCGATTGGTCCACTCGGGGCTGCAGGAAGCCAGGCAAGTCCCTGCCCACTTTCTATTGTCATTATTTATGTGTTTGGCTTGGTTCCAGTAGCCCCAATCAGGCTGATCGCAGAAGCCGCTTGCCAGACTCAAAGGTAAGTAGAGCTTTTATGGCAGATGCGGCATCTCTGCACATCGCAGCTGGTGGCGCTAAAGTGAGAATCCCTGGAGTGTGTCTGGCAGCCCCGACATATTTTAGCCCTGTCTGCACTTACCTCAGGTTAATCTGGATCAGTGGATCCAGAGTAACCGGGCTGGACCAGCGCCGTCTGCACCTCCCTGTGGCTGCCTTTGGAACCTGGGGAGGGGGTGTCTGGGCAGAAGAGCTCTCAGCAGTTCTGAGTAGCTTCCCTTTCACATTCGTGACCAGACCTAACCAGCAACTAGGGTCCTTGGCAGTGTCCCCATGCACGTTTGGTGTGGTTCCAAATGCGGGATCGGCAAGGGGCGTCCCCATGCGTTTTAGATTTGATCTGCTTTAACATTTTCGCTGCAAAAATGCTTTTAAAAGATTTTTGCTGGGAACATGTATCTTGAAACATGTATCTTTTGCAAAGGGCAGAAGCTTAGACATGCTTTAATTGCTACATTGTAATTGCAGAAAGGAAAGCCATGAAAAGGGGAAAGTAATTAGGATCGTGTTTGCTTCTCCTGCAGACAGGGTTTGCAGGGGGGGTTTACGTTGCCTCACATATCTGCATGAGTGCACTTTTGGACAGTAATCTCAAAAGGGGCGAGGAGCGTGAGAAAGAAATTCTGCAGCTAGAATTTATTTTTAAAACTTCCTTTTTGCTTCTTTTCTTTCAGGCAGGTTTTGCACGAGGGGGGATTTGAAAGCCTTGCTTTTAATGTTTAAAACCAGTCCCAAAACCAGGACTAAAAAGCGGCATGGGGAGGGGCTATATTTGGATCAATTGATGGGCACTAAATTTTCCTGCATGGGGTGTGTACACACCTCAGTTTTAATCCAGCTTCAGCCCACTTTCACAATGGAAGAACACATCAACAAAATAACAAGCTGTTCTTTTTCAGTGTAGTCTAACTCGGAAAATCTACCTTTAGGTTACATAGACCTGCCATCGCAACCTCCCAGTGCTTTAAGATCTGGAGGGGAGGCCCTCCTGGTTGTCCCACCGCCTTCAGCAGTGAGGGGCTGGACACCCAGGAGAGGGCCTTTTCAGTGATGGCCCCCAGGCTATGGAATAGTCTCCCCCTTGAGGTGCATCAGGCCCATTCTCTGTAATATATTCAGGAAGGCAGGGAAGACGTACCTCTTTGCTCAGGCCATTGGCTAAATGTTATTTTATTTATTTATTTATTATTTATATTTCTATCCCGCCCTATATCTGAAGGTCTCAGGGCAGGTAACAACCTTAAAATCCATCATATCAAACAAAATAATATATATTAAAACAAATATATTATGTTTTCCCCCCACTGCAACAGTACTGTTTTAACTGATATTGTAATGTGTTTTTTAATATGTTGGGTTTTAAACGTTGTGATGGCTATGGTTGTTTTAATATAGTTTTTTTTTGATAGGCTGGATTTTAAAAGTTTTCACCCATCCTGAGACCTTTGGGTATAGGGCAGGATAGAAATACTAGTCAGACTGCTCATGTGCTCTCTCACTCTGAAAGTGGACTGAAAGCGGATTAAAACCTAGGTGTGAACACAGCCTTATTCAGAGCTGTCAGAGAAGGGGACCCAGGTAATTTCCCTAAGCTCTTGAGTACAGTCTGCGTGTGGGTGGGAAGTTACAGGGTGGCAGAAATCATTGATTTTCCATTGCAAGTCCCAGGTAAACCACAAATGGAACTAGCGGGTTCTAACCTTCACTGCATGATGTAGCTGCACGTGATAGCAAAGTGGCAGGAAAGCAGAGGGTGACAGGTTCAAAACCCGGCATTTCCCCGGAAGAATAGCGGGCAAATCATGGATTAATCGTAGCAAACCAATTCATTTCTCTTCAGCTTATGCCCTGTCCCAGGAAAGATCAAGCTTAGCCAAATCCTGATACCTTTGCTAGCTTGAAAATTGTGCTTGCTTCTGAGAAAGTGAGCCAGCTTGGCCTAGTGGCTAGAGAGCTGGACTCTTATCTGGGAATACTGGGTTTGATTCCATGAAGCCAACTGGGTGACCTTGGGCTAGTCACAGCTCTCTTTTGAGCTCTCACAGGGTGTTCTGTTGTGGGGAGAAGAACAGAAGCTTTTTCAGCCACTTACATGGGTGAGAAAAGTGGGGTAGAAAAATCAACTTTTCTTCTTCAGGTTGGATTTTACTCAGCCTTAAGGGGACTCAAAGCTGCTGACAAACCTTCTGTTCTTTCCCCCACAAGAGACACTGTGAGGTAGGTGAGACTGTGAGAGCCCAGAATGAGAGCTGTGACTAGCCGAAGGCTGCCCAGCTGGCTTCATGGAGGGGAGGAGTGCAGAATCAAACTGGGAGACCTTCAGATAAGAGTCCAACACTCTAACCACAAGAACAAAGTGGCTCACTGAAGAGGAGTTGGCTTTTATACCCTGCTTTTCTCACTCTTAAGAGGACTCAAAGCAACTGACAAACCTTCTGTTCTTCTCTCCAAAAGAGGGCAGGTGGGGCTTGTGAGAGCCCAGACAGAGACCTGTGACTAGCCCAAGGTCATCAAGGTGGCTTGTGGAGAAAGAAGTAGAAGATTTGGTTTTTATCCCATACTTTTCTCACCCTTAAGGGAACTGAGAGCAGCTGACAAGCCTTCTATTCTTCTCCCCACAAGAGAGGTAAGTGGGGCTGTGACTAGCCCAAGGTCACCCAGGTGGCTATGTGTAGGGGTGCAGAATTAAGCCAGGAGACCACCAGATAAGAGTCCAACTCTCTGACCACAAGGCCAACGCTGTATCACCCATCACTTGTTTAAATGCGGGGTGGTGGTGGTGATGGGGGGATCCCTCCACAGCAGTTGGAACAACAGACCAACAAAGGCTGTTAGTGTTCCACTTCTGGAGTCTCCATAAAGAACCTGAACAGCTACTTCTCAATAAAGGTTTCACTTGCTGTCCCAGCGTTGCAAAGGGTTTTAGTCCACAACCTTCCAGCTCCTTAGTTCTATAATTCTATGGATCTTTGGCTGGCTGTGAAATGCAGCATTGCAACCTGACAGTGAAAAGTCAGCACACCTTGAGCCCAGGACTCAAGGCTCCAGCATTTATTTCCTTAACCCTTTGGGATCATCAGCCACTGGTTAATTCCGACCCAGGCTCTCCGTTTGTTCCTGGTTCCACCTGGACATGTTAGGGCTTGGACCCGGGAACCGTCTGCATGCCCAACTGGTGTGGAAAGGTAAGGAGACCCACCGCCCTGAGCTGCCTTCCCGTGTACTTACAAAGTGTTGGCTTGGGAAAAACCTCTTCTCAAAGCCCAGCAGTTCGATATGTCTGATGTAGGTCTCCGCCATTGCCACTGCCAAGGTTCTGCACTCCAGACGCTCCTCGCGTCCTCACCGCGCCAAAAAAGCCCTGCCGGCTGGGGACGGCTGCTTTTGTGCTCACGGGAGCGAAAGGGGAAGTCCGCTCGCTTCATGTTGCCTGCCCATGCTGGGGTTTTTGTCCCTATGGTGTGTTTGCAATTACTCATGTTGTGTTGTAGTTGTGTGCGGCTGAAGCAGAGGAAGTGGCCTTGGGGTGGTGGAAGGCGCCCGGCACCCAGGGCAATGCTGGAGAAGGGAAGAGCCGTAGCAGGCAGCAAGGCAGGGAAGTGCAGGGATATTGGAATGCATTCAAAATTCAATCAAATCAACCAAATCTCGACATTCAAATTCGCATTGAATGTCCTTAAATTCAAATTTAAAGTTTTGATTCAGATTTCAGATTTCGGATTGATTCGTTTGAATTATCCAGACATTCGTATGTGTTCAGGTTAGCACACGATGCATACTTGAAGATCTGCACCTTTCCCACATCCGTACGCATTTGTACAACGGATTGCATACGGGATAGCTACAGGGTGCATACAGATGTGTACGGATGCGTACGGACCCCGGGCAGGTGCTTACGGGCATCTACAAATGTCGTCGACATTCGTAAGTGCAAATTCAAACGAACAATCCAAATGAATAGATTCGAATTTGCTTAATTCGAATCGAATTTGGTTAAATTTGAATTGAATTGGATTTCTGAGTATTCGAATCGAATCCCAAAAATTGCATTTGTGGACACCCCTCAGTAGGGAGAATGCAAGGGTCTCAGTTCCCAGCATTTCACACCCAGCATGTTGGACCATCATGGAATGCTAGGATGGGGAGTGGAGTTTAAGGTTCCCGGATGAAAACTCCCAGAATTCCATGCCCAGAACGCTGGACGACCAAGGAATACTAGGGCAGGGAGTAGAAGGCAGGGGTCAAACTGTGGCCTCAGACTAAAACTCCCAGCATTCCATCCACACCCAGCATGTCAGACCACCATGGAATGATAAGATGGGAAGCTGAACTGCGGCCTTGGACCACAACTCACACCATTCCACACCCAGCATTTCATGCCAGCACAGAATGACATTGGCGGGGCGGGGGGGACCCAAAAAAGTTCTAACCCTGGACCCTCTGGAGACCCCCCTTCATAGCTAAGAGGTGATCAGGATGTCCCCACGCCTGTTCCTGGCCTCCATTCGGAACCCCATTGGCCTCTGGGAAGTCATTCCAAGCAAGTACATGGATCCCTGTGGCACTACGAAGCCTTGGAACATTTTGAAACGCATGCGGGTAAATTGCTGGAGGAGGCAGGCCAAAGGGTGGCGGATCCTGTGGCTAGTGGATTGGGACCCTTGGGGCAATATCAGAGGGAGATGTTTTCCACAGCCTCCCCGTGTTTTCAAAAGATTGATTAGAAGGGGTTGGGAGTGATCCCATAATTCCCAGCGAGTGTTCTGCTCCTAAGGAGACCCAATTTTTGAGTCAAACAGAAGAAGCAGAGTTGGCTTTTATATCCTGCTTTTCTCACCCACCTAAGGGGACTCAAAAGTGGCTGGCAAACCTTCTGTTCTTCCCCCCACAACAAACACACTGTGAGGTAGGCTGGGCTGTGAGAGCTCAGAAAAGAGCTGTGAATCGCCTAAGGCCACCCAGCTGGCCTCGTGGAGGAGAGCAGAATCAAACTGGGAGACTCGCAGATAAGATTCCGACACTCTAACCACAAGGCCAAACGCCCACAACAGGAAAACCCTTGGAGGGCGTTTCAAAGAGGCAGCCCTGCTTTCTAGCTTCTGTAGCAACACCTGGGAGAAGAAAAGGAGAAATGCGACTCTACACATGGTCATTATGGACAGGGCAGGGCAGAAGAAGAAAAAGAAGAAGAGTTGGCTTTTCTACCCTGCTTTTCTCACCCTTTTAAGGGGACTCAAAGCGGCTGACAAACCTTCTGTTCTTCTCCCCACAACAGAAAACCCTGTGAGTTGTCACTAGCCGAAGGTCACCCAGCTGGCTTCATGGAGTAGTAGTAGTTGGTTTTTCTACCCCTTTCTCACCCATTTAAGGGGACTCAAAGCGGCTGACAAACCTTCTGTTCTACCCACAACAGACACCCGGTGAGGCAGGTGGGGCTGTGAGAGCTCAGAACTGAGCTGTGACCCGCCCAAGGTCACCCAGCTGGCTTCATGGAGGAGAGCGGAATCAAACCCGGAATTCCCAGATTAAGAGTCCAGCTCCCGAACCACGAGACCAAACTGGTAGGGGAGAAGATCTCGGGTTCCGCACTTGGCATCCTGTAGACAGGGGCAGGATCCTGCCTGAGTCCCCCTGCTCAGCTTTGTCACACAGGGCGGCATCGGGAAGTTAGGTAAATCCTGCATCCCCTGCAAGGCATTGCAGGAAATTTTTCTGTAACTCTTCCGCCTCCCCCCTTGCGTAACAATTGCTTCCCCCTTTTTCTAAAATAACTGCATGGCTTTGTTTTTACAACAAACTTCCCCTGATTTCCCTGGGTTGGCGCATACTGGAAACTTTCAGTAAAGTGATCTGGCCTTGGGAAAAACATGACTCCGCCCCCCTCCCATCCAGTTGGGACTGGATCTAGAAACTGCACCTAAAACGGGGGTCTCCAGCTGCAACCCCCTATATGTTTTTGGACAGCAACTCCCAGCATGTCCACTCCCAATGTCTCAACAAGCCCAAGTGAAGGTTTGGCCTTTGTCTTCTGCTTGAGGTGCCCATGGGCAAGTGGTGGGCCACCAGGGGAGAAGGGATGCTGGACTAGATGGGCTGTGGCCTCCTCCTGCAGGGCTCCCTTTAATGCATGGACCATAGAAGTGTCAAAGGCTACTGGAATGGAGGCACAGGGAGAACTCCAGGTTGGAGAGACAGGCAGGATGACTTTAAAGGCCATGTGCGGGGAACGGAGAGCAAGTGATGGCTTTGTCCTTGCCTTCTCCTGAGATGCCCAGAAGCAACTGGTGGGCCACTGTGTGGGACAGGATGCTGGACTAGATGGGCTGCGGCCTGATCCAGCAGGGCTCCTCTGAGGTTCTTATGGACTAGAAGGGCTGCGGCCTGATCCAGCAGGGCTCCTCTTAGGTTCTTATGGACTAGATGGGCTGCGGCCTGATCCAGCAGGGCTCCTCTTAGGTTCTTATGGACTAGATGGGCTGCGGCCTGATCCAGCAGGGCTCCTCTTAGGTTCTTATGGACTAGAAGGGCTGCGGCCTGATCCAGCAGGGCTCCTCTTAGGTTCTTATGGACTAGAAGGGCTGTGGCCTGATCCAGCAGGGCTCCACTTAGGTTCCTATGGACTAGATGAGCTGTGGCCTGATCCAGCAGGGCTCCTCTTAGGTTCTTAGAGAGTCTGCACTTTACAATTTTTTTATCAGTTTTATTACAATTGCTTTAAACCCCCCTCCCCCCGGGTAATACATAATTCCAAATAAAACTGATACTGTTCAAAAAAAAAAAAAAGAGAGAGTCTGCACTTTGGGTCTTCTGCTGATTTAATTCTAGCTTTGATGGCATTTGGTCTGATGGCTTGTTCTAGTGCAGCAAAAATTAGTCCCTCTGTTTCCTTCTTCAGTGTTCTGCTGATCAGCCACAACCAGGTCTTTTCCTTATCCACTTTTGCCTTCAATCTTCCCCAAGAACTATTATTATTATTTATTATTTCCCTCCCCCCCCCCTTATGCAGTTCCGATGGTCAAAGACATCTGAGCCGGGCAGAGCATCACTTATCAAGATGCCAGGGATAAATTCCACTCACCTTTGCCCACCCACCTTTGAGAAAAAAGGAATGTGTTGTGGGCATGATCCAGCAGCCATTCCTACCAATGAAGTGCAATCTGAAATATTTCCTCTCTTCCTCCTCTGAGTTTCCCCAGCTGTGTCACGCAAGGCTTCATTTTCTCTCGACAGGAAACTTCAAAAGTATCTTTCGTCCTGTCGTTTCTGGTTTTCCACAGCTTTTTTTGAGAAGCGAAATTCAACAAAAGCCGCCGGGGCTCTCGTGCATGCGGACGCAGCACTGCGCAAGGGGATACCAGTATGGCGTTTGGGGTTTTTGGGGGAATTTCCAAGTTTTGCAGACTGCAGATGGGTGAACCAAAGGGGAAAAGGCTTCGCTACGAGGATGAGAAAGCAGAGGAAAGAGGAAGAGGCTGGTAAACGGGCCCAGGACGGCTTTGGAAGGAAATCACTCCATCCCATTTCGCAGACCAAAAGTACAAGCTGTTCTTATTCTTCAGTTTTAGTCTTCAACTTGGACTTGTAAAGCAGCAGCCAAATATCAAGAGAACGACACCTTCTGTATCCACCTGCCCATGTCTTTTGCTCTGTGAACATTGGCAGCAGTTAGAGCGGTGAGGACTCATGGCAGGGTCTTATCAGTGATGGCCCCCTAGGTGATGTAATAACCTCCCTAACCTTCTCCGTACGTATTCAGATGTCTGTTGAAGACACACCCCTTTTACCCTCTCCTGCGCCTGAAGAAACAGCCGCCCCAACCCATTTGTGGGGTGGCGCTTGTGTTCTGGTCAGTTATTTTAGTTTTACGTGGGTTTTATCATAACCTCTCTTGAGACCTCTGGGCACAACAGGGTGGCACAGAAATATGAATAAATTAATGAATGACTAACTGGACAGGCCTTCTCTTTCAGCTGGTGGGGCTGCTCTATGTCCATCTAAATGGCTACAGTAGATTTGAATGTCAAAAACCCCAATTCGATTAGGATATTTAAGATCTGAATATCATACAATCAGATTCAAATCCATAACATTTGAATCCATACGTTCGAATGTTAGATTCGTACTTAAAGATATGAATGTCGACAACATTCGTATCTATTATACGTATCTGTATGCATTCTGTAAGAATCCGTATGCATCCCGTTTTAATCTCGTATTTCAAGCGCAAGAAACATACAATTTTCGTGCAGACTTGTATACAACAGATACAAATCTACACATTCGAATTATCCGAAAATCCGTATGGGATTTTCAAAACTCCGTTTCAACTTTGAATGTGCAAATTTGGATTTTTGAAAATTCAAGTTCGAATGTCAACATACGATGGATTCGAATCAAATATTTGAATTTTTGAATATCCGTGTACATCCCTTGAAAACAGTGGATCTGTTGGAGCGTGGAGAGCTTCTTCTGTGGAATCCAGCAAACTAACCATGCCTCTTTAATCCCTGTTTTGTCCTCTGCCACTTCGGTGGCTTTATACGTCCTTCCTTGAACTGTGTTGAACTGTGTTGAAGTTGTTTGTTTGGTTGTTTGGTTGGATGGATGGATGGATGGATGGTTTATCAGCCCCCAGGCACATTGTATCACAAGAAATTGTATGAAAGGGGTTGATGGATAGAGACCGGCTCGTTGACACTTACGTGAGCGGTTGTTCTCTTGGGTCCAGCCGATTCACGCAGGGTTATGTCCTGAACCAGTTGCCCGATCGAACGCAGACTTTTCTGCCTCTCCAACAGGGGGCGATCCACAGTAGACTAGCCCTGCCTCCTGCATCTCAACCCCAGGCTGCTGCGTGAGCCCAGTATCCGAACCACCAGATGGAACCTATGCGGATAATAGCCAGGAGACAGACAGCAAGAGACAGAAAAGAGGCAGAACCAAAAAAGGAGCTCGACCATCCAGAAATACGCCCCAGCGTTAAAGGGACCACACCACATAGGGCGGGTCGTGAATCGGCTGGACCCAAGAGAACAACCGCTCACGTAAGTGTCAACGAGCCGTTCTCTTGGTTCCAGCCTCTTCACGCTGGGATGTACCAGAGCCGATGAACGACAATAGGGTGGGAAAGATACCCAATAGAAGCTGAATAAAGACGGTCCCCCCAGGTCTTACCTTCTCATAGATAATATACTGAAGGACCCTTCTCCCAAAAGCAGCATTGGCCGACCGGTACTGGTCCAAACGATAATGCTTCGGGAATGTAATAGGAGACCATGCTGCCGCCTTGCAGATTTCTTCCAACGAAGCATTCAGGGCTAGGGCTGCGGAGGTGGCCGCAGACCTAGTGGAGTGTGCCACTATACCCGGTGGGGCTGCCTTGCCCCTAACCTGGTATGCTTAGGTAATGCAGGCCTTAACCCATTCCGCAATTACCCTAGCATTCACCTTCGAACCCATGATTGAAGGATGAAACAGCGAGGGGGACTTCCGGAAGGAGGAGGTCCTGTCTTGTAAAATAAAATCGCCCTTTTGACATCCAAGGTATGACATTTCCTCTCCTGATCCCTCTTAGGCTCAGGCGAGAAAGTGGGAAAATGGATCTCTTGGGACCTGCGGAACGAAGAATCCACCTTGGGTCTGAATTGAGGGTCGAGGCGCAAGACCGCTGAGTCCGAGTTAATCTGGCAATACGGCTCATACACTCGGAGAGCTGATAAGTCGGACATCCGGCGCGCCGATGTGATGGCCACCAGAAAGGTTACCTTAAAGGAGAGCATCCTCAAGGGAGTGGAAACCAACGGCTCAAAGGGCTGCCTAGTCAATGCCGGCAGCACCATGCACTTGATTTCATGCCTGCCAGGAAAATCTTAACATACTTGCCCTGTGACAGCTTAAAACCCATGGCGAGGCCCAGGACTGAGGCTAGTGCATGGACCTGCTTCCTCAATGCGTTAAAGCGAAGGCCCCTATGGGCTCCCTTCTGGAGAAAGGACAGGATCTGGGAGACCGAAGGGTACGTAGGATCTATTTTCCTTGGCCTGCACCAACGGACAAGGGCTTTCCATGCCGCGTCACAAATGCGCTCAGTGGAAGGTCTCCGAGCCTCCAACATGGTATCGATACCGACCTTCTCAAAACCCGCAAGCTCTAGGAGCCTGCGTAGAGCAGAAATGCTGTCACAGACAACCCTCCCAGATCTGGGTGGAAAACCTTCCCCTGCGACAGCAGGGTCGGAGAAACCGGGAGAGTGAGGTGTGGCCTCGACTGGAGGCTCCTGAGAAGAGGGAACCAGGGCCTCCTGGGCCAAAAAGGGGCCCGATGCACCTGTTGGAGGAAGATTGACAAGAGAGGGAATGGCGGGAGAGCATATAGGAGACCGCTGGGCCATTGGGCGGAAATTGCATCCACCGCCCAAGCCCCGGGGTCCCTGCCCTGCGAAGCATAGCAGGGGAGCTATGCGTTTTCCGCCGAGGCAAAGAGATCGATCACAGGCAAGCCTCACATGCCCACTAGGGCCTCAAACACCTCTGGGTCCAGACGCCACTCCGCCTGAGGCAGATGCTGCCTGCTCATATCAACTGCGAGCACGTACCGGGATCCCTGCACACGAATTGCAGAGATAGAGTCCAGATGAACCTCCGCCCAAGAGAACAGCTTGCGGGATAATGCCATCAGGGACTTAGACCTGGAGCCCTCCTTGTCGGACAACGTGAGCCTTGGCGGTAACCTTGTCTGTCAGTATCAGAACATGGTGGCCTTTAACCAATGGGAGAAAACTGAGAAGATCCAGATAAATGGCCCTCAATTCAAGCCAAACAATTTGATGAGAGGCCTCCTCTGGGGACCATACTCCTTGTGCCATCCTGCCGGGGCAAAAGGCTCCCCAACCAAGGCTACTGGCATCGCAAGTGACCCTGACGCGGTCTGAGGCCACGATAGGGGACCCCCGCTCCAGGTGGGAGCGAACAGTCCATCATGACAGAGAAGCCCGGACCTCCGTTGGGAGGAAAACCTTAGTGTCTCTATTACACGCAGTCATGCCCGCATAAGGCCTTAGGAACCATAGGAGGCTCCTGAGATGGAAATTGGCCCAGGGAACTAAATCAATCATCGAGACCATCTTACCCAGGAGGGACGAGAGGCTGCTAATCCGGACCCTGGGGGAATGACTGACCTCCTTGGCGAGGGAGCGGAGAGCCTGAATCTTCTTCTCGCTCGGTCAGATATGATAGGCCTCCGTATCAAAATATGCTCTCAGGTGTGAAATCCTCTGTGAGGGGGTAAGCGCACTCTTTTCCCAATTGATCAAGAAGCCGTGGGCCTGGAGGGCCTCCACCTCCGTCCTGGTCAAGCGGAGGGCCTCTTCGCGTGTCTGAGCATTACAGAGCACGTCATCCAGGTACACAAAGACCTCCACTCCCCGGAGCCTCAGGGCGGCGACCAGGCAGGAGAGGACCTTGGAAAACCCCCTCGGAGCCGCATTTAACCTAAGAGGCAACGCCTTATAGTGGAAATGTCTGCCCCCTATACAGAACCTAAGGAAGGGCCGTGAAGAGGGGGCCATAGGAATGTGGAAATAAAGGTGCCTTAGGACGAGAGAGGCCAAATAGTCCCCCGGCCTGATCGCGCTTCTGATGGTGGCTAAGGACTCCATCTCGAACCTCTCCAGCTCCAGGAATTAGCTTAAAAATTTTTGAGGTCCAAAAAGGGCCTCCACTCGTCCGATTTCCTCGGTACCAGAAAACAGAATGGATTACACTCTTAGCACAACCTGGCACACGGCACGTCTTTTATTAACATCAGAAGGAACTGGGGAAAACTCTGAACCTGGAAGGAATTACATTAACAAACTCCAACTTGTAGCCCGAGCAAACGATATCCAGGATCCAAGAATCCGCAGAAGAGAGCTCCCAAGCCCTAAGGAAAAGAGATAGCCTACCACCGACCATCTCATTTTCCTCCAAAACGGGCGAAGGAGGAGAAATTGGAAGGTCTGCTAAAGTGACCTCCACCTCTCCCGAGCGGTTTTCTATTAGAGGAGGAGAGGCGCCCACAGGACGCTCGTCCCCTGGGGGGCCTGGAACGAAAGGGCTGTCTGCCCTGGAACTCCTGTGGCCTACAAAAAAACTGGAAAGGGGAGCAGCCCCTGCTCAAGGAAGGTGTGGGGGGCGGGGCCACAGGCATCACCTTCTTTTTACCTTTATTCTGAATTAAAATGTCTTAAGACAATCCTCACCAAAGAGGGCCTGGCCGAGGAAGGGAGAAGCGATCACTTGGTTCATTGATGTTAAGTCCACGTCCCAGTTTTTTTAGTCAGAGAGCCCTTCTAGTTGCGGAGGATAACCCAGATGCTCTGGCTGCGAGCTGAAGGCAGTCCACTGAGAGGTCCGCGGAAAAGGCCGCGGCTTTCTGTATAGCCTCCAGCCCCTCTCTAGCCTGAACAGATAGCGTGCCATCAGTCAGCAACTGATCGGACCATTTGAGGGCCGCCCTGGCGACCACCGAAAAGGAGAGGAGGCCCTTAGGATTAGGGACTGAGCATCAAAGCCTTTGTCAGCATAAACTCCATCTTACGATCCAAATTATCTTTTAAGATGGTTTCCGAGTCCCTCAGCACCACGTGTTTTGATACCAGCGGAGTGATCGGGGCATTCAGGCCGGCGCCGCCCACTTAATCTCCAGGAGATCGTGGGGAAGTAGAATCTCTTTGAGGGTGAGCGGGACCCTCCTGGCCGTGGCCGCTCGCGCCACTCCTTTAAGACCAAGGTCTCGAAAATCGAAAAGATCGACAGGACCCTACATTCTGCTGGGGGCAGCCACATCAGTCTTGCGGCCTCCTCTGAAGCTGCTTCCATGGGCTGTGGAGAAAACTTGAGTGCTAGAGTCTCCACCGCCAGCTCTGGCAAAGACACATACTCCTCGTAGCAGACCAACCTGGGGGTGGCTGGACCCTGGGCAGACATCTCCTCTGGCGGGTCGTCCGGCTCCTCAACGGGTTTCCCCGAAGGGATGTGCCAATCAGAGTCATCGGATGTCCCCATCAGCAGGTTGGGGGACACCATGGACCTAGGGATAGACAGGTCCCTTGGAGCCGGATTACTCGTGCGAGGAGGAGTCGAAGAGCCCGAAGGCTGCTGGACAGATGAGGAAGCCTTCTTAGGAGGCTTAGGGCCTTTTGCCTGTGCTTTCCTAGGCTTCTTCTTAGGAAAAGGCTCAGAGGAAGAGGAGGAAGACTGAGGAGACGGGGGCCTTGCCCGCTTCTTCATCTTAGGCTTTTTTTTTTTTTTTTTTTGCGGGCGCCCTATCACGGGCCGGCTTGGATGGGCCCGCTGCTGCAGGTGTGTGGCCTTCCTGAGGACCGCTAGCCACCTGCAAGGTTATCAGCAAAGATAGGACTTCTGCCACTATGGCGTTCTTGAGCATGGTGGCCAGGCTGAAAATATCCCCCATATCTTGCGGGGAGACCATCATAGGCCAATTCAAGGCAGGCTGTGAGGGCGGATGACTTTCTGCCATGGTGGATGGCGACAGACTAGACATGCCGGTAGGGTGCTGAGAAATGTCCTGCCTTGCCTGCAGGAAGGGGCTCGGAGGCCTAGTGGGGGCCTCTTCTGCAGACTCTGAGAGAGGCTTGAGTCTAGCCTGTAGCCTTTGGGCCTTGGCCTTGTTACTGGCCGCACTGGGAACCTCTGAGGTGCGGGAGATGGCCTCCGCGAAGGACTCCATACCACCAATATCTGTAAGGCACGAGCAAGACTCTGCATGAGGCTATTCTGTCAAGCAGAAGCAGAGAACTAAATAAGGCTAATGCTCTGCACACACAAAACTCCAGGCAAAAGACAGTAAATCTATAAGAAGAACCCTTAAAAGGATGGCTCTTCTTGCCTCTCTGAATAGCCTTTATACGATTCAACCCCTCAAATGGCCTCCATAAGTCGAATCGCCACTCAAATGGCGATTGCAACAAAATTCCGGCACTCAAGCGACACTGGCGACAACCAAGAACCACTCAAATGGAGAACCACTCAAATGGCGGCCGCGGCAGTCAAACGCCACTCAAATGGCGACTGAAAGAAATTCCGGTTCTCAAGCGACATCCACGGCAACCAAGAACCACTCAAATGGCGGCCACAGCAGTCACACGCCACTCAAATGGCGACAGAACAAAATTCCGGTTCTCAAGCGACATCTGCCACTCAAATGGCAGCCCCACTCAAATGGTGGCCGTGGATTTCGGCGCCAAATTTAGAAGATGCGGCCGTTACGGGGAACGTGCGGAGACCCCTCCAATGTACCACGCCGCCCCGCCAGCAAGCGCCAAGGCCTGTGGGGATCGGCCGGTGCCAGGGCCTCAATCCTCCAAGGCTGTGTGCCTCCACACGGATCCGCTAAAAAGGGCGGGAAACCGGGGAAAAACACCATGCTCTTTTAGGCGGTTTGCGGAGAGGCTCCAGAGGAAAAAAGCGGCCGCGCTGGACTAACTGGCGGTTAGCCGCTTCTCCCCCTCCGCATTCAGTCAGCAGCCTCGTTAGGGATCAAAGCCCAAGCAATAGCCTTTGCTTAGGGCAAAAGGGAGCCCCGCATACTCTGGCAGGGCTCCTTTGAAAGATCCCAGGCTGCTAAAGTCACATCAAATACCAGCCTCCTCCCTCCAAGGTAAAAAGCCCACCCTAGGGACCCGGGGACCGGGGCCCCTGGGGAAAGGGAGGGGGGAAAGGGGGCCCAAGAGACCACTCCGGCCTAGCCGGGAGTGATGTAACCCCCAGGAAAAAACCACCCCCCAAGGTATAAGAAGCGGAGGGGGGAAAAGAAAGAATAAAGAAATAAAGAAAGAGGGGAAAAACTTACACCCAAGGAGAAAAAACTGGGAGCTCCTGAACCACGCTGCTTCCGATCGGGCGAACGCAGACAGACTGGGGTTGAGATGCAGGAGGCAGGGCTAGTCTACTGTGGATCGCCCCCTGTTGGAGAGGCAGAAAAGTCTGCGTTCGATCGGGCAACTGGTTCAGGACATAACCCTGCGTGAAGAGGCTGGAACCAAGAGAACTTGCAGGGTTTGGACCTGTTTGAACGGGAATCGTAGCATGAGGGAAGCCATCTGCACTTCAAGGGCTTGTGAAGTCCCAGATCTGACCACCAGCCCTTGTTTGGAGTTGGGCAGACAAGGGCAACATCCGGTATATGCCACAGGGATCAGGGCACAGCGTGCAACTGTGTCGCCATGCCACCAGGCCTACTTGCAGCATCAAACCTAGAAGAGGATGCTGACATACTGCTGACCAGAAGCTCACCAGCTGCTCCCAGTCAAGCTATGGGGCACATTTTAGTTGGCCACAAACAGACTTAGTGAGTTTTGGGACATTGGCAGCAGTGTGAGGATGGGCCTCACCAGGGAGCATCTGGAAGCACTCCATGCGGTGAACACAAACAGGCCCTTAGAGTCTGCTCTGGATGGAGTTGCGTTCCGTCAGGAGAAACAGGTAATGGTAGACATCTGCTGCTGAGTGCATGGCCAATGGGAGTTTTCAATGGCTTTCACTGTGCGTGGCTTTCAACTTGGGCAGCTGGGAGCACTGCTCTACTTCATTCCCAGTAGGCCCAAGAAAGCACCAAGTAAGCCCAGTGGGACTCCCAAGGAGAGAAAGGGAGACAAATTAATTTATTTTATTCATCTATTATTTATATTTATATCCCGCCCTATACCCCTAAGTCTCAGGTGGGTTACAAGTTCTAAAACAACAGACTAAAACAATGATATCCATACAAAGACTTTAAAAATCCGACACATTTAAGGACATATACTAAATATTAAAATACTGATATTTTGGGTGGGGGGGAAATGGTCACATCAGCCAATGGCCAGGGCAAAAAGGTGTGTCTTCACCGCCTTCCTGAATGTATACAGAGAAGGGGCGTGACGCACCTCAAGGGGGAGACTATTCCATAACCTGGGGGCCATTACCAAAAAGGCCCTTTCCGGGGTGCCCAAGAGCCTCACTATTGAGGGCGGTGGGACAACCAGGACGGCCTCACCTCCAGATCTCAAGGCGCGGCCAGGTCCCTATGGGAGAAGGTGTTCCTTTAGATATTTGGGACTCAAGTCATTTAGGGCCTTGTAAGTCAGAGTTAACACCTTGAACTGGGCTCAGTAGTGAATTAGTCCATGTGAATCCCTGAAAGTTCAGCTCCTCATCAGACACAATTGCCCCGAAGCAACTGGTGGCCACTGTGTGGGACAAGATGCTAGATGCTCTGTGGTCTGATCCAGCCAGGCTCCGCTTATTTTCCAGGTCAGATACAACATCTAAGTGAACTTTAGTTCAACAGTGAGGCTTATAATTCAGGGATTTCACAGCTGAACTGGGTAATCTTTGAGTCCAGCTTGGCACATCTAGTTTCTGTGACATTTTAAAGAATTCTTAAGATCTTTTTCACCTACAGAGAAATCGGTTTCCATCTCAAGTTGAAGTCACTTTTAAACTAATTTGCTGCAATATTATCCTTTGGATCTTAATTATGGGTTTTAAAGAAGCTAAACATGAGTCAAATAATATTTTAACACAGGATGAATGTGCTCTTGCAGGTTTGCATCAGGCGTATTGGGAAAATGCCGAAAAACCAGGCAGGATATTAGCAAATATAGCTGTTACCAGAAATGATAGCAAGAAAACATAAAGGACTCTGTAAAAAGAAAAAAAATTCCTTTTGTGAATGTTAGTTTTAAATGCAGATTGCATCAGGTCACACCTCCATGTGGGCAGAATTAAATAGATATCCTTCTGATAACCTTAGACTAGTCCCAAGTTTGAGTAACCTAAACAAGGGTGGATCAGACCAAGCTGATCCAGCAGGGCTCCTCTTAGGTTCTTGTGGACTAGGGTCATTGGCCATTTATAACTGCTCAAATTTGGATTCTCATCTGAATTTTGGGTGTTGGCAGATTACCTTCTGAGTTTTGCCCCAGCTAAGAAACCATTCCCAAACCATTTTCAGTGATGGGCAGGGGAGTCAGATCAGATAAAGGGAAGGACTTCTTCACCTAGAGGGTCACTGGTCTTTGGCCAGAAGAGGTGGTAACAGCAACCAGCCTAGAAAGCTTTAAAAAAAGGGTTGGACATATTCATGGAGGACAGAGGTCTCCATTGCTACCAGGATGGATACCCAGGTACTACCTCCAAGTTGGAGAGACAGGCAGGAGGCCTCTCAGAGCCATTTGGAGGTGAAGGTTCTGCTTTTGTTTTCTGCTTGAGATGCATGGAAGCAACTGGTGGCCACTGTGTGGGACGGGATGCTGGACTAGATGGGCTGTGGTCTGATCCAGCTGGGCTCCTCTTATTTTGCATCAAAGTGGTCAGGTCAGATAGAATATTTCGAAACCCCAGGTTGTAGCCACAGGGGACAATGGGGCCTTGCCTTCTTTGCAGGTTCTTCATTGGGGGAGGAGGCACAGGGTTCCCAATCTCCTGCCAAAAAATGGTGCTGCCAGAGCTCACAAGAAACAAAGCCTCCCACAGATGGTGGCATTGAAACATGCAAAATAAGATCAGCCACCCACCACCCCAGTTTCCATGGTAGAACTTACCAAAGCACAAATCCCTCACTATCAGCCAGAGGTGAATCACAAGAGAAAATAACAGATTAAGCTGAGAAACCAAAGAAAGTAACAGAGTGAAACACAGAAGCAAACTGAAAGAGGAAGAAGAAGAAGAGAGGAGGGTCAGTATTTGGATGGATAGATAAATTAGATAAGATAGCTACAGACAGACTAGGCAAATAGAAAAAACAGATGGATGGACGGATGGATGGATTAGATAGATGGATTAGATTAGGCAGATAGAAAATTAGGTAAATAGATGACAGATGGATAGATCAGATGGATGGACGAATAGTTGGACAGACAGAAAAGATAAATTAGGTAGATATAAAATTCAGATAAATAGGGGATGGATGGATTATAGATAGACAGACAGATTAGATTAGATGGATTAGGGAGAAAGAAAAATTAGGTAAATAGATGACGGATGGATAGATTAGATTACATGGATAGATAATTGGACAGACGGATGGATGGATGGATGGATGGATGGATGGATGGATGGATGGATGGATGGATGGATGGTGGACGGAAACAGAGAAAGGTTAGGTTGAATGGGAGAGCGAAATCTAAAGAGCAACAGGAATAAGTAGAATTGGAATACAGTACAGCATCCAAAAACTCTTCCACACAGAAAAAGAGAGGGAAGCAACTGGGGAGCAGTCTCCCACACTCAGTATTTCAGGTGCTCGGCACCCCCTGTTATTCGCTATGGAATGAGAGGAATCAACTGATCGGACGTCTCACCTTCACCTTCTGAAAATCACTGGGATCCTTCAGCAGTTCTAAAGGTTGTTCAAGAAGCAGAAATCGGATTTCTGCAAACCTGCAGGGCAAAGGAGTCTTCTTGCAGCTCCACTCAGACTTATTTGGGCTCACACTCATTTTCCATTTTTTAAACTCTCCCTGGCTTTACAGCTAAAGCAGAGATGAGCTCATTCTTTAAAAAAACAGGATCATAATATTCTCCCTTAAACCATCCCTAAAGCGCTCAGGGACAGTTGTCAGTCAGTCAGTCAGTCAGTCAGTCAGTCAGTCAGTCAGTCAGTCAGTCAGTCAACACTCCAGGCATCAGGAAAACCAGTTTTTTATTTATTTTTTAAAAACATATGAGTTGAGAGATATATCATAGGAAAAAAAATTATTTCAAATATACAGATACTATTATCCAATTAGCCATTAAAGGAAAAAGACCCCCCCAAAATGGACTATTTAAACTCCCAATCCCTCCCCAACCCCTTTCATTTTCTTCTGCTGGGGGGAAAAAGGTAAGCCTGAACTACAGCAGACATCTTTATTGAAGAAAGGCCAAGAGGCGTCCTATTGGGCTATTTTAAATGGAAAGGCAGATTTTTTTCTTTTTATTTTTTTGCAAGTCTCTGTTGGTATTAGCCAAAATAATTAAAATTAAAATAATAATAAAATAACAAAAAAACTAACGATCCTTAAGCCACGTGTTTAACGGTTCCTTCTCCAATTAAGTCTTTAAAATAACATGAACTGTTGTAAATACTTTTCATTGTTTCATGTCAAACTCAGAATGTTTGAACAAAATGGGCTTTTCTACCTAAAAAGTGTGAAGAACAGAAGGTTAGGAAGGAGGATAGAAGGTAATTTCTCTTATACAGTTATATTACACTGCCCAGGGCCACCCAATATATTCTACTAGATTCTGGATGCTTTGAACTAGAAAGTCCGGGGGGGGGGGGGGGAGTCGGTAGATACTGAAGTTAAATGTGTTCCGGCTAAAAGTCTGGATGAAAATAATTATTACCTGGCATACCGTAGCTGTGTGTCTTGTCTAACCTCGTGAGCCTTTGAAAGTTCAGTTGGGCAAAAATTAAATGGGGTGGATCCAGCAGCAAATGTCTTGCGGCACTGATCCTACCAACTACCTTGTCGCAAGCCAATATAAATACAGGTTGGATGGCAAATATTCTGTGTTCACCGTGACATGTGGGGTCCATCTTCTACCTAGAAAAGCATCTGAACATCACTCCTTGTTCCGCACTTGGACTATCCTTTTACCCTACTGCTGACGGACGTCTACCACGTCGGATCCGGCTCTTGCTTTATCTGAGCGTTTTCTTCAGTCTGTGCCGAATCTGTGGAGAGAAAGGGGTGCTTGGAGATCTTTCACGCCTTCTGAGACCACTAAAGAACAAGGGACTGAGATGAGGAACCAAATATTGGTAATATTAATATTGGTGAGCCAAACATAGATACGTTTGCAACTCTTTCCATTACAATACGTTCTAAGATTTTGTGCCTTCCTACCCCCTTTCTTTTCTGCATCCTTTCCTTCTACTTCCTCCAATCTAAATTTCAGCTCCTTAATCTCTACGTTTTGTGAAAATTATAAATAAATAATAATTATTGCGCTGATTGATATTCCCTGAATTTGTCTTAACTGCTTATTCAGTCTGCTCTCCTCGCTTCTTATTGAACTCATAATTGTATCAAATATACATATCTCCTAAATTACTCTTTTCATCTCTCCTTGGGGATTTTTCCACTAGCACTAAGTACCCATTAAGGACCCATTAGGCTCAGAGCAGGAAGACCTCATTTCCACTGCAGACTCCATTAGAGCCATATTTATTTCCACCAGTTCTAGGGAAATCTGGATTGAATGGGTCCTTCAGGACCTATAATCCGGATTTCCTGTAGACCCCTCTACAATGGGGTCTTCAGGCATCAAATCCGGATTATACGGAGCAAATTTCCACCCTGATTGGACAATGGGCTCCCTGAAACCCAAAGCTCTGAAGCCTGTGCACAATCTCAGAAGTCGGCTCCGAAGGATAGCACAGGCACGAGAACAATGCTAATCCTACAGACCTTTGGCTCTGGAGAATCTTCAAAGTTTGCGGCATATTACTCCGGAGAATCTTCTAAGACTCTCCGGAACATCCATGGAGATTGCACACCCTGTCCCCTCCAAAACCTGGGGTGACATGCGGGCCCCACGTGGGTCGATTTGGAATTGCCACATGGGTGCTCTGGCATTTCCATTGCGGGCAGGCTAGCACCCATTGCTATCGGGTGCTGCACCGCCCGTGAGAACGCATCGGGTACCTCTCTTAATCCGGATCTACTAGATCCGGATTAGTTGAAGGACACATTCTTTAGATCCAGCTCATCTTAGATCCAGATTAAGGGAAGTCAGTGGAAAAAAACCCTTTCTCTCCATTATCCATTTGCTTTTATTTTTCAATGAACTATAGTTTGTCCTGCAGCCAATAACAATTTCTAAAGTATATCTTTATTTTTTTAATTTCCTTATTTCTTTTCCTATTTCCTTTTAATTTCCCCATCATTTGTGGAAATAAGAAAAGGGCAATTAAGCACCAGGATAAACGTAATTGAAGAGTTGACCGTTTCCCAGGTTGATATTTGTCCTGGTGGATTAAGAATGTGCAAAATTCAATTCGCGTTTGCAAATTCAATGGAATGTTTCATATCTGTAGATATTTACACCAATATATAAAAAGGGAAATAGATCATTTCCTCAGAATTATAGGCCTATAAGTTGAATAGATATAGGAGCAAAAATTTATGCAACGCTTTCAAACCGTGGGCCACAGTGAATGACATAATGGCTGAAGAACAAGTTGCCTTCCGCCAATCAAGATCAACCATTGATAACTGTTTTGTGCTGCAATACCTAACCCATAAATACTTGGAAAGGGGAAAAAATGTATATACTGCATTCACTGATCTCTCTGCAAAATACATCAAAACAAAAATTCAGGCTTTTGCATGTGCAAAACTTTGATTAATCAAAGATTTGTGTTTATATTGCTTTCTCTTTGGTGATGAAAAGGACTTTTTTCAGTTGAAAAAAAGTATTTTTTTGCAGAAAAGTGCAAAACAAGAGAAAGAAACAGTTTTTCAATTAAATCATTTTACAACTAAATGAACATGTAAATTTGTGCTTTGTGGGCAAGATTCTGGAAACAGCTACTTAATGAGTGAATAGCAGCAAATAGTAAACAATTTATCATTTAAATGAAGAAACCCAACAACAATACTGGTACCTCATCCTTAAAAAAAATATTAAATGGGTTACTGTTGGGCCATACTCTGTTCTCCTTGGGTTCTGGACACAAAAATGTTCAAGAAACTGCAGTTTCCCTTTCATCAGATAATGGACACTCACCTTCTTGCACGGATACTTGCACTATTTGATCTGGTTCCACTGGGTCTAAAAGAAAATAACAACACGTGGTAGTTGAAGATGCTTCACTAAGTGACAATTAACTAGGCCAGCAGGCTGAGTGGTTATAGCACCAGAGTCCCCAGTATTACCAGACAGAAATACTTCAAAAATTCCAGGTCCTCAGCCAAGAGATGGTTTTCATATCCCAACCTTTCCCTCCCTTAAGTCGACTCAAAGCATCTGACAAACCTTCTGTTCTTATCCCCACAAAAGACACCCTCTGAGGTAGGTGGGGCTGTGAGAGCTCAGAGAGAGAGCTGTGTCTAGTCCAAGGCCACCCAGTTGGCTTCGTGGAGGAGTGTGGAATCGAACCAGGAGATTACCAGATAAGAGCCCAACACTCTAACCATGACACCAAACTGGCCCCGGGAGATTAAGTACAGAAAGAACACAATGATACTGCATTGGATGCTCCTGTTAAGCCCCTCTGACAAAATTTAGTAACTATTAAACAAGCCCAAACGCAACTGTGACGTTTACCTTGTGCTGCTGGTTCAGGATTCGGCACAGCTACTGATGGAGTTTCCCCTTCTGCTTTTTCAGTGACTTCTGAAACAAGCAGGGCCATGTATTAATCTTCTGGCAAAGTTAGTCTCAAAGGGGTTTTTTTTTTACAAAATACGATGGCCTTATTCTTGAAATTTCTAATATTGATTTGTTAGTGATTATGTCATTACATCTGCAGACAAAAGTCAGCCCCCAGGAGCTCTACGTTGGGAACGGGCACAGATCTCTTACGCCAATCCAACCTAAGCTGCCAAAGGGGCCAGAGGTAACTTAGGAACCATCTGATCCCAATTCACTTGCCACAGAGTCTGGTGTAGGTGTGTGTTTGTGCGGGGGCAGGCAGTTCATGAGTGCCACAAAAGAGGTCCAGTGACAAGCTTCCAAAATGGCTTGTCCACATCAACTGGAGCACCAGGTGATCCAAACCAAACCAGCCAGAGCACCAACCTGGAGTTGGAGCAACCCATAAACACCGGCTGGTGCAAGCGCTAGTCTAAGTTTTGCAATTACCCATATTTCAGCTTCATATAATAATATGGCTACTACTTCTGCTTTACAGACCTTAAGGACGGTTCTGATAGAACTAGGGCAGTGATGGCAAACCTTTTGAGCTCGGCGTGTCAAAATTCACAAGAAAACCTAGCTTAACTCAGGTGCTGTGTCACTTCTAGAAATATCCATAATTTTGTGAATTTTGTAGTTCTAGTAATATTTTATTAAAAGCAAAAACAAAATTCTTTACATTAGTGACTTTTGTTGCTGAATTTCATTTGCTAATATTCAATTGAAAGTTGGTATTTCGTACACTTCAAGAACAAGCAAGCACTACATGCCCAGGTGCCAGGGTGACCATGTGTGTCACCCAAAAGGGCTTGGTGTGTCACCTGTGACACGCGTGTCATAGGTTGGCCATCACCGAACTAGGGTATCTATGGTTGATACGGAGCTGAAGGAGAGACGGTATAGCTCTTATTAAGCAATTGTTTGATACGGGGTGCCCATGATCCGTTATTCGAAAAAGTGATGCCCAAGTATACGTATGATCTGACCTGTTCTACCACTTGGATATTTAAATACCAGTTATATTGTTTTCTTGTCTTCCCGAATATCATAGGGTATACGTCAGCCAGGAGGGGAATCTTTTATATTAAGGAAATCTATTTCTGTAACTTAGACAGACAGACAGACAGACATTTCTATCCTGCCCTATACCTGAAGGTTTCAGGGCAGATAACAACATTTAAAATCAAATATACCAAAACAATAAAAGCATATATTATTGTTTCAATAATAAACATGGGAATTTTTCCCTTCCCTGCATATGGGAAGGGAAAGTGTGTCCCCATTTAACTGAAGGCCAGAGCAAAGAGGTTCATCTTCACCGCCTTTCTGAACATAGACAGTGAAGGAGCCTGACGCACCTCAAGGGGGAGACTATTCGATAGCCTGGGGGGCCATCACTGAGAATGCCCTCTCCTGAGAAGGCCCACCCATTTCGCTGCTGAGGGTGGTGGGACAACTAGGAGGGCCTCCCCTCCAGATCTTAAGGAATTGGCAAGTCAACATGGGAGGAGGCGTTCCCTTAGATATTTAGGGTCCAAGTCAGTTAGGGCCTTATATGTCAAGGTTAACATCTTGAATTGGGCTTGGAAGCGAACCGGCAGCTAGTGCAACTCTTTTAAGACCGGCGTGATGTGCATCTGGCTAGTTGTCCCGGTCAGCAACCTAGCAGGCACATTCTGCACCAGCTGCAGCTTCTGAACCGTCTTTAAGGGCAGCCCCAGATAGAGTGGACTACAATAGTCCAATCTAGAGGTTACCAGAGCGTGGATAGCTACGCGGGCTGGCAAAAATATACAGGAGATTCAGCAATGCTCTCCTATGAAAAGTGACATCATGGATCTATCTTCTTTACCCAGAAAAACTCCCAAATGGCACTGAAACTCAAGAAGAGAATGATTCCCCAAGAACTCCCAGTACTTACGGTTGTTCATCACAAGTCCAGGGAACGGCCTGTTAAAAAACACAAGAATTTGATACTATTATTTTCATTACTGTAGTATAAAAATCTGCCAATGGACTCAACTCTCAGGACAACATAATATGGCTCTTACCCAGCAACGGGGAAGATGCGTACGGATATCTATGAATGTTGCCGACATTTGTAAGTACAAATTCAAATGAAAAATGTGAAAGAATAGATCCAAACATGCTAAATTTGAATCAGATTTGGTTAAATTCGAATTTAAAAGATTCAAATTGAATTGAATTTTTGAGTATTGGATTCGAATTGAATCAAATCCCAAAAATTGCATTCATGCAATCCTTCTCCCAATACTTAGCATATCCTGAAGATATCAAGGAGGCACCTGGATGTACATGACAGAGAATGTCATCAGAAACCACATACCTAATGACGGTGAACTTAATAAACTCCGCTGAATCCAAAATCTTTCTCATGGAACCGACTTCGAGGTAGCTGGGAGCTTTGAACGCTACTCCGGGGGGCATCCCGTCGACCACCACGCAGCCTGGGTTGATGGTAATTTTTCGGTACGGGACTTTCACAGGATACCCCATGCCAATGGCTTCCCCTAAAAAGATGGAATGGATGGAGAATCAAAATGATACACATACACAGGGTCACACAATCATACCACACGAAGTCTGCAATTGCGTGCATACAGCAAGATCCTATTCCAGAATATATACCAGAATAAGACCTAATGCGGAAAGGACCTAAGAGTGATATTCCACAACGTTAACAAGGAACATAAAGGACCAAATCTATTTGTTTACCATATTTAACTTACTGCCTTGGTATTTGAAAAGAACTTTCCAAAACGCAACCGGGCACGGACTTCACGGTCCCCACCTCATTTAGGGCTGAACCTGGCAGAACCCCGTCTTGGGCTAAGTAGGTTGAAAAACTAGAATTACCAAACTTCCGACTGAAGAGATCATGCACTTGCTCTCTCAGCTGTCGGGCCTTCTCTACTTTGGAAGTCCTTTCATCATCGTCTGCAAATATTGAAGAAACAAGCAATGGATTTAGTCACAAAACAGATTTATGCACTGCGTAGCTTATTGACGGAACGGCCCTAAATAATCAATCAGACCATATAAGATTTACAAAGGAATTATTTGTCCCCATCCTCCTTACAAGCCGCTGCATTCAGTTCAATGAATGAGTTCCTAAGTCAGGCAGCCTTAACAACAAAAAAAGTTACCCTATATGTCACTGGGCATTTTCTCCCTGAAAAAGGTAAGACAATTTACATTCTGCATTCCAGTAGGGATTAGAGATGTGCATGAATTTTTTTTTGACATTCTATTCAAATCTAATCGAACACCCCAAAATCTGATTTGAATCTTTTAAATTCAAATTTGACAAGATTCAATTTGTATTTACTAAATTCAAATCTATTCGCTTGAATTTTTTATTCAAATCTGCACATAAGAATGTCGACAACATTCGTATGTGCAGATACGCATCTTCCCCACATCCTTACACATCTGTACGCATCTGGATGCATCCTGTAGTTATCCTGTATGCAGCCTGTTTTCGTCCCATACAGATCTGGGAAAGATACGGATCTTCAAGTACGCATTGTGTACCAACCCGTACACATACGGATGTCCGGATAATTCAAACAAATGGATCTGATACAAAGCAAAGCAAACTGGGCACATCCTTGCATTCCATTGCAGAGGGTCACATTTTGTAAAAGAGGCCCTGAACACATTATTCGAACTGAGGAGCATAACTGAGAGATAAATAAGATATGACAAGGATCTTCAACCACTGACGCACAGTCTTGCTTCATAAGGTACCTGATGGTATCTCCCACACTTCACCACGTATGGTGGTACGGTTACTTGGATGATATTGAGATCTTCAACTCCAGCGGCAGTGTTTACCACTGAGTCAGGCAGGCTTACAATGTTGACCACAGTGTTGAATTAGCTCAAAGCATGCACTGGTAAATTGTTTCCTTAGCCAATGGGACGTTTTATAAACTAAATATTTTTGAAACTGGAAAATAGATTTCATTTGTGCTAGCCATTTAATCAAGAAAAAAATAATCAGAACCTGGGGAGGAGATTTTATTAAGGATGTGCATGAATGTTCGGGGGTGGTGGTGATTCACTGTTTAAAATTTATTGAATTTTAAGGTGTTTTTAAATGTGCATCTTGTTTTATCTGTATTTCATTTTAATCTGTATCTGTTCTTAATTTGTATCTTGTTTTAATCTATTTTAATCTATTGTTACCCGCCCAGAGACCTTCAGGTATGGGCGGGATAGAAATGTAAATAAATAAATAAATCCTCTCTGAATGTGGCAGGATTTGAATTTGATACAAATGTTCAATACAAATTCATTTTGAATCCCTGCTACTAGTCACATACAAATCCCCTATGTATCTCCTACATATCTGCTCAAAACGCATCAAATCCTCCCTGACTCCACTTTGAATCCACTCTCAATCCACTTCGAATCCACTCTGGGTTCATTGCAGATTTGACTGGTGCAGTCACTTTCCCACTTTTTCAGGTTCATGAATGAAGCTTTGTACGAATGTTCCAAAGCATTTGATATGAAGTTGAATATCAATCTTCAGACGCGCCAACATTCAATTCAAATTCGGATATCCGAATTCAGACAAATTTGTACAAATTTTGAACGTTACAAACGTTTGCACACATCCCTAGATCTTATGATTTTAAATCAGGCTTTTAAAACTATTTGGTGTCAAGAGGAGTTAATGCAGATCTACAATGAAACAAGAATGCAGCAAGGAGCAGTTCCTTCATTTTTGTGTAAGGAAACGGCTACAAAACAAAAAAAAACAAAAAAAACAAATGCAGACAAAAATACCTGGTATGGTTACTTGGATGATATTGAGATCTTCAACTCCAGCGGCAGTGTTCACCACTGGGTCAGGCAGGCTAACAGTGTTGACCACAGTGTTAGATAAATTGGTTCTTCCTATGGGAAACAGGAAGTGTATTAGTTCAAAAATGCCCTGATCAACTTTCTCTCTTACAGTATTTATTCATATATCTACCCTGCCCTATACCCAAGGATCTCAGGAATGGTCACAAAAAAATCATTATAAGAGCAGATAAAATAGATTGATTAAAACAGTGATGAGGCCTCCATAGGGAGGAGAGTATCCAATGAGGTTATGTGACACATCTTGGACGAGAGGCTGTTTCATATTCTGGGAGTTACCACTGAGAAAGCCCCCTTAACTTCTGGTGACAGTGGTGCCGCCAAGAGAGCAAGGGTAGATATATACTGGAGAGATATTCCTTTAGATATTTGGGACCCAAGCCACTTTGGGCCTATAAGTTAACGTCCCTATAAGAAGAAAAAGAAGAGTTGACTTTTATACCCTGCTTTTCGCACCCAAATTTCTATTGTTCTGCCCAGGTTGGGCTGAGACAGGTTGGGCTGTGAGAGCTCACAAAGAAAGCTGTGACTAGCCCAAGGTCACCCAGATGGCTTCATGGAGGAAGAAAAGCAGCTGGCTTTTATATGCTGCTTTTCACACCCTTAAGGGGACTCAAGGCAGCTGACAAAATTTCTGTTCTTCTCCCCACAACAAACACCCTGTGAGACAGGAGAAGCTGTGAGAGCCCAGAAAGAAAGCTGTGACTAGCCCAAAGTCACCCAGATGGCTTCATAAAGGAGTGCGGAACTGAGCCAGGAAACTACCACATAAGAGCCTGATACTCCCACCACAAGACCAAACTGAATTTGCCAAATTACTTTGTAGCACTACCCGGAAACTGGTCTCGATCCCCATTCACGGTTTATAGAAAATACCTCAACTCACTTTGAGGGCTTGGAATAGCAGTGGCACCTTCTTTAATGGCCGCCTCAAACATCTCAGGCCTGCAGAGAAACACAGAAAAGTTCTAGCATAATATTACAAAGAAAAGGAAACAAGAAACATCTAACCGGAATGTTATTCTTCCCATACACATTTCTGGTCAATCAATATACATATGAAGGCATCTCTCTCCTAATGGAGAAGATACCATACAATGATCAAAGAGAGCAGCTGGTGGTTGAATATGGGCATGGGCTGGCAGCAAAGCCTGGCCACTTGCTGGTTCAGTGCCAGTCGTGTCAGGACTGCGAAGCCAAAATGGAGTTCTATTAGGAGGATTCTGGAAACTTGTTTAAAAAAATGCAGGGCATTTCAATTTGAGTGAGAGAAGGCAGTTAGCGGAATATGCAGAGTTAGCATGAAAGTTGGGAATGCAACAGGCAAGAGTGATAATGAGGAGGAGGAGGCCAAACTGGACTTAGCCTTAACGTTGAACATAAGAACCTCAGAGGAGCCCTGCTGGATCAGGCCACAGCCCATCTAGTCCAGCATCCTGCCGCACCACCAAATGCTCATGGGCATCTCAAGCAGAGGCAAGGGCAAACCTTCTCCTGCTCTCAAATCCCAGAAAATGGCCTCAGAAGCATCCTGCTTGTCCCCATGGCCTGAAAGATGTACTTAGGCATCCATTCTAGTAGCCACTGATACATCTGTCATCCATGAATTCGTCTATCTCGGCTGGTTGCTACCACCACCTCGTCTGGCAGAAAATTCCATAAACCGATGACCCTCTGGGTGAAGAAATCCTACCCTTTGTTTGATCTCACTCTCCTACTAGCTTCATAGATGCCCCCTGGTTCTATGGGTTTTTTCCACTGTCACTAGAAGTACCCATTAAGTACCCATTAATGGGTACCCATTAAGTACCCATTAATGGGTACCCATTAAGTACCCATTAATGGGTACTTAATGGGCACTTATAGTGACAGTGGGAAAAAAACCCTAGTGTTGTATAATAGAGAACAGAAGTTTTCTTTATCCACCTTTTCTATAGCGTGCATAATTTTATATACAGTGGTACCTTGACATACGAGTTTAATTCGTTCCGTAACCTTGCTCTTATGTCAAATCACTCGTATCTCAAAGCAATTTTCCCATCAATCCATTCCAGCTCCCAAAACACCACCTCAGTTGTTTTTGTTATGTACTGTACTGTATTTACATACTCGTATCTCAAATCTTGCTCTCATCTCAAAGCAAAATATCACTCGCTCAGCGGCTTGTATCTCAAAACACTTGTATGTCAGGGCACTTGTATGTCGAGGTACCACTGCACTTCAAATTGAAAGCACTTGTTTCTAGCCAATCCTGTTACAGCTTGTTTTGAGGCCCTGCTGAACTAAGTTAGCGATGTCACGTTTTCCTTGTCTTCCTGGAGGTAACTGGTCTAAACTACACCTATCATAACCTGCTCATTTTGCACTCTCCTATACAAGCCATTTTGGGGAATCAAAAGGGCTACTCCATTTTGTTTTTGCTACATTCCGGGATGTCTTAGCGTACTAGTTTAATAAAACTGCAGTTCTGCCTCAATTTTCTTTTTTAGGCGTATGTGACTTATCTTAACAGTCAATTTCCATGCAGCAAGGTCTCAAGGTAAGCACAGGATGTCCTGCACTTGTGAGGAAAAGCTGGTGCCCTCTGCCTTTGCGCTGGCAGCTGCCTGCTCCCTGTTGGTGAAGTGGGGCATGGAAAAGAACACCATAGTGGCACCCCTACAGGACAAGATGGCCACACGGGAATGTGAGGAAATTCAGGAAAACAAAAGAGTTCGTCTTTATCCTTGCTGCTAGGAGGAACTAGTTTAAATCCTGGCCTATCTCCTGCATAAAACAAATCCAGAGCCTGCCAGCCTGCAAGAAGAAGAAGAGTTGGCTTTTCTCACCCATCTAAGGAGACTCAAAAGTGGCTGACAAACCTCCTGTGTGGTAGGCAGGGCTGTGAGAGCTAAGAAGAGAGCTGTGACTAGCTCAAGGTCACCCAGCTGGCTTTGTGGAGGAGTGTGGAACCAAACCTGGTTTTCCCAGATAAGAGTCCGGCTCCCTAACCGCTAGACCAAGGCCTTGGTCTAGCGGTTAGGGAGCCGGACTCTTACCTGGGAAAACCAGATACACATTACACACAGCTTACTTTTTAATGATGAATTTTATCTTGGTTTTGTTTCGAAGGATCTTCTCCAACCTCGGAATGCCAAATGTGGAAGGGCGACGGAAGGGGACGCCCTCGGGGAGGCCCTCAACGTAGAAATCTTCAGGATACGATTCGAAGAGCGCGAAGGGGACTTTCACGGGCTCCGACAGTCCAAGCGCTTCCCCTAAAACGAAACGGGTTTTTTAATGTCCGGTTGACGGCTCTGTGCCGAGCTCACTTCTCACGTTTGCAGATGCTCAGCTCCTACGAATATTAGCCTCCTTCTGATGCCACTTGGTTGAAGAATGTCCCAAAACATTTGTTTGGATGCTTTCAATCATTTCAATGTACAGATACATATGTATTGCATATGTATCTGTATGAATATTATATGTATTTGTACTCATTTGTGCTTATAACAACACAAATAATTCAAACACAATTGCAAACAAAAACCAAGGTTTGTACATCTGTAAATGCAGCGAGCACTACACTGCTAGCAAAATATGCCCTCTAAAGTACAATACTGAAAACAACATCATAAAATGATTGGAATGCTTACCACATTTTTCATTGAAAAGATTTTCAACTTTTTGCTTCAAATCAGTGATCTTGGCATTCCAGGCCTCTGCAAAAACATCAAACAGTTCATCAATTTCCACAGGCTGATCTAGCCAACTGACTTTCTTCATAATACAATTTTAAAACATAACACACTTTCAAACAAGAACCCAAGAAGTTATTCTAGACAGATTTTGAGCCATTAAATATTAGGGAGTTTGGGGTTCACAATAATATTTTAAAAAACTAAAGTGAGAAAGATAGCACAATTATTAGTAACGTTAATATTTTAGTAGTAAAACACTAGCTTAAATGTTTTTTAAAAAATTTGCCAGGTTCATTTAACAGGGCAGATGTATATTAATACAAGATGGCCAAACTATTTTTGGGTGTTTTTCCACTTTGCACTTAATGGGTCCTTAATGGGTACTTAATGAGTCTTTAATGGGTACTCTAGTGCTAGTGGAAATAAACCCTAGCACTAGAGTACCCATTAAGGACCCATTAAGGATTCATTAAGGGTCCTTAATGGGTTCTCAATGGGTCCTTAAAGGGTACTCTAGTGCTAAGTGGAAAAACACCCCTTGACTAGGGTTGTGGACGAATGCATTTTTGACTTTCAGTTCATAATCAATCAAATGTTTGAAAATCCATATTCGTACAAATAGATTGAATTCGTATGTGGTAAAATTCTATTCAATACAAATCTATTTGTATGTATCTGATACGTATATACCTGACAGGAACGAATATGTATCTGATTCGAATAAATACGTATCTGATACGTATCCGTATCATATCCGCTGTCGATCCATGTCGAATGCAATCTGGATCCACTGCGGATGTGACTTTCGTTCGGTTTTTCCACACCCCCAATCTAATGAATGCCCGAACTATTTGTATGAACGCCCAGAAACATTCATATCTGTACAAACAGTGTGCAAATATCGTAACGTGATTCATGTTTGACTGTCCGAATACATACAAATATCTGTGCACATAAGAGAACCTAAGGGGAGCCCTGCTGGATCAAGCCACCACCTACCTAGTCAAGCATCCTGTCTCACATAGCAGCTCACCAATTGCTTCTAAACAAACAAACAAACAAACAAACTTACCAAAAGAAAACTCTCTCCCCCTTGGTTTGAATCCCACATTGGATCCATTGGTTTGAGGATTGGTTTTGACTTCTGGAGTTTGCGTCTTGATTGCAAGGCCTAAAACATGCATCCTATTAATTCAATGACCGGAGCAGTAGCAAAGACTTCAATTTTTTAATTTGGATCCTCTAGCGCACACAACAGACCTTTTTTTAAACTAAGAATCTCTGTCCTCAGAGCTTCCCAGGGGACAGTTATTTACACCCGGAAGGCTTTTCCCTATGAATCTAATTAAGCATGTTAGATGCTTATGAAGATCATCTCCAGGTATCATGGTCACCTTTAAGGGCACTCAAAGAGGCTGACAAACATTCTGAGCCAACTTGGTCTTGTGGTTAGATTGGCACTCCTACACGAAGCCGGCTAGTCCCAGCTCTCTTTCTGAGCTCTCACGGGATGCCTCTTACGGGGAGAACAGAAGGTTTGTCGGCCACTTTGAGTCCCCTTTAAAAAGGTGCAAAAAGTGGGGTATAAAAACTAACTCTTCTTCTTCCATGAAGCCAGCTGGGTGGCCTTGGGCTAGTCACAGCTCTCTTTCTGAGCTCTCACAGCCCCACCTACCTCACCTACCTCTGTCGTGAGGAGAAGAACAGAAGGCTTGTCAGATGCTTTGAGTCCCTTAAACGGGTGAAAAAGCAGGGTATAAAAGCCAACACTTCTTCTCCACATTCCCCTTTCTTGTAATACACACCCTGCCAGGTAGGTGTTGTTATGACATCTCAGAAAGAGAGCTGTGACTAGCCCAAAGTCACCCAGCTGGCTTTGTGGAGGAGTGCAGACTCGAACCAGGAGACCTCCAGAAAAGAACTCAACACTCTAACCACAAAACCAAACTTGGTTACATACCAAGTTGGGTTACTGTTATGTTTGTCTATTATGGGAGATGTGTGTTTCCTGACATTTTTTCTACCTGGGTACCATTTGGTAGCCCATTTCCACAAATCAAACCCCTTCATACGGTATTAGCAAAACTGCGTTCACAACCATTGACTCGTGTCTTGACTTGGATTGTTGATCCCTTTCCACACCATTAATCAATTATTTTTCATGGGGACCTTAAGTGTTATGCCGTGGGGAGGCACTGGATACCTCCCTTAGTCTGGATCTAAGATGATCCAGATCTAAGAAATGGGTCCTTCAACTAATATGGATCTAGAAGATCTGGATTTAAGGGAGGTACCCAATGTGTCCCCACAGGTGGTGAAGCACCCAATAGCAATGGGTGCTAGCCTGCCCACAGTGGAAACGCTGGAGCACCCACGTGGTGAATCCGGATCGACCCACATGGGGCCCGCACGTCACACCAGGTTTTTGGGGGGACAGGGGGTGCTATCTCTGTAGACACTCTGTAGATTCTTTGAAAATTCTTCAGAGCAGCTCCGGAGCTTTGTCATAAGCTCCGGAGATTCTCAGGAGCGATCTCCCACAAACTTTGAAGATTCTCCAGAGTTTTTGACAAAGGTCCGTAGGATTGGCTTTGCTCTCACGTGGGGTCCTCTTCAGAGCCTGTGCTATTCTTCGGAGCCGGCTTCGGAGCCTTGGGTTTCGCCCCCCCCCCCATGGGTGCGCCTCCCCCCTGGAGCCCTCCCATAAAATCCATATAATGCAGATTTGATGTCTGAAGACCCCACCATAGAATCCTTTAATGGGGTCTACAGGAAATCCAGATTATGGGTCCTGAAGGACCCATTCAATCCGGATTTCCCTAGAACTGGTGGAAACCAATGTGGCTCTAATGGGCTCTGCAGTGGAAATGAGGACTTCCTGCTCTGAGCCTAATGGGTCCTTAATGGGTCCCTAATGGGTACTTAGTGCTAGTGGAAACCCTCCCACCCCTGCCCCCCCCCCCCGGTTTGTATACCTGGGCATATCAGATACCCTGTGGTAGGAATCACTCTTTTAGACTGTAAACCTGAGGACATAAGGCGTTCTAGCAATACCTTCTGTAAACCTTGCATAAGCTTCTGGTTTTTCACTTTCACATATTCACTCATGGCCAACGGACTTGTTAACTGAAAGTCAACCCAAACTAACGTCTACTGTCCAATTAAACCCCCTTACCTTCATCCACGGTGACTTCGATCTCTGGGACTTTGGAGTTGCTTATAGGACTTTGGGAAGAGTTTGAACTGTTGGGACTTTGTGACTCTGCAAGGCAACAGCATTCATTGCTTTCATAAACAGAACACCTTTAAAAGTTATTTCTAAAAGAAAATGTTTTGCTCAGAGTACAGAATAAAGATCTGTAAAGACGACCAATCTGTAAAGCACAACCCAGGGTGAGGATTTCTGCTCACGGTTTTCAATGTGAAGCCTGACACTGGAATCCAAGGTTTTAAATACAAGCACCACACCTAGACAGAGAACCATAGAGGAGCTGTTCTTTCCCTGCAGAAAAGATCGACCTGCCGTGCCTTAAGATCTGGATGGGAGGCCCTCCTGGTTGTCCCACCACCTTCGGCAGTGAGGTAGGTGGGCACCCCCGAGAGGGCCTTCTCAGTGGTGGCCCTGTTAGGCTGAAAAAGCCCATATAAGGAAAAATGTAGTGAGGTGTGCAGAACAGGTAACTAAGGGTCAAGAATCACCAGACTGTCACCAGTTGCTGAAGGCTGAATGAAGTAAGGATTACAACACAGGGATTGTGCAAGAGTTGAGTAAGATTGTGTAACAATTGTGAAATACCAGGATGTGAGTCACCAACTCTGATAGTGGAAAGGTATAAAAGTAGTCACACACGGCTGTGTGTCACACTTGCTTAGCTGATGGAGACTGGGAGGAATGCAACTGCTAAGATGTAACCGCAACGAATAAACAACTCGACTGACATCTGTCTCTGTCCGTTTACTGAGACTGTGGGCTGGAGAAAGGAGGGGCCGAGGTACTGAAACGGACAGTGACACGGCTGACAGCCAAGCCGAGGCTGAGAGTGAAGCAGGCTTTCCCGGGACCGGAGAAGCCTATGCTTTCAGCACCTTGAACAGCGACGCTGAAGGAATTCTAACAGCCAGAAGCTGAGAGGCACAGACAGAAGATTGATTCTTGCCAGCACTAACAAGCGCAACTCTGCAATGCAATGATGATGCATTACCAACGGGGGGGGGGGGTACCTGACACTCCACTACCCCCTGACAAGGGTTATGGCAGCCCAGAGCATTAACCCTGCGCGTGCTGGAAAGTTCAACTGACTGTGAGTGCCGAAAGGCTGAGTGGAAAGAGAATTGGACGGCTGTCTGATTGTCTATTTTGTGTGTCTGCTTTTTGTCACGTTTGACAGAAGACAGAGGGAGAACGTTACTGCTTGAGTATGGAGACTGTAAAATTTCCGAAGCTAGATGAGACGAATTATTCTGCTTGGGCTGTTTATGCTGAGGCGTTGCTCACCAGAGAACGCGTCTGGAGCGTTGTGGATAGGGGAGTGGCAGTGAGTACGGCCGCAGATGATGACAAAGCAAGAGCAACAATTTTGCTTACCATCACGCCACCACAAATCAACCACGTCCGGGGGAAAGCAACTTCAAAAGAAGTGTGGGATACTCTGAAGGAGATCCATGAATCCCATACGGCTTTGTCAAGAATGATTTGGTGTAGGAGGCTGTATGCCTGCAAGATGCAAAGGGGACAAGACCCTGCAAAACATCTGGAAATTATGGCAGATTTGTTTCACCAAGTTGAGACGAGAGGAATTCAAATCACCCCGGCTCAAAAGGCATATGTACTGTTAGGGAGTCTGACTGATGAGTTTGAAAATATCCTGTGGAGTCTACAGAGTGTTGACCAAAGGCGGTTGACCGCAGAGATGGTGGCATCACGAGTCTTGGAGGAAAGCCAGCGTAGGGACTACGAGGCAAAACTCCAGAGACAGGAAGCAGGATCGAAACAAGCTCAATCAATCGAAACTTTCAATGATTTTGAGCCTGAGAAAGCAGCTTTATCCAGAGAGAGAAGGTGCTGGAGCTGTGGAAAAACTGATCATCTCATCAAGGAATGTAAGAAGTTGGCTGAAGAAAGAGCCAGGAAGCAACCCAAGAATGCTGCAAGCAAGAAAGGGGTTGTGGCAGTTGTAAAGAACTGTGATTCTACAGCCTATGTGGCTGCAATCCCTAGTTGGGTGCTGGACTCGGGAGCAAGTTCTCACATGGTCAATTGTGAAAAGCTCCTGAAAGATAAGATGCCTTCTAATGTACATTCATTTATTTTGGCGGATGGTGCATCGAGGGGGATAGGGGCAATGGGAACTGTGAAAATACCAAGTTTTGGAAAGGATTTTTCAAATGTATTGTGTGTTCCTGAATTGCAAGACTGTTTAGTCAGTGTATCTGAGTTAACAAACAGTGGTTATACTTTATGTTTCAAGGGGAATGATTGTACTATTAGCATAAATGATGAGATCAGTGCTAAGGCAGTCAAAGGAAACAAAGTGTATGTTATGACTGACAGGGCTGAATGCGCGCTAGCTAATAATGTGCTGTTGCACTTGAACTGCACCCATTATTACCACAGAGTCATGGGACATTTGGGCTTCACAAGTTTGGGGAAACTAGAGGAAGTGTGTCCAGAATTTCAGATGGAAAATTGTTCAAACCATTGGGATTCTTCAGTTTGCAGCAAGGTAAAGCTCAGAGCTTTTCCGGTAGCCAAATCAAGCAAACGCACGACAGAAAGACAGTTTCCGGTAGCCAAATCAAGCAAACGCACGACAGAAAGACAGTTTCAGACTGTGCATGCAGACTTGGCTGGCCCTTTAGCAAAGACTATGGGCAGGAATCAGTACTTCATGGTCATTGTAGATTGTCATACACGCTATTCGTATGTGATCCTTATGACAGAGAAAAGTGAAGCTGCTGAACACTTTAAAGACTGGGTCAACATGGTTGAGAGGCATGAAGGAGTCTTAAAGCAAATAAAAGATTGTATGTTGCTGGATGCAGCAGCACCACAGCAATTGTGGGGGGAGGCAATTTTGACCGCAAATCATGTTGCTAACCGTACTTGGAATTCTTTTGTAAAGAAAATGCCTTATCATATGCTGTATGGTAGACCACCGAACCTTAAATATCTGAGAGTTTTCGGGCAATATGCAAATGTATATGTACCTGCAAATTTCAGGAAAAGGTTGATGTTTGTGGGGTATTCTGGTAACAGCTATAGATTTTATTCAGGTCATGGAGAAATCTTACTGTCCAGTAGTGCCAACTTTGAAAACCATTCCGGCTGGGAAAGACTCCACGCTAACAAGGAGGTTTTTCTCAAGCTAGGGCAGAGTGCCACAGGTGCTGGAAATGGAGGGGCACTAAAGCAAGAAGGTTCTACAGATAGTTAGACTAGCACTTCTGCAAATGAACAAACACAAACACAGCCTAGTTTAGATAGTGAAGATGGAAAAGGCAGGACAAAGGTAATCCTACCAAGGAGGACTCAGAGAGTAAGAAAGCCTCCAGATAGGTTTGTAATACAGACTGCAAACGCTTGCACAGTGATAGCAGGAGTAGAACCTGAAAGTTTTGAAGACCTGGTGACTTATCCTAAAGGGGAACAGGCAAAGTGGTTTCAAGCAATGAATCAGGAATAATTATCCTTGCTAGAGAAAGAGGAGTTTGAGGTAGTTCAGAGACCTACAAATCGCAAGGTAGTAGGATGCAAATGGGTATTCAAGAGGAAGGAAATGCCAGATGGAACCCAGAAATACGGAGATAGGGACAGCAGAAAGGTGAATGATGCTAAGGTACTTAAAGAGGACCAAAGAAAGAGAGTTAGTAATCCAGGGCCGTGGGCAACAGCTGGAGTGCTATGTGGCATAGTTCGAAAGGTATAAAGTGTAAATAGTATCTACACACATCCTTACATTTTTTGGAGGGGATTGTTAGGCTGAAAAAGCCCATATAAGGAAAAATGTAGTGAGGTGTGCAGAACAGGTAACTAAGGGTCAAGAATCACCAGACTGTCACCAGTTGCTGAAGGCTGAATGAAGTAAGGATTACAACACAGGGATTGTGCAAGAGTTGAGTAGGATTGTGTAACAATTGTGAAATACCAGGATGTGAGTCACCAACTCTGATAGTGGAAAGGTATAAAAGTAGTCACACACGGCTGTGTGTCACACTTGCTTAGCTGATGGAGACTGGGAGGAATGCAACTGCTAAGATGTAACCGCAACGAATAAACAACTCGACTGACATCTGTCTCTGTCCGTTTACTGAGACTGTGGGCTGGAGAAAGGAGGGGCCGAGGTGCTGAAACGGACAGCGACACGGCTGACAGCCAAGCCGAGGCTGAGAGTGAAGCAGGCTTTCCCGGGACCGGAGAAGCCTATGCTTTCAGCACCTTGAACAGCGACGCTGAAGGAATTCTAACAGCCAGAAGCTGAGAGGCACAGACGGAAGATTGATTCTTGCCAGCACGAACAAGCGCAACTCTGCAATGCAATGATGATGCATTACCAACGGGGGGGTACCTGACACCCCACTACCCCCTGACAGGCCCCTGGTCTATGGAATAATCTCCCCCTTGAGATGCATCAGGCTCCCTCACTGTATATGTTCAGGAAGTCAGTGAAGACACCCCTCTTTTCTCCGACCTTTGGCTAAATGGAGACACCTTCTCATTTGTAGCCACTGGAAGTTATTTGCAGATCGTTTTAATATAGATCGTTTACTGTTTTAATGCATTTGATTTTAAATGCTGTTACCCACCCTGAGCTTGGAAATAAATAAATTTTGAATGAATGAATGAATGAATTTCTCCCGATTACAAACAAACGAATAAAGAGTTTAATTTCTCTTGATTATAAATAAATAGTTGAATTTCTCTTGATTACAAATAAATGAATTTCTCCTAATTACTAACAGCTGAATTCCTCCTTAGAAATAAATAGTTCAGTTCCTCCTGATTAAATATAAATAGATGAATTTCTCCTGATTAGAAATGAATAGGTGAGTTTCTCCTGATGACAAATAAATAAATAGATGAGTTTCTCCTGATCACAATAAATTGGCTAACTTCTCCTGAATGAGTCTTCATGGCTAACCTTAATATGTATATGCATGTCCTAGAGGCTGTTCCCCATGTGCATTAACTTCTAGGGGTGTCTATTCAGAACCTCACAGAAGCTAGGAAGACATGTTAAGGGAAAAGACCAGAGCATCACAGGATTCCTGACAACCTTGGGCCACTATGCGTGAAAGGAATTTCGCCAAAATCCTTCCCCAAAGCAACATGAAGCTGGCATTTTTTTATTTACTCACCTGAAGTATTCACTTTGCTAGCCAATCCAGGCGGCAAGTAAGAGGTGACAAGTTCTGGCCTAGGAATCACATAAAAACAAAAGTATAAAAACTGTACAGAGACTATAAAAGCTGCATGTTTACTGTTTGTTTTGCCTTAGAATAGGTCATATTTAGGATTTCAATAGCTGTTACAGGTACCACTTTCCTACCCGTACATAACCAGAGTTCTGATGGGATTTTTTTCAGTGAGAGTTGTTTTCCAGAGGCACAACAGCATCCCTGAACTGCCCAGGTGTTCAACAAGTCAGTATTTCTCAAACTGTGGTCCTCCAGATGTGTTTTGAATGGCTCTCAGCATTCCACTGGGCCTGGCACAGGATGATGGAGTGGAATGCTGCAAATATGGTTCAGCTGGCTGGCATGGAATGTTGGGAGTGGAATGCTGAGGGCTGGGATTCAGGAACATCTGGAAGACCACTGTTCAGTGAGGCTAGCATGGAATGCTGGGAAGAGAATGCTGGGCATGGCATGCCAAAGGTTGTGCTTCAAGAACATCTGGAATACCATTGTTTGAGGAACACTGATTTAAAGCACCATTTTCTTCCAAAACAATTAAACTAAGAAGAGGGAGAAAAGGTGAGTGAGAAAACAGGAACCAGACAACACATTACTAGTCACTTGACACCATGCTGGAAGAAGACTTGGCTTTTCTATCCTGCTTTTATCACCCATTCAAGGGGACTCAAAGCAGCTAACAAACCTTCTGTTCTTCTGCCCACAACAGAACTAATCCAAGGTCACCCAGCTGGCTTCATGGGGGAAGAAGAGTTGGCTCTTCTACCATGCTTTTCTCACCTATTTAAGGAGACTCAAAGCTGCTGATAAACCTTCTGTTCTCCCCACACCAGACAATCTGTGAGGCAGGTGGGGCTGTGAGAGCTCAGAACAGAGCTGTGACTAGCCCAAGGTCACCCAACTGGCTTCATAGGGGAGGGCAGAATCAAACCCAATATTCCCAGATAAGAGTCTGGCTCCCTAACCACTAGACCAAGAAGTGAAACAAAGTCCCATTCATTCCATTGATAGTAAAATTATATTGTCTCATTCTATCAAATACCCATTCATTCCTTTAATAAATACAGAATGAATAAATACAATAAAAAATATAGAATAAATGAATATACACACACACTCATTCATTCAGTAGAAGAAGTATTCTGTCTGAATTTCCCCAACCTACAGCCAGGAGTGCCTATCAGATAATTTAAAAATGGTAAAATAAATCACTCAGCTTACTTTTTTACAATAAATTTGATTTTCCCACTCCCACGGACAATCCTCTCCAGGCGTGGGATTCCAAACCAGGTTGGACTTCGAAAGGGGATTCCTTCAGGCAAACCTTCTACATACAAATGCTCAGGATTTGACTCAAAGACAGGGTAAGGGACCTTCACCGCTTCGCTGAGACCCAGGGCTTGCCCTGGAAGGAAGGAAGCAAATTGGCAAGGAATCAGATTTCCCCCAAACTCTCATATTTATCTAAACACCCTCCCACTCCTAATCAAAGGAGACAGTTCTAGAAGTTGGGAATGCTTTCTCCCATATCAACTTGCCCGTGCCTTAAGATCTGGAGGGGAGGCCCTCCTGGGTTGTCCCACCACCCTCAATAGCAAAATGGATGAGCATCCAGGAGAGGGCCTTCTCAGTGGTGGCCCCCAGGCTATGGAACAATCTCCCCCTTGAGATGCATCAAGCTCCTTCTCCGTATATGTTCAGGAAGGCAGTGAAGACGCACTTCTTTGCCCTGGCCTTTGTCTAAACGGAGGCACCCTTTCCCTTCCCACTTGTAGCCATTATCTGCACTCGCTATTGTTTTAAAATAGTTTATTGTTTGAATGCATTGGATTTTAAATGTTGTTACCCACCCTGAGACCTTCAGGTATAGGGCGGGATAGAAATAGAAATAAATAATAAATAAAGTTACAAAAAGTTAAGAGCTGAAATTCAACCAGCATTTCCCCTTAGTTTAGAACAAGAATTTTGTTGAGCTATCTAATGTTTCTCCAACGTTTAGAGCAGGAACGATGACCTGGCAAATCAACCTGGGCACCTCAAATAGGATACTATGATCTTGTACCAAAACAATACCACAACCAGCAAACAGAAAAAAACAATGCGTGCACCTCAATAATAATATAATAATAATTATTATAATATAATATTGTAACCCGCCCTGAGACCTTTGGGTATAGGGTGGGATAGAAATACAAACAAACAAACAAACAAACAAACAAATAATAGAGAAATATCTATGCAGCAATTGTATTTTCACATTTATTTGTATTTATTATTTAGATTTATATCCCACCCTATACCCGTAGGTCTCAGGGCAGCTTACAAGTTTTAAAACAACAGACTAAAACAATGATATCCACAAAGAGACTTTAAAAATTAAGCATATTTAAGAACGTATACTAAATATTAAAATACTATCTACTCTGCGGGGGGGGGGGGGGGGAATGGACACATTAGCCAAAGGGCAGTGCAAAGAGGAGCGTCTTCACCACCTTACTAAATGTATACAGAGAAGGGGGCCATTACTGAAAAGGCCCTTTCCTGGGTGTCCACCCGCCTCACTACATGCAATATTATAACCAAAAGGAACACTTAGCACTTACCAAATTTCAGATTAAATATCTCTTCCACCTGCTTCCTCAGTTTTGTGATTCGGACATTCCAGTCTTCTTTCACTGAGATAAAACAATATGTGATTTTATGCTTTTATAATCAAACAAGTATTTGCTGTAAACACTATCTTTGCTATAGAATTGTTGCATACTGCCAACAGACCATATTTGATTTAGTAGAAAAGGCATTAAAAATAATATGCATCCACCGTCACTGCTCAAAAAAATTAAGGGAACACATAACCCATACACTGGATCTCAACGAACAAAGGATTCAACATCGGATATCAAACAAAAGATTCAAGTTGAAAATCTTTACTGATATAAATGGTGAAACGCTTTGAGAACAAAGTGATGTAGCAACGGTCAATGGAAACCAAAGATCATCAACCAATTGAGGGTTGGACTCCAAATCACCCCAAGAATCGAAGGGGCGGATCCAGGCTACGTGAATTTCATCATGGCAACTCATAACATGACTCAACAGGACAACATCTGGCCATGCTCCTGACGAGATGGCATGTGATGGCCTGGGGGATCTCCTCCCAGTCCTGGATCAAGGCAACAGTGAGACAGTCTATGGCGCTACTTGGTGGCATCAGATGGACCAGTACATAATGCACAGAGGTTGTCAACTAGATCCAAGTCTAGATGCAAACACTGTAAATGGGAGGCTGCAGAATCATGCACCACACCACAATTTCCATGACAATGGCTGGGCTCACAGCAGCTGTTTCCGTGGTGTTCCAGATTTTCTGGTGTTCAGACCATCCACATTGCAAGCGCTGGTGGTCTGGCTGAGGACCACACCAGTGCTTGCAGTGTGAATGCATTCCTCTGTACCTGATCTTAACTGAAGTGCAATGGTATAGTTCAGTGCAAGCAGGTCCCATTTCTCCAAATGATGAGGTGCAATTATACTACCAGTTTTAAAACATTTGAGAAAAGCACCCCCTCACCAGGCATATTTGTTCTTGGGTGAGTGACCTCCGCAGGCGTGACGGTCAGCAGTTCTGGTCTATAATACAGAAAGAGAAAATCCAAAAAGGATAACTGACACATAGGAAAAGAGGTAGATACTCTTTAAATCACAAAGCTTTGTGCCTCTACCATGAAATATCAAAGTCAATACAGAATCAATTGATTGATCTCAAAGTAACATCTAAAACTGTGCTAATCCTGTTACGATTTGCAATGGAAAAAATAAGGCCTGATGTCCTTGGGGTCAGCTTAGCAGCAAAGCAGACCTGCTTTAGATGAGACGAGTTGCTAAACCCATCGGATGTCAAAAATGAATGGCCACTAGATGGTGGGAATATTAGTGATAATCATAACGGGAGGTAGTCACTGCACAGGAGTAATGAATACAATTGCCTGGGAAACACAGTATCAGAAGATTGATCTCCAACATCTGCCTGGAAGAAGGTAGAAGCAAAATACTTGCAAATACTTCCCAAAGAAACCGGACAGCTGCGTCCGTGGCCAATACATTAGTCCCCCAAACACTCTGAGATTCCATTTTTCTTCTCAAATGTAACATTAAAGACTGTGACTTCTCAACAGTTGACCATGAACTCCCGTGGAGCTAATTCTCATCTTTGGAACACATCAAAATGAAACTGGACGATACTGAAATTCTTTTTAAAAGAAATTATTATTATTTTAATTTTATTTTTTGTCATGAACAAATTTTTTAACCTCAAAACACCGAAATGGAAAGGATCTTACTTTTTTATTATAAATTTTATCCTGTTGCCCACTTGAAGGATTTTCTCCAGCCGAGGAATTCCATACCAAGAGGGACTCCGAAATGGAATGTTCTCCGGCAAACCTTCCACAAAAAGGTCGGTTGGGTGTGCCTCAAATTTCTGGTAAGGGACAGCCTTCGGTTCAGTGCTCCCCAAAGCCTCAGCTGTTAGAAGAGGCAGCCACACAATTTGTAAGTTCACAGCAGGCGGGAGGGGGGGAAAATCTACCAAGAAATCTCCTGATCTGTAGCTGTGATGCTCAGCCCCTCGGCTACGGCTAGGAGTTAAGCATGTCGTTAAGAGGATGAATATAGAAACTTCCCCACAATTGCAACTAACCGCCCAGACATTTGCCTCTCCGCGCACGTTTCTGTCGGCACCGCATTTGCGCTGCACCGCAAGTGGCGACAGGAGAGGACATGTGCTTCCATTCCTGCCCCGGGCAATTTTTTTTTTTATAAGTAATACAGGAGTGCCACCCAACTGGTTCTAGTTAACGGGGTCAGATGCTTAGCATGGAGGAAGGGAAATTTTGGAAACCGAGACTTTTGCTTCAAACGTCAACCATTTGTGTGCCCGGTTACAAAAGAAGAAGCACATGAAAAGGTATTTATAGGTTTTTTTTTTAAAAAAAAGACAACAAGCAGGGAACCCATAATGACAAAGAACATGCCCTTCAAACCCCTTCCGTTCTCAACCCACCTTGAAAAGCGATTGACCAGGCTTACCAAATTTTTTGCAGAATAACTGGTCAACCATTTTCCTCAGTTTGGTAATTCGGGCATACCACTCCTCTTTCACTAGAAACAATGAGAAAAGGCATTCTTGTTGGGAGTGCATTCATCCATTAGTTCCTCCCTCAGATCATCCTTAAGAGTATAATGGACCAATATTTTAAGAAGGGTTACGGTTAGCAGCACCTTAAAAACCATCAGAGGGGAGAAGTTGCCGTCATAAGACCTTCACAGACAAGCCTACTCTATCACTAAGCAATGTACAACTAATCTAAAGCAGTTGGTGGCAGTTGGTGGGTTCTTATGTCATGTTCCATAGTTCTTCTGTGAACCTCAGCTTTCAAATACGACTATGATATCCATCTTCAGACTTCTGGATAAGTCAAATGCAAGTGATAAGAACATAAGAACATAAGAGAAGCCCTGCTGGATCAGGCCACAGCCCATCTAGTCCAGCATCCCATCGAACACGGTGGCCCACCAAATGCTCATGGGCATCTCAAGCAGAGACAAGAGGCATTTCCGCACTGAATCGCGTTCGAAACGGAACGCGTTCAGGCGGAAAGCTTAAGCCAGCTTCGGGCGCTTTCCCCGTTCACACACAGACGCGCCAGAACGCGTGTAAACGCGTTCCGGAGCGTCTGGGTGCGAATGCTCAAAGCGCCCGAAGCTGGCTTAGCCGGCAAACGCCGGCAAGGGGCGCGATGACAGCCGCGGAGGCAGATCGACAATCAGCTGTTTGACAAACAGCTGATTGTCAAAGCCGCGCGGCGTCGGAGGCGCGCCGGCAGCCGTTCGGGAGACAGAAGAAGCGCGAACGCTTCTTCTCCCGAACGGCTGCGGGCGGCTCGTCCGCGTTGGAACGCGTGTAGAGCACTTCGAAGTGCTCTACATTTCGAACGCGGAAAAGACAGCTGCGGACACGTCGGAACGCAAGCCGCGCGCGGCCAATGCGGATGACGTGTCCTCAGCTGTCTTTTCCGCGTTCTGTTCAGCCCCGTGCGAAAACGTCTAAGGACAAACCTTTTCCTACTCTTGAATCCCAGCAAATGGCCTTAGGCCATTTGGTCTCCTAAATCTTGTAACAAGAACTTCTCTAATGCAACTGATGATCTCCTAGATCTTGTAACAAGATCTTGCCCATTGCAACTGATGATCTCCTAGATTTTCTTACAAGAACTTCTCTAACGCAACTGATGGTCTCCTAGATCTGGAGATCATCTATTGCATTTAACTCTTCCAGAAGTCAGATCCTCTAAAGGTGGATCTTGCAGCTATATCCAAAAGCTCTGGATCACAAAAGAACTATGGAACACGGCGTAACAACCCCAAAACAGCAACAAGTGAAGCTGCAACCAGCCATGGAAGCCTACATTCTGCCAATGACATATATGTCAAAACATCTGCAGTTATACTGAAAATTTGTAACTTAATTTGCCAATGTAAAGGGATTCTGTCTTTCTCATTTATTTAAATCTTACCTTGTTCTTGCGGCACTCAGACCCTCGTCTATTCTACCAGGGGAAAAATAAAGTTCCAAACCTAGGAAGTAGCTGATGATGGCCATCAAGCTAGTATAGGGAATCTCCAGGGTCAAAAGGGCAAGCTACGGTACATCCCTAGGATCAAACAGCTTTTCTTCTCTAAGTGGTCTGTTCAAGAGGCATTAAGGTGGAAACACAAAATGGAAAATCACTCAGATGGAGATGAATAAGAAAGAAACCGCAGGGTAAACTACCAGACTTTTGTGGTTCAGACTAGTTCTCTGCCATGAAGTTCTGGGCAGTATCTTTTGCCTTCAGCACAGCCAATTGAGAGTTTTGTCCCTGTGCTACCAGTAAAAAGACTAAAAATAAACCAACAGGGCCACTGATGCAATATACTCTTACCTCCTGCAACAGGTTTGTCTAATGGTAGATCTTCTCGCGTGGAATTCAGCAATTCATGCCTGCAAACGTTAAATGCAACCACACACATCAGATTCAACACTCTGCTCTTGCAAGATCCATCTTAAGCCACACAGAAAAGTTACTTACTCATTAAGTAAAAGCTTTTGCAAACGACTTTCTTCATTTAAAAAAAAGAAATCCTGAAGCGATTTAGAATATGAACTTTAAAATGAAGTTAAAACCAATTAAAACAAAATATTGAAAATGGAAAGAAGAACTGGGTTGGCTTAATATTACATGTATAATAGATTGACCGATTTGTAGCCAATAGTTTTTTTAATGAAATGAATATACAGTAAATACATCCTATAAAACTTAACACTTGACATTTAATATAGAAGCAGTAAGACAAACCTAGGAGTGCAACTGAAGGGACAACATCTTAAAAGACCAAAAAGTTGGAGCCAAAAAATAAGTAACAAGGAAGTCATTTGATAAACTGAGCAGTCTTGGGATCAATAGCAGAAATGAACTTAAGACGCCCAGAAACAATTGGTGGGTCACTGTGTGAGATGGAATGCTGGACTAAATGGGCTGTGGCCTCATCCAGCAGAGCTCCTTCTATATTCTTATCTAGAACAGGATACCTGGGTACCACCTTCAACACAAGCCATCTACTCTAGTGAGCCAGTTTGGTCTAGTGGTTAGGGAGCCAGACTCTTATCTGGGAATACCAGGTTCAATTCTGCCCTCCCCCATGAAGCCAGCTGGGTGACCTTGGGCTAGTCATAGCTCTCTTCTGAGCTCTCACAGTGCCACCCACCTCACAGGATGTCTGGTGTGGGGAGAAAAATAGAAAAGCTTTGTCAGCCGCTTTGAGCCCCCTTAAAGGGCGAGGAAAGCAGGATATAAAGGCCAACTCTTCTTCTTCTTCTAGTACCCTGTCTCAGTTGCTTATGGAATTCTCAAGCTAAAGACAAAGGCAAAACCTTCACCTGCTCCTAAATCCATCTGAATGGCACTGAGAGGCATCCTGACTGCCTTTTCAACTTAGAGGTGGGACCTCAGCATCCATTCTAGTAGATATAGAATTACCCATCTTCCATGAATTAAGTCAAGCCCTGCTGGATCGGACCAGAGCCCATCTAGTCCAGCATCCCAACTCACACAGTGGCCCACCAATTGCTTCTGGGTATCTCAAGCAGAAGACAAAGGCAAAATCTTCACCTGCTTCATTCTAGTAGGTACTCACACGTGTGCCCTCCATGAATGAATCTATAAAACCACAAGAGGAAGAGGAGGAGGAGAAAAGTTGACTTTTCTACCCTGCTTTTCTCACCCATTTAAGGGGACTCAAAGCGGCTGACAAAGCTATCTATTCTTCTCCCCACAACATACACCCTGTGAGGTAGGTGAGGCTGTGAGAGCTCAGAAGAGAGCTGTGACTAGCCCAAGGTCACCCAGCTGGCTTCGTGGAGGACAACGGAATCAAACCTGGCTCCTTTAACCACTACACCAAACTGGCTAATCTTAACACTAAAGATTTTTTCAAATGAACCACCACTTACTTCTTAATTATGAATCGTATTCTTTCCTTTGCTAGCAAAATCCTTTCGAGGCGAGGTATCCCATAAGTGGAGGGTCTCCGGAAGGGAATTCCTTCGGGCAGCCCTTCCACGTACAGATCTTCAACATGGGACTGGAACAGGGGGTAGGGGATGGACACCGGAACCTTTGCGTTAATTGCTTCGGCTTGGATATAGAAAGAAAAACAAAACAAAAACAGTTTAGCACACCAGGCAAACAGTTATTAAGATACATATTAAGCTACCATACAAGAGGCATAGATTCTTTTAATTACTGTAAGACAATACAGTGAAATTGATTTTGACAAGAAGGAAGGAGTATGATCTTTTTCTCTAGAAGTTCCTGGTCAATAAGTCCCAGTAGGAATGCTGGGAGATGTAGTCCACTGTATGAGCCCATGTTCTAAACCAGCACAAGATCCTCACTTATGTAGGAGTGCAGAATCAAACTGGGAGACTACCACATAAAGGTCCTGCATTCTAAGATCAGACACAAGATCTGACGGGCAAAGGCCTATGCAATGGCAGGCTTGTTTTGAAAAGCAGGATGGCTGCGTACTGGTAGCAGCCATCTGGCCAACAACTGGTTTCTTCTCCTCTAGAATGGCACATTAACTATTATCTGAGCAACCAATAGGAGACTCCATTGCTATGTCTGTCAACAATCATTTCTGCATGGACTTTTAATCTGGATTAAGGGTCCATGTAGAACACTTCTAGGCCACATGGATCTGAAGATTAATGAGGATCTATGGGGTTATGCCTCCTGCTTGTCTGCTCTGTGTGCACAAGAGAGAACCAGATTCGTGATCTGGAACTATCAGGGTGGGTGATTTTCAGTGCGCCATAGTGAACCACCAAAAGACATACACACCCAGGATCCAAGGTGTGGGGTGGGCAGCTGCAAAGCCCAAGCTTCCAGTGACCTGTACCAGCAAGCTCCACATAATCTGAATCAGTGGGACCCAGTGATCTGGATTACCACCATGGTAAGTGTCAAACAGTTTAGAATTTGTTATCAGGAACTGAAGAGTCACAATGAGTCAGCAACTCATGATTCAGAGTCTTATGACTCAGAGTCTCGTGAATCAGATGATTCAGTTTGTGATTCAGACTCATGCTGTAGCAGTAATTAAATGACATTCTTCTGAAACCTCATGACTTGCAGTTTGTGGGCTATAAAAAAAGCTCTTTGTTAAACAAGATTTTTTGTCTTGAGATTGCTGTTCAAAGAGAAGTTTGCATCAGAAAGGATTCTGAAATAAAGCTGCTGAACCTTCCAGTGAGGAAAGAAATATTTTTGTCTCTGGATTTAACTGGCTGAATAACTGTCCACCTCTTCTCTGAGATTGACAAGTGATCTGACTCCAGTCCAAATCTGCTACACTACGTGACAGTAAGTGCAGAAAAGGACTATGTTGGTCTAATGGCTATGGGGGTTCTGTCAACACTCACAATCTATCATCAAACATTCTGTTTATGGATGTGCACAAATGTTTTATTTGGATTTGATCCGTACTGAATCGAATGCCAGAAAATTCATATTCATTCGAAGATATTCCCTTTGATCGTGGTAGGATTCGTTACAAATGTTTGATATGAATCCCATACGAATCCCATACACATCTGCTCAGGATACATAAAATCCAACCTGGATCCGCTTTGAATCTGCGCTCAATCCACTTTGGATCCACTCAGGATCTGCTGCAGATGTGACTGGGCAGCCACTTTCCCACCACCTCCCAGGTTCCTAAATGTAACAAAGCTTTGTACAAATGTTCCGAAGCCTTCAATTTGAAATTGAATGTCAGCCTTCGAATGTGCCAACATTCGATGTGAATCCAAATGTCCGAATCCAGACGAATAACAAATAATATGAAAATTCGTGCACATCCCTACTTCTGTTATTCATACAGGTTGCAGAAAGCAGCTTTTCCTAACGCTTAATTTCAATCTTAGTTTTAAAAAAATCCCACAAACATGAAACAAATGTCCCTCCCTAAGTCTGCAAAACCAACACGGCTACAAACACCCTTTGAAACTGGCAATGCTTAGACAACAAAAGGACAACATGCCCTAAAGAAATTCAGGTTTTACAGAGTATAGAATTCAACCATCTGTATTCTTTTTTTAAAAAATAAATAAAATAAAAGGTTTTGAAAACTTCTAAATGCTGGGAATTGTTTGGAGGGTGACCATGTTGCGAAGACATACCATATTTTCTTTCAAATAACTCTTCAACTTGCTTTCTCAAGTCTGTAATGCGGGCATTCCATTTCTCTGAAAGGAAAAATAACATTAACCCAGACGTAAGATAAATCAGGATTCTATGATATCAACCAGCTAAATTCAGAATTTACGGAATTTTGCCTCGCTGCTCAGACATCAGTAGAAGAAGGTACGCCCTTAAAATAACCTCTCTGTAAACATTCTAAACCACCATCTATGTGAAGCTCTCCAAAATTAGCTTTCTTAATTCAGGGCTCAGTGCCAGCAATGCATTTCCATGATGATTAAGCGTGAATGAATGAAGGAGCTCATGAATTTCTTTAACGCAGATCCTAAAATGTTTAATTGAGAGGTCTGTCAAAAGGCCAGAGTTACGAGTGTATGAAGCCGTATTGAAAAAAAAAATTAAAGAGATTATAAAAGACTTATACAACTCCCCAACAATATCTGCACCCAACTGGAATGCTTCCTATATTTACATTTTTCTATCATGCATGTGATGAAGCAATTTCACAAGGAGAATGGCTTGAAAGGAACTTTTCAGTGAAAGATATACCCAAGTTAAAGATCTCTGGTCATTGCTCCCTCAATTAACCTACATACACCTAGATCAACCCACATACATGATGAATTAAACATAGTAGACCTAGTCCAGCAGGCTGCCCTTACGATGGCCAACCAGTTGCACATGGAAGGTGACGAAGAGATCATGAACACTGGGAAGGTCATCAATTTTCAGAGACAAAGTTATTTCCTTGTTCCTGTTACTTTCATTCAACAACTGCTCTGAATAAAAAGCTGTCCTTCCTCTTTGCATCCATATCTTCTCCTTACTTTCAGAAGCCTCCTCCAGATAGCAGCCGAATAACCCACTAACAAATGATACCTTGAGATATTATTACCCCTCCATTATTCCTTGTTAGCTAGACTGCTCTAGGTGTGCCTTGGTCTTGGCACATTTTAAGTAGCACGTGCATCTGGGAAGAGGCAAGCACTAATGATGTGCACAAATGTTCTAAACATTCAAAATTCTGTCAAATTTGGTTGAATGTGGACGTTCGAATTCGAATAGAAAGTCTACAATTCGAATTTAAACATTCGAACAAATTTCAAATGTTCCACAACATTGATTCGAACGACTCAAAACATTGTCACTGATAGTACGGGACGAAAGCAGGATGCATATGGGATAAAACGGGATGCGTATGAAATGCATACAGATATGTATAACACATACAAATGTTGTCAACATTCGCATCTTCAGATTCAAATCTAACGTTCAAACAAACGGATTCGAATGCATTTGATTCGAATCGGATTTTTTTGCATTTAGATCCTAAAAATTCAAATCAAATCAAATGTTTGGATAATCGACTCGATTCACATTCAAATTAAAAAAACATCCGTAGACATCCCTAGCCAGCACCAGTTGGAAACCCACACCAGATGCTTTATACTTTTACATTCCTCAGCCTTCCCGTATTCCTTAGGCTGACCCTCCTGCTGCGACACCTAGTGCTCTTTCACAGGTTATCTTAATTGAAAGCCTTCGCCTTCGCCAAGCCCATCATCCAGGTGTGGGCCATGAAGCTCTGCTAGGTGATTTACAGGTTGAATTGCGGCCAGAGGACCCTGTGCGTCCAACAGAAACACTGAAGACCACTGTACCACAAGAGTTTTGTAAGAAGTTGCTAAAGACATTCGTGGCACTGGTCACTACAGTGGAAGAGGCTGGATGACTCCAGTATAGTACGGGTTAACCCGAGTCCGTGTGAGGATCAATAACAGAGACTGACCCAGGTCAGGGTAAAAGGTCAGCCCAGGACTCCTGCACCCAGTTTCTCTAATGGAGAACGAAAAAAATCATCCCAAGAAGATCCTAGGGTTCCCAAAAGCTTCACAAGAAATCATTTCACCTTTCGTAATTGCAAAAACGTTTTCGTACCTTTGCTTTGGGGCAGAAAAGGAGATGAAGAACAGTAAGCAGAAGGTCACCAAGACTGACCAACATTACATTATTCCAGACTTTGAAGCATGTCCTCATGACATACTCACATATACCATTTACAAATCTCGCTCCAAATTTCATATTCAAATTTCATATATCCTACAAATGTTATTAAATACTCCTGCTGCAGGGTGTGACACGCTTTATATATGTCCAGGATTAGTACTGCAAGTGTTAAATAAGTGCTAGGCAGCAGAACTTTACTGAAACACACAACAGCAAGTGAGCATCACAGAAAGCCAATACTCCTACACATGTATTACTAGTACATCTCCAAGTTCTGCCTGTTATCTAGCCTTAACAGTAACCTACACTGCCATAGAGTTCATCCACCTCTGCCATCCAGTTAATCGCACACATTATTCACGCCAACAAAGATGTTCTCATGGCCTTGGGAGTCTACAGTACCAGGGGCCAGAGTCCATAATGCTTCCTCCTGCACAAGCCAAGCAATGTCTGGGTCTAAACATGGCAACCTAAATGCCAAGATCACACATTCAACATCACATATGGAAGTCCTCTGCCCTATTCTGCTGGAAATAGCCTTTGTGGTGGGTTACTAAATGCTATCCTCCAAAGAGAAGGGCTGCAGGATTTCGGTCTACTACAGGATGCACCAAAGCATTCAAGACATGGGAGCAGCAGAAGCCCAAAGACCCACTACCACCTGGAGACCAACACGCTTTTGGGTAGATCTATGAATATCCATAAGAACATAGGAGGAGGCCTGCTGGAACAGGTCACAGCCCATCTAGTCCAGCATCCTGCCCCACACAGTGGTCTACCAACTGTCCATGGGCATCTCGAGCAGAGACAAGGGCAAACCTTCTCCTGCTCTCCAATCCCAGCAAATGGCCTGAGAAATATCCTACTTGTCCTCACTGTCTGAAAGATGTACTTAGGCACCCATTCTAGTAGCCAATGATACATAAGTCATCCATGAGTTTGTCGAACCCTTCCTTAAAGGCATCTTGGCTGGTTGCTATCACCACCTTTTCTGGCAGCAAATTCCATAGACCGATGACCCTCTGAGTGAAGAAATGCTTCCCCTTGTCTGATCCGACTCTCCTACCCATCAGCTTCATAGAATGCTCCCTGGTTCTTGTGTGACAGAGAAATGTTCTCTAATCCACCATTTCTATACCGTGCATGATTTTATATACGTCAATCAGGTCCCCTCTTAACCGCCGTCTTTCCAGGCTGAAGAGGCCTAAAGGCTGTAGTCTGATTTCATAAGGGAGGAATATATAGCCCTATAATGCTTTATGAGGGATAATGGTGTCTTTCACACCCTTGAGCCTCATACCCCAGAGGGATGCAAGTCGGAAGTCACCTCCAAGGGACCTGACCTGAGGTCTTCATGACCAGTTCTGCAGGGCGGGAGAACTCAAAACACGGTTTCATCTTTCTGAAGCTACCACTGTGATGGCCACTACAAAAACTGTCCTGAATTAAACATCACATTCAGTCTACAGCTAGTAAATCTGGGATTAACCAGTGGACACAACCACAAAGTTTGTGTGAGACCATAAAGTAATATCATGTTTTTGCACTTTGGTAAGAAGAAAAAGAAATGGCTTTTCTACTCCATTTTTCTCACCCATTTAGGGGGACTCAAAGCAGCTGACAAAGCTTCTGTTCTTCTCCCCACAACAGAACACCCTGTGAGGTAGGTGGGGCTGTGAGAGCTCAGAAGAGAGCTGTGACCAGCCCAAGTCACCCAGCTGGCTTCATGGGGGAGGCCGGAATCGAACCCGGTATTCCCAGATAAGAGTCCAGCTCCCTAACCACAGCTGAAACCTCTTCTCATGCTCAAGATATTCCAGAAAAAAAAGAAACATGGTGAAAGCAACAAAAATATACCAGAAAAAGTCAGGGATTGATTCTTACACTTACCGAAATTGAACTCTCTTGCTTTTCTTCTGCCTGAATTAGCAGCATCGTTCACCGGTTCCACACTCTTGGTTTTCTTATGGGGTGGTAAATATTCATCATCGTCTTCAGGCAGGAAAAACACAAATACAAGCATCACAGCTTCTGTTAAGACTCGTCTCTTAATGTCTTTTAGAATGTTACAGTTATTAAAGCGACATTATTTACTGTTGGAGGAGAAGGCAAACTATTTCAGAGAAAGAAATGCTGCATGCATGGCCTCTATGAATTGGAATTATGGGAACAGAATATTGGCACCCACTCTGTACACAAGGCAAACGCACATGGTATCCCATACAGAAGGACAAAGCAATAAATAACCTTGGAAAAATAAATGGAAAGAAAGAAAGAAAGAGAAACAGGGAGGGAGGGAGAAAGAAAGAAAGAAAGAAAGAAAGAAAGAAAGAAAGAAAGAAAGAAAGAAAGAAAGAAAGAAAGAAAGAAAGAAAGAAAGAAAGAAAGAAAGAAAGAAAGAAAGAAAGAAAGAAAGAAAGAAAGAAAGAAAGAAAGAAAGAAAGAAAGTTCTCTCTGATCCAGTGGTTTAATAACAGCTTGACAAAAGATATAATCAGGAGGAGTTATGAGAAAGATAGAAAACTGGTTTCTCTTCTAAGGAATAACTCTTGGAATTGAAAACCTAAGCAACTAGGAAGTGATTGGTAGTATTTCTGGCACAGATAGCTAAATGTAACCATCAGAATGTAAATACAGATCATTTTCTCTCCCCCAAAAATGATTTTATTAAATTACTATTCATATGAAATGTTAAAACCACATACTAAATCCCCCAGTTTTAAAAGCAGTCAAGGGGCTGTTGGGAACACAGGGAAATAATCAGAAAAAAAGTCGTGCAAAAAACTGTATTGTGTTCTAAGCAAACACCTAACAAAAGACAAAACCCTAACTTTTCTTTAACTGAAAACCAAAGAGAAGGAAAGGAAGACACGGAACTTAAGAAATAGAGTTGGCTTTTATACCCTGCTTTTCTCACCCTTAAGGGGACTCAAGATGGCTGACAAACCTTCTGTTCTTCTCTCCCCAACAGACACCCTGTGAGGCAGGTGGTTCAAAAGAGAGCTGTGACTAGCCCAAGTTTGCTCAACTGGCGTCATAGAGGAGTGTGGAATTGCACTGGGGGTCTACAAGATTAGAATCAATCGGGACCAAACTGGCTCACTTACAGGGAACAGATCTAAGTCAAGTATGGTTCTAATCGGGTAACACAGTTCACCCATTATCTCGGTATTTCAGGTGGAATTTAAGGTAGTCATACAGGAAGAAATTCACTCGCACTAATCCCCTTCACAAACTATGTCACAACCGCAGCCCTCTAACCTGCAGGTAGGAACAGCTCCAGCTTTTTACATTTTCGCACAGCTGTGCCTCTCTTGTGACAATAAGCAAAAGGACTGGCGATCCTTTCTTTCAACCGTTCAATCAATCTTTGCAGCTAAATTCACAACACATGGCAAGAAACTAGTAGCAAGGTCCAAGATTTTCAAAATCTAGACTGGAAACCAGGTTCTCATGATAGAAAGATTCCTCTTAACAATCCACGTACATCCACTTCTATGTTACTGATTCGGAGGGACTAGTTGATGTTTTAAATCCTGTGCAGCAACCTACCAGAAACAATATCAGATACTCCTGCCCATGCCAGAAGATGTTCCCAAAAGTTTTAAGCAGGGTGAGACAGAAGAGGCAGATGTGAGACATGGGATTCCACGGGGAAACATGCTGAAATATTGCACATTGCCATGTTTTTTCTGCTTTATAAAACTCCACTGGGTTTGCCAAAACACTTTGCTACTACCTTTCTTCAACAAACTAAAGTTACTGAACACGACCAACAAACCATCATTATGGATGCAAAACCTTATTCTTTGCAGGAACCTTCAAGAGATCTTTCTCTCTAAAGAACCATTCTCCAACAAGGTCTATGTATGCATTCACTGCCCAAACCAAAAGCCAACAAAAACGGCTAATCAAATCATTTGGCTTTACGTTCACCAGTTGCTTCCCACAACGCCATCACTTCTAGAAGGCAACCGTCAAAAGTACCGGCAACTTGCTTTCAATATTTCAAGAGGACTATCTTGCCCAACAAACATCATCTTGCACCATGAGAAAGTTTCAGTTTTCTTTTTTCTTTTTGTTAAAGGAGGGAAATATGGAGTAAATGTACACAACGGCACATGATTTGAGATTCTTCTGAAACAAGTGAGCAAAAAAAAAATTAGTTGAGAAAATGGCCAACCTTCAATGGTCACTTCCACTTCAGGATCCTCACTTGTTTCAGAAGTGGCATGTTGTGAAGAATCTGAAAAAAGCAGAACACAAAACCAAGTCTGAACGGCGCAGGCAATGAAAGAGCATATTGACTTTGCGGCGTCTAAACCAACTTGTGTCGTGTATCACAGGTAACACAAATACACAAATGCACAGGCCAAATTGCTTTATTACAAATCGGTTTAGGTAGGCCCCAGGGTATGATGGTAAAGAAAAGGTGGATTTTAAAAGACAGAGCTGCTTTTCTCAAAAGTCACTTTACTAAAGACGTGGAAGACTATGACAGTGTTTACAAAAAGTAGTTCATTGACTGCTGAGTCAAAATTTAGGGTGGTACATGAAATGATCACCTTTTGATGGCATGGCAAGTGGCTTCCATCTTCTCAAGGAGGAGCACCCTAAGCACTGGATCCACGGGATGGCCTGAAGAGGGCAGGATGAAACTGGAAATCTCTTGCTGATCCCTCCACATAGATGTGGATCAAAATGAAGTTTGGTGTGCACTAAGGCCAGGTTCGCTCTTCCAGTTTTACTCTAGTATAACAATAAGGATCCAACACGGTGGTGGCCATTCACACTACAAGTGCTAAACTACCCCTGCACCGGGCCAGCAAATCTTGTATGTATGAACAGCCAGCCCAGGGCTGTTCGGATCGCCACAGTAACATCCAAAGCAACATCCGGTGAGAGGCCAGAAGTTGCCATTGTGATCCAGCAGTGCCACACCCAAAAGAGGTGAAACTCCATCTTCCCACAGACAACCTTTCAGGAGACAACTCAATTTCTGGGGGGGGGGCACTCTAGGGTGGCTGTGGTGACAGAGCAACACAGATGCACCAGATCAGTGCGCAGACAGACACTCTCCAGCAGGTAAGTGTGAACAGACCCAAGGAAAGGCTGCCATTAACACAGCATCCTGCTTCACCCACCACAAAACCCTTCGGTGAGGTGGCGCTCAGTGAGAAATACATTCCAGCTGATAAAGGAGATACCAATGGTGGAGACAAAAGGGAATCCACTGGCGTATACACTGCTTTTAGTGCCTTTTCCTTATCCTAAGCCAGAACAACACCAAGCTATGAGCAGCCTAAAGGCCTACTCTTGAGGTTCTCAAATGCTGCAAGAAGCAGACAGGTTCCAAGGTACTGGGCCCGCTCAACGGTGGCCTCCTCTCTTATTTCTGCACTACTACTAAGTCTATCACTGTATCAATTGTTAAAATTCCCATAAATTGCCAAGAACAGATTTTAAAAGTGACAGGGAGGAACCCTCTATTAATACAAGGGAGTTAATAAATATGGAGATAAAGGAGACCAAATTGTTCTTATTCAGGTGGGATTCAACTTGATATCTTTTATTCATTTATTTAAACTGTAGACCTAAAAACTGTCCAAGCAATCTGTCTCAACAGGGCACCAATGCTACCACGTCAGACTAGAATAAGGGACATTCGTGATTTCACAGTATTTGCTATAAGAGTAGATTGAACTTCCCTTTTATCAGAGGAAGTTAGCCACCAAAAAGGCATTTTGAGAATGGAAGCAAAATTCTTCAGCATCATCCTTGGTGTACATTTACTTACAAGGTTACTCAGGACCTCTTCCAATACCATCCTGAGACAGACATCTAGAAGATCGTATTTACTAAACACACCTGGAGTTATTCTCTTGCTTACTAACCTGTTTGTGAAAGCAAACTGTTCTGCAAATACTAAAAGATTAGCTTTCAAAGATTGGTTCGGAATCACTTGTTTTCCAAAATGCCAACTCGACATAAAATGAAACATTGGATACTCACCATGAGACAGGGATATGCAAAGTTAAATCAGGAGACCTCCAGAAGATAATAGGCTAAACTCTTTTTCTGCCAGAGAATGAGGCAAGGGGGGGGGGGGGGCAATCACTAATGTACCCCTCTGTCTCTAGCCCTCCATTCCACAATTTCTTTGACTAGAGGTACCATGAGCATGGAGTAATCCAGACATGCTGCTTCAAACCGTAATGCAATCTTATTTTGTTCCTATTTTCCTTTCCTTTTTTCCTTTTTTTTTTAAATGGGAAAGATAAGCCAGGCCTGATCTTGCATGACTTCTTCTCAAAACCATCAATCTGAGCCAGCATTTGGTGAGATGACCAAAACGCACTGTATTAAGCCTGCTTACCCCAATCAGGCAATGGAGAGGGCTGGAGTTCTCCCAATCATCTCCCAGAATCACCAGGTCACAGTGAACATCCAATATTTCATTCCCAGAACACAGATCAGAAGACTCCAGAAAACAGCAGGTACAACAAAGTTCAAATGTCCAGTTGAGCAGGAGACCAGAATTCATGTTTCTACACACCATTTATGAACAGTCTATTTCCAAAGACAAAGATCTATACGGAAATTAGGAGCAAAGGGCATTCTAAACTAGCAGCAAGCTAATATCTAGAGCAGAAGCGAAACCTAGTAACTTCAGGTCATTGAGAAGATGAATAAAAGGATTCTGAGTCAAAGGCCAGAAAAGGCATCTGTCTTGCTTCTGTTAACTCCTCTGAACTGAGAAAGGTATCTGATAACATCACTATTCTCTGTGGTTGCAAAGTGATCCATTTTGGGTTTACCCTATTTGCTGATAATATTCTCAAAAACTACACAGAACAGTTCTAGCGACTCAGGGAAAGTGTGGACTTCTGCTTAAGGCACTAGCTTCTTCATGTGACATGACATCAAGGATTGTAAGAAAACACAACTACTGAGGTATCTTTTATGCTACATCATCAGCTTCAAAAGGCTTTGTTAAGAACTCCATCTTCCTATCCATAGGATCTAGAGGAACAGTTTCTCTCTCTTTTAGCAGTACTGAGGTTGACAACAGGGTTGCTACCGGCCCATCTATCATGGGTTTGTGTGTGTGTGTGCGTGTAAGACCTGGTCTGATCCTTGTCCTCCAACACACCTAGTCTAATAACTACCTAGGATAGTTTTTATTCTTTGTTGGTCACTCCTGTTTTTTCTATGACTTTGAGGAATGTCCTCAAAAAAGAACAGAGCAAGTTGCTTGTAGGTGGAAAGAGACCATTTGCCTTGGAACAATGTTATCCTTGCAAAGGAGGAACTTGCAAATGTACAGAAGGAAATGGGATAAATCTTGCAATTGGTTGTTGGTGTTGTGTCATCCTTTTGTCACATCCTCCTAGGAAGAACAGGCGTTTCACCTTTTGTTTTCTAGGCACAGATAAGCAGAGAACCTGTGGTCATCTAAATGCCTTTTCTTGATATTCCATCAAATTTTGTTTTATTGGCCTTCATTTAAATATGCTTTTTTGTTGTTGTTTGTAAATGTACCTTCTGTCTGATTTTAAATGTTGTTACCCACCCTGAGACATTTGAGTATAGGGCAGGAAAGAAATACAAATAAAAACAGAAGTGATCGAGGTGAGGTTTCCTTTTCAATCTATCCTCAGCATAAGGTGGGAGACATTATCCATAAATTTCTTAGCAGCTGACCATAGTTATTTTTAAAATATCCATATAAGCAACATCAAACCTCTATACTACCTCTATACCTGTTAATAAACCATACTGCAAGAATGCATGAGAATCATACACCTACAAAGAATCATATTGCCAAATGCATTGTACCTGAAAAGAATGCCCACAGAATGAGAGAACCAGGAAAAAGTAGGTAGCTTTAACAACACATAAGGCATTCACATGCAAAGGATTTTCTACAAATGTCCTGTTACTCCAGGTGAAATAGCACTCACTACTTACCATGGAGGCAATTTTCAGAAGGTTGGAAGAATTCAGCTATCAATGGGTTAAAGTTTCAGGCCAACTTTGGACAGACCACAGAGAATGTTCTAGAAAAACTCAAGGCTCTGCAACCCTTGTCAATTTCTCCAGAGGAACACTGGACACCTGGGCAAAAGGATACTAAAAAAAAAGCAGTGAACAATGCCCAAAATGGAAACCAAGATTATTTTTACTGTCTGAGGGGCCCAGCCACAATCCATCTAGATTGGATTCATCCAGTTCACAAAGCTGGGAACCATCACTTCTCTTCAAGTGCTGCTGAACAGCAAAGGTGAAGCTCATAAAGTTTTTAAAAGTTGCTAAGATCTTACAAGATCTGAAGAAGCTGAAAAAGAGAAGGCTACCAAAGTGGTTGCTGACCTGGTGTAATAAATCAATACCAAACCATAAGGAAAATCCACAAGGAACTCCAAAACTACTTGTAACATTACCAGCAGCTTCGTATAGATATGAAAAGGCATGGGAGATAGCATCAAACAATCTCTAAGAAACCCCATATGTGAATCTCAAGGAGTCCATTGCGAATCCTTGAAATCTATCTCAAAGTGGGAGCAAAACCACTGTAGAATTACTCTCATACCTTAACTTGGTCACATAAGACACCATAATCAATGGCTATCAACAGTTGCTGACAGATCCAGAATAATCAACTGGGTAATACTTCCACTATCCCTGTCCTGAAATCTGTCATCTATTTGGACAACCAAGACAATTTCACAACCAGTACCATCTCCTTTCCTCTTTTCATGCCTGGAGCTGATATCTCAGAGCCGCTCTCGAGCATCCTGCCCAAGAAGATAATCTTCACCACAGAGCAACAGTTATTTCAAAGTTCAGGATCTTTTACAAAGTTCAGGACCATTTGTTGTTCTCTACACAAGAGATACCCTGTGAGGTAGGTGGGGCTGTGGGAGCTCAGAAAGAGAGCTGGAACTAGACCAAGGTCACCCAGCTGGCTTTGTGTAAAAAGGAGTTGGCTTTTATACCCAGCTTTTCTCACCCTTTTAAGGGGACTAAAAGCTGCTGGCAAACATTCTGTTCTTCTCCCCACAACAGACACCTTGTGAGGTCGGTATCAGAAAGACAGCTGGCTTCACGTAGGAGTGCAGATCGAATCAGGAGATTATCAGATAAGAATCCTACATTCTAACCACAAGACCTAAAGCAAGATACTTCACAAATTAAACTCTCACCAGGTTCTAGAAAAGGCCCACAGGGAATTACAAATGAGAAATTGACAAGAAGGTGGAGCGTCAGGTTTTTATAGTCCATGGATCACCTCCGCCAGCCATCCAGCAGCAGAGCATTAGCTGAGTTCTTCCAGCCCTTCTGTGAATTGCCAGTGCCAACCACCATTTTTCACAGACCTTTTAAAAAAAACTGCACATCCATCATTGCAGAATCTTTCTTTAAATACTCTAAGTATGTAAGCAAATAAGTATTTCAGAAGAAAAGTTCTAAATTTCATTCGGCAAACACTCTCTTTAAAAAGCACGGCCCCAAATAGAATGTAGCTATCCAAATAAGATCAGCAGAATTTTAAATAATATTGGGCATTAAAATAACGTTGCAAGAAGTTGAAGGACCTCAAGCAATGCATCTTCCACACTGAACTAGTAGGATTATGGTAGGACTAGGAGGGAAAATATTTCGTTTCAACATAATTTAAGGTGTATTTTTGTACGTACAATAAATAAATACACTCCAGAGTTTTGCCCACATAATTAAAGCTCTCAGGTTAACGATAAATGTTAGCTAAACTCATACGATACCCCATATTGCAAGTCATAAGATCTGATGGCCCATTTCACTAAAATTTAAAACTGGAACTGCTGAAAACTGAGCAGAGGTGGTTCGCCTGTTCCAGATTAAGTGATTTAAAGGTTTCTGATCACTTAAAATCAATTGAAAAATCCTATTTCCAGATGGCAGAATGGCTTTCTTTGAAGCATCTGTTCAATAAATATTTTCACTGCAAATAACTATTTTGGTTCACACCGATATACACAGAAAATGTATAAATTCATGCTTTCCTCTCGCTACACTTGACACAGAAAACTTTTGATCCTTTTGAAAATGAACAGAAGTTCAGAAATCAAGATTTAAAGTCTCTGTAAATCCAGAGCTCACCCGCATGCTGTGATCATGTTTACGAGAATATCATAGTGCATCATGTTAGCCGTACCTACTAGGAAAAGGCTCCCTAATAAAAAGAAAAGCTATGGCATTCACGAAAGAGGCATTAGGAGTCCATATAAACCAGGGTTTTTTGGACAGCTTCTTACTTGAAGGCAGGAGGGAGGGAAAATTGGGCCATCTTAGAAAGGTTTCTCAGAGGTTGTCCACAAGGAACATGCAAGACCACAATTCAGGGGACTAAAATAAAAATACAACCATGTGGAATGTAGAAATAATAATAATGCAAGACACAGACACGATGGACACGTTTGCATTAAGTGACCTTTTAATTTTACTTTAAAAAAACTTTCCTTTTTTTTTTTAATTTGAAAAGTTACATATCTCTAACCTTCCACTGGCAATTCCACATCTGTTCCTTCACTGCAATCAGAACCGTGGGTGCTCCCTTTAGATAAATATAAACACACCATCATAAAAATACAGAGGATGCTAAGTCAACAGTTGAAATTTCAGAATTAGTCATCCAAACAGGTACGAGTATAAAGGAGACATTTTATGACGTGGCCCATTTTACATCAAAATTTCAAATTACTGCCATGTTCATATAAAACCAAAAAGTATCGAACCAAGCAGTTCTAGGAAGACAGACGCCTTGCAAAAGGTAAAAACATCTCGGCTGTCAAAAATTCAGAAAACTCTTGCTGGAAATGTTAGGCACAATGTTTGAAAAATAGATTTGACGGCTGGGAGAGGGGAAAAAGCTCAAGTTCTACCCTAAAATCTTCAAGGTCTCTTCAAAAACAGAATTGTTCTTTCTCCTAATTCACCAACGTGTAAGACTAATGCAAAATACAAGAGAAGAACTGATCAAAACATCACTCAACACAATCCACGTTTCCTTAATTTCATTTTGGTAGGGAAGGACAGGCGCTTTGTAGTGTCCCCAAATGAAGAATTTAAAAGGGTTCTGATTGCTGAAGCAAAGAAAGAAGGAAGAAGAATTCTCCGAACGGACAGAAATCTCAAATTGGACTAGCGGGAACCATCAGTAGTGATGGCAGGCAGAACGCGGCTACCGGGGCACCAATGGTGTGATGAGAAACAGCCCTGTGAGGATGAACAAGTGAATTGCTATACCTGTGAGTTTTGCCATGGCAATTTTCTCATCAATCGACGAAGTTTCTGAAGGACCTGCTTTTGGTAAACAAAGACAGCCGTAAAAAAAAATAAAAAATCACTTTCCATGATTTTCTAGTTTTCCTTTACAAGAGCATGCTCCACTGAATCAAGCAATTGCAGAATCAAAAGGAGAACAATTCCAAGGAATCATTGGGCGCCTCCAAAGTATCTTCTAGATCGTATAGCAGCAACCATTCACCGCTTCACACAAAACCATGGCTAAATAAATACCTACTTTTGGTTTCTGTCTATCCATCACTCTACTGGCGGTACATGATGTTTAGAAATAAAGTAACAATTGCAAAGATGTTGCATGCACCAAATCAAAGTAGCATAAACCTCAGGTTTGCAAATCTCCTTGATGCAATGGCTGCTTTGTTTATATTGGTATAGAACTGATATGTGCACAAATGTTCTAAACATCTGAAATTCAATAGACCGATTGAATGTGGACATGCGAATTCGAGTAGAATGTCTTCACATTCAACTTTAAACATCAGAATGAATTTCAAGTGTTCTAAAACAACTATCATACGTATTTGTATGCATTTGCACTTATAATACGGGATACATATGGGATAAAACAGGATGCATACAAAATGCGTACAGATACGTATAACACATACAAACGTTGTCAACATTTGTATCTTTAAATATGAATGTTGTTGACGTTCGTATCTAACATCTGAATGAATAGATTTGAATGTATCAGATTCAAATTGGTTTTTGTTGGATTCAGATTTTAAGCATTTGAATCAAATAGAAAAAAAGACGTGGCTAAAAACAGTGACCGAGGAATGACTGATAGATGGACTCAACCTTTGAGGGTCTGGGTTTGCCAGCTTCCACTCATCCCCTCAACTACCCCCCAATTTTCTACCCACAGATTTCAATTCCATATCCACATCGATCTATTAATTGAGCCACTACACATTTCAGTTCTCAATTCTTCTTCCTAATTAACCATTTTGTCCATTAAAGTTCAGATCTGTCTACTGTGCAACTGAAGTTCGAGATACATTTCTCTCTCACAAGTGATCCATACCCAACAAACCAATATCAAGAAGGGAGACTGATAAAGAAAGACGACCAGCATGTCAAACTCATGCCAAATAGAGACCACCTGTTTCCACTACAGAATTTTGTTCAATCCATTATACCACTGCAGGACCCACCACCTGCCTCAGAAGAAGAAAAGTTGGCTTTTCTGCCCCGCTTTTCTCACCCACTTAAGGGGACTCAAAGTGGCTAACAAACCTTCTGTTCCTCTCCCCACAACAGAACACCCTGTGAGGTAGGTGGGGCTGTGAGAGCTCAGAAGAGAGCTGTGACTAGTCCAAAGTCACCCAGCTGGCTTCATGGGGGAGGGCGGAATCAAACCCGGTACTCCCAGATAAGAGTCCGGCTTGGTAACCACTAGTCCAAACTAACTCAGCTGGTAATAAAATGGCAGGATTATCACCAATTTTGGCAATCGCATAAATATACAGTGGTACCTTGACATACGAGTTTAATTCGTTCCGTAACCTTGCTCTTATGTCAAATCGCTCGTATCTCAAAGCAATTTTCCCATTAATCCATTCCAGCTCCCAAAACACCACCTCAGTTGTTTTTGTTATGTACTGTACTGTATTTACATACTCGTATCTCAAATCTTGCTCTCATCTCAAAGCAAAATATCACTCGCTCGGCGGCTTGTATCTCAAAACACTTGTATGTCAGGGCACTTGTATGTCGAGGTACCACTGTATACGACAAGTAGTCTTTTCCCTAAATCTAGGACCTGTGTTACATTGCTAAGGAGGAACAAGCCCAGCAGGGAAACAGTAACATCAGCTGTGTGTGCAACTTTAGTCTTAGTTCTATGTTGCACTGACTTTCCATTCCATCACTAGATGACGGGTCATAAAGGGAGACTGGAACCAGTGAATACACTCGCACTTCAAGACTCGCCTTTTGGCAAAACAAGTCTTGCAACCAAGTCTATTAAAATTAACCATGATCAGCCAAAGAAACTTGTAAGCAAACAGAGAATTGAAAGAGAAAGTCATGTCTAGAAATGATCACCATCCCCACTGCAGTCCAGAGCCAGTATTATTATAAGAACCTAAGAAAAGCGCTGCTGGATCAGGCCAAAACCCATCTAGTCCATTATATCATAGTAGGAGCCCTGCTGGACCAGGCGACAGCCCAGCTAGTCCAGCATCCTGTTGCACACAGTGGCCCACAAATTGCTTCAGGCATTCTCAAGTAGAAGAAAAAGGCAAAACCTAAAAGGAGCCCTGCTGGATCAGGCCACAGGCCATCCAGTCCATAAGGACCTAAGAGGAGCCCTGCTGGATCAGGCCACAGGCCATCCAGTCCATAAGGACCTAAGAGGAGCCCTGCTGGATCAGGCCACAGGCCATCCAGTCCATAAGGACCTAAGAGGAGCCCTGCTGGATCAGGCCACAGGCCATCCAGTCCATAAGGACCTAAGAGGAGCCCTGCTGGATCAGGCCACAGGCCATCCAGTCCATAAGGACCTAAGAGGAGCCCTGCTGGATCAGGCCACAGCCCATCCAGTCCATAAGGACCTAAGAGGAGCCCTGCTGGATCAGGCCACAGCCCATCCAGTCCATAAGGACCTAAGAGGAGCCCTGCTGGATCAGGCCACAGGCCATCCAGTCCATAAGGACCTAAGAGGAGCCCTGCTGGATCAGGCCACAGCCCATCCAGTCCATAAGGACCTAAGAGGAGCCCTGCTGGATCAGGCCACAGGCCATCCAGTCCATAAGGACCTAAGAGGAGCCCTGCTGGATCAGGCCACAGGCCATCCAGTCCATAAGGACCTAAGAGGAGCCCTGCTGGATCAGGCCACAGCCCACCTAGTGCAGCATCCTGCCGCACACAGTGGGTCACCATTTCCTTCTGGGAACCTTCAGGACAGACAGACTGGAAAACATGGGAGGAAGCAAGGGAACATAATCATCTTAGTACTTCATCTGATAATCACCAAGAGAATGTTCTTCCATCAAGGAGTGTACTGGGCCAAAAGATGCTTAACTTGAATAAGTGTGTCACTGTTCACTTGCACACCACCGTGTTAACCCCCACAGAACCTTTGAACGGGACTGGAAACATTCAGAAAAACAACTATAAAATGTATCCATTTTATATTTTGCTTTTACGTCTGCAACCCACACGGAGACCTTCGGGTATGGGGCAGAAGAGAAACGCAAGCAATAGATAAATGAGTAAATATAATCCAAAGTTTCTGAGGAAATGTTCATCTAGGAACTTGTGACAAACCAACCAGGCAATGTTTACTCAACCCAATTTATAAGTTGTTTAAAGAGAAGGTCCCTAGTCACTCTTTTCAGAAAACCTTTGCAGAGAAGCAAGGTTCCATCAGTGGAAATCTGGACCATTTTGCAAAACAACAATTAGGCTCGTTATGGTTACTTTGGTCTTTGCATCTTATAAATTAAAGCGCATGCTCAAAAAGTCTCCTCTCGTTTCAAAGGGGGTTTGAGACTATTAAGGCATCAACTCAGTAAACAGATTTTGAAAAATGTAGCCAAAGCAATAAACACTCATAGAAAATCATATTTCGCAGCCTCAAAGATCAGAGAACGGCAGATGCTTATTTATAGCACTGAAAGAAAGGCTAACGTTAGAAATATTATCATTATTCCAAGAGAGCAGGAGGGAGGCAGAAAATAGGGTGAGAAAGAGAGGGGAGTAGCCATAGACACCCAATTTCAAATCCATTCACAATGGATTCATGCTCCAACAGGCTTTCCTTCAACCTGCCCCCTCCCCCGTGTGTTTGACCGCCCAAGACCTCAGTCCGTATTGGCAAAAGTCCACATTCAGTGTTACCTGGCACGTTGAACTGATAATAGTCAGGGTCTTCCGATTCTTCTTTCACAGTTACCAGTTCAAGTCCTAGGGGACAAACAATGGTAATCAGTTTACACAACCTCTTCCCGTACAAAATCAGGAAACTCTAAGCTTCACCGTATCGCTCAAGGCCTCTCCTGCTGGGCTGTTACTGAGATAGAAACTCTCAGAAACACGCTATCAGTTGCTAGGTCTACACTAGAAGAATGGTTAACGAACAGATAAAGAACAGTTTTAACAATAACTCTTAGTGGAAAGAGGGATGGTCCACCAAGCACCCAGATATGTGAAGATATGTGGACGGTTACCACGACTTACCACGACTGCCCTGGAAAACACTAAATAGGATCCGTATATCTCATGGCATCTGCCAGGAGCCATTTAGGGACGCGCACAAATATTCATAGGCATTCGAAATTTGATCGAATGTGCTGAATTTTGATATTCAGATTCAAATAAAATGTCCAGAAATTCAAATTTAAACATTCAAATTGTATTTCGAGATTATCGGTTTGAAGTATCTGGACATTCGTGTGTGTACAGGTTAGTACATGGTGCGTACTTGAAGATCCGCCCCTTTCCCACATCTGTACACATTTGTACAGAACAAAAGCGGGTTGTGTATGGGATAACTACCAGGTGCATATGGACGTTTATGGATGCGTACTGATGTCAGGAAGATGCGCACGCACATCTACGCATCTCTTTGACATTCGGAAGTGCAAATTCGAATCAAAAATTTGAACGAATAGGTTCGAATGGAATTCAAACTGAATTTTGCTAAATTCAAATTTAAATAATTCGAACCGAAGTGAATTTTTGATTATTCGAATCGATGCAAATAGAATGTAAAAAAAAACCATTTTGTATAAATGGGGTAAAACATCTTCCCCTCTTTGGGATTGCAGAGCCAAACATCAGACTGCTGACCATATTGTGACCAGCTGTGAATTGAGGGCACGTTCAGGATTGGTGTCAGACTTTTTTGAAATAACAGGTGCAGTCCTTCAAGGGGTGAGGGGCATCTATACTGTTATATAGGGTCCCTTTAACTTATAAGAACTCTAACTTCTTATATTAGCTTCCTGTTTTAATTCTTGTTAGTCCATGTGTAACCATACAATAAATAAATAAATAAATGCTGGAAGCAAAGGAATATTGGATTAAGAAGGGATGCAGTCAGGTAATGGACCTGACAAGGCCTTGGATTCCTGACTCCTTTTGATTGCAGATCTGGCATGGAGAGAGGAAAAGGAGGAGGAAGAGGTGAACTGGCTTTTAAACACAGATTTTCTCACCCTTTTAAGGAGACCCAAAGCTATTCTTTGCCCAAGGAGGCTTGGACAGGGGAGATAGCCTGGGATGATTTTCATGCTGATTTGGTGGTGAAAAAAAAAAGAACTGGCAACTCATCCTTCAGAGGACTCACAGGGTGTCTGTTGTGTTCTCTCCACAACAGACACCCTGTGAGGTCGCTGGGGCTGAAAGAGCTCAGAAAGAGAGCTCTGACTAGCCCAAGGCCACTCGGGTGGTTTCATGGTAGAAGAAGAGGAGTTGGCTTTTATGCCCCACTTTTCTCATCCGCAAGGGGGCTCAAAGCAGCTGACAAATCTTCGCAAGGGGACTCAAAGCAGTTGACAAATCTTCTGTTCTTCTCCCCACAACAGATACCCTGTGAGGTAGATGGGGCTGTAAGAGCTGTGACTATCCCAAGTTCACCCAGCTGGCTTCACAATGGAGTACGTAATCAAACTGAGAGACTAACAGACAGAGAGTGCAACACTCACAACCACAAGACCAAACCGAGGGAGGGAGAGAGATTTGATGTTTTATTATGTATTGTGACTCGCCCTGGGACCTCCATGAGAGGGATACAAATGCAGTCAGTCGATCAATCAATCAATCAATTCAAAGCAGAAGAGGATAAGAGGATACTCTACTTTCTCCTCCGAGGAAGCAACAAAGGAAACAGGTCCCCTGCATGGGTCAGATTCCATACACTTATAGCATCATCTGTCACTCCAAGAAAAATGGCAATTTACAGCACACAAAAAATATGCAAAAACAAAATTAAAAAATTAAAAAAAAACTGGGATGGATGGGTTTTCCTTACTGCATGGATACAAGACAGCATGAGACAAATTCTTTAAGCATCACCCAAAGATCAAAATATGAATCTCTGGATTAAAAGATGCGTAAACACAAAGAACCCGTAACGTCAAGAAGCATTAAACAGACGTACCGGAATCCTCATTGGGTTCAGTCTTCACCTGAATAGGAAGGCAGCTAGAAAAACACATGAGAAAAAATACCTTAATGTAAATTAAGGTTTTGAAGATTTTGCTCAGCATTTCCTCTACTAGTCTCCAGATGCCAAGCAAATGGATCTTTAGGCCATGATGCACCGTGGCCCTATCTTTTATTCTTGCGTTTTAGCACAGGATAGCATCTGTGCATTCTAAAAATCTTTAACTGATGGTTTTACTGCTTGTCTGTAAGCCATCTGGAGAACTCTGGTTATTAGGAGCTATATAACGTCAGTAAATAAATAAAATCACTCATTGTCACTGGCTAGGCAGCTAGGCCTCAGCAACAGGAGATAAATCAGTTTGGCCGCCTCCTTGTAAAAGTGTTATTTGTGAAGTGTGCTGTACCTTCCACCTGGAGATGCTACAGTGTGCGAAGAATCTGCCATACGAGGGCCTGAAGGAAGAAAACAAACGCCTATCTGTCACAACACAACATTCACACAGAGATCCAAGTTTAATATCAACCTCACGTTTATTGTGGATTTTACTTTTCCCCTTATATTGAATCACTTTTTTAGTTTTATGTTGGCCGCATTTAGCTGTGCACATCATCCATGGAGGGGATAAAAAGAGCCTCAAGTTTTTCATTATTGTTATTTTTAAATGACTTCCTGGAATGTGGGGCCAACACTGCCAAGGTTTTGCCTTGAGTACTCATCAATTAAGTCACAGAGGAGAGCTCCAGAGGTATATGTTCATTTTACACGTTCATGGTTTTAATGCTGCAACCTGCTCTGAGACCTTTGGGTACAGGGTGGGATAAAATTTCAAATAGGTAGGTAGGTAAGTAAATAAATAAATATGCACTCTACATGGGGCTGCCCTTGAAGACAGTTCGGAAGCTGCAGCTAGCGCAGAATGCAGCTGCTACATTGCTGACCAAGACAGCTTAGCAGATGCATATCCCACCGGTCTTAAAAGAGTTGCACTGGCTGCCAATTCGCTACTGAGCCCAATTCTAGGCATTAACTTTGACTTATAAGGCCCCAAATGACCTGCCTGTGCCTTAAGAACTGGAGGGGAGGCCCTCCTGGTTGTCCCACCACCCTCAACATTAAGACAGGTGGGCACCCGGGAGAGGACCTTCGCAGTAATGGCCCCCAGGCTGTGAAATAGTCTCCCCCTTGAGGTGCATCAGGCTCCTTCACTGCTCTTTGACTAGATGTAGTTATACTTTCCTCCATTTGTAGACATTATTGTTTTAATATATACTGTTTTATTTTAATATGTCTGATTTTAAATGTTGTTATCCACCCTGAGACCTTCAGGGATGGGTGGAGGGAGGGAGGGATAGATTTTTAATTTTTTGCAAGCTTACACAGCTTGCATAGACAAAGTTAGTATTTAAACTAAACCGGGGGCGGGGGGGGGGGGGAAGGTATGGGGAAACGATCCGACAAAAACAACAGAGAGCAAGTCACTTGGCTCCTACAGGAATTCATGCTACAAGTATTCTGCTGGTATACTGAGTCTTCCAACCCATTTTAAGGCACATTCCAATAATTTAGCTAAGACAGCAAGCAAAGCCATGACAACCAACCTTCTACAACTGAAGAATAAGCGATCCTTCCAAATAGATTAGCACAACTATTCTTTATAATATAAAGTGTTCCACTGTATTATACAAATCACATTAGGTGAAGGAGAAGGAGGCAAACAAGTGTTGCTTTTTTTCACCCATTTTCCTCACCCTTAAGGGAACTCAAAGCAGCTGATAAACCTTCTGTTCTTCTCCCTGCAACAGACACCCTATGAGGCAGGAGGGGCTCTGAGAGCTCAGAAAGGAAGCTGTGACTAGCCCAGCTGGCTTCATGGAGGAGTATGTAATCCATCGAGTTATGAGTCCGGCACTCTAACCACAAAACAAACCTGGTTCACAAAGCAATGAGTACAATTCTCTTCAGCCGATAACGAATCTGGAATATGAGGACAACATCCAGCGTTCAACTACCTTTTTTTTTAAAAAAAAGAGTAGGTAAATTATTACTTACCTGCATGTTTCTTTGGCTCAAGGAAAGGCCTGTAAGAAATCATATACATCTGTTATTTCAGAAATTGAAGCCAAAAAAAGAGGTGTTTGATTCCTCTATGGACCAGCAATTTAATTTTCTCATTTAACATAGGCGGCATCCAGATACCATGTCATTATCACACCCTAACCCTAACCTATTTGGTAAAATTCACTTTATCCGCTGACGATCTATTGATAATAACAGAAGACCCAACTGAAACATCGGCTGGCCTTAAAGGAGAATTAGATAGATTTTATGAATTCTCAGGACTCAAGGCTAATTATGACAAAACTGAAATTCTGTTTGTAAACACTCCATGAAGAATCCAGGGAACCATATATAAAACGTATGGGATAACCACTGCCTATAAAAAATTAAAATATTTAGGAATCTGGTTGACAAAACATTTCAATAAAATTCTATAATTATATTCCCAGTTATACACAACACTAATTGGCGAGTCTCCAAATGGAAAAAGACCAAATACTTTAGTAGTTTTATTCCATTCTGTCTGGATATAGACCTCAATTTCCCGTCACGGGAAACAGACCTCCATTTCCCATCATTCCTCTGAAATCTCACGGGATTTCACAGGAATGATGGGAAATTGAGTACGCTTGTAGTATCCACATTTTTTCATTAACCGTGGTAAGGCCTGGAATGTTTCCCCTGTGGATACAGAGGTCCAACTGTATAGACCAAGTTAAGTTTTGGAAAAAAGAAGCAGAGCAATCAGTAGTGGGAGTTCCGACAACCAACTGCTCAAGGGCAGAAGGCTGCCATCATCACACCTTTTGATGACGAAGGAGATCCCGGATTTGTTTTCCAATATCCACTTCAGCGTTGTGACGTCGTAGCTGGAGGGGTGCTTAAAGGCGAGTCCTTCTGGAAGGCCATTCACAACCACGGCGGAAGGATCCCTCTGAATCTTATCGTACGGAACCGGAACTACAGTGGATTTTCCTAACGCTTTACCTGGACGAAGGAAATAAACCCTCATGAGTACCAACCCTTCCAGTGCCAGAGATCCAAACTGAAATGTGGAGGGAAAAGAGTGTTCCTTCTGTGCTGGCCACACTGTGCCTTTCCTCTTTGCCTCTCGAGAACTACCATCCTAGAGAAATAAAAGATAGCTATCAATTCACGAAATGGGCAGAAACTCAAAAATGTTCATTCATGACACTCACCAAGCAAAATTCACTTTATTTACTATATCACTGCCTTCCTCAAGGGGAAACGCCTGCTTCCATCTCCAGCCACAAGAAGGGAGACATCATAATTCTATTCTGAATTGCAAGACGACACAACAGTGCAGCTTCGTTTCAAGCCAAACGCCGTTGCAAATATTATTTTACTGAAAGAAGCCGCCATTATTTACCATAACAAATACAGAAGTAATCCTCCACAGACTTCCGGAGGGCTTCCATCTCCATGATGTCCACGGTCATCCTGTTATCAAGGGAAGTTGACTTTATTTTCTGCAATTCTGCCGCCTTTGCTTCTTCGTTGACACCTAGAAGGCAGGAAGCGTAAAGCTGAAATCCCATTTCAAGTCATGCATTTTGTCAGCTGGACTGCAAACAATGCTGAACTGCTTTCCCCTGTCACATGTCTAAAGGAACAAACTATGGTGAAGCCACATTGGGAATACTGTGTACAATTTTGGTCACCACACCTCAAAAAGGATATTGTGGAACTGGAAAAGGTACAGAAAAGGGCAACCAGAATGATTAAAGGGCTGGAACAAAATCCCTTACGAAACCAGGCTGCAACATCTAGGCCTCTTCAGTCTGGAGAGACAGCGTTTAAGAGGGGACCTGATTGAAGGATACAAAATTATGCATGCTATAGAAAAGGTGGATAGAGAAAATTTATTTTCACTGTCACACAACACTAGAACCAGGGGGCATCTATGAAGCTGACCGGTAGGAGAGTCGGATCCAACAAGGGGAAGTATTTCTTCACCCAGAGGGACATCGGTTTATGGAATTTGCTGCTGGAAGAGGTAGTGACAGCTACCAGCCTAGATGGCTTTAGGGAAGGGTTAGACAAATTTATGGACAACAGATGTGTCAATGGCTACGAGAATGAATGCCTAGGTGCGGGGAAGTGGGGCACGTCTAAGGCCATTTGCTGGGATTCAAGAGCAGGAAAAGGTTTGCACTTGAGATGCCCATGAGCATTTAGTGGGCCACTGTGTGCAACGGGACGCTGGACCAGATGGGCTGTGGCCTGATGCAGCAGGGCTTCTCTTATGTTCTTATTTTCTTAAGAACAGACTGGAATACTGCATGAATACTGTTTTCCCTGTTCACTCCACATCGAAGCAAACAGGGCAGAAATCTGAATTCTTGTCAATAGAGCCACTTCAAATGCACTAGGATAAGAAGCTGCTTTGAATCTCTGCCACCACCAGACACAACATACTTCCAAATCCGATGTGGATCTGCTCTGAAGGCGACTCAGTAGCCGCACTGAATGTAACAAACCTTCGAACAAAGGCCCAAAACCTTTCGCTTCATATGCGAACGTCAGTCTTTGAATTATAACCAATATTCTATTTGGATTACGAGCTGCAAAGGCAACTAATGTTTTTCATCCATCCCTAGCAGAGAAAAATTATCAAGTCTGTGGAAACTGGATCGTAATTTAAACTTACAGTACTTCACAAAATCCTTCTGGAAATCTTTCCTGGTGTTGACGAAGGCTCTCCCTCTCTCGGTCCCCACCACAAAGACGTCTGTCTCGTACACGGCGATACAGGCCACTTCCGCCTTTGACTTGGCAAGCTCTTTGCACTGCAGAGGAAAAAGGGTTCTCAAGTTTAAAAACAGGCCACTTGGGTTGAAGGTTTCTTCCAGTTAGAAGGAGGACAGATCAAAACAACATGTGGACGTAATGGTTGGAAGGTCATGGTGCAAGAGGAGAAGGAAACGAACCATTCCTTTCTTTATTCCATTTCCATTTGAGCTTTCCAGAAGGAAAAGTCCACAAATAAAATGGATAGAAATGAAAGGGTGTGTGACGAGAGAGGAAGACAGACTGAAGGAGGTTTAAAGGGAAGGTGTGATCACGGTCTATAGCAATGGATCTCAACCTGTGGACCGTGACCCCTTTGGGGGTCGATCTACTCTTTCACAGGGGTCGTCTAAGACCATCGGAAAACACATAGGAACCGAGACACTGCTCCTATATCCATCTCCAGGGGGGTCCGCCCACATCCAGATACGCCCACCTACGAGTACCTGGCATGATGACATTATCACACCAACCCCATCATATACATCCCATAAAAATACAGTAGAGGGCAGCTACATTCAGCTGTGGTTGATGTGAACACTATGCTTTAATCATGTTCAATTTGTAACCATGAAAATACATCCTGCATATCAGGTATTTACATTACGATTCATGACAGTAGCAAAATTACAGTTATGAAGTAGCAGCAAAAATACTTTTAGGGTTTGGAGTTAGGGTCAGGTTGGGGGTCAACACAACATGAGGAAATGTATTAAAGGGTCACGCCATTAGGAAGGCTGAGAACCACTGGTCTATAGGGAACGTGTGGTAGCTCCCAAGCTGTGGAACGACTTCCTGTCTGAGGGAAGATGTCTGTATAATTCAAAGTAGCACCTCCTCCTTCCTGAATGGATCCAGCTATTTGTTGCTTTACTCAGATATTTTCTTAAGTAACATTTTTAATGGTTTTATGACAATCCACCCTGAGAGCTCGAGGTAAAGGTTGGGCGTGAAATGTAAATAAAGACATAAATAATACCAGCCCCTTTCTTCTTACCATTGACTCAAGGGCTGACATGAGGAACGTAACAACCATTCGACTTTCAGAGGAATCGTCATCGTGTCCAGAAGCTGCTGCCATGGCTGTCTGAGCCATTTAGCTATAAATGAATGAGAGACAGGGAGAGAGAGAGAAAGAGATCATCCACCACACATCATACATATGTGGGGAAAATTATTCACACAAAGCCAGCCCTTGCCTTCCAAAACGAACAAGGGCAAACCCAAAGCGTAACGTCACTTCATCCTTTGAAGATCCTTTTTGAAGCCTTGCAAGGGAATAAGCATGCATGGATGTTAATTCCTTAATACGGAAATCATCAGGAACAAATTCGCAGTACGCATGACGCACTGACAGATAAAGGTTCTCCTCCGGAGCTCTTCACTGCATTACCAAGGGTATGTGAGCCACTTTGGTCTAGTGGTTAGGGAGCCGGACTCTTATCTGGGAATACCGGGTTCAATTCCTTCCTCCCCCATTAAGTCAGCTGGGTGACCTTGGGCTAGTCACAGCTCTCTTCTGAGCTCTCACAGCCCCACCCACCTCACAGGGTGTTCGGTTGTGGGGAGAAGAACAGAAGCTTTGTCAGCCACTCTGAATCCCCTTAAATGGGTGAGAAAAGCGTGGTAGAAAAGCCAACTCTTCTTCTATTTCCACACAACAAGCATCGCAGTACCAGTTTTGACCTAGATCAAGCCATCCAAGCCAAGGCTGGATTGGTGGCCAATGGACCAGGTTGCCTCAGCTTCAGGGCCACTTGGAAGCATGGAGAAATAAGTGTGGAATTCATGGACCAGAGAGACCAGCATAACTGTTTGCATCCCGGACAGCTTGGTTAATCTACCAGCAGGAAGCTACCTCTTTAAAATGGTCTCCTCACAGATCATAAACACTGAACAAAAGAGGAGCCCTGACAGATGAAGCTACAGGCCATCTAGTCCAGCATCCTGACTAACAAGTGGCCCACCAACTGCTACTAGGCAATTGGTCTAGTGGTTGAGGAGCTGGACTCTTATCTGGGAATACCCGGTTCAATTCCGCACTGAAGCCAGCTGGGTGATCTTGGACTAGTCACAGCTCTCCTCTGAGCTCTCGCAGCCCCACTTTCCTCACAGGGTATCTGTTCTGGGGAGAAGACCAGAAGGCTTGTCAGCCACTTTGAGTCCCCTTAAATGGGTGAGAAAAGCAGGGTAGAAAAGCCAACTCTTCTTCTTCAAGTAGAAGATGAAGGCAAAACCTTCACCGGCTCTCAACTCCATGCAAATGGCCTTTAGAGGTATTTTGACTGGCATTCCAATCTGGCCCAACTTCTAGTAAACATTTACACACCTGTCCTCCATGGATTTGTCTTGCCCTTTCATGAGAATCCCCGCTGGATCAGTCCAGAGCCCACCTAGTCCAGCATGCTATCTCACTCAGTGGCCCACCAATTGCTTCTGGCCATCTCAAGCAAAAGACAAAAGGTTCTTTAAAGGCTTATTGTCTCTCCTTCCAACCTGGAGGAAGTACCTAGGCATCCATTCTAATAGCCATGGATAATCTTGTCCTCCATGAAATGCCCACTGAGAATGGAAAAAGAACCCAGAGTAGAAGTAAAGTCAACAGCTTCATCCTTTATTAGCCAATTTTATCAACAGACTGATAAAATATCCCATAAGCAGCATGAAAACACCAACAACACCAACGGTAGCCACTCTTGTAGAAAAGGAAAAGCAAGACTTTAAATTCCAGTGAATGATACAGACAAAATAATCGCAAGAGGCCTGGGTTCAGGCCAAAAAACCGTTCTCTTCATACAGAAAATTAAGGAAAGGGTGTTTGCCGCCATCAGCAAAAAAGCAGCACTTACTGTTAACTTTTCCACCCTGTCTTGGATGAAATATTTATCCTTCCAGCCTGCAAATATATGTTTGTTTGCGAGATTTGGGGGAAATCCAGCAAAATACACAAATCAACAAAGTTTTCCCATCTCGGAAGAAAAAAACCCTAACTTCTTTACCTATATAAATGGTTAGTAAGAAAACAGTAAGAACTTGTTTATCTATAATGGTTGCAGGGTATGATATAATTTCAAAGGACTTGTTCTCTTTTTGAAGAAGGAAAAAAGAAATGCCAACACTTAGGGGTGTGCATGAACATTTGAAGATACTCAAAATTCGATCTAATCTGCCCAAATTTTGATATTCGAATCAAATGTCCATGAATTAGAATTTAAAGATTTGAACAAATTTTAAACTTTGGATTAACTCATTTGAATTATCTGGACATTCACACGTGTACGGGTTCATACACAATGCATACCTGCAGATTTGCATCTTCCCCGTACCCGTATGCATTTCTACGAATGCAAACAGGACAAAACCAGGAGGCATACAGATGTGTTCGGTGTGTACAGGATGTATAAGGATGCATACGGGCACATACAATGTTGTCAATATTCATTAGTGCAAATTCAAGTCAAAAATTTGAATGAATAGATTCAAATTTGCTTAATTCAAATCAAATTTGGTTTAATTCAAATTTTAGATTCAAGTCGAATTTTCAGATATTCTAATCGAATACTGAAAATTGCGTTCGTGCCATCTGCTCTCCTAATTCTGCAAATTTTGACTATATAAGGAGCCACAATTTCTTGGAAGAATGCACTGACCAGGTATTGTATCCCTTCAAAACACCAGGCCAGGTAGAGAGTAAACTGAACACAAAGTAATTGACACAGAAATAGGATTACAGTATAGGGACCCCCAAATCCACGGGGAAAGGTTCCCGGCCCTACCGCAGTCACTGAAAACTGCAGATATTTCAAACAGTGGGAAACTGCACTCAATTTCCCATGATTCCTAGGAAATCCCATGAGATTTCACAGGAATCCTGGGAAATCCTGCTTGATTTCACACTTGATTTCTCACTGCCCCAGCTCTCCGGTAAGCCTCGGGTAGACCTTGTGGCAGTAGGGGCAGAAAGAAACCATGGTGACCAGATCAGCGGATACAGGGATCGGACTGGGTAAAAGCTAGCATTCTTTTCCGTATTTACAAACTGTAGCAAAGGAATTGAGGAAGGAAGTTTTAAATTGAGACCACAACAGTAACAGAAACAGAGTTTCTCATGTTATTGGACAGTTTTAATCCTAGCCATCTCCCACCAGGCAAACAGGGCCACGCAAATTACTACTGTCCTGGGCGGAAAAAGAGGAGGGGAAGCGTTTTGTTCACCCAGAGGCTGATCAGTCTGTGGGATCTGCTACCAGAAGAGGCAGGGACCGCAACCAGCCTGGATTTCTTTTACAAGGATCAGATAAATTCATGGGGGACAGGTGTATCAATGGCTACTAGAATGGATGCCCAGGTGTCAACTCCAAGTTGAAGAAACTGGCAGGATGCCTCCCAAGGCCATTTGCAGGGGGTTCAGAGCACATGATGGTTTTTCTCACCCATTTAAGGGGACTCAAAGCGGCTGACAAACTTTTGTTCTTCTTCCCACAATGGAACAGCCGGTGAGGTAAGTACAGCTGTGAGAGCTCAGAAGAGAGCTGTGGCTAGGCCAAGGTCACCTAGCTGGCTTCATGGAGGACAAAGAAGAGTTGGCTTTTCTACCCCACATTTCTCACCCATTTAAGGGAACTCAAAGCGGCTGACAAAGCTTCTGTTCTTCTCCCCACAACAGAACACCTTATGAGGTACGTGGGTGTTGTAAGAGCTCACAAGAGAGCTCTGACTAACCCAAGGCCACTCAGCTGGCTTTGTGGTGGAGGGTGGAATCGAACCCAGAACTCCCAGCTCCCTAACCACTAGACCAAACTGAGGGGAAAGCATTTTCAAGAAGGAAGAGTTTTAAAACATCTTAGAACAAATTTTATTATTGTTGTTAATAACATGTTAATAAGAACAGTAACAATAAATGTACACAGTCCCAGCAAGGCAGAATGGTGTGTTGAGAGAAAAGAAACACTACCAGGTTTTTACAATGTCTCTGGTAAAATAATAATAATATTACTAGAATTTATCTTATATGAATATATATTCTAGGTTGTCTGACAGTTGAATGTATATGTTTCATGTTCTACCCTTTGGTGGAAAGGTTTTATAAGCACAAGTTAATATATTATTATTATCAGCATCGGCATCACCATCATTATCATAATATATGCAGCCGTTCCTCTTCCTCCATACATAATGTCTCCTTCCTGCTTGCAAGGAGAAAGTAAGCTTCTCAAGGTTTTTGAAACACCACAGAGGGAATGTTAACAGTAATAATAATAAACGCACACTAGGGATGAGCACAAATGTATTTTTGACTTTCGAATCCGAGTAGATTTGAATGTCAAAAAATCCAATTCGATTTGGTTATTTATGATCCGAATGTCATGAAATCCGATTCAAATCCGTAACATTCAAATCCGTACATTCAAACGTTAAATTCGTATTTAAAGATACGAATGTCAACAACATTCATATCTGCTATACGTATCTGTACGCATTCCATAAAAATCCGTATGGATACTGTATTATCCCATATGCATTCCGCTTTAATCCCGTATTTTAAGCGCAAGATATGTATAATTTTTGCACAGATTCATATGACAGACACGAATCTACACATTTGAATTATCTAAAAATCCATACCGGATTTTCAAAAATCTACTCGAGTTCGAATGTGTAAATCTGGATTTTCGAAAATCCGATTCGAATGCCGCCATTCGTAGAAAAGAAATGGCACAAGGTTCTTACAACACCTTAAATGGAACACTATTACTCTGTTATTGTTCGTAATAATAAACATAAAAATAAATACACAGTCCTCTTCTTCCTTGATGCTAATGGGCTCCTCCTGAAGGAAAGTGCTTTGCAAGGAGAAAAGAAGCCCCTCAGGATTTTAGCAACACCTCAAATAGAATACTATTATTACTACTATTATCATTAACAACAACAATTAATAATGAATGCTCCTAGTCCTCTCCCACTTCAAAGCTACGCCACCTCCCCTTCCTGCAGCCTCCCTGGTGGAAAATGCCCTGCAAGGAGTAAAGGAACCCCTTAGGGGTTTAGTACTTGCACCATTATTACTATCACCACTCATGATCATCATCATAATCATGAAAATAAACGCATATAGTCCTCTTCCTCAACCCAACACTTTCTCCCTTCTCTGAAGCCTCACTAATGGAAACTGTTCTGCAAGAAGAAAAGGAGCCCCTCAGCATTTCAGCCACGCCTCAGATGTAATACTTCTACTGTTATTACTATTACTGTGCATTGTTAAGCATCACTATAAGAACAATAATAAACATATAATCCTCTCCCTCCTCCCTTCCCTGCAGCCTTGCTGAGGGAAATTGCTCTGCAAGGAGAAAAGGAGCCCCTCAGGGTTTCAGCAACACCTCAAAGGTAACACTTCTACTATTATTGCTATTACCGTTCATTGTAAACATCATTATAAGAACAACAACAACAATAATCAACATATAACTCTCTCCCTCCTCAACAAGCCACCACCTCCATTTCTTACAGCCTTGCTGATGGGAAGTGCCCTGCAAGAGGAAAAGTAACCCCTCAGGGTTTTTGGTGGTGCCTCCATCAGGATCCTGAGAATCACAGCTATTGCAATGCTATGCACATGTGCACCCACCCCCATCTTATCATCTCCCTCACCCCTGCAGGCAACGTCCATAAAGAAAGGTTGCTTGCAGGGTGAACAGAATCTGCCCAGGCAGAGAGGGAGGGAGGGAGGGAAGGAAAGGAGGGTTAGGAAGGAGGGAGGGAAGGAGGGAAAGGGAAGGAAGGAGGGAGGGAAAAGGAGGGAGGGAGGGAAAAGGAAGCTAAGGATGGTGGGTGGGTGAGGGAGGGACGGAGGGAAGGGAGAGAGAGAAAGAGGGGAGAAGGGAGGAGGGAGGGAAGGAAGGAGGGAGGGAGGGAGAAGAAGGGAAGGAGAGAGGGAGCAGTGATTTCCCACCCCCCTTATGGGCTCCAATGAAATCCACACGCAGCCCCCCCATCCCTCCCCCGGCAAGGCGAGGAGAAGCTAGCTCCCTCCCTCCCTCCCCTCCCCTCCCCCCACTCACCCGCGGTCCCTCACGGCGCCGGTCTCTGCCTTTCTCCTCTCCGGCCGTCGACTCGCCGCACCCCGCCTGCCCGCCTCCCTCCCTCCCTCCCTCCCTCCGCTAGGCCGGCGGCGCCCGTGGGCCTGCTCGAGTCTCGGGATGGCGCGCGGGGCCTTCACGCCTTCGGCCCCCCGTCACTCGGACCCAGGGCCGGCCGGCGGGAGGGGGAGGAGGGCGGGGGCGCCGGAGTGAGCAAGGGAGAGAGAGAAAGGCCTGGGAGCGAGCGAGGCCGAGCGAGCGAGAAGGGGGGGGCTTTCTTTTTTTTCCCCTTCTTCTCCTCCGTTTCCCTTTCTGCGCATGCCCGCCCTCCCGCCGACCGAGCGCCGCTGGGGAATGCAGTCCTCCCGAGGAAGGCGCGCGTGGCCGGCCAAGGAAGGGAAGACTACCGCTCCCAGGAAGCACCGCGCGGAGGCTGCGCACTCCGCCGAGGCTGCGCTGCTGCTGCTGCTGCTGCAGCTGAGGGGATCATCGGAAGGGAAGGAAGGAGGGATGGAGGAAGGGAAAACATGGCGGCGGCGGCGGCGGCAGCGGCAGCGGCAGCAGCGGTGCAAAGGGCGAGACGGGAAGGGCTGCAGCTAGAAATCTGGACCCCAGCACTGCTGGAAACGGTGCAGAACCCGGATTGGCAATGCAGTGCTGGATGCAGTGCTCTGGTCGCTCCCAATTAGTTAATAATAAAGATAATAAACGATGAATAATAATAATCATAACAACAAACTACTGTGGGACTTCCTACTTCAGACTGATCGAACACTGGAACACGACATGCCAGTCATCACAATCGTGGAGGAAGACGGAAGTGTTTATCGTTGACGTTGCTATTCCAGGCGACAGCAGGATTGATGAAAAACAGTTGGAAAAACTCACCAGATACAAAGACCTGAAAACAGAACAGCAGCGACTCTGCCATAAACCGGCAAAGGTGGTCCCAGTGGTTCTGGGCACACTGGGGGCAGTGCCGAAAGATTTCAGCGGGCACTTGGAAAGCATTGGCATCAGCAAAATAGCCACCTGCAAGCTACAGAAAGCCACTTTGCTGGGCTCTGCTCTTATCATTCACCAATATATCACTCGGTCCCAGGCGCTTGGAAGGGCTCGACTGGTGATAACGATGACCAAAGCCAGCATATATATCTTGTTTGCTGTGTGTTACTGTTGTTTGGAGCCAATTTGGTCTAGGGAATACCGGGTTCGATTCCGCCCTCCCCCATGAAGCCAGCTGGGTGACCTTGGGCTAGTCACAGCTCTCTTCAGAGCTCTCACAGCCCCACCTGCCTCACAGGAGAAGAACAGCCGCTTTGAATCCCCTTAAATGGATGAGAAAGCAGGGTAGAAAAGCCAACTCTTCTTCTTTCTCCATGAAGCCAGCTGGGTGACCTTGGGCTAGTCACAGCTCTCTTCAGAGCTCTCACAGCCCCACCTGCCTCACAGGGTGTCTGTTGTGGGAAGAAGAATAGAAGGTTTGTCAGCTGCTTTGAGTCCCCTTAAATGACTGAGAAAAGTGGAGTAGAAAAGCTAACTCTTCTTTGTTTCAATAATAATAATAAGTAAATAAATATTTCACACAGTCCTAGGTGCTTGGGAAGCCCTCAACGTGTGATTTAGCACAAAAGCTGGCATAGTGATCTTGTTTGCAATGTATTACTGTATAATAATAATAAATATGTACTGGTCTATGGTTAGGGTGAAAAAAATACAAACTGGATGCCACTGGGTGTGCACGTGTTTTAATTCCAAAAATACACAGTTTTAGCCACGATTGCTACTGCAGCAGATAGCAACTGCACTCAGAAAATAGACTGAGACTGTTTTGGCCTAGGGACAGGTTTTTTTTCCTCCACAGCAAAATAGGCGGGAGATTCACCTTCATCCCACCACAGCATCCATCTCACATGGTGGCCCACCAGTTGTTTCTGGCCGTCTCAAGCAGAAGACAAAGGTGAAGCCTTCACCTGTTCTTAAGTCCCTGCAAATGGCCTTTACAAGCCTCCTGCTGCCTGTCTCTCCAAATTCATTGGAGGTTGCAGCTAGGCATCCATTCTAAGAAAGAACTTAAGAGGAGCCCAGCTGGATCAGGCCATAGCCCACCTGCAAGGGTGAATAAATTAATTGCATTAATTATTAAATTTAAAACTTCATCTTGAATTAATGTTTGACATTTCTAGGCTAAAGCTGAACTCTTCCCTTCAAGTTAACGCCTGCCTGCCTGTGTTCTTTAGCTTATCTTCTGAACCCAGATGGCAGGCAAAGGAGGCAAAGGAGAAGAGAATTTACACTTACAAAACTAGTCAGCAACAGGGCATGATTTAAGAGGATTAGATGAAATAAAAGAACTTTAATTAATGCAATTTGCTTCTGTATTACACTGCTTGCGTTAAGTTAGAACTTTAATATCAGAGTAAAAATATAAATATAATGGTACTCTCTACCATTCAAAGGGAATAATCTAACAGCTAAAAAGTTGTTTGCAACTCCCGTTCGCTGTCTTATAGGATACGCCTACAAGACAGCTAAAATGCCTCTTAAGTGCTTTATCTTTAAATGCAGACAAAGACTAGGCGCTAATTATTATTGAGGTGTAAAATATTTGGTACTTTAGCTTCAAGAAACTCAGAGCTAGCAAGAGAGGCTGTCCAAATTAGGAGCAAGACTGACAAGACAGAAAAGGTATTTTTCTTTGAGCAAGAATTATAATATAAATGTTTGCAATGTATTGATCATAAGCAAAACTAATAAGAAGGGACAAAAGTTGTTTTCAACTATCTCTCTCTTGCTCTCCTTTTGCTTATGTCAGAAGTTCCTTATCTCTTGAAACTTATGTTTTCAGGTATAGAAAACAGGCAGGGCAGAAGTTACAGCCTGTCCCTCTCAGTCTCCACCCAGCTACTGTACATTGAGAACCATATTAATCTGAGTGTTTTTATCTGATGATGAAGGAGAGACACACCTATCTGTAATTTCGTATAAAAGACGGTTGGCTGAAATGAGGGGCACGCAGCACCTTTGGGTGTGCATCCCTGGAGGTAAAAATGTAATAAATATTGCTGATTCTTTCCTGGAACAATCCTGTCTCATGCATCATTATTGGGGACCCTTCTGGGGTTACCTGACACCTTCACACTTAGTCCATAAGAACCTAAGAGGAGCCCTGCTGGGTCAGGCCACAGCCCGTCTAGTCCATACGAACCTAAGAGGAGTCCTACTGGATCAGGCTATAGCCCACCTAGTCCATAAGAACCTAAGAGGAAACCTGCTGGATCAGGCCGCAGCCCATCTAGTCCATAAGAACCTAAGAGGAGCCCTGCTGGATGAGGCAACAGCCCCTCTAGTCCAACATCCTGCCCCACGCAGTGGCCTACCAATTGCTTCCAGGCATCTCAAGCAGAAGACAAAACCTTCACCTATTCTCAGATCTCAGCAAATGGCCTTAGAGGGATCTGCTTGTCCCCCCTGCCTGGAAGATGTACTTAGGCATCCATTCTAGTAGCCATTGATAGACCTGTTCTCCATGAATGTGTCTAACCCTTCCTTACAGCCATCTAGACTGGTAGTTGTCACCACCTCTCCTGGCAGCCAATTCCATAAACCGATGACCCTCTGGGTGAAGAAATTCCTTCCCTTTGTCTGATCTAACTCTCCTACCCATCAGCTTCATAGTGCCTGGTTCAAGATGGACAAACTGTGATGGGTATGGGTTTGCCGAACACTATTTTGACACCTTATCCCGGACTGGTGGTTGGTTCAGAGTGTAGGAAATCTGATGGGTGTCGGGCCTCCCAAGTGCCATTATTCCAGGCCAGAGCTTCATCCAATGTGGATGAAGTATGCTGGACTACATGTCCTTGCGTTTGGGCATGGTTTGCAACAGAGTTGAGTATAGGAAAGGCTGTATATTATACTGAGCTATATTAAAGCACTATTGGTTCTGATTTTGTTTTTCCTGTCACCATTTTTATTTATTGCTGTATACATTGATTTGTAGTTTTTGAAACTTATTTTGAAACAAGTAAAATTGCAGAATGGTAATAGACCGTGATCCTAGTTGGTTTAATCTCTGGAAAGAGAGACAGCGGTGTTCTCCATGGTCACATTTTACCGCCTTCGGCAAGTAGATCTATTCAAATGGAGTCATTTTGGTCCAGTGGTTTAGGGAGCCGGACTCTTATCTGGGAATTCCGGCTTTGATTCTGCCCTCCCCCATGAAACCAGCTGGGTGACCTTGGGCTAGTCACAGCTGTCTTCTGAGCTCTCACAGCCCCACCTACCTCACAGGGTGTTTGGTATGGGGAGAAGAACAGGTTTGTCAGCCGCTTTGAGTCCCTTTAAATGGGTGAGAAAGGCAGGGTAGTAAGGCCAACTAACTCTTCTTCTTACAAGCTTGTCTCCATTTTCCACGTGCACTGCAAACCTAAGCAATGGTAATTATTGTACTATTGAATAGATCAGGTGGGTAAAGAGGTTCTTTCGTCCTTCATCTCTTAGTAAACCACCTGTTTGGTACACCTACTATATACAAGGTTGTTTTAGTGAGGAATCTTCCAGCAAACTCTATCCATCAAAAAACATTGTGGTTGGAATACCTGACTGGTTCTGTTTCTTCCTGGGTGTGGTTCACTGCCCCAAAAATTCTTATTTTTCCTCCAATGAGGTACATCTCAATTCAAAAGGTATTATTACTGCTTTCCTTCTGTCACATAAGCACACTAAAATACCACATAATGCATCCAAATTCTGTGTATCTGCCGTGAAAACATGTCTAACTTCAGCCTTGGTTTTTTTACCCATTTACTGTGGATTTTAGTGTCTATTTTACCATATATGCTCCATCAGAACTCTCTTTGGACTGTGACCCACATTAGTGGTTTGGCCTTATGCTTGTGCCATAATTTTACTGCCAGTTTGGTCTAGTGGTTAGGGAGCTGGACTCTTATCTGGGAATACCGGGTTCAATTTCGCCCTTCCCCACGAAGCCAGCTGGGTGGCCTTGGGCCAGCCACAGCTCTCTTCTCTCACAGCCCCACCTGCCTCACAGGATGTCTGTTGTGGGGAGAACGGAAGGTTTGTCAGCCACTTTGAGTCCCCTTAAATGAGTGAGAAAAGGGGCGTAGAAAAGCCAAATCATCTTCCAGCCTGGAGGTGATACCCAGGGATCAATTCTAGTAACCATTGGTAAGAAAAGCCCCACTGGATCCAGCCACAACCCAACTAGACCAGCATCCCATCTCAGTCAGTGGCCCACCATTTTTTTCTGGGCATTTAGAGCAGAAGATGAAGGCAAAACCTTCACCTGCTCTTGAATCCCTGCAGCAAATGGTCTTCAGAGGCATCCTGAGCCAGTCTGGTCTAGTGGTTAGGGAACCAGACTCTTATCTGGGAATACTGGGTTTCCACTTTCCCCCATGAAGCCAGCAGGGTGACCTTGGACTAGTCACAGCTCCCTTCTGAGCGCTCGTGGCCCCACCTACCCCGCAGGGTGTTTTGCTTGGGGGAGAATAACAGAAAGCTTTGTCAGTCGCTTTGAGTCCCCTTAAATGGGTGAGAAAAGCGGGGTAGAAATGGCAACTCTTCTTCTTCTTCCCGTCTCTCCAGCCTGGACGTGGTACCCATGAAAGTGTATCGAAGAAGGTTTAAAAATGAGCTCCAGATGGGCCTTATGTAAAAACATGCTGCAGTTGATACAAGGGAAACCACACTTTGTCAACCATCTAATGTGAGAGCATCTTAGGCTAAACGGTTTTCTTATCGCCAGAAAAGCCGACCTGAACAGCTGAGCCACAAGTATATTCAGTGGCAATTGTGCAACTGCAGCCAATAAGAGCTTTAAACACCTTTCAGAGCAAGGCATCACTTCCTTTTTTTATTCAAAAAGGCCCTGGTGGCAGGGATATAGTGTAAAAATCATTGGAAAAACTAAAAGGCATATTGGAACATATTGGAATATACACTTTGTACAATAAAAATACAATATCATTAGCAATTTTTTCTTTCTCTTCTTTTCTTTCTGTGAGGTTCAGAGCAACTGAGGTTTTAATAATTCATCGGTCCTGGGATCTGAACGTTGAGGCCTCCGTAGTCCAACATGTACATCGGCCATTGCTGGAACAGACGGGGGATGGGGAGGGAGAGGGGAGGAGAAGAAGAAGAAAGGAGGGAAAGGAGGAAGAGGAGGCAGCAAGGGAGGAAGAAGAGGAGGAGAAAAAAAGAGAAGGAGGCAAAGGAGGAGGAGAAAAAAGGAGACATGGGAAGAAGAGGAGAAAAAACAGGAGGAGAAAAAGAAGGAAGAGGAGGAGGAGGGAAAGGAGGAAGAGGAGGCAGCAAGGGAGGAAGAAGAGGAGACAAAGGAGGAAGAAGAGGAAGAGGAGAAAAAAGAGGAGAAAGAGGCAAAGGAGGAGGAGAAAAGGAAGAAGAGGAAGACGAGAAAAAAAGAAGGAAGCAAAACAGGAGGAGAAAAAAAGGAGGAGACAAAGGAGAGAAGAGAAAAACCAGGAGGAGAAAAAAGAGAAGTAGGCAAAGGAGGAGGAGGAGAGGAAGAGAAAAAAGAGGAGAAGGAGGCAAAGGAGGAAGTAAAGGAGGAGAAAAAGAAGAGGAGGAGAAAAAAGAGCAGCAGGAGGAGGAGATGAGGAAGAAGGGGAAGAGGAGGAGGAGGAGAAAAAAGCAGGAGGAAAAGGAGGAAGAGGAGGAGGAGAAAAAAGAGGAGGCAAAGGAGAAGAGGAAGAGGAGAAAAAGAGCAGCAGCAGGAGGAGATGAGGAAGAAGAAGAAGAAACAGTTACATTTCCTTTTCCACCAGGGCATCTCTCCTTCTAGACTAGCAGACTCTAGACCTCCTGGTCTCAGAACTAAGGATGTGCAAGAATATGCAAAACATTCGAAATTTGATCGAATTTGTTTCAATTCAGACATTCGAATTCAAATCAAATGTCTATATATTTGTTTTTAACAGTCAAATGAATTTTGAATGTTTCAAATCACTCATACGAATTGTTCGGACATTCACATGCATATGGATACAGACGCATTACAGACGCATCCATTTGCATCTTATTCATATCCATACACATTCGTACAGATACGTACAGGACGAAAATGGGATGCATACAGAATGTGTACAAATGCGTATGGGTTCGTATGGATGCATAGGGACCCTTTACTAATGTGGTGGGCATTTATATCTTCAAATGCGAACTGGATATTTGTACTAATAGATACATATGTGTTCAAATTGGATTCAAATTTGAACACATTCAATTTTTTTTCTCTATTTGTACAAATTCGAAAATTCGATTTAAATCGAACCTGAAAATTGCATTTGTGCAGACGCTGCTCAGAACGTCACTTCCAATATTCTCAGCTGGCACATCCTACAGCCAGAAATGATCAGAGCTGCACTTCTCATCCTATGGGTTGTGACCCCTTTGGGGGTCGAACAACCCTTTCAGAGGGGTTGTGATGAGTCTCCTGCTGCCCCTCCCTCCCCCTCCCAACTGCCCCACCCCCATGGTTGGGGGTCTCCACAACATGAGGAACTGCATTAAGGGGTCGCGGCATTAGGAAGGGTGAGAACCTCTGATGTAGATTGTTACATCTTATTCATCTTCACGTAGCTGGTTCTGCCTATGGGAAAATTGTGCATGACAGATGCTAGTCTACCTTCCTCCCTCATGAGCTGACCATAGGCCTCTTCCCTTCCTTCCTTCCTTCCTTCCTTCCTTCCTTCCTTCCTTCCTTCCTTCCTTCCTTCCCTCCCTCTCTCCTTCCTTCCTTCCTTCCTTCCTCCCTCCCTTCCTTAATTCCTCCCTCCCACCCTTAATTCCTTCTTTCCTTCCTTCCTCCCTTCCCTCCCTCTCTCCTCCCTTCCTTCCTCCCTTCCTTAATTCCTCCCTCCCACCCTTAATTCCTTCTTTCCTTCCTCCTTCCTTCCTTCCTTCCCTCTCTTTCCTTCCATCCTCCCTTAATTCCTTCCTCCCTTAACTCTTCCCTCCCTCCCTTAATTCCTTCTTTCCTTCCTCCTTCCCTCCTTCTCTCCCTCGGGAAAAAGCTGACGGAGGCAAGTGAGAGAGGGCAGATTTTTGTTGGGCAGAAGAAGGCAACAAGGCAGGTCACCTTACAGTAACTCGGGTCAAACTCAAGGGCAGATAGTCTGGGTCAAAGAAAGGCCATCACCACTGACTTTACTGGATCAGTACCATGGAGAGCTCCAGGTATAACTGGTTACCAATAGAAAAGCCCTGTCTCCATTCAGGCAGCAAACTTCCACATTAACTGGAAAATCCAGAATAAATCATAGATAAATAAGAACACAATGCATCTGGGTGTGCTTTATTCCGGATTATCCAAATAATGTGGATTAAGTAAGTGGTCTCTGGATGACCTGAGGGGCTTGATCTTCCACTGGCTTTGTCCTTTCAGTCTCCTGCCCGCAATCCTTAAAGGGACCCAAAGCTGATTCAGGCCCTGCAGGCCACAGCATGGGTCTAGAGCAGGAGACACATCAAGGCGGCTACCAATGTGGGGCCTGAGCAGATTGGAAGGTCGTGGCCTCAGGCTGGATGGGCGCAGAAGGAGAGTCCAAAAGCTGCCCTTGAATCCTTTTCAGGGTAATGTGAGAGAATCAGAGGATGGAGGAAGGACAAGAGAACATCCAACCCAAGATCTGGTCTGGCCTAAGCCCAGAGGGACCGACCCTTTGGCGCGTTCCTCTAGCACACAAACACATACACACCGCCTAGGAAGGATTAGCCTACTGGGACTATATTTACCACCAGCGAGATCTGATTGGTTGATGAAGTTGATTCCAGATTGGACGAGGAGGAGGAGGAAGAGGAGGAGGAAGAGGAAGAGGAAGACACAGAATTCCCTTCCAAAATTCGCTTCCTCTTCCTCTTTGGAACGGTGCTGTCGTTTTCTGGAGACATGCAAAGAAACAAGTCAATATAAGGTCAAAATGCCTTTTCCACCCTCTCAAGATCTCTCTCTCCCCCACCCGAACGCCCACCCAGCTTGCTCAAACTGAGAAACATGGAGAGGAGAGAACTTTAAATAAATATCCCCTCTGGAAGTAAAGTAGCGCTGAACATGTAAAAAAACACACACCACAAAACCCACGTGCCTTCTTATGTCCTTAACCAGCAGGAACAAACTCATCTTCTAACAATGGCGGTAGAGAAATAAATCGCTCACCTTAAAAAAATACATCCCTCACCACCATTTCTCAACTTACCTGGCTGTTTAGTCTCTGTACCTAGGTCTGTGAAGGGCCTGCATATTGTGCAAATGAAAAAGAAAAGAAAGAAAAAGAAAGCATGATTAGAGATGAGGTATTTCCATACTTTAGGTTTGAACATAAGAATACCCTGCTGGATCAGGCCACAGCCCATCTGGTCCATAACAACCTAAGAGGAGCCCTACTGGATCAGGCCACAGCCCATCTAGTCCCTAAGAACCTAAGAGGAGCCCTGCTGGATCAGGCCACAGCCCATCCAGTCCATAAGAACCAAAACGAGCCCTGCTGGATCAGGCCACAGCCCATCCAGACCATAAGAACCTAAAAGGAGCCCTGCTGGATCAGGGAACAGCCCATCTGGTCCCTAAGAACCTAAGAGGAGCCCTGCTGGATCAGCCACAGGCCATCTAGTCCACAAGAACCTAAGAGGAGCCCCACTGGATCAGGCCACAGGCCATCTAGTCCACAAGAACCTAAGAGGAGCCCCACTGGATCAGGCAGAGCCCATCCAGTCCATAAGAACCTAAGAGGAGCCCTGCTGGATCAGGGAACAGCCCATCTGGTCCATAACAACCTAAGAGGAGCCCTGCTGGATCAGGCCACAGCCCATCTGGTCCATAACAACCTAAGAGGAGCCCTACTGGATCAGGCCACAGGCCATCTAGTCCCTAAGAACCTAAGAGGAGCCCTGCTGGATCAGGTTACAGCCCATCTAGTCCCTAAGAACCTAAGAGGAGCCCTACTGGATCAGGCCACAGGCCATCTAGTCCACAAGAACTTAAGAGGAGCCCCATTGGATCAGGGCAGAGCCCATCCAGTCCATAAGAACCTAAGAGGAGCCCTGCTGGATCAGGGAACAGCCCATCTGGTCCATAACAACCTAAGAGGAGCCCTGCTGGATCAGGGAACAGCCCATCTGGTCCATAACAACCTAAGAGGAGCCCTGCTGGATCAGGGAACAGCCCATCTGGTCCATAACAACCTAAGAGGAGCCCTACTGGATCAGGCCACAGGCCATCTAGTCCACAAGAACCTAAGAGGAGCCCCATTGGATCAGGGCAGAGCCCATCCAGTCCATAAGAACCTAAGAGGAGCCCTGCTAGATCAGGTCACAGCCCATCTAGTCCCTAAGAACCTAAGAGGAGCCCTACTGGATCAGGCCACAGGCCATCTAGTCCACAAGAACCTAAGAGGAGCCCCATTGGATCAGGGCAGGGCCCACCCAGTCCATAAGAACCTAAGAGGAGCCCTGCTGGATCAGGGAACAGCCCATCTGGTCCATAACAACCTAAGAGGAGCCCTGCTGGATCAGGGAACAGCCCATCTGGTCCATAACAACCTAAGAGGAGCCCTGCTAGATCAGGTCACAGCCCATCTAGTCCCTAAGAACCTAAGAGGAGCCCTGCAGGATCAGGTCACAGCCCATGTTTTATACAATAAATATGCTGGTGGTGAAACGCACATGCCACTATGAGGAGGATAACGAAAAAAAATATTGCAAAGAGACTTAACTACACAGTAATGGAGGAGATACTCTAGATGCCTATGCCTAAACTATAGCTGGCCAAATGTAACACATAATAATTAGGGGAACTGAAAAGCCAGGTGTGTTTTGATTTGGATGGTCTCCTTCAGTGGCTCCAATGGGTAGTTCCCAAATGTGGCTATTTGATGTTTTCTTTCCTAGAATAGGATGTATCTTTCACTCCCCAAAATACTATGAAGTATGCACAGTATAATAACAGTTAAAATCAGAATAAAAAGTAACAAAAGTGAAAACCAATTCCCATTCAGGAACTCAAATACTGAAAGGTCACCTCCTCCAAGGTTGGCCTGCCCATCACTCATGATCTGTGAAAGAGGCCCTATAAGCTGACAAAGAAGAAGAGTTGGCTTTTCTACCCTGCTTTTCTCACCCATTTAAGGGGACTCAAAGCAGCTGACAAACCTCCTGTTCTTCTCCCCACAACAGAGCACCCTGTGAGATGGGTGGGGCTGTGAGAGCTCAGAAGAGAGCTGTGACTAACCCATGGTCACCCCACTGGCTTCATGGAGAAGGGTGGAATCGAACCTGGTATTTCCAGATAAGAGTCCGGCTTCCTAACCACTAGACCAGTGATGGTGAACCTTTTCAGCTCGGTGTGTCAAAATTCGCAAGAAAACCTACCTTAACTCAGGTGCTGTGTCACATCTAGAAATATCCATAATTTTGTGATACTGTATTTGTAGTTCTAGTGAAAAAGTTATATTTCTGATATATTTATTTTATTAAAAGCAAAAACAAATAATTCTTTACATTAGTGACTTTTGTTGCTGTATTTTGTTTGCTAAATCTTCAGTTGAAAGTTGGTATTTTGTACACTTCAAGAACAAGCAAGCACTACATGCCCAGGTGCCAGGGTGACCATGTGTGTCACCCAAAAGAGCTTGGCGTGTCACCTGTGACACGCGTGTCATAGGTTAGCCATCACCGCACTAGACCAAAGTGGCTCAGGTGCTAGGGTGTATGAGGGGGCCTTCTTGGTGGTGACCTCCAAGTTGTGACATGGCCTACCAGGTGGGATGCTCTTTACCTAATCCTCCAGCTAAAGAGGGGATTTGCCCTCCTGTCCCAAGCAATAGTTTTTGTGGTTTTAGTAATGGTTTTCATAAACAGAATTTTAACTAAGTTGTCATACTAGATTTATTGTAACCAGAGTTGTGATCTAGAAGAAGAGCTGGCTTTTATATTCCACTTTTCTGACCCTTAAAGGTGACTCTAAGCCACTGACAAACCTTCTGTTCTTCTCCCCACAACAATCACCCAGTGAGGTGGGTGGGGCTGTGAGAGCTCAGAAAGAGAGCTGTGACTATTGCAAGGACACCCAGCTGGCTTCATGAAGGAAGAAAAAGGGTTGGCTCTTATACCCTGCTTTTCTCGCCTATTTAAGGGTCCTCAAAGTAGCTGACAAACCTTCTGTTCTTCTCCTCACAACAGACGCCCTGTGAGGTAAGTGGGGCCGTGAGAGCTCAGAAAGAGAGCTGTGACCATCCCAAGGGCACCCAGCTGGCTTTGTGGAGGAGTGCAGAATTAAACCAGGAGGCCTTCAGATAAGAGTCCAGCACACCAAGACTAAACCATAGAATCATAGAATCATAGAATGGTAGAGTTGGAGGGGACCTCCTGGGTCATCGAGTCCAACCCCCTGCTCAAGGCAGGATCTCCTAAACCATCTCAGACAGATGGCTGTCCAGTCTCTGCTTGAAGACCTCCATCGAAGGGGAACCAACCACCTCCCCTGGCAGCCTGTTCCACTGGTTGATCACTCTTACTGTTAGAAATTTTTTCCTAACATCTAAACTAAATCTTTTCCCCTGCAGTTTCACCCCATTGTTTCTAGTCCTTCCTTGAGAGAGTGAGAACAGGGCTGATCCCTCTGCCTTGTGACAACCCTTGAGGTATTTGTAGACAGCTATCATGTCTCCTCTCAGTCTTCTTTTTGTTAGACTAAACATTCCTAGTTCCTTAAGCCGTTCCTCATAGGACATGGTTTGCAGACCGTTCACCATCTTGGTAGCTCTCCTTTGAACCTGCTCCAGCTTGTCAGTGTCTTTTTTAAACTGGGGTGACCAGAACTGGACACAGTACTCCAGATGAGGTCTGACCAAGGTAGAGTAGAGGGGGATAATAACTTCACGCGATCTGGACTCTATGCTTCTCCTAATACACCCCAGGATTGCGTTTGCCTTTTTTGCAGCTGCCTCGCACTGTTGACTCATGTTCAGTTGATGATCTACCAGGACACCCAAGTCTTTTTCACATGTGCTGCTGCTTAGTCGAATTCCTCCCATTGTATATGTGCTTTTTTCATTTTTCTTGCCCAGGTGCAGAACCTTGCATTTTTCTTTGTTAAATACCATTTTATTAGTTGCAGCCCATTGTTCGAGTTTCTCTAAATCTTTTTGAATCCTCTCTCTCTCTTCTCTGGTGTTTGCAATCCCCCCTAGCTTTGTGTCATCAGCAAATTTGATCAGTTTCCCTTCAACTCCCTCGTCCAGATCGTTTATAAAAACATTAAACATAACTGGGCCCAGGACAGAACCTTGTGGTACTCCACTTGACACTTCCTTCCATTTGGATGTGCAGCCATTTAGAGCCACTCTTTGAGTACGATTACTAAGCCAGTTTTGAACCCACCTTATAGTTGCCTTGTCAAACCCATATTTGATCAAGTTTTCAATGAGGATCGCATGAGATACTTTGTCAAATGCTTGCTGAAATCAAGAAATACTATGTCTACTGCATTTCCTTGATCAACCCATTCAGTGATTTTGTCATAAAATGAAATCAAGTTAGTCTGACACGACTTGTTTGATACAAACCCATGTTGACTACTGTTAATTATTGAATTCCTATCCAAATGCTGACATATGTGTTGTTTAATAATTTGTTCGAGAATCTTTCCTGGTATTGAAGTCAGGCTAACAGGCCTGTAGTTCCCTGGGTCTACCTTCTTCCCTTTTTTGAAGATAGGAACAACGTTTGCCCTTCTCCAATCGTCTGGGACTTCTCCTGTTCTCCATGACTTCTCAAAGATTACAGCAAGTGGTTCAGCAATTACCTCTGCTAATTCCTTCAGTACCCTAGGATGTAATCCATCTGGACCCGGGGACTTAAATTCGTTTAAGTTAGCTAAGCGTTCCCTTACTCTCTCAGTGTTGATTTTGTGTCTTGATTCTCCTAGTCCTTCATCAGTACAGTGAAGGACTGTTGCATGTACATTATCCCTCTTGGAAAAAACAGATGCAAAATAGGAGTTCAGAATCTCTGCCTTCTCAAGATCACTTTCGATCAATTCTCCATTCTCTCCCTGCAGACTTCCCAAAACCTCTTTGACTTTTCTTTTGCTGTTGACATATCCCCAAAACCCTTTTTTATTATTGTTTTTAGTCTCTCTTGCAAGCCTCAGTTCATTTTTAGCTTTAGCTTTTCTGATACTTGCCCTGCAGATTGTACTGATTTCATTATATTCCTCCTTAGATATGTATCCCTCCTTCCATTTCTTAAACATTTCTTTTTTCTTTTTTATCAAGTTTTTAAGTTCTAGGTTTATCCACCCTGGTCTCTTTAGATGTTTTCCATTCTTCCTTCTTTGAGGAATTGTTAATGATTGCGCTTCTAATATTGCATTTCTCAAAATATCCCATCCTTCTTGGACATTTCTATCCTTTAGTACATTTAACCATTTGATCCCTCCTAACCTCCTCCGGAGTCCATCAAAATCCGCCCTTCTGAAGTCCAACTTTGAAGTCTGAGTCCTCTCATGCTTTCCTTCCCTTATTATCCAGAATTCAAGGATAACATGATCGCTGCCTCCTAATGCCCCAGAAACTCTGATATCCTCCACCATTTCCTCTCTGTTGGTAAGAATTAGATCAAGGATAGCCAATCCTCTTGTTTCCTCCACCACCTTTTGGTACATGAAATTGTCAGCGAGAGAGGATAAGAACTTATTAGACTTGTGACTTTTTCCTGAGCGAGATTCCCAACAAATGTCTGGGTAGTTAAAGTCTCCCATAATCACTATGTCATGCTTTCGTGAAAGTTTAGCCATCTGGTCTAGGAAGAGGTCATCCATATCTTCTGTTTGTCCAGGGGGCCTGTAATAGACTCCTACAATGGTATCCTTTCTGTTGCTCTCTCCTTGAATTCTTACCCATACCGATTCTACTGAGCTTCCACTCTCTGAAACTTGAACCTCTGAGGAGACAATTTCTTTTTTAACATACAGCGCAACACCCCCTCCTCTTTTGTTAAGTCTGTTTCGCAGAAACAAGTTGTAGCCTTCAATGTTTGTGTTCCATTCATGTGTGTTATCCCACCAGGTTTCCGTAATACCTATGACATCATATTTATCTACCTGGGTCAGGATCTCCAGCTCCCCTTTTTTATTTCTCATGCTTTGGGCATTGGTGTAGAGGCATTTTAGTTTGTAATTGCTATCTATTGCGAGCTTGCCTCCTCTGTTTTCCTTACAAAATTTATGCGTTTGTTCATTGGTACTATTTCTGGGAGTAAGAATATCGCCTGGTTTGATTGACTGAGTATTTTTGCTTGACTTTTTGTTATCCTTCCCCTTTTGTTTTAGTTTAAAGCTCTCCTGATAACCGAAGCAAGGCGCTTCCCGAATACATTCTTTCCTGTCCCTGTAAGGTGCAACCCATCTCTTGCAAGGAGTCCGTCATATAGGTAGTTTTCCCCATGGTTCAGAAATCCAAATCCTTGCTGCCGGCACCACCGACGTAGCCACTTGTTCACCTCAAGAATCCTATCCCTTCTACTTTTAGGATTCTTGAGGTGAACAAGTGGCTACGTCGGTGGTGCCGGCAGCTTATGTCTGAAGACGTGGCAGGTGAGTCAAGCCACAGGGCACAACTTACTGGAGCTGGTTCATAACCACCATCCGGATACAGTCTCGGGCTTTGAGAATCTTTTCCAGCCGATGGATGTCGTACGTATTGGGGTTCCGAAAAGGGATTTCGTCCGGCAGGCCGGTCACTTCAATGGCATCCGGACTGTCCCTGATCAACTTGTATGGCACCAGGACAGGTCGGTTTAAACCCAAAGCCTCTCCTGAAAGGACAAGATGGGGTCGTCAACGTAGAGCAGCAGCCAAAGGACTCAGGACCAGCTATCAAACAGAGTTTCTCAGGAACAGATAATGTGGAACTGGGAAAGGTCCCGAAGAGCGGCCGGAAGACCTGAGTGAAGCTCATAAAATCACGTACAGTGTGGAAAAGGTGAGTGGAGGAGAATTATTGCTGCTATTGCACAACACTCTGAAGCCAGCTCTTAGGGAGGGCAGCGTGTGGCCCTTGCATTCTCAACCCACCTCTAATCCACCTTTTCTAGCCTGGAACGTTCCTGGCAGGAGCAAGCGGCAGAGTGGCATGGGACGGGTCCCCTCCATGTGGGGCTAAAACAAACCAAATTGAAAGATGCCCTGGGCCTAATCCTAGCATGGACAGTTCTTAACTCAGCCTACTCACCGTATTTTTCATTGAAAAGCTCCTTCACCTGCTCGCGGAGAATGACTTTCTCACCGAGCCGGTTGGCATCATCCTCGTCTGTGGAGAGGGAGAGGGAGGAGAAGAGAGAGGGAGGAGGAAGGGAGAGGGGAGGGGAGAAGAGAAGAAAAGAGAAGTGAAGAAAAGAGGAGAGGAGAGGAGAGGAGAGAAGAGAAGAGAAGGAGAGGGGGGAGAGAAGGAGAAGAAATAAGAGGAGAGAGAGGAGAGGAAGAGAAGAGAGAGAGTATAGAGGAGGAGAGAAGATAAGAGAAAAGAAGAAGGGGAGAGAAGAAAGAGGGGGAGAAAGAGGAGAAGGAAAAAGAGGAGGGAGGGAAGAGAAAGAAGAGAAGGAGGAAAGGAGGAAAGGAAGAAGAAAGGAGAGAGGGAGAGGAGAGAAAAGAAAGAAGAGCGAGAAGAAGGAAAAGAGGAGTCAAGAAAGAAGAGAGAAAAAGATACAAGAGAAAGGGAAGAGAAGGAAGGAAGGAAAGAGAGGAGAAAAGAAGAGAGAGAGGAGAGAAGGAAGGAGAGAGAAGAGAGTGAAGAGAGAAAAGAAAGAAAAGAGAATTGAGAGATAGGAGAAGAGAGAAAGCCATTAACTGTCATGAACTGAATCCTGTCAGCACCACAGGAATCTCAACAAAGTTGTGTTTGCCACCCCAAGTCCCCGTAGCTGGGAGGAAAAAGTGATGACCAGCTGGAAGTTGCTATGGGGACAGGGTGGATCAGCTGCTATTCTAGGCCCACCACTAGAGGGAGCTCATGGGACAAAGGGGGCTCAAGGAGGCCACCTTCCTCCAGGACCACCTTACCCAGACCAGGTATTATCTTGGCAATATGTTTTCCCTCTGACTCGGACCCTTTCTGCACTAGATTCACTGGGTCTGGGATGACCAGGCCCACTGATCCAGATTGTGTGGCGGGGCGCGTCGGGTCAGGGCTGCCTGTACTGACATCTCTGCTGCAGCGCGCCCTTCCCGGGGACTGAAAGGCTCTCAGGAACTTCACGGCCGCCCCGCTATGTCTCCGAAGGTCAGGAACAAATGCCCCTGGCCTCAGAGCTTGGGGCTGGGGGGGTTGTTTTGTGGCAGTGTGCTGCTGTTCTGCTGAAAAGCACACCCACCCCAGCTCCAGGGTATGGAGACATGACATAGAGATGGGCACAAATATCCAATCAAATGTGCCAAATTTCAAAATTCAAACTCGAATAGAATGTCCCGAAATTCTAATGTAAACATTCAAATCGATTTTTGAATTTTGGATCTATTTGCTCAAATTATCCGGGCATTCGCATGCATACGGGTTCGTACACGATGCCTAATTGACGATCCCCATCTTTCTCACGTCCGTATGCACTTGTACGGCTCCATACAGGACGAAAACGGGTTGCATACGGACGTGTATGGATGTGGGGAAGATGCGTACATGCACATACAGATGTTGCCAACATTCGTATGTGCAGATTCGAATCAAAAATTCGAACGAATAGATTTGAATTGGGTAAAAACGAATTGAATCTTGTTAAGTTCGAATTTAAAAGATTAGAATCGAATCGGATTTGGGGGTATTCGATTCAATTTGAATAGAATGTCAAAAAAAACCTTTGTGCACATTCCTAATCTGCATGCTTCCCATGTTCCAAATCAAGGCCCTTGCTCCTATTGCAGACCCGATTAAACAGGTCCACAAGAGATCTGGATTAAGGGCCTTTTTAACCCAGATCTGGCTCCGTCCTGTGCAGAGAGAGCAAGACTCTGGGGAGGGGCGTTGAGCCTCCTTAACCTGCATCAACATGTGGATCAGGAGGCCCATGACTCGGATTAAAAAGCTCCTTAATCTGGATCAACAGTAAATGCAGAAAGGGATTCCAACTCCCACAGTTTTACCTCTATCCAAGCATCTCATATTTCATGACCAAAATTATTAAAGGTGCAGGAGCCTTCAATTCCCTCTTCTGTGTGATTATTAAAGGTGCAGAAGCCCCCGAATTTCCTCTTCCATCCAGTTATTAAAGGTGCAGGAGCCCTGCAATTCTCTCTTCTGTGTGACTATTAAAGGCACAGAAGCCCCCGAATTTCCTCTTCCATCCAGTTATTAAAGGTGCAGGAAACCCTGAAACCCACTGTTCCAAGCCCAACAATTCCTCATCCATTTGATTAAGGATGAAGTCCTGCACTCCACTTTTCTATGCAACTGTTCAATGTCCAGGATTCACCCCTTTCTTTCCATCTGGTTACCCTCGCAAGCCCTCCTACAGCAGTAACACAGCCCTGATCCAGGTCTGGGTTGTCCAAAGCAGTTTTGAAAGGAGGAGGAGAAGGGGGGGGGAGGAGAAGGAAGGATAATTTAATAGGGTTTTTTCTGGAGCTCTGGTCTAATTTTGCTCTTTGATGATACAGCCTGAGAGGTACAAGTCCAGGTAGTTAGTCTGGTTGATCTCTGCCAAACTTCACTTTCTAGGGCTGCTTCATGGTCTAGGAAGTACAGCAGGGCTGGGGAAGAAGAGGCTGATGGGTTTTGGAGTCCAGAGGCCTTTGGGGGACCGTGAGTTCCCTTATTCTGATGAAAATGAATTGTCCCTAAAGCCAAATCCCCAGTTCCCTTCCATTGTCTGATCACTGCCCTCTTAGGAGTCCGAGCTGCAAGGGGTGAGAGAAGGGGCAAAATAAGCAGTAGCTGAGGACATCCAGAGGGACAGGTGTCTTTCCTTCCCCCTTCAAGCTCTTTTTGGTAGGTACGGGCATGTAGATGGTAGCAGACCAAGAAAGAGGGTTCAGATGTGCCACTGATTTGTAGATTGTTTCAACATGATCAGGTATAGGGATCCTTATACACAGTCAGCTGAGCAATACATTAGGGTGTGATCAGACATGTCTAAAGAGTCACCCTCTGGGTGAATTTAAGGCTCTAAGGGGCAGGCATTTGCTCCCTAAATTTGCTTTATCCCACGTTGAACCCTGGGAATGGACGCCTCTTCTTCATTCAGGGTTTAATAACACCCAGAGTCACTCTTTAGTTGGATCAAGTGGGAAGATACATAAGCACAGGGGAGGGAAATCCAGCCAATCATAGCATAGGAATTCTGCCAGCAAGTGGCTGATCTGGGCCATGGAAAACCAGGCAGATGCCAGGCTATGGGAAGGGGAAATTATTACAGGTGAAAAGAAATACTGGCATAGAAGCAAAGTGCTTTTCAGTGTGGAAGAACTGATACTCTAGCCAGAATCAAGTTGCTTTTAAAGCATTAAAAGTTATTATATGCTGGAAGAAGGAAGGAGAGAGGGAGAGGGAAAGAGAGAGCGGAGAAAGAAGGAAGGGAAGAAAGAGAGAGAAATTAAAAGAACAATTAAGAAAAGGGAAGGAAGATAGGGAGAAGGGGAGGAAGGCAGGAAGGCAGAAGAGAGGAAGAGTGAAAGAACAGAAGGAAGAGGGGCAGGAAAAGAAAGAAGGAGGGAGGGGCAGAGAGAGAAAAAAGAGGAAAGAGGGAGAAGGAGAAAGAGGAAGAGTGAAAGAGGAAGGGAGAGAGGGAGAAATTAAAAGGAGGGAAGGAAGAAGAGAGGGAGAGGAAGGTAGGAAGTCAGGGTGGCCAAAGATATTCACCAGAAGAAAGGAAAGGAGTCAGGTGAATCTAGGTTACTTCAGGGCCACAGAGCTAAAAAATCATTCCAAAGACTTTTCCCCAGAGCGCGGCATTTCCCACCAGTTCATGTCCTCCCACTGAAATTTGTCTCCTGGATGCCCGAGACCGTGAAATTCTCCTCGGCTCATGGGGCAGTGTGGAGATGAAGACAATCTCGGGGTATTCCCAGATCACTGGCAAGCAGCCGCCTTAGACACATTATCTCCTGGCAACCCTGCCCTTTGCCGGAGAGGGACAACGAGACACACCAGCAACCGCTGGTTTGCAAACCAGAAGATCTTCTGCATCCCAACCTCACAGGTCTCACACTTGCCTACTCTATATGCCAGCTGCAGGCAGCCAGGGCCAAGGGTTCTTTCGGCCCCTGAAATTTACCCACAATGCCCTGAGGACCCTGATGCGGTGTTGCTCTAGACACACACGCCCATGTGGTTTCTTGTCTGCTACCATCTACCTGAGCAACCTACCGTGTAGAGCTGCGTAAGCTTTTTCCAAGGTGGATATCCGTCTAGGGGCTGGAATGCGAATCGAGGAAAGAGAAAGAAAGATGGGCAGGTGAGCGAGTGGAATTTAGCTCTTTGCACAAGTTTTAAAAAATAGAAAGAAGGTGTTGGGGGGGGGGGAAACTGGGAGAAAATTGGGGCGCAAAGCCGTGATTTGGTAGCTCTCTCCTCCGATTCCCTGAAGCAGGGCATCAAAGCTAAGTTAGAAAAGGTGGAGATAAGGTGGCAACCAGAATGATTAAGGGTCTGGAACACCTCCCTTAGGGAACCAGGCTGCAATGTCTAGGCCTCTTTGGTCTGGAGAGACGGCATTTAAGAGGGGAGCTGATTGAAGTATATAAAATTATGCATGGTATAGAAAAGGTGGATGGAGAAAATTTCTCTATCCCACAACACTAGAACCAGGAAGCTGATGGGCAGGAGAGTCAGATCAGACAAGGGGAAGGATTTCTTCACCCAGAGGGTCATTGGCTTATGGAATTGGCTGCCAGAAGAGGTGGTGACAGGTAGCAATCTAGATGGCTTTAAGGAAGGGTTAGAAAAATTTATGGATGAAAGATGTATCAATGGCTACTAGAATGAATGCCTAGGTCAGTGATGGTGAACCTTTTGAGCTCAGTGTGTCAAAATTCACAAGAAAACCTAGCTTAACTCAGGTACTGTGTCACATCTAGAAATATCCATAATTTTGTGATATTTGTAGCTCTAGTAAAAAAATATATATTTTTGATATATGTATTTTATTAAAAGCAAAAACAATTCTTTACATTAGTGACTTTTGTTGCTGAATTTCGTTTGCTAAATCTTCAATTGAAAGTTGGTATTTCATACACTTCAAGAACAAGCAAGCACTACACGCCCAGGTGCCAGGGTGACCATGTGTGTCACCCAAAAGTGCTTGGCATGTCACCTGTGACACGCGTGTCATAGGTTGACCATCACTGGCCTAGGTGCATCTTTCAGGCTGGGGGGGGGGGGCAGGAGGCCTCTAAGGCCATTTGCTGGGATTGGAGAGCAGGAGAAGGTTTGACCTTGTCTCTCCTTGAGATGTCCATGAGCAATTGGTGGGCCACCGTGTGCGACGGGACACTGGATTAGATGGGCTGTGGCCTGATCTAGCAGGACTTCTCTTAGGCTTTTATGTTATGTTCTAGTTTTTAAGTGGGAAGGAAGGTGTAAAATCGCACCCGAGTCCCCAAGACTCCTTGACCACTGCTGATTATCTCCAGCTTGGATGGACTTCAAGCCATGGGACAACCTTCCTACAGAAATTTGCCAGCCGGGAAGCAGTGAGGGGTTTTCGGTGGAAGGTTGACTTGTATTTGTGCATAACTCAGGGTTTGATCTCTAAAAACATTTCACGTCTGGTTCTGAGCCTCTTATTTTGCCCTTTTCCTTCTCATTTGTTTTCGTAAGCTGCCCCGAGATGGTGGCGAAACATCTGCAGAGAAATAGATGGAGCTCAGAAAACCTTCCACAATGGAACAAGACAACCCTAAGCCGCAGGTATTACCCATGATATCGAGCTCAGGATGATATCCAAAACGGCGTTTTGCGTAACCTTAAAAGTTCTCTTTTTGAAAGTTTCGCTGAGCATTGGCTATGGAGGCTGCTAGCTCTTGATCTTAAGAAGAACAACAGGTGAGTAAATGAACAGGCATACTAATTCACTACTGAGCCCAGTTCAAGGTGTTAACTCTGACTTACAAGGTTCCTTATAGAGGTATGGGGCAGGATAGAAATAAAAAATTAATAAATGACTTGGGCCCCAAATATCTAAAGGAACGCCTTCTCCCATACCGACCTGCCCGTGCCTTAAGATCTAGCAGTGAGGCTCTCCTGGTTGTCCCACCACCTTCAGTAGTAAGGTTGGTGGGCACCCAGGAGAGGACCTTTTCAGTAATGGCCCCCGGGTTATGGAATAATCTCCCCCTCGAGATGCATCATGCTCCTTCCCAGTATAGGCTGGGAGCAATGGCAGGCATGTCGCTTTGAAGCAGAGCGCTCTGATCAACCGGAGCGCTCTCCTGACCGCACAAAGCAGCCGGAGGAGAGCACTGCCACCAGAACTGTGCATAGCCCACTTTCAAGAAGTCATTTCCTATGTTGGAGAAAACATCCCTGGCTGGCAGCAGTGGCAGGCAGGCAGCTTTGAAGAGGAGCGCTCCGATTGATTGGAGCGCTATCTATACTGCAGAACAGGGCAGTTGATTAAAGCGCTGCCACCGGAATTGTGTGTAATGGAATTGTTCCAAAGGATGAGGCAGGCAGAAGAGGAGAGGAGAGGAGAAGGGCAGGGAAACTTAACTAAATACAGTTTCTGGTTAAGAAAGAGATGCCTTGCGTTCAGTTGCACTGCGCACTCACCGGGTTTCGGGATGAGTCCCTGGAACGGCCTGGAAGACAAAAAGAACACATATTCCTCATGGGACAGAGGCAAAACGTGAGGAAATGGCAGAAGGAGGAGGAGGAGGAGGAGTTGGTTTTTATACCCCGCCTTTCTCACCCTCTAAGGAGACCCAAAGCTGCTGACAAACCTTCAGTTCCTCTCCCCATTGGAGACACTCTGTGAGATAGGTGGGGTTGTGAGAGCTCAGAAAGAAAGCTTTGACTAGCCCAAGGTGACCCAGCTGGCTTCATGGTGGAAGAAGAAGAGCTGGCTTTTACACTCCCATTTTTTCACACTCTTTTTCAGGGGACTCCAAGCAGCTGACAAAACTTCTGCTCTTCTCCCCGCAAGAGACAGCCTGAGATGTAGGTGGGGCTGTGAGAGCTCAGAAAGGGAGCTGGGACTCACCCAAGGCCTCCCAGGTGGGTGGGTGTAGGTAGGTAGGTAGGTAGATGGATGGACAGACGGAAGATCCCTGAAGATCCCTGAAGAGAAATACCTTGTTACCGTGAACTTGATCTTGTCCGCCACAGCTAAGATCCTCTCCAGGTTCTGGGAGCCGAAAGTGCAGGGTTTCCGGAAGGGGATGCCGGGCGGGAGGCCTTCGATGATGACCGAGCCCGGGTTGCTTTTGATGCGCTTATATGGCACTTGGACCGGGTATTTGATGCCCAGGGCCTCCCCTGAAGGACGAGATGAGAAAGGAAATGGAACGTTGGGGCAGCGATGTGGGTTTCACTTCCGGCTGTCCATCTGCAGTCCCATCTCAGCCAGTGAGATGACCGGCCATAGAGATGGCTGTGTCCCGCCACACGCTGGCTGCCAACCCCGCTTACCTGCGAGTCTGGCAAGCAGACGAGACTGGCCTTGCTGGGGGATTCTGGGAGTCAGCCAATCACCCGCCCCCTTCCTTCTGTTGTTTTCTATGTGATTGGTTGACTCCCGGAAGTCCCCAGCAAACCCCTATTGTGTGCCGCTCGCCAGACACGCAGGTAAGCGGAGCTGTTGTGAAAAAAACAGCGTCACTGTTGGATTCACAAGGAACTGCATTGCAAACTACCTTGTGTCTGGAAGGATCTCCAATAGTATCGAATCAAATGCAAGAAAATTTGTATTCCTTCAAATAAATCTCTTCAAGTGTGGTAGGATACAAATTTGATATGAATCCCATACGAATCCATAACAAAGTTTCATAGGAATGTATCGAAGCATTCTTCGAATGTGCCAACATATGATTTGAATGTGAACGTCCAAATTTGGCCAAATTCGTACAGATTTCGAAAGCTGTGAATATTCATGCACACAGTTCAAAGCCCAAGGACGCGGCTCCCAAATTAACACCCCGTCTGTCCGGCTGCTCACCGTATTTTTTGTTGAAAAGATCCTGAACTTGTTCTCTTAGCGTGTTTGCAATATCTATCCGAGAAAGCCGGGTGTCGTAGTTTTCTACAAACCAGGAAAAGATAGTTACGGTATAGGTGGCCACTGTGGATTTGAATTTCCACTTGGTTGTGAGAACGCCCCTCCTGGCGGGATAATTATGAACTATCAGGTGAGTCTACCTCCTAGGGTTGTTGTGAAGAGGAGCCCTGCTGGATCAGGCCAGAGCCCATCTAGTCCAGCATCCTGTCCCACCCACACAGTTGCCCACCAATTGCTTACAGGAATCTCAAGCAGGAGACAAATGTAAATATATGGCCTAGGAACATTTGATTTTCCGCTCTGTGTCTCCACCTTTGAACTCGCAATTAGAAGCTACAACCTTTTGTTTCAGTCTGCTTAGAACCTGTGTGTGTGTGAAGGGGTTCCTGACATCGCCCACCCTAGAGAGGACAAACAGCTCTGGCTGGTAGAATTGGGCTATTCTGTTTCATCCATTGAACAGCATGCCGAACCTGACATTATTAGGTCAAGGAAAAAACTTTTTAAAACCATGCAAAAGCAGTGTAAAATGGAGGTACATCTCTATATCATCCATCACCTTGAAATCCTGGCCGTTTCAATGGTTCCTCTACAAGATGTTCACTGGAATCTCTCTCAGCACCTAGTGCCAAAGAAAAACCAAAACAGGTTACTGATTATGCCTCATTTTTAGATACTCTGCGTAAGACTTTCCATCCATCCATCCATCCATCCATCCATCCATCCATCCATCCATCCATCCATCCATCCATCCATACATCCATACATCCATCCATCCATCCATCCATACATACATACATACATACATACATACATACATACATCGAGTTGCAGTTCAGTAACATCCATCCATCCCTCCCTCCCTATACCTAAAAGTCTCAGGGCGGGTAACCTGGAAACATCTGGAAGGACTACAAATAGAACAGTGTCATGGTAGAGCAAACTGCCTAGAAAGCAGAGGGTTGTGGGAAGCAGGCAGTGGCAAACCACTTCTGTATCCCTGCCAAGAAACCTGCATAGAAACATCCACAGTTTCTGTGAGTGGCTGCAGCTCAGTGGTAGAGCAAACTGCCTAGAAAGCAGAGGGTTTTTGGTTCAATTCCAAACCTCTCCCCAGAAGTAGGCAATGGCAAACCACTTCTGTATCCCTGCCAAGAAAACTGCATAGATCCCCAACAACAACATTACGCAGAATGACACTGTGTTAACTCCAGATAACACTGCAGATTCTCATGTGTGCCCAAAGCTGACAGTCACTTCTGACACATTAAATTCAGGCAGTGAGAAAAGGACTGATGGGGAAATAGATAGGAAAGCCACAGTTTCAGTAAAATCAAAGGTGTGCAGAAGGTGTGTCAGCACCCCCACCGCTAAATTCAGGTGAGCTGAACCAGGATGGGACGCCACCTACCTGAATTTTGCTGCAGTTTTGTTTTTAACTTGACCTTTGTTCTAACTTAAATGCTACTGAATTGAAATCCATAATCTGTACATACCTACAGCTCCTGGACTGTCAGATGCGATCTCCTTCACACCTTCTGTAAGAAGTTCTGGTCTAAAAGATAGTATCACAATAAAAAAAATATGAATCTGGCTTTTTTAAACATGGAATTCCAGAAAACGCTAAGGCAACCATATTTTTAAAAAAAGGGCTAGTAAAAGTTTATTTTGCTAATGCTAGATGGTACTAAAAGTGGATTCAGTAAAGCCAGGATCCAAACTGACTCAGTGTCCCCTACTGGCTGGCGAACCTTTTATCAGAACTGCACAGCATCAGAGAGTCAAATCAGGCCCAGCCCTGGGCAGCACCTGATCTTAGCGCCATCTAGTGCTGGCAAAAAACACTTGCCGGTGCTTTCCCCCAGAAGCGTCATTGTCAGTTTAACTTTCACTGATTGGTAGCATTTTTGGAGGGGGAGGTTAAACCATGGTACACCCCAATACTGTGACATGCCATATATTTACATGATGTGTAAAGAAGGTGTAAGTTGAAAAATTCAGCACACGCGAGCCATATCTTCAGTTGTTTCCCCATCTGCTAAATCAGAGGGCTGATGGTTCAACCTTGATTATGCATACTGGACTTTAAGTATAAATATACAAACTTCTGGGGGAGTTGGGGGCTACAGCCTTGCTAGGTTAGGAACAAGTAAACCCCCCCCCCCCGGCCTTATCACACGCAGAGCATAGGGCTAAAGGGAGTAAAAAACGGCCAACAGCTTCCACTTTACCTCTTGATAACAAAGCGAATGCTGTTGCTTGCCTGCAGAATCTTTTTCAGCTTTGCGATCCCAAAGCAGTTGGGCCGCCGGAGCAAAATCCCATCTGGCAAACCCACCACAAAGAGATCTTCTGGGTACATCAGGAACTTGGAATATGGGACTTTGACAGGCTCAGAAATTCCTATGGCTTTAGCTGCACACAGAAGAGTCAAAGAAAAAAGTCCATTGGCTCAAGGTGGAGGATGAGATATAAAAGAAGCGGAGGAGTTGGCTTTTATACACTGCTTCTCTCACCCTTAAGGAGACTCAGAGTTGCTGACAAACCTTCAGATCTTTTCCCCAGAAGGGTATGAGAGCTCAGAAAAAGAGCTGTGACTAGCCCAAGGCCACTCAGCTGGCTTTGTGGAGGAAGAAGAAGAGCTGGTTTTTACACTCTGCTTTTCTCAGCCTTTTAAGGGCCTCAAAGCTGCTGACAAACCTTCTGTTCTTCTCCCCACAACAGAATCTATTGTTTTAAAACATACTGTTATTGTTTTAATAATGTTCGATTTTAAATGTTGTTACCTGCCCGAAAACCTCTGCGTATAAGGCGGGATAAAAATGTAAATAAATAAATAAAAGTACCCTATGAAATAAGTGAGGCTGTGAGAGTTCAGAAAGACAGCTGTGACTAGCCCAAGGTCACCCAGCTGGCTTCATGATTTCAGACTGTGGTACTGAGGAAGGGGTGTGTGTGTGAAATCATGCTGAAAATGAACCACGTATCTCACCGTATCTTGCATTAAATAAAATTTCAACTTGCTTCCTCAGGTGACTTAAAACGTCACCAACACCATCTGGAAAAGGAAAGCAATCAACTCAGACACAGGAAAAATAAGGTATTTATTTCTGTTCTTCAAGGCATTTCATCTTCCATCCTTCAAAACTCTGACTTATAAGCAAAGCAACTGGCACTAGACCTTTACAGTTCTTTTATGTTCCTTTTACCTTTTATTTTATCTTTTTCATAGGTCTTCCTTTTCTGTAGGTAGACCTGGGATTGCAGTGTATGGTCAGGAATAGGCAAAATAATAGCCTTTATTTATAACGCCCCTTCCACCAACGGAGGGAACAGGGTTAAAAATTACAGAAATAACAACAACATAGCAAGAAAACAATCTATTCATAATCAGAACAGTATTAAAATCAATCTAGTAAAATAACAGGAATAATTTCCCAAAATATCATTTCATCTGTTAAATACTATCCACTAAAATAAGTCAATTTAAACTCATTCAGGGGTATCAAAAAGAAAGGTATTTAGACCCTTTCAAAATTGAAGTTATTCCAAAGGTGAGAGACTAGAAGAAGAAGAGTTGGCTTTTCTACCCCGTTTTTCTCACCCATTTAAGGGGACTCAAAGCGGCTGACAAACCTTCTGCTCTTCTCCCCACAACAGACAACCTGTGATGTAGGTGGGGCTGTGAGAGCTCAGAAGAGAGCTGTGAGTAGCTCAGTGTCACCCAGCTGGCTTTGTGGAGGAAGAAGAAGAAGAGTTGGCTTTTCTATCCTGCTTTTCTCACCCATTTAAGGGGACTCAAAGTGGCTGACAAACCTTCTGCTCTTCTCCCCACAACAGACACCCTGTGATGTAGGTGGAGCTGTGAGAGCTCAGAAGAGAGCTGTGACTAGCCCAAGGTTACCCACCCAGCTGGCTTTGTGGAGGAGTGTGGAATCAAACCCGGTATTCCCAGATAGGAGTCCAGCTCCTTAATCACTAAACCAAACCAAGTCTTGAGAGGCTCAGTTTGGAAGTTGCAATGTGAGCCTGAGAAACTACGAAGAAAGTTTTGCCTGCAGATCCTAAGTTTCTAGCTGGAGTAGACCATGAAACTCTAGATGCTAGATACCTTGGAGTTTGCCATCCAATGGCCTTAAAGGCTGACACCAATAATTTGTAATGAATTCTGAGCTGCATTGGGAGTCAGCGCAGTGACCTCTTGGGGCTGAGATTTGAGAATATTTTGGCAAACCCAAACCTGTTCTGACCGCAGAGTTCTGGATTAAGATTAATGGTAATAAAGAACAATGAACAGGGATATGCCCCAATGTTCTAAACATTCAAAATTCAATCAAATTCAGTCGAATGTGGACATTCAAATTCGAATATCTACACATTTGAATTTAAACATTCGAACAAATTTTGAATGTTTGAAACACATCTGTAGGCATTTCGTATGCATCCTGTTTTATCCCGTATGCATCCCATTGTCATTCTGTTTTATAAGCGCAAATGCATACAGCTAGGTATGATATTCATACAGATACGTATGCAATACATACACATCTGTACATTCAAATGATTCAAATCATTGGAATGAATGTTTTGGAACATTCAAAACTCACTCGAATGTCTAAATTCGAATGTGAAGACATGTCCACATTTGATCGAATTCAATGGAATTTTGAATGTTTATAACGTTTGTACACTATTTTTGTCTGTGCACATCTGTAAGTTAGAAGCTTTACCTGCACACAAGCTGTGGATGAACTCACGTGGCTACCATTCACTCCTTTAGCCTTTCCCTCAGCTGGAACATAGAGCCTTGGAACACCTGATGACCAGAACCAACGCCCACACTTTGCAAACGGCGGGTTGTGTTTTAAGTGCTGGTTTTACTCTGCTTTTTACCTTTGTTTTTAATGATTTATAAAAAGCTTTGGGATTTATTTTATTTTAAAAATAGTGGTACTGAAAATGCCCTAAATCAAATGAATGAATAAATGAATAAAATGAATAAATACATAATCAACGTGTCCAGGTATTCAGCCAACAAACCAAATTCACCTTTGCCCTCCAGCAGCTTCTCTTCATGCTGTGAATCGTTGCCAGGTCCTTTATCTGGAACACAAAGAAGATGGACCGTGGCTGGGAAGCAAACCCCATAAACTTCCTTTGGAACCCTCAGCCTAAGGAAATGTCTGATTGCCTGAAGATAAGAGTTGAGATCCCTGTGAGTTTTACGTAACAGAACCTGCTCACTTGGTGGAGAAATTATAGCTGCCAGCAGCTGAAGTTCTCAAATGTGCTTGTGCGCAAATTTGCTTCTGCGCAAATGTGGCACATTTTACCATATGTGGCATGAGATGCGGTTTCAAAGTTTCTTCTCATGCACTGAACTTTTAACCACTGGGGGGAGGGGTTGAAATCCCTCCATAAATGCACCCTCAGGCCCATTCAGTGGAGTATGTGGTGTTAGATGGGCAGACATCGACCACCCTCCAATAGATTTTGAACAGAAACAAGAGACACAATGTGAGAGTTCTCCCTCTTTCCTGAGATGAAGGAAGTTTTAGCTCAGGAGCATCTGGAGGGCCATTGTCCTGTGTGTTATCTAGGAAACTCCCTTGGCTGGAATCTACAATCCCATGGTGGGAAGAAGTACAAATTGAGCGGAAGCCCCGCAGGATCAGGCCACAGCCTGTCTACTTCAGCATCTCATCTCACACAGCGGCCCACCATAAAAACCTAAGAGTAGCCCAGCTGGATCAGGCCACAGCCCATCTAGTCCAGCATCCAGCTTCACACAGTGGCCCACTAGTTGCAAACGTCCGTCTGAGGAACCCTGGCTATCTGACCAACCTGGTGGTAACTAGGCATCCATTCCAAGTAGGAACCTAAAAGGAGCCATGCTGGAACAGGCCTCAGGCCCATCTACTTCAGCATCCCATCTCACACCAATTGCTTCTGGGCATCTCAAGCAGAAGACAAGGGTAAAACCTTCACCTGCTCTCAAGTCCCTGTAAATGGCCTTTGGAGGCCTCCTGCCTGTCTCTCCAACCTGGAGATAGCATCTAAGCTTCCACTCTGGTACCTATTGATGCTGCTGTTGGATCAGGCCACAGCCCATCTAGTCCAGCATCCAGCCTCACACAGTGGACCCAATGTGTGACACACTCAAAAGCCCCAAAGAGGGACTGGGCTCACTTAGAGATGACATTACTCCAGAGTGTTGTGGAAATGCCAAAATGCTCATTCAAGGGGTTTCTTGTACACCAGGGCATGAAAGCATGGCTCTAACAACATGTACCAGACTGGAACCAGCATGGAACACAAGCCATGCCAAGCTAGACATGATTTTAACCCCACCCAAAAGATCAGGGAAGTCTCTCTTTTCTACCTGGAACGGTGATTTGAATGATATCCGCTTCGTCGGGTTCTATTTTGATGCGTTTTATTCCTCCTGCTTCCCCTGAAGTACCTACCATGAAAAGGGGGAAAGAACCAGGGTTTGTACAGGTTAAATGGAACCAGCAACTCAGCCTTAGTACACAGCTCAGTAGCAGAAGTAAAAATGAAAGAACAACATAAGAACATAAGAACATAAGAGAAGCCCTGCTGCATCAGGCCACAGCCCATCTAGTCCATCGTCCTTTCACACACAGTGGCCCACCAAATGCTCATGGGCATCTCAAGTGCAAACCTTTTCCTGCTCTTGAATCCCAGCAAATGGCCTTAGAAGCATCCTGCTTCCCCCCCCCCCCCCCAGCCTGAAAGACGTACTCAGGCATCCATTCTAGTAGCCATTGATACATCTGTCGTCCATAAATTTGTCCATCACTTCCTTAAAGCCATCTAGGCTGGTAGCTGTCACCACCTCCTCTGGCAGCAAATTCCATAAACCGATGACCCTCTGGGTGAAGAAATGCTTCCCTTTGTCTGATCCGACTCTCCTGCCCATCAGCTTCATAGATGTCCCCTGGTTCTAGTGTTGTGCGATAGAGAAAAGAAATGTTCTCTATCCACCTTTTCTACACCGTGCATGATTTTTCATGGATCTCTCCCTAGAGGAAATGTTGAGGAAAGCCTTCTCCTTGGAGAAGAAGGCAATATTCACCCTCATCTCATCAGTCCTGAGATCTGCAACCTCTCCTACATTGGGATGGGCTGCCAACGGCATGGGACAGGACCATCCGCATTGGAAGAGACTGTCCCACTGCTGTTTCCAAAGGCTGGAGCAGCCCTTGGAGGTGGTTCTGGAACTTTCCAAGATGGGGAACTTTCATTCCCATCCTGTGAAGCTTTCTGAAGCACCACTGAAACAGAAGAAGGAGGAGAAGGAGAAGGAGAGTTGGCTTTTCTGCCCCGCTTTTCTCACCTGTTTAAGGGGACTCAAAGAAGCTGACAAACCTTCTGTTCTTTCTCCCCACAACAGAACACCCCGTGAGGTGGGTTGGGCTGTGAGACCTCAGAAGAAAGCTGTGACTGGCCCAAGGTCAGCAAGCTGGCTTCATGGAGGAGTACAGAATCGAACCCGGTATTCCCAGATAAGAGGCCAGCTACTTAACCACTAGTCCAAACTGACCCACAGCACCACTAGTAGACCTCCATGTTGACATCTACCAACAGAATGCCATAGGGCACCATTTCCAACACCCTGTCCTTGGTAGACAGTGTTTGGTGGTCAGTTATAAAGCAAGAAGCACATAATCAAAATGGTCAATTTAAACTATTAATTGAGTTTGAAACCACTGCATGGAAAAAAAGGATCACAATTCTATAGGACAAAAAACTGTAATAGATATAAACCTGAAACAGAGAATAAAAGAGTAGATGGATACCTGGTTCACATTCTCCAGAAGCAGAACATTTTTCAGACCTGGGGGAGGAAATTTTGTTATTTTATTTATAATTGGTCTAACACAAATCAACGTGCAGTGAAGTGGGCATGGATAATGTGCCCGAAGAAACCTCTTCTGGTAGTAAGCCCCATACAGCAATGACACTCTGGGTGAAAAAATACTTAAATCCATCCTTACTCTTCTGCCCATTAAATTCTTAGTGCCCTCCCTGGTTCTAGTGTTGTATCCACCTTTTCCATTATGGGAAAGACATTTTTGGTGCAAGTCTATTTGATTCTCCACAGTCCAGACTCCATAAGAACCTAAGAAGAGACCTGCTGCATCAGGCCACAGCCCATCTAGTCCATAAGAACCTCAGAGGAGCCCTGCTGGATCAGGCCACAGCTCATCTAGTCCATAAGAACCTTTGAGGAGCCCTGGTGGATCAGGCCACAGCCCATCTGGTCCATAGGAACCTAAGAAGAGACCTGCTGCATCAGGCCACAGCCCATCAAGTCCATAAGAACCTCAGAGGAGCCCTGCTGGATCAGGCCACAACCCATCTAGTCCAGCATCTGCCTCACACAGTAGCCCACCAGTTGCTTCTGGACATCTCAAGCAGAAGACAAAGCCAAAACCCTCACCTGCTCTCAATTCCCTGCAAATAGTCTTTGGGAGGTATCCTGTCTGTCTCCCAAACCTGGAGATGGCACCTAGGCATCCACTCTAGTAACTATTGATACACTGGCCCTCCATGAGGACCTAAGAGCAGCCCTGCTAGATCCAGCCACAGGCCATCTAGTCCAGCATTCCGTCTCACACAGTGGTCCACCAATTTCTTATGCAGGGAAGGTGGGGCTGTGAGAGCCCAGAGGAGAGCTGTGACTAGCCCAAAGTCACCCAGCTGTCTTCATGGGGGAGGGCAGAATTGAACCCAGTATTCCCAGATAAGAGTCCAGCTCCTTAACTGACTCACAATAAGGGGGGAAATCTGATGCTCCAGTGAATCTATACCCATCTGAACATCCCTGCTTCCACCTGCACACATCGGTCCAACTCTGGAAAATGGCGCCTAACTCCAGTTATGGTTGACCGCAGCTTCAGATCTCTGGATCTCTGCAAGCCTCAGAGCGTCGGCCCAGTATCTTGCAACTTCACACTTTGCAAATTCTGCCCGACTCCACCATGAAGATGCAACGTCTATGAATTATGCATGTCGCTCTGCTGGCACTCAGACTGTGACACGGTTCTTAATTTAATCTCACACGCTACACTGCAGATCTTTATCAACCAGTCTGAAGGCTGCAGGATGACTTTCGTTCTTCAACGGTAACTGAATATGCTTCTTTGCAGCAGCTGAGGGCTGTGAAACTGAATCCTGAGAAAATGCCAGAATGACTCCTAGAACCATCCAAACGGAGCAAAGGGGCATTTTGATGTTTTCTCCGGACTCAGTTGCAAGAGTTAAGAAGAAGAAGAGTTGGTTTTTCTACCCCGCTTTTCTCGCCCATTTAAGGTGAAAATAGTAATGGGTGCTAGCCTGCCCGCAATGGAAACGCTGGAACACCCATGTGGCGAATCCGGATTGACTCATGTGGGGCCTGCCCATCACCCCAAGGTTTTTGGGGTGACAGGGGGTGCAATCTCCGGAGATGATCTGGAGATTCTTTGAAGATTCTCTGGAGCCTTTGACAAAGGTCCATAGGACTGGCATCGCTCTCACGTGGGGTCCTCTTCAGAGCCTGTGCTATTCTTCGGAGCTGGCTTTGGAAATTGTGCACCGGCTTCAGAGCTTTGGGTTTCAGGGCACTCCCCCATGGGTGTGCCCGGCCCCCTCCAGAGCCCCCCCTAGACCCCATTGCCCAATCGCTGTGGAAACATTTGATGCCTTAAGACCCCACTGTAGTACAGGAAATCTGGATCATAGGTCCTGAAGGACCCAGTCAATCCGGATTCCCTAGAACTGGTGGAAACAAATGCGGCTGTAATGGGGTCTGCAGTGGAAATGGGGTCTTACTGCTCTGAGCCTAATGGGTCCTTAATGGGTCCCTAATGGGTACTTAGTGCTAGTGGAAAAAACCCTTAGAGGTCTCCTCCCTCCCAAATAGCCTTTAGACACCTCTTGCCTGTCTCTCCAACCTGGAGGTGGTACCTGGGCACCCATTCTAGTAGCATTGAATTTATTTGTAGGATTGTAAGAGGAGCCCTGCTGGATCACACCACAGCCCCTCTGGTCCAGCATTGTGTCTTATACAGTGGTTTTAACGAAAGCTCCTGGGTTCTTATCCTTGGATCTTTGGAGCGGTCCAGAGAACTCCAGCCATTTCCCCCAGTATGTTCTGGTTGGATGCTCCTCGATTTCTAACCTGGATTCTTGTCCTTAGACGAATCACAGGAGCTTAAACCGTGACTCTGTATTTACAAATTAAGTTACATAACAGCATAAAATAACTCCCACATTCAGAGACTTCTGCGTCCTACTTCTCAAGTTTTCAGGTCAACTTCAGAGGAAAATGGTTTTTTTTGGTAGGAAAGAATGAAATAAGGACACCCTTTGGTGAAGAAATGTGGGTTTCCCCCTATTTCTTGCTCTTATCTACTGATGTATGTTCTGGCAGTGGATCTGAGGTGGTCCAGCAATGAAAATAGAGGACATGATTCAGCAGAAGGCAGGAAGAAACATCTCAACCTCACAAGAAGACCCTCAACGGTATCCATGACCTGAATCTTCTATCCATTGGAGGCCTTCAAGTCACAGTGGGGCAGAATCTTACTGGAACTGCTCGTGAACCAGAGTTCTGCAGTTTGGACCATGCAGAAGACCCCAGGCGCCCCCCCCCCCCCCATGATTCCGCATGTGATAAGGTATGCTTACCTGTGATTGGCTTGTGACGTCCCCGCCAGGTCAAGAAAAGCCATTCTGTGCGGTTCCGGAGAGATTTCCCCTGAGGGGCTGGATGGCTCCATCTTCGTGGAATCTTTGGTAAATTTATTTCCTGGTTTGTGAGGGGTGGACAGAGAGAGGGAGGCAGGAAGGAAGGAAAGAGGGAGGCAGGAAGAGAAGGAGAGAAGAAAGGGAAGAAAGGAGAAAAGAAGAGAGGAAAGGGAGAGAAGGAGGAAAGAAGGAAAGGAGACAGAGAAGGGAGGGAGGGAAGGGAGAGAAAGGAGGAAGGGAGGGAGGGAGGGAAAGAGAGAAGAGAGAGGGAGAAGAGGAAGGAAGAAAAGAAGGAGGGAGGGAGAGAGAGAGAAGGGAGAGAAGGAATGGAGGATAGGAGGAAGGTAGGAAAGAAGAGAAGGGAATTAGGTGAAGAAGAAATGAATGAAAGGGGGAGGAATATGTTTTTCAGATGGAGAATTTAGACCTTCCTAATGTCAAAGCACATGTTCCCATGATTCCACAGCATGGAACGATGGGCATTTCAAGCCAGGCACCTCTGCAGAGCTGCACCAGTGAACCCCATTAAAGTCCCCCATTTGCAGGTAAAGAGCCAACGCCAACATCCTTGGCATTCCCCGATAGACCCACCCACCTGATTCCCGTTCCAGCTAAGAGAGGACAAACCCTCTGCAGTAAGCTTGGAAGACTCCCCATCACAAAAGTTTTCTGTACATATTTTGCTCTGCTCTGAACAATTTGTTGGGACCTGGTATCTGGCTTAGCAGGAAGACCTCATGAAGGTCACCCAGCGGCCCCAACCCAATTCACACCCAGATCACTCATTCTGGCCCAGGAGTATTCTCAGCAGCTAAAGGCCCAATTTACAAGCAAGAACTCTCTGAGGTTTCCATCAGAAGCCTCTTCTGTCTTGGTTGTTCATGTTATTTGTTTGAAAAAATAAAAACCAGCTTTTTTCCAAAAATTAAATATATATGAAAGAAGAGGTCAAACATACCTGTAAAAATTCTTTCATCAAACATTCTAGGAAAAAAGGAAAAGAAAAGAAAGGGTCAGGAGACAGCAGAATACGTAAACAATCAAGATTTTACTCCAGAGATGAGAGAATTGCCTTCTCTCTTCAGCTGGTAGAACACAGATGGATCACAGGTCCATCACTCCAAACTGATCACCAATGTGATAATTTATTGTTGCACAGAGGAACTGGGGAATATATGTAAATATTTTCTCTTGCATTTTTTGGAAAATTACATTTTTAAAAAATAAAAGATCAACGACATTCACATCTCTCCCTTCCTAAAATAAGCAACTGATGAGCAGCTCTGACGTGTAAGTCAAACATGTTGCAGGGATGAAGTTGGCATTGATTTTCACTAAAAGCAGAGCCATTCGCTGCTCTGGACACCGCAGCTCAAAAAGGAACTGGAAAAGTTGCAGAAAAGAGCAACCAAAATGATTAAGGGGCTGGAACCTCATCCTTATGAATTCAGGTTGCAACATCTGGGCCTCTTCTGCCTGGAAAGACAGCATTTAAGAGGGGACCTGATAGTAGCAGTAGTAATAGAAGAAGAAGAAGAAGACTTGGCTTTTCTACCCAGCTTTTCTCACCCATTTAAGGGGACTCAAAGCAACTGACAAACCTTCTGTGCTTCTCCCCACAACAGACCTTCTGTGAAGCAGGTGGGGCTGTGAGAGCTCAGAAGAGAGCTGTGACTAGACCATGGTCACCCAGCTGGCTTTCATGGGTGATAGAGGAAGCAAACCTGGTACTCCCAGACAGAAGTCCGGGTCCTTAACCACTAGACCAAACTGACTCACAACTTCCACTCCATCCATCCATCCATCCATCCATCCATCCATCCATCCATCCATCCATCCATCCATCCATCCATCCATCCATCCATCCATCCATCCATCCATCCATCCATCCATCCATCCATCCATCCATCCATCCATCCATCCATCCATCCATCCATCCATCCATCCATCCATCCATCCATCCATCCATCCATCCATCCATCCATCCATCCATCCATCCATCCATCCATCCATCCATCCATCCATCCATCCATCCATCCATCCATCCATCCATCCATCCATCCATCCATCCATCCATCCATCCATCCATCCATCCATCCATCCATCCATCCATCCACATTTTATTTTATTTTTCAGTTCCTCGCAATACTTGAAGACATCAAGTCAGGTTATAACCAAAGCCCCGTGTACCATCTCTCATAAGAAAAGACCAGTTCTGGCTTACTGGGCAAATGGTCTCTCTGGCCTATGGAAGGGAAAATGGAACACCATTGAATTTGAACTTGGAGATCAGAGTTAGAAGTACTGAAAAAAGGATTCAGGAGAAAGTGGGCCTATTTAAGATTAAAGCTGCCTTCAACTTAGTGCATTTTCATTTTCGTTTATTTATTTATTTTTTTCGCCCCACCCAGATCAGCCCTGGTACCTTTTGATAACGAAGTGAATGTTATGCCTTTCCTCCAGGATCCGCTTCAGCTTGGGCACTCCGTACGTGCAGGGCCGCTTGAATGGGATTTTGTCAGGAATGCCGATAATTTCAACCGCTTCCGGGTCGCAAGCAATCTTCCGGTATGGGACAGGGACCATGTGATCAAGCCCCAGAGCTTCAGCTGAAAGTGATGAAACATTTAAGGGTAAAGACAGGTGGGTGAAGACATCTTATCTACAACCACAGCTGATGGGCTTCTCTGCCGGTATGAGACCAGGGCAAGAGGTTCTTGAGAGACAAAGATGGAGACCAGACCCGGCACTTGTCTTGTTCAAGTTGCTTTGCACTCAACAGAGTGACAGGTCAGGGAGGTCTACAACCCACCAACATCTCGAGATGTTTGAGGAGGCTGATGAAAGAGCATTGTGAGCAGCGGTGTGCACAAACGTTTCCTTCACGTTTCTTTAGGAAATTTCCATTTGTTCAAATCTGAATGTGGCAGCATTCAAATTCAGTACAAATGTTCTTTGAATGCTCTTCTGATCTGATTCAAATCCCTGCTGCTGGTCGCGCCTACGGATCCCCTATCAATCCTCTCTGAATGTGTCAAATCCACTCAGAATCCACTTCGAATGTGCTCTGAGTCTGCTCTGATTCTACTCTAGATTCGCTGCAGATGTGGCTGGGCTGCTTTCCCCCTCCCCAGGCTCTCAAACAGAATGAAACTACATATGCCTAGAAGCATCCAATTCACATTCGAATGCGGATCTTCAAAGGTAGCCAACATTCAATTCAGATTTGAATTGATTCAATTGAATTTTTGAATGTGACAGATATTCATGCACATCCCTAATCATCAGCCCAACAGGGGTTGAACCTTCAGCTCTGGTTTGGCATGGGCCTTCCATAGGGAAAGTGGCACACCCGAGTCATTGCAGCATCCGATGATCATAGAATCCTAGAGTCGGAAGGGACCTCCAGGGTCATCCAGTCCAACCCCCTGCTCAATGCAGGATTCCCTAAACCATCCCAAGACAGATGGTTGGAGACCTCCAATGAAGGAGAACCCACCACCTCCTGTGGCAACCTAGTCCACTGACTGGTCACCCTCACTGTCAGGAAGTTTTTCCTAATATGGAATCTGTATTGACTCCCTTAAAGTTTCATCCTGTTGTTTCTAGTCCTCCCATCTTGTGCAAGTGAGAATAGGGACGATCCCTCTGCACTGTGACGGCCCTTCAGATACTTGAAGACCACCATCATGTCTCCTCTCAGTCTTCTCTTCTGCAGGCTGAACATTCCTAGATCTTTCAACCATTCCTCATAGGACATGCTTTCAGACTGCTAACCATTTTGGTGGCCAACACTGGCTTTAAATGCCCAAGATGTCTGCATTAATTAGAAGATGCAGCCCAAGATAATTTATTTATTTATTTATTTAATTTATTTATTTACATTTCTATCCTGCCCCATACCCAAAGGTCTCTGGGTATGTGATGCCAAAGAAGCAATTCAGGGAAAGCACACCCAAGCATGTAGCATCAATGGCTGCAATGCAGAATAGAACACGTGCTTTTTGCAGACTCTCACAAAAGGAAAACAACCCTTCCCTCGCGTTGGTACAGTAGCAGAAGAAGAAGAGTTGGCTTTTCTGCCCTGCTTTTCTCACCCATTTAAGGGGGACTCAAAGCTGCTGACAAAGCTTCTATTCTTCTTCCCGCAACAGAACACCCTGTGAGGTAGGTGGGGCTGTGGGAGCTCAGAAGAGAGCTGTGACTAGCCCAAGGTCACCCAGCTGGCTTCGTGGAGGAGGGCGAAATCAAAGCCGGTATTCCCAGATTAAGAGTCCAGCTCCTTATCCACTAGACCAAAGTGGCCCACAGTAGCACTATGCACATTATAATAGGGATGTGGCATGAACAAACTCCTACCCAAAAATTCAATCGAATGTTCAAGTTTGCAATTTTTTCACGTCAAAATCCAAATGTCCGGATGTTCAAAGGAACCAAATAATGCTCAAGTGCAAACGTTTGCACTTTAGCAGCAGTTAACTCATGAAAATAGGCTTTTTCAATGCCAAGAAAACTGAACATTCGAAGGAACAACTTGATGAACAAACTAATCTTCGGACAACATTCACAATTATCGCCAATTGAACATGATTTTTTTGTTCACACACATCTCTACACTGTAAGCATCACAGTTGGAATATAAAAAGGCATTTCATGGCCACTCACCATATCTGCTGTTAAACAAAATTTGCACACATTCCCTTAGGGTGTTGATGTCTTCTGTTTCTTTTATAAAACTGTCCCACTTATCTAGCAAAAAATGAAACAAGGAAAACGTGTCGGTGAAGTCATGACCCCAAAGGTCCAGCCTATCCCACAGCCCTGACCTCATCTTAGATAAAAAGTCTCCCCTCCAAATTTTCAAATTCAAACCAAACTTTGCACAGCCTTAATTATTAGACGCTGCAGAGTCTGCCTAAAAGAAGTGAAGCAACCTGTTACCGACTGCGTAAAGGAAAAACCATGCTATGGAAAGCCTAGACCTCAGAAAATGCATCACACTTAATGAGACTAAGGAGATCTGGGTTTCATACCCCACTTTTCTCACCCTTAAGGGGACTCAAAGTGGCTGACAAATCTTCTCTTCCTCTCCCCACCACAGACACCCTATGAGGTAGGTGGAGCTGTGAGGGCTCAGAAAGAGAGTTGTGACTCACCCAGGGCCACCCAGCTGGCTTCATGGAGGCAGAGGAAGAAGAAGAGTTGGTTTTTATACCCCACTTTTCTCACCCTTAAGGGGATGAAAGCAGCTGACAAACCTTCTATTCTTCTCCCCACCACAGACACCCTGTGAGGTAGATGGGGCTGTAAGGGGCCCAGAAAGAGACCTGTGACTCTCCCAAGGCCACACAGCTGGAGGAGTACAGAATCAAACCAGGAGATTACCAGATAAGAATCCGACACTCTAACCACAGGACCAAACTGGCTCACAAAAGCACAACTGGTAACAGGAGACCATTGTTACTGTACACTGTAAAAACCAACCAAGCCTGAAATGTCTGCAAGACAAAAAGCTAGGAACTCCATGCAGAAAATGGATGCTTCTAAGCTTTTACAGGTGAGTGCAAAAGGGGAAAAGGACTTGAAACAGAAGCATCTAGCACCAAGGGATGCTGGGACTGACTTATTTATTTGCATTTCCATACCACCCTATACCCAAAGGTCTTGGGGTTCAGGCGACGTTAAAATCAGGATAGAAACAGATAAAATAAATTAACTAAAGCAACATCTGTGCCTGGACTTTGCAAGGAGCATGATGTTCCCTTAGCAAGAAGCCATCGGTTGCTGCTGCCACACCTCACTGTAAACTGGTGGGAAGGAACCGCTTTTCTGGGTGCCATTGCTCACGCTGACATGGTTTTCGCTGGGTAAAATTTCCTATTCTGAATGGAGGACCTTCTGATCCCCTCTAGGAATGACATCTCTGCCCTCAAAAGTAAAGCCAAGGGGGCGCCATTTTCAACAGTAATGACAACGCCTCTTGCACATCTGTAGGAGACCCGGCATTAATTGCCCTAGAAGACGTTTGTCCTCCAACCACAACCTGATGCCAACTTCTGGCTCCTTTTCTTTTATTTGGCATCTTCTCAGCCACCTAGCCATTGGTTTGAAAACGACTCCCGCCAACACCACTAAACTTTCCGTGCTTTTCAAGGACCAGCCGGAGAACCGTACCTGATTTGTCGTGGACGATAGAGAAAAGGATGCGTTTTGAAGAGTGTATGTTTTGGATGAGCGGGCCACCTGGGAAGGTAGATTTCTGCCCTGGACACGAGAAGGAAGAAAAGCAACGAACAGTCAGATACCGGGCGGCGGAAGGAAGGTAAAACCTAAAATCATATGAGCAAAGGAGAAGAGGTTGCTATCCTGACATCAGTCCCTGAACGAGACAGAGGAAAAAAGGACAAAGAGAAAAGAGGAAGGATTTCTTCACCCAGAGGGTCATCAGTCTATGGAATTTAGTACCAGAGGAGGCGGGGACAGCAACCAACCTGGATAGGTTGAAGAAAGGGATATATGAATTCATGGAGGACAGGTGTATCCACAGTACTAGAATTGATGCTTAGGTGCCATCTCCAGGATGGAGAGACAGGCAGGAGGCCTCTGAAGGCCATTTGCAAAGAGTCAAGGGCAGGTTTTGCTTTCATCTTCTGTTTGGGATGCCCAAAAGTGATTCATGGGCCACTGTGTGAAGCAGGATGCTGGACTGGATGGGTTGTGGCCTGATCCAGCAGGGGTCATCCCAATTCTCCGACTTTTGGAAGTGTTTTGCCCACTTCCTGCCTATGTATGAGAGGTTCTCAACCTTCATTCATTCATTCATTCATTCATTCATTCATTCATTCATTCATTCACTCACTCACTCACTCACTCACTCACTCAGAGTCAGTCACTCACTCAGTCAGAGTCAGTCAGTCAGTCAGTCAGTCAGTCAGTCAGTCAGTCAGTCAGTCAGTCAGTCAGTCAGTCAGTCAGTCAGTCAGTCAGTCAGTCAGTCACTCACTCACTCACTCACTCACTCACTCACTCACTCACTCACTCAGAGTCACTCAGTCAGAGTCAGTCAGAGTCAGCCAGAGTCAGCCAGCCAGCCAGCCAGCCAGCCAGCCAGCCAGCCAGCCAGCCAGCCAGCCAGCCAGCCAGCCAGCCACTCACTCACTCACTCACTCACTCACTCACTCACTCACTCACTCACTCACTCACTCACTCACTCACTCACTCACTCACTCACTCACTCACTCACTCACTCACAATGTTTATATCCCGCTCCATATCCTAAGATCTCTGGGCGGCTTACAATAAAACACCCAGATACAAATAAGACATTAAATATATATGGTAGCACTTCCTGTCCCGCCCCATTTCAGTCGCGATCCAAGGCAAACCGAGAGCTTCCCAGGGGGGCTTTGGGCAGCCAATCCTTGGGCAGCAAGCATTAAGGCAATTACCACAGCAGTCACCGAACTCCTGTGGCGAAGGCACCTTCGCTTCTCCTGATGGCCAGGGTCGCAGCATTTCGCCTGCAGTGTTCATCCCGTGCCGACCTGCTGAGGCCTCCTGCTTTATCTCCATGGCAATCTGTGTTGGAAGGGACACCCCATACAGGAAGCTGTTGGCGTTGACTCCGGGAGGGGGGCCTTGGCTCACCGACTTTGTGTGTGAACTGTTGAGGTTTGGCTCTCGGCTCCCCTTTGGCATCAGGGTGGGCGAGTTCACCTCCACAGGGGGGTTGGGCTCCCGGAGAGGGTCTTCAGGTAGCCTACCGGGACAAGGAAGAAGAAGAATTGGTTTTTCTACCTCGCTCTTCTCACTCTTAAGGGGACTCAAAGCTGCTGATGAACCTTCTGTTCTCCCCAGAACAGACATCCTGTGAAGTAGGTGGGGCTGTGAGAGCTCAGAAAGGAAACTGTGACTCCCCCAGGATCATCCAGCTGGCTTCATGTAGGGAGAAGAAAAACTGGTTTTTCTACCCCCCTTTTCTTGCCCTTAAAGGGACTCAAGGCAGCTGACAAACCTTCTGTTCTTCTACACACAGCAGACACCCTTTGAGATTGGTGGGGCTCTGAGAGCCCAGAAACAGAGCTGTGACTGGCCCAAGATCCCTCACTTGGCTTTGTGGAGGAGTGAGGAATCAAAGCGGGGGACACCCAGATTTAAGAGTCCAGGACTCTAACCACAAGCCACAGGACTCTAACCACAAGGAAAGCGTCTCTCTTACCGTTTTATTCTGAAGCACATGCTATGGCTGTGCTCTAAGATGGTCATCAGGGATTTTGCATCATACTCGGTGGGCCTCCGGAAGACAAGACCGTCAGGCAACCCAGTTACCACCAGCAAGCCGGGCTCTTTCAAGAACTTCTCATACGGCAAGGGTACCACGCTGGTCTTCCCTAAGGCCTCACCTGCAGACAAGAGAAAGGAGGATAAACCCAGAGGATAAACAGATGCCCAAATTTAGCTCGGCTACAAGACATTCACAAGTTCCCTCCCTTTGTGACTATGTTTCATTTTAGAAGAAGAGGTGGCTTTTATACCATGCTTTTCTTGCCCTTAAGGGGACTCAAAGCTGCTGACAAACCTTCCATTCTTCTACCCCACAACAGACACCCTTGCAGGGAGCTGAGACTTCTGTCTTCTGCTTGAAATGCCCAGAAGCAATTGCTGGGCCACTGTATGAGACAGAAGGCTGGGCTAGACAGGCTGTGGCCTGATCCAGCAGGCCTCCTCTTAGGTTCTTATATAAGCTGGTGACCAAAAGTGCAAGAGCCAAAGTTTGTGGGTGGGCAGGGAAACCTCCTTTTCCCTGTCTTGACTCTTCCAAGACTGGGTGACCCTCTTAGTTCTGGTGCTTTGGGAAGAGGAGATAAACGTTTCTATTGCCCTGATGCCCAAGCTGAGAAAGGATGGCTGCTGTCTCAAACAACCAAGCCCCATGCCCTGTGTAAATCGCATCCAAACCCCGTTGCTTACTATAAAGCACATCAAAGACATCTTCAACCATCTTCCTGAGGAGGTAAATGTCTGAACCCTGATCGAAAGAGGCCGGAGGAATCGCCCGGCCAAAATCCTTGGCCTTCTTCTGGCCATCTAGATCGTGGTCCTTCAGTTGTTGAACTCCTGCCGGCAGAAGAAAAGAGGGAGGGGGAGAGGGAGGGACAGAGAAGGTGGAAATTCAGGCAGGGATATCCCAGATGCAAGTAACACATTACCTTCTACATCCTCAAAGCAGGATCCAATGTGCAGAGGTACACAGTATTATATTTCATTTATTCACTGCAACAAAGACTTCAATGTAGCCGTAGGGATGTGCATGAAAATTCATAGCATTCAAAATTCGTATGAATTCAACCAAATTGGGACATTCAAATTCAAATTGAATGTTGGCACATTCAAAGACTGAAACTCAAATTCGAATCAAATGTTTTGATACATTCGTGCAAAGTTTTGTTACAGATTCATATCTAACATTCGTGTTGCATTCATATGGAACATTCGTATCAAATTCAAATTCTACCATACTCGAAGAAGAAGAAGAGTTGCCTTTTCTACCCCACTTTTCTCACCCATTTAAGGGGATTCAAAGTGGCTGACAAAGCTTCTGTTCTTCTCCCCACAACAGACACCCAGTGAGGTAGGTGGGGCTGTGAGAGCTCAGAAGAGAGTTGTGACTCACCCAAGGTCACCCCAGCTGGTTTCATGGGGGAGGCCGGAATCGAACCCGGTATTCCCAGATAAGAGTCGGGCTCCCTAACCACTAGGCCAAACAAAGGCATGAAAGCTTTCGCTCCGTATGCCAATGTCCACCTCCAAATGGAGCCAATATTCAATTTGAATGCAAACATTGGAAGCTCCGCGATTCATACAAATTGCAAAGCTGTTTAACATTTTTCTCCATTCCCTATTCTGGACCTTTTTAAAGGAAGAGAGGAAGTTTACTGAGCTGATGCAAGGAGATGAAAGAAACAGTTATCAATGGGCAGGGAGATATAAATCCAAAAAAATAGACTTTGCAGGGCAGGGCAGAAAAGGATCTGCAGAACCAAAGATAATGTGAAAATCAGTGTTAAATCAACTAAAGATAGAACCTGGATTAGAGGCGATACACATACCCCGCCTGAAAAATAAAATACAATAAAATATCCAATCCTCTATGACAAGGAAGGAAAACAACCAAAGGAGGAGAAGAGAGGAGGCTGACTCCTTGCTAATTCCAACAGCTCACAAGTGGATTAGAATTGGGGAGAAATTCACAGCTGGCACATACTCAGCCCATAATCCAAGCAAGCCTTGACCTTGACGACAGAGTAAGGCTAATATTTGCAGGAATATTAGCTGTTCTTGAGCAGTCCACCGAAAGGGATTAGAACGCAATCAAACAAGCCAATCTTGTGTGAGCAAAGCCTCAGGATTCTCAGGGTGCTATCAGACTTGGCCCTTTTGAGTCACCTGTTTACGAAAAGGAGTCCTACCTTGAGATACTTTAGGTTTCCAAAAGCTAACCTTTGTTTTCCACACAGCACTCATCACACACCTCCGAGTTCCACAACGGCATCCCATCAATGGGTACTACTCTGATTGGTCTGTTGTCTGCTCAGTTTTTCGCTGGGGCAATTGGTCGACCAATAGTGTTGGGCCTCAACCTCTCATGATGAGAAGCTACTGCCCCTTCACACAGGGCCAATTCAAAAAGGCCAACCTTGGTTTGCCTCCCAATTCAACCAAAAACACAAGTTGCCCTCGGTGTTGAAAATACACCACTTTTGAAGGGGCGGCACTTCCAAGACCTCGAAACGGAGCAAGGTGGAAAATGTTCGTTGCTACAGACACGAAGTCACTCAGAGGATAATCCTGGAGTATCTCTGATCACAGCCTTAGTAAAACCAAAGTATTATCTGTTTTCAGACCTCCATGCCACATGGGACCAGGACATCAAGGCCAGCCCACAAGGGCTTGCTTGCATCTCCACAAATCTCAGGGTTAGTGAAAGGAGATCCAGATCAAGAGGGAAAAACCAGAAGCGTGTCCAGACACGCCACTTTTCCTCCCATGCTGCTCCAGGGAACAGGGCAAAAGTGATTGTAAAACAAATTACAGGGCAGCTGTGTGCATGTAAACAAGTTCGAGCTGGCAACGAGTCATGAGTAATGTATTATATGGATTCAAATCCTGGTCACAGCAAAGGATCTTTGAGCCCCAGGGTTTAAATCCCTACTTGGCCAGGGAAGCTCACAGCAGGACCTTGACTCCATCACTTTCCCTCAGCTGAGCCTACCTCACAGGAGGATAAAAATGGAGAGGAGGCAAATACCATCAATGAGTACTACTCTCTGATTGGTCTGTTGGGAAGAAAGGCAGGATAAAACTGCCACAAATTAACCAACACCAACGCCACAAAAAACACATAAATAAACCCCTTGAATGCCCAAGGGTATTAGAGTCTCACTGAAGCAAAAAGCACCAGGAAGCACAGATCACAAGGAGGTTATTATTAGACTGAAGAGCTAGACAGCGTGAGAGACACCATATCACTTGGAACCAAAGAACAAGTTTCACCTTAACAATAAGAATGAGCCAGGAATCATGGAGGAAAGACCTATAGGCTACTCAAACACCATGGATGAGAGGGTTTCCTTTACACCTGGACCAAACACCTCAGAGATCCCAAATCAACATCCTGCCCTCTTGACGCTTCAGACAATGTTTCCCATCAGCCCCAGCAAAGACAGCCATGTTCCTTGCAGCTGAACAGTACCATCTATTCAAACACCTGATTAGCAAAAAGGTGCTTTGGGTGGTACAATGTTCAGAATGAGTGGAATGTGGAATCACTTATTTACCTATTTACTTTGGTTTATCTATTGTGGATTTCAGAGGACTCTGCACAATTCACAAAAGAAATATGCATACACTCTAATCCCATTTCTTCTGTTTTTAAAATCAAAGTTACGCCCTCAACTCTCAACTGATCCATACTATTTTCCACTTGGTTCTAGCAAGGAAAGTCAATCCAGAAGTACAGAGGTATCTCCACTCCTGTCAGGAAGAACTAAGGCAGACTGGAGTCAGCAAATCCAAGACCATTTAGTTTGACTTTTGACACAAACCGACCACAAATGAATCTTTGTCAAACTAAACTTTCCCTCAGGAAAAATTGGGACAGCTTTGAGCCAACGTGGTTGAATCCATTCCATTCCATTTTTGACACAAGCCGACCCCAAGTGAATCCTGTCAGACTGAACTTTCTGTGAGGAGAAACTGGGGCAGCTTTGACCCAACTTGTTTGAATCCATTTCATTTGGTTTTTGACACAAACTGACCCCAAGTGAATCTTGTCAGACTGAACTTTCTGTCAAGAAGAACTGGGAGAGCTTTGAGCCAGCAAGTTCGAATCCATCTCATTTCATTTTTGACACAAATCAACCAGAGATGAATCCTGTCAGACTAAACTTTCTGTCAAGAAGATCTGGGACAGCTTTGAGCCAGCAAGTTCGAATCCATTTCATTTCATTTTTGACACAAATCAACCAGAGATGAATCCTATCAGGCTAAACTTTCTGTCAAGAAGAACTGGGGCAGCTTTGATGCAACTTGTTTGAATCCATTTCATTTGGCTTTTTTGACACAAACCAACCTCAAGTGAATCTTGTCCAAGTGAACTTTCTGTCAGGAAGAACTGGGACAGCTTTGACCCAGCAATTTTCAAATCCATTTTATTAATTTTTTGACACAAGCCGACCCCAATGAATCCTGTCAGACTAAACTTTTTGTGAGGAGAAAATGGGGCAGCTTTGACTCAACTTGTTTGAATCCATTTCATTCTAGTTTTTTTGACTCAAACTGATCCCATGTGCATCTTGCCAGTCTGAGCCTCATCTAGCATTCCTCTACCTTCACAGACATTCCATCAAGGACAGCCCAATACTTACTGCAGAACTTCTTGAAATCCGCTTGGACCTCTTTCCTCGCATTCATGAAGATCTTCCCCTTTTCCGTCCCAACCACAAATGTATTCTCATCATGGACTGCAATGCAGGCGACTTCTGCATTGAGTTTAGAAAGTGCTGAACACTGGGAAAGATGGGGAAATCAGATGAAAGAAGCCACGGTTTACTTCAATCATCAAAATGATTTCATCCTGCCTGCTAAATCAAGGAGACTTCTGGCAACAAGGAGTAATAAGGGCTGCCCTCCAGGTGGTGAGGTGAAAACGAAGGGCATCTTTGCCAAATAGCAGGGCAACATCTCAGAGCTAGCACAAGCATCCACCTCACCTGGTGCTGCCCCAGTGATGGTGGTCCATGACCCCAAAGCGTGTGATCCCACATGTGAAGCTGCCATTTTCTGGCTGGATTCACCACTGTACGTGTGGCAGGAGGCCATCTCCAAGTTGATTGATCACGTGAAAAAGCCCATCTAGTCCAGTATCCCGTTTCACAGAGTCCCACCAATAGTTTATGGGCATCTCAAGCGGAAGACAAAGGCAAAACCCTCACATGCAAAGGGTTAGGGTTAGTGTTAGGGTTAGTGTTAAGGTTAGGGCTAGGGCAAGGGTTAGGGTTAGGGTTAGGATTAGGGTTATGGCTAGGGTTATGAGTAGACACCCAACCTGGAGGCCATATCTAGGCATCCACTCTAGTAGCCATTGATACCCCTGACCTCCATGAGTTCATCGAACCCTTATTAAAACCATCCAAGCTGGTTGCTATCACCTTCCCTTCTGACAGTCAATCCCATAGACCGATGACCTTCTGGGTGAAAAAATACTTCTCCTTGTCGGTGGTAACTCTCCTGCCCATCAGCTCCACAGTGTGCCCGCCAGGTTCTAGTGTTGTGCTCTGAGTTGTCTGGGCATCAGAGTTTTCTCTCATGGCCCCACCAGTGTCATCCCAAGGAGTGCCGCCACCATATTTAGCACAGGGGCTGGCAGGAGGACCTACCTGAGGATCCACCAGTTTTTCCTTCAGGATTTCCTGCTTTAGACTTTTCCTTTTCCAAGAAGAAGAAGAAGAGTTGACTTTTCTACCCCACTTTTCTCACCCATTTAAGGGGACTCAAAGCGGCTGACAAACCTTTTGTTCTCCTCACAACAGGGCACCCTAACCACTAGGCCAAACTGGTTCACAAGGGACTCAGAAGGCAATGAAGCTCTTTGACCCACAGTTCGGAAGACCCAATGAGGTCCCATGGCAGAGTGTGCATTTGAACAAAGGGACTCTTGGGATCTAGCCAGGTTCCCTTAACCACATCACCACTAGAGGGCCTGGTCATCCTCCAAATCTGTTTCACAAATGGCTTTTATACCAGGCAAATTTCTTACATATATATTTTTAAAAAGAGAACACCAGTTAACTTGTGCTAAGGTTTCCGCAGGGATTAAAAGACCTATGCACAAATGGAAGGAACAGAAGATTTCATACGTTCATCTCGTTTCTTTTAAAGGAGACATTCATGCAAATTATCTTCTTTATCAAAGGAGATGAAAGCTGTCAACGTTTGGCAAAACAGCTGGGAAAACAGAAGAAGCCATCAAACAGCCGATTTCGGCACAAAAGGTTAATATAAGCCCCGACGTGGGTTTTGAAAGCTTGGATTCAAAACCACTTCTGGCTGGGGAAGTGAGGATCCAATTTCCACTTCAGAGCAAACGTCCTTGGGGCATTTGGACCCGAACGAAAGAATAACGTGATATCACTCCACGCCAGGCCTGTGAGAATGGTATCAATACATCTTCCACTCCTCTTCCTATGTGTTATGATGTATATAGCTATTCTTCAATAACACGGACCAAAGAGGATACAGGACAGTATGAAATGCGTACAATTGTGCACAATTCTGGTCACCATATCTCAAAAGAGGATGTTGTGGAACTAGAGGAGGTGCAGAAAAGGGCAACCAGAATGATTAAGGGGCTGGAACAAAATCCCTTACGAAATCAGACTGCAACATCTGGGCCTCATCAGTCTGGAGAGACGGCGTTTAAGAGGGTACCTGATTGAAGTATATAAAATTATGCATAGTATAGAAAAGGTGGATAGGGAACATTTATTTTCTCTATAACACAACACTAGAACCAGGGGGCATCTATGGAGCTGATGGGCAGGAGAGTCAGATCAGACAAGGGGAAGGATTTTTTTACCCAGAGGGTCATCGGTCTATGGAATTTACTGCCAGAAGAGGTGGTAACAGCAACCAGCCTAGATGGCTTTAAGGAAGGTTTGGACAAGTTTATGGATGACAGATGTATCAATGGCTACTAGAATGGATGCCTATGTGTATCTTTCAGGCAGGGGGGACAAGCAGGATGCTTCTAATGCCATTTGCTGGGATTCAAGAGCAGGAGAAGGTTTGTCCTTGTCTCTGCTTGAGGTGCCCATGAGCATTTGGTGGCCACCGTGTGCGATGGGATGCTGGACTAGACGGGCTGTGGCCTGATCCAGGAGGGCTTCTGTTATGGTCTTATGCCCTTGGTTTGTTGTTCTAACTTTTTGGTTTCAGGTTCACTGGTAGTCACCTGTGTGGCACAGACGGCACTGAGAGCCTTAAAGACCAGGTGGGACAGATAAAATAGGGGGACAAATATATAGGAGCATGCAAAATGCTTCATGAAACATTCAAAACAGCCTTGCTCCTGGGAAGAAGAACATGAAGAGCTGGCTTTTCTACCCCGCTTCTGTCGCCCATTTAAAGGAACTCAAAGCGGCTGACAAACCTTCTGTTCTTGTCCCCACCACAGACACACTGTGAGGTAGGCAGGGCTGTGGGAGCTCAAAAGAGAGCTGTGGCTTGCCTAAGGTCACCCAGCTGGCTTCACGGAGGTGAGCAGAATCAAACCTGGTATTCCCAGATAAGAGTCAGGCTCCCTAACCACTAGACCAAACTGGCTCACTCAGGGTTAAGAGTAACTGCCAAAAAGACCCCCCCCCCTTTCCTACAATGGCATCCCTGCCAAATCCCACGCAGGGAATACGCTAACAATGAACCGTGTGGGCAGGAGATAAAGAGAAGGAGATCTGCACCAATGGGAAAACTTACCGTGGAATCTAAGGCAGATATTAAGCTGGTGATGATTTCATCTTTTTGAGAGAACACCAGCTGCAACGGATCTGACCTGGAGTTGTTCGGTGACCCGTCAGAGATCTTCCCCAAAAGCGCCATAATCACCTGGAATAAAAAAAAAAAAATGAGGTGGTTAGGGACTCATTTATGGAGCATGTAAGGCCATCTACCAAGTCATGTCCAAGGAGTGCTATCAGGCAAAGAACAAATGGAGTATCCACCTTAGGTAAGAAGATAAGAATACCTTTGAGGAACCCTGCTGGATCAGGTCACAGCCCACCTAGTCTGTAAAAACCTAAGGGGAGTCCTGCTGGATCAGGCCACAGCCCATCTAGTCTGTAAAAACCTAAGGGGAGCCCTGCTGGATCAGGCCACAGCCCATCTAGTCTGTAAAAACCTAAGGGGAGCCCTGCTGGATCAGGCCACAGCCCATCTAGCCCATAAGAACCTAAGAGGAGCCTGGCTGGATCAGGCCACAGCCCATCTAGTCCATAAGAACCTAAGAGGAGCCCTGCTGGATCAGGCCACAGCCCATCTAGTCCATAAGAACCTCAGAGGAGCCCTGCTGGATCAGGCCACAGCCCATCTAGTCCATAAGAACCTAGCAGGAGCCCTACTGGATCAGGCCACAGCCCATCTAGTCCATAAGAACCTAAGAGGAGCCCAGACACATCAGGCCACAGCCCATCCAGTCCAGCATCCAGCTTCACACAGTGGCCCACCAGTTGCAAACATCTGTCTGAGGAACCCTGGCTATCAGACCAACCTGGTGGTAACTAGGCATCCATTCCAAGTAGGAACCTAAAAGGAGCCATGCTGGATCAGGCCTCAGGCCCATCTACTCCAGCATCCCACCTCACACCAATTGCTTCCGGGCATCTCAAGTAGAAGACAAAGGTAAAACCTTCACCTGTTCTCGACTCCCTGCAAATGGCCTTCAAAGGCAGCCTGGAGGACGTATCTAGGCCTCCGTTCTAGTCTGTCGCTTGGGCCGGGACAGTGCAAGATGCCTGAAATGCATACAGCCCTATCCCACTGCGCGAATGGAGTGTCCCACCTGCTCCACTCCAGGATAAGTGGAGGTGCAGAGACATTTTGAGTTCTACCATTCAGTTGCATAAAATCAGAGGATCAGGTCAGAAGGTCTTTTAGCCATCCTACAAATAATTCTGGCACCCTATCAAACAAGTATAGCCCGAGGATCTATTTAATATAATAAAATCAACATGCATCACAAATCTCTTACATTAACTACTTTTTTAAAAATATATATATATTCGTAAATCATTTTACAAATATATATATATTTTAAATATGTTTATATAGGGGGTGCAAAAAGTATAAAGAAACCATGTGGAGCCCTAAGAAGGGAGGAACAAGAACCGATACTGAGTTGGTGGACGGATAGAATAATCTTAAAAGGACCAAATTCCACCTGCTATGTTGCAAGATCCACAAGATCTCTCATGGACTGTTGGGAAACAGCAAGGGGGATCCAGGAGGATAGAAGCGCTTGCACCTTTTTTTAAACCACCTTTTGGAATTCTCATTCTATAAAGTGCGTTTCTCCTATCAGCCACAAGGGATTTCCAGTATTTTGACGACTTGGATGCAAAAAGCCAACATCCTATTTCCGTCTCCAGGCGGAGTCAACCGAGACCCAGACCAGCTCAGCAGTCTGAGCTGATATCTGGCATCTGTTCATTTCCATGAGCATCCAGGGCTCCCAGGCTAAGTCAGCAGCCTTTACAGAGACAGATCCAGACCCTGTGCTGACAGATCCAAACCCTGCCATCCTAGATCCAGATTCTGCAATAATAGATCCAGTCCATGCTATTCTAGAGCCAGGCCTTGCAAGGCTAAATCCATATCATGCCATTCTAGATCCAGACCCTGCTGTGCTAGGTCCAGGCCTTGCAATGCTAGATCTAGAGGCTGCACTGCTAGATCCAGACCCTGCCATTCTAGATCCAGGCCTTGCAAGGGTAGATCCAGACCATACCATGCCAGAGACAGGCCTTGACGTTCTAGATCCAGATCTTGCCACGCTACATCCATCTGTGATAATAGATCCAGAACTTTTGAAGTGCTAGATGCTTCAGACTCTGTGATGCTCAGCCCTTATCTGGCACACCGGATGCCATGTGGGAGTGACCTGTACATCACTCAATCACAGACAGGGGTGGATGGACAGACTGCAAGGAACGCATCTGGGGTGGACCATCCACACTGGGGGTGCTGAAGGACCAGAAGAGCGGCCTTCCAGACGCTGCAGTGCAAACAGCACCAACCAGTGTAGAAATGGAACAGCCTCGACTGGTCTAACAGAACTGTCCCAGGGCAGAAAGGGCCTCAAATTGTGGATCTGCCATTTGTGTCCTTTGAAAAAGGGAAGAATGAACTGGGTCTCTTCCAGCACCAGCAATCAAAACTGAATCAATGTTTCTTTCCCTCTTAAATCTCTTTCCTTTTTAAATAAACAAACGCGTTTTTCTATGCCGGGAAACTTCTGATTTCTTACAAGGCCAGGATCATCTTACACCAGTTCAGAGCTGCTCCCAGACCGTTTCTGACATTCATTTCTGCAGGAAATGAATAATTGGTCCCAATTGCCCATTAAAATCAGCGGAGCGAAATGACGCCACGGGGGAAGAAATCCATCAGGTGAAGGCGGCATTGGCACTGTAACTAACCGTGTTGCTTTTTAACCAGAGAGCCTCACCTTAAGCATTCGCTTTCCTGATCTTCTCCTCCTCCTTCCCTCCCCCCTTCCTTATTTTAAAATCAAAAAGGAAAGAGAGAATGGAAGGGCAACTTAGACCAAAGGAGAAGAAGAATACAGCCGGGGGAAATGGCCGATATCTCCCTGCAAACTCCGGTCACAATGGAAAAATCTTATTACCAGAAATAAAATAAAATAAAAAATCCAAAAAACTGTTTGAAGTACAGCCAAGAAGCAATTAAACATTAATCTTACACACACACAGATACACAGAGGCTCCAAAGTCAGTAACAAACCTCCTATTGATTGCAAAAAGGGCAGATACATTGACCTTCGCCAAAGACTTGCTGAGTAACCGAACAAAACCACAGACACCCTTTCAAAGGGAAGACAAAATTCAAAAGAAAAGATAGGAAAGAAAAAGGGGGGGGGGGACTAAGCAATCCATGATGGTGATTATCTATTTGGCCTTCACCCATTTGCAAAGGTGATGGGCAGGCAACCCATCTCTGGTGAGGAAACTGAGAGGAAACCCAAGTTTCAGCCAGCTTATTCTCGTAAATGAAATGCAGCAGTATCCATTTTACTTTATTTTGGGTGACTATATAAAATCATGCACGGTATAGAAAAGGTAGATAGAGACAATCTCTTTTCACTATCACACAACACTAGAACCAGGGGGCATCTAAAAAGCTGACGGGCAGGACAGTTGGATCAGACAAGGGGAAGGATTTTCTCACCCAGAGGGTCTATGGAATTTGCTGCCAGAAGAGGTGGTATCAGCTACCTGCCTTGATGGCTTTAAGGGGTGGACAAATTCATGGATGACAGATGTATCAATGGCTACTAGAAGGTATGCCTACCTAAGTACATCTTTCAGGCTGTGGGGACAAGCAGGATATTTCTAAGGCCATTTGCTGGGATTCGAGAGCAGGAGAAGATTTGCCCTTGTCTCTGCGTGAGATGCCCATGGGCAATTGATGGGCCACCGTGTGTGACAGGATGCTGGACTAGATGGGCTGTGGCCTGGTCCAGCAGGGCTCCTCTTAGGTTCTTATGGACTGGATGGGCTGTGGCCTGATCCAGCAGGGCTCCTCTACGTTTCTTTTGGACTGGATGGGCTGTGGCCTGATCCAGCAGGGCTCCTCTTATGTTCTTATGGACTAGATGGGCTGTGGCCTGATCCAGCAGGGCTCCTGTTAGGTTCTCATGGACTAGATGGGCTGTGGCCTGATCCAGCAGGGCTCCTCTTAGGTTCTTATGGAGTAGATGGGCTGAGGCCTGATCCAGCAGGGTTCTCTTAGGTTCTTATGGATTAGATGGGCTGTGGCCTGATCCAGTAGGGCTCCTGTTAGGTTCCTATGGACTAGATGGGCTGTGGGCTGATCCAGTAGGGTTCCTCTTAGATTCTTGTGGACTAGATGGGCTCTGGCCTGATCCAGCAGGGCTCCTCCTAGGTTCTTATGGACTAGATCGGCTGTGGCCTGAACCAGCAGGACTCCTCCTAGGTTCTTATGGACTAGATGGTCTGTAGCCTGATCCAGCAGGGCTCCTCTTAGGTTCTTCTGGGCTAGCTGGGCTGTGGCCTGATCCAGCAGGGCTGCTCTTAGGTTCTTATGGAATAGATGGGCTGCGGCCTGATCCAGCAGGGCTCCTCTGAGCTTCTTATGGACTAGATGTACTGTGGTCTGATCCAGCAGGGCTCCTCTTAGGTTCTTATGGACTAGATGGGCTGCGGCCTGATCCAGCAGGACTTCTCTTACATTCTTATGTTGTTATACCTGTAGCTGTTTCCGCACTTGTGGGGACTTGACTGATACAGCTGGACTGGGACGCTCTCTTGGAGTGGTCCAGGTGTCCCCAAATTCAGTCATCTGCACTTGGGTGGCCTGTACCAGGACAGTCCTCGTGCCACCCTGGACCTCGTGTGAAGTTCAGACCCTACTGAGAGAGCTGTGAAGGTGACACACATGTTTCCAAATGGGTGCTCTGGTGCTTCCACAGCAGGGAGGTTGCTATTGGGTGCTAGACCACCCATGGAAACACATTGGGTACTTCCCTTAATCTGGATCTACTAGATCCAGATTAAGGGAAGTACCCATTCCCTAGATCCGGATCTTCTTAGATCCGGATTAAACGAGCGCTGTGGAAAAACACCCATAGACAGGATAAAAACAAGATGTGTACAGATAGATCCAAATGTTGTCAATACTCGTATCACCAAGTTCATATGGAATATTCTTACAAATAAATACAAATGTATTCAAATCAGTGTGAATTGTAATACACTGATTTTTTCTCTACTCACACGAATCTGAACATTCAAATATTCAATTCGAATCAAATGTCAAAAATTGCATTCGTGCACGGCCCTAACCACTCTGAAGGTGGATCGAGGCTGGACTAAACTTCCAGTGTAGACAGGCCCTAATCTATCATAGAGCAGCGGTCAAAACTCAGTGACGGAATAAACGCCTGGGAAGCTGAGAGACAGCTTTGACCCCCAGAATCTTTGGTATCCTTGCCATGGAATCAATATGGATGATTTTGAAATGTCAGCTTCTGGTCCCGATGATAACTGATCTTCCCTTTCCTTTGGGAAGGAGCTGTAACTAGAGATGCCTACAAATTACAAATTTTTAAATCTACTTGTGCGAATTATTTGGACAGATACCTACACGGTGCATATTTGCCTGTACATATCTTTCCCACATCAATACACATTTGTGCGGATCCGTACGGGACGAGTACAGGACGCATACGCGACAAACACAGGATGCATGTAGAAGGGTCCAGATGTGTGCGGGCACATACAAATGTTGCCAAGATTCACATTTCCAAATTCGAATCAAAAATTGGCACAAATAGGTTCGAATATATTCTATTCAAATCGAATGTTAATACATTCAAATTTTAAAGATTCAAATCGATTCGAATTTTCGGATATTCGACGCTAATCAAATCAAATCTGGAAAAATGCATTCATGAACACCCATAGCCATAACTTGGTGCTAGAATAACTGCCGAGAAACCAGGAGGTCAGGGGTTCGATCCCCAGCATGGGCAGGAACAGGAAACAGGTTCTATTTTCTGTTTCTCTGTTTTATCTAGGCCCGTAGATTACTCTGATTTTGCCTTTTGTTACCTGAGGAAGGTTATCCTTGCAATTCCTCCCATCTTTTGTTTCATCAAAGAACCGAAGGGCAGCTTTGTGAAGCTGCTATACTGCCTCGGCTAGAAAATGTTAAGGTTAAAAACTAATCAGATAGGAAGTGCTGATTTAAATGCAAATGTCCTGCACTCACTTGGGCATATCAATGGAGAAATTTCTCTAGGTATTTATAAATAGGTGGATAACCAGGTGACATTTCCCCCTTTTTGAAGAAAAAGAAGAGGAGGGGGAATAGTTGGCTTTTCTATCCCATTTTTCTCACCCACTTAAGAGGACTCAAAGTGGCTGACAAACCTTCTGTTCTGCTCCCCACAACAGACACCTTGGAAGGTTAGGTGGGGCTGTAAGAGCTCAGAAGAGAGCTGTGACTAGTCCAAGGTCACCCAGTTGGCTTCATGGAGGAGGAGGAAGAAGAAGAGTTGGCTTTTCTACCCCATTTTTCTCACCCGTTTAAGGGTACTCAGAGCGGCTGACAAACATTCACTTCTTCTCCCCACAACAGAACACCATTTCAGGCAGCTAAATTTAGCAAGGTGCATTAGACAAACGAGACCCATCTCAACTCATCAAGGAGAATAGCTACTCGCTCTCTACTCCACGCGAACCCACTCCTCGCTAATCACCCAAATTGCGCTCGGGTATCCCAAGGGAGGCTGCGAAATGCCTTGTCAGTCAAAAGGTACCCGGCAAAGTCACCAGCGACGGCACAAGTCTAGCAGTTAAAAAAAAAGGCCGGGTGCAAACTTGGGAAAGACGCAGATCTTTTTGCAGGGTTATTTTAAGAGGAGGAAGAGAAGGAAAAACATGTTGTTGTTGTTGCTGCTGCTGCTGCTGCCAGAGTCCGTCCTCAGAGCGTGCTGCGAAGGTTTCAAAGAACGCTGCAGTGTTGATATATAATTGAATGACTGAATTTTACTTTATGGAGAAGCCTTTTTACTCGTTTTTTTGCCCAAGGCATCTTACTTAATCTGATACAGAAATACGTTCTAAAACAACAATCAAATGCAGAGAGAAGCAGGAGTAGCTAGAAGTGCTCAAGCAAGCCGTGAATCCTCCAAGGGGCTTTTAAAACGAGACACTTGAATTCCCCATCTAACTCACCAGTTCTTAAACATTTTGACATGACAGGGGTGGGTGGCAATGCGGGTTGCGGGTGTCGGAATGGCTCTTTTATCTCGTCTATCACTTTTCCTTGGATGTTTGCAGTGGTTTAGAAGATACACAGAGCAGCATGCAATTTTTTTTCCAAAAAAATGCAAAAGAAAAATAATAATAAAGTTTCCCTGCAGAATTTGGGAGTTACGGGTAAAAATTACTCCGTAATGGAAGCTGGAGTTAATAAGCCACGGAATAAAATGCAAAGACAGGAAGCCATCAAAAGCACTCTGTGCTGACTCAGGAGCTACCTAATCACTCAATTCACTAGCTAGAGGAAAGAGACTGACCACACACAGACATGTGGAATGAGCCCGTTTCTTCACAGAATCGGATACTATACACAAAAATGATTGTAAGAGGAGCCCTGCTGGGTCAGGCCACAGCCTACCTAATCCAGAAGAACCTAAGAGGAGCCCTGCTGGATCAGGCCACAGCCCATCTAGTCCATAAGAACCTAGGAGGAGCCCTGCTGGATCAGGCCACAGCCCATCCAGTCCATAAGAACCTAGGAGGAGCCCTGCTGGATCAGGCCACAGCCCATCTAGTCCATAAGAACCTAGGAGGAGCCCTGCTGGATCAGGCCACAGCCCATCCAGTCCATAAGAACCTAAGAGAAGTCCTGCTGGATCAGGCCACAGCCCATCCAGTCCATAAGAACCTAAGAGGAGCCCTGCTGGATCAGGCCACAGCCCATCCAGTCCATAAGAACCTAAGAGGAGCCCTGCTGGGTCAGGCCACAGCCCATCCAGTCCATAAGAACCTAAGAGGAGCCCTGCTGGGTCAGGCCACAGCCCATCCAGTCCATAAGAACCTAAGAGGAGCCCTGCTGGGTCAGGCCACAGCCCATCCAGTCCATAAGAACCTAAGAGGAGCCCTGCTGGGTCAGGCCACAGCCCATCCAGTCCATAAGAACCTAAGAGGAGCCCTGCTGGGTCAGGCCACAGCCCATCCAGTCCATAAGAACCTAAGAGGAGCCCTGCTGGGTCAGGCCACAGCCCATCCAGTCCATAAGAACCTAAGAGGAGCCCTGCTGGACCAGGCCACAGCCCATCCAGTCCATAAGAACCTAAGAGGAGCCCTGCTGGGTCAGGCCACAGCCCATCCAGTCCATAAGAACCTAAGAGGAGCCCTGCTGGACCAGGCCAAGCCCATCCAGTCCATAAGAACCTAAGAGGAGCCCGGCTGGATCAGGCCACAGCCCATCTAGCTCATAAGAACCTAAGAGGAGGCCTGCTGGATCAGACCACAGCCCATCTAGTCCAGAAGAACCTAAGAGGAGCCCTGCTGGATCAGGCCACAGCCCATCCAGTCCATAAGAACCTAAGAGGAGCCCTGCTGGGTCAGGCCACAGCCGATCCAGTCCATAAGAACCTAAGAGGAGCCCTGCTGGATCAGGCCACAGCCCATCCAGTCCAGCATCCCGTCTCACACAGTGGCCCACCAGCTGCAGAAGGCAATAGCAAGCCCTTTTCCTGCTCTTGACTCCCTGCAAATGGCCCTTAGATGCCTCCTGTCTGGACCTACCACCAATCTCACCTACCTTCACACTGGGCCTCCTAAAGGGAAGCAGAGTTACAAACTTTACGCCGATGTTCCTCCCAGCAGACCCTAAGGATCCCAACGCAGCGATGCATCCATGCTACAAATCCACTAAGGTTCTTTCTGTAAAAATAAAAAAAAGGATCCGGTCTTCATGGGCAAGAATCGGAGGGGGGAATTAAATCCACCCTTCCTTTGTCCCTTTGCATAGCCATTATATCTTTGATCCCGTGGAAATAATCCCAGGTCACACGTGAGGCACAAAGGTGGAAGTGAGCAGAAAGACCGGAGATATTGTCAAAAAGTTGCCACAGTACAAAACTGTTGACAATTATTTCCTGAAATTCAACCCTTTTATTCTATCATAAAACTTGACTAACTGCTGGAATAAGGATCTTCACGAGAGCTTGGAAAACTGTCACTTCTTGGGTACTGTCAAGTTATGGCCCCAAAATTCAATGCATGCAGTTTTATTGGCAGGGATACAGAAGTGGTTTTCCATTGCTTACTTCCAGGGAGAGACTGGGGATTGAACTGGTAGCCTTCTACTTTCCAGGCCATTTGTTCCACCACTGAGCTACAGCCCCTCCCAGTCTCCATAGGTACCTCTATGCAGTTTTATTGGCAGAGATACAGAAGTGCTTTTCCATTGCTTATTTCCAGGGAGAGACTGGGGATCCAACCGGCAACCTTCTACTTTCCAGGCCATTTGCTCCACCACTGAGCTACAGCCCCTCCTAGTGTCCATGGGCACTTCTCTGCAGTTTTATTGGCAGAGATGCAAAAGTGGTTTGCCCTGCCCTTTTCCCAGGGAGAGGCTGAGGATCAAACCAGCAGCCCTTCCATTTTCCAGGCTCCTTGCATTACCATCTTGGCAACTCCTCAACAAAGTACAGGGGTGGTGTGTTGCTCTGTTTCCAGCACCGTGGAATCCCTCCTCTTTTTTAAAAGAGGGAATGCAAAAAAAAAGGAAAGATAGCAAAAACAGGGGGGGGGGAAGAGGGAGAGGCTGAGCGCACAACTGCAGTTCTGCTCCCAGGGAAAGGGGAAGGGGGGGCAAAGGAAGCCATCCTCAATCTTAATTCCAGGCCCCTTCGGTGCCTATGGCAACTGGCATCCGTCGCCTTGGAAACTAATCTCGTGGTATTTGAACAATGTAACAAGGGCCTTTAATCTCCGAAACACTGTAAATCTTTATTTTCTCTGGCCCGGCTTGGCCAGAATCAGAAGGGAGGCAATGAAAAGCCCTGTTGTTTCTGTCGCTTCCCACCTGGTAAAGGGATCGCCCTGAACCAGAGCTTTCTTTCTTTTCTTTCTCTCTTCCCTCACTGGTTCTTTCATTTCTTTATCTGCTCTTTCTTCTTTCTTTCTTTCTTTCTCTTCCTTCCTTCCCTCCATCTTTCTGTTTTCTTTTTCCCTCCATCCGTCTGTTTACTTTTCTTCCTTCCCTCCCTGTTTCCTTCCTTTCTTCCACTCTCTCTCTTCCATCTTCCCTCTTCTTTCCCTCTGTTTCCTTCCTTTTTCTCTCTCTACCAATTTTCCTCTTCCCCGTTTCCTTCCTTTCTTCCTCTCTCTCTCTTCCATCTTTCCTCTTCTTTCTCTCCCTGTTTCCTTCCTTCCTTCCCCTCTCTCTTCCTTCTTTCCTCTTCCTTCCCCCATTTCCTTCCTTTTTTCCTCTCTCTCCCCCATCTTTCCTCTTTTTTCCCTCTGTTTCCTTCCATCCTCTCTCTCTTCCTTTTTTCCTCTTCCTTCTTTCCCTGTTCCTTTCTTTCTCTATCTGTTCTCCTCCTTCTCTCCTTCTTTCTTTTCTCTCTTTCCCGGGCCCAAAAGGGAGTTGACCTGGCCTACAAGCAGACCACCTTCAAGTAAATAATCACCCATTTTGCAAAGTGAGGAATTCACTCCCTGGGGCGTCAAGCAACTGAGGGAGAATTACATGCCCTTCCCCCTCCTCCCTTTCCCCCATGCAGCAAAATCCAGAGAGCTATTCATCCATCTGCCTGAGCGTCTGAGCTCTGCTCAAAGAAAGGGCGCAGAGGAAAGGGCTCAAGCGTCAGCATCAGAGGCTGGCTCTGCCAGCACAACAGCCCAGTAAGGTAGGCACGCCTAAGGCAAGACACAGGACTAGACAGAGGGTTTCATGCCTAGGGAAGAAATTGGCATGTCAGATAGCTTCATGGTCCCCAAAGCTGGGGGTCTCCCCTGCTCTCCCCATAATTCTTGTCCAAATCAGCCTGCTAGAATCTATCGTCATCATATTAACCATCACATCACCACCTCCTTCCAAAACTTCTGTACCTGTTCACAGTCGTTCAGCCCTACAGATCTCCTGTTGCCACCGTGATCCAACTTTTGCTCTCCAAAATCTAGGTCCTTTAGGCATGGACCCTTAGACAGAGTAATCCGGATAAAGGAGACCTTAATCCAGACCCATTTAATCAGTCTACCAGCAGACCAGTTCAGCTCTGATCCAAAGCATGGGAGGGGTGGGGAGGGCATAACTCCTCTGTTTGGGATGGATAATCCAGAATGTTTCCGGATATTCTTACCTCCAGATTATCCAGATAATGCAGAAGAAGTAAGTGCTGTCTGGGTGAAGCATTTCTTTAAGGCTCCATTTCTTACCAACTGGGCAAAGCCAGGGAGGACCCATAAGACCTACTAGACAGAGGCCTGCAATCAACACCAGAACTTTATGGGACCTGTCCAAAGTTCTGAATGAGGCCCTTCGACGTTCTCTCATCCACAGTTGTGGCATGGAGAAAATCACCCTGGCTCTCCTTTCCAGCCCCAGAGGAAGAAGAGGGTAAAAGAACAACGTGGGTTGTCGTTCAACACAAACTCCAACTTCATCCTGATGGAGAGAGGAAAATGAAGGATCTTCATCAGATCTTCCCTGCCATGGCCTCTTGATGTCCCTAAAACTGTGAGCCAAACCCAGACCTTTTGCTTCGATATGGCGCGGGTGGTCCTTCTGGGTATTTTGATGGCCAGAAGTGGGCAAATGCCGCCACAATTCCCAACCATCCCGCCATCAAGAATTCCAGCAAAGCTTGCTGGGTCACTAAATCTTGGGGGGTAAGAGCAGCACTGTCTTGGCAGACAGACAGAAAGGCCATGAGCCAGACAAACCATTTCATTCTAAAGTAGGTCCAAGATGCCGGATGGAATTTCAAGAGGGACCCTGAGCCAAGGGAAACATACTGAAGGCGTACCTGGAGTTTGAAAAGGAATTATTGGCTCCCAAAACCCTCCAGAAGGAAGGCAGGAGGCCATATCAGAGCGGCCATTTTTAAGAATATAAGAACATAAGAGGAGTCCTGCTGAACCAGGCCACAGCCCATCTGGTCCCTAAGAAACTAAGAGAAGCCCTACTGGATCAGGCCACAGCCCATATAGTCCATAAGCACCCAGAAGGAGCCCTGCTGGATCAGGCCACAGCCCATCTAGTCCATAAGAACCTCAGAGGAGCCCTGCTGGATCAGGCTGCAGCCCATCTAGTCCATAAGCACCGAGAAGGAGCCCTGCTGGATCAGGCCACAGCCCATCTAGTCCATAAAGACCTAAGAGGAGCCCTGCTGGATCAGGCCACAGCCCATCTAGTCCATAAGGACCTAAGAGGAGCCCTGCTGGATCAGGCCACAGCCCTTCTAGTCCATAAGGACCTAAGAGGAGCCGTGCTGGATCAGGCCACAGCCCATCTAGTCCATAAGAACCTAAGAGAAGCCCTGCTGGATCAGGCCACAGCCCATCTAGTCCATAGGAACCTAAGAGGAGCCCTGCTGGATCAGGCCACAGCCCATCTAGTCCATAAAGACCTAAGAGGAGCCCTGCTGGATCAGGCCACAGCCCATCCAGTCCATAAGAACCTAAGAGGAGCCCTGCTGGATCAGGCCACAGCCCATCTAGTCCATAAGGACCTAAGAGGAGCCCTGCTGGATCAGGCCACAGCCCATCCAGTCCATAAGGACCTAAGAGGAGCCCTGCTGGATCAGGCCACAGCCCATCTAGTCCATAAGGACCTAAGAGGAGCTGTGCTGGATCAGGCCACAGCCCATCTAGTCCATAAGAACCTAAGAGAAGCCCTGCTGGATCAGGCCGCAGCCCATCTAGCCCATAAGAACCTAAGAGAAGCCCTGCTGGATCAGGCCGCAGCCCATCTAGTCCATAAGAACCTAAGAGGAGCCCTGCTGGATCAGGCCACAGCCCATCTAGTCCATAAAGACCTAAGAGGAGCCCTGCTGGGTCAGGCCACAGCCCATCTAGTCCATAAGAACCTAAGAGGAGCCCTGCTGGATCAGGCCACAGCCCATCTAGTCCATATCTACCTACCTACCTTCATTCATACCTACATACATGAACAGAAATTTAAAGCACAGTTTAAAACTCTGCAAGGAAGCCCTAAGTGAACCAACAGCATGACACAGGAGAAGAAGCTTCAGAAAAGCCAGGTTTTCATTTCAACGCCTGCACCAGTTTTGCAGTCAGGGTACCGAAAACCTAAAGGTGTGAGCGACTCATGAGGCCATCTAGTCTGACGCCCCTGCTCCACACCAACAGCCAAACACACACCTCATAGATGTGCCCCTTTGAATATCAAGACTGCATTGTCTTTCTAGGTTGGAAGCTACAACATCACACCAGCCGTCTGCACATCTGATAGCCTATTAAATCCAGCAGGTACCTTAAAAAGCTGATTTATGCTGACTAGAATCCTTTGATTTTCCAGCCACAGGCAGTAGAGGTTATGCTGAGACTGAGCGGGTCTCTTTTGAAGCTTCTTTGATTTCTCTATTCACCGCGGAAGCGGCACGCCCAGCTATTCCTGTCTCTCTTTCTCCGAATTTCATTTCCTCCACTTTGAACCTGCTGGGGTTTCTATGAAACGTTCTTAATGGTCTCCCTTGTCTGTTACCCTCACAACAGCCCTGTGGGGCAGGTAGGCCTAGAGGTGTACAAATCAGCTTCATGTCCAGCCAGTTTCAATGGAGCCAATTCAAACTGAACCAATCTGCCACCCCACTTACATGGGGTTGGTTGAGTTCAAACCGATTCTTTTCAAACAGCGTGTGGTTTGGTTTGCACGCAAATGTTGAAGAATTGATGGTTTTGAATTCTCATGCCGGAGGAATCTTCTGAGAGTCTCTGGAGTGGAAGAATACCAAATCAGTCAATACTGAAGGAACTCAACCCTGACTGTTCATTGGAAGAAGATAAGAGAAGCCCTGCTGGATCAGGCCACAGCCCATCTAGTCCATAAGGACCGAAGATGAGCCCTGCCAGATCAGTCCATAGGCCATCCAGTCCATAAGAACCTAAGAGGAGCCCTGCTGGATCAACCCAAAGCCCATATAGTCCAGAAGAACCTAAGAGGAACCCTGCTGGATCAGGTCACAGCCCATCCAGTCTGCAAGAACCTAAGTGGAACCCTGCTGGATCAGCTCAAAGCCCATATATTCCATAAGGACCTAAGTGGAACCCTGCTGGATCAGCCCAAAGTCCATATATTCCATAAGGACCTAAGAGGAGCCCTGCTGGATTGGGCCACAGCCCATCTAGTTCATAAGAACCTTAGAGCAGCCCTGCCAGATCAGGTCACAGCCCATCTAGTCCATAAGAACCTAAGTGGAACTCTGCTGGATCAGCCCAAAGCCCATATATTCCATAAGGACCTAAGAGGGCCCATCTAGTTTAGCATCCTGCCCCACACCATGTCTAACAAATACTGAATCTGATACTTTGGTCACCTAATGAGAAGACAAACCATTTCATTCTAAAGTAGTCCATAAGAACCTAAGAGCCCTGCTGCATCAGGCCATAGCCCATCTAGTCCACCATCCCAACTCACACAGTGGCCCACCAGTTGCTCCTTGGCACCTGGGATTCAGAAGACTTGGCAGAAGACTTGCCACCGAACAGGAAGGCGGCAACTGAAATGCATCAGCCTGATGGTGACCAAGAAACTGGGGCTGAGGGACACCCATTCAACCTGTCGTCCTCAGTGTGGAAGACAAGCCGGGCAAACCATCTTGTGGAGACCAGGTGTAAGACCACCAATAGGTACCCACCGAGCCAAGGAACCCAAATGGATGCACCTGGGCCGTCTGGCCATCTCTTGCATCCCTCACCAGTGTGCACGCTTCTGTATCATTCTTTTAAGAATTAATTAATTAAGGCCCACCCTCAAGCAACTCTGCCATTAATTTCTTGCAAACAGCAGATCGCTTTCCCATCACTCTTCGATATCTTGCACCTTCTCATGCCTCATTTGCGTTTCCCATAAATATTTATTTGCTCCTAATGCTGCAAACAAGCCTTGCCTTTGGGGCAGGGGGGAGGAGGGAGAAGGGAGCAGAGGCTGCAGGAAACAGGATCTGAGAACGGCCTGCCGTTTGGGGTAACAGAAGGGAGGGAGGAAGAAGCCGGGCCAAAAAGTCCAGGTTGGCAGTTTGAGGCTCCTTTCAGGAAAATGAATGAGTGAAGGACAGAGGTAGCATTCTTGCAGGGTTGCACCCAGAGCCAGGATCCAGCTACACTGAAACCAAGGCAGGACTCTTCTCAGGTTCTTGTAGATGAGATGGGTCGTGGCCTGGTCCAGCAGGGCTCTTCTCAGGTTCTTATGGACCAGATGGGCTGTGGGCCTGGTCCAGCAGGGCTCTTCTCAGGTTCTTATGGACTAGATGGGCTGTGGCCTGATCCAGCAGGGCTCTTCTCAGGTTCTTATGGACTAGATGGGCTGTGGCCTGATCCAGCAGGGCTCTTCTCAGGTTCTTATGGACGAGATGGGCTGTGGCCTGGTCCAGCAGGGCTCTTCCCATGTTCTTATGGACGAGATGGGCTGTGGCCTGGTCCAGCAGGGCTCTTCCCAGGTTCTTATGGACCAGATGGTCTGTGGCCTGGTCCAGCAGGGCTCTTCTCAGGTTCTTATGGACCAGATGGGCTGTGGCCTGATCCAGCAGGGCTCCTCTTAGGTTGCTTCAATCCAGTTCAGACCCAAACCAGTTTGACATACCTAATAAGAAGCCAAAAGGGCCTGGATTTCTCACTGCTATCTCCATCAGCTGAGCTCAGGATGGTAGAGACTATAAATTAATTCTGACCCTAGAGGAAAGATTTTGGCAACCTCTGTTGGCAAATCTAAGTTAAAAAGATATTCCTGAAGGGGATATTCACATGCATAACTCCTACGGCAGCTGGAAAGACTAGAAAGAGGGAAATGAATTAAATTATTATATGTTTGGTGGGGTGACTCTGATGTTTTGGTTTTTTGTGTCTTCTGCACAGCAGAGATGAATTAATTATTATTATTATTATTATTATTATTATTATTATTATTATTATTATTATTATTATTATTATTATTATTATTATTATTAATAATAATAATAATAATAATAATAATAATAATAATAATAATAATAATAATAATAATAATAATAATAATAATAATAATAATAATAACCCCCCGATGGGTGTGACCTTGTCGTGGCGGTGGGGCTTGAGTGCTCCAATGAAGCTGAGAGCTGGGCCGGCGGTAGTGCAAACTACTGGCAGGTTCAACCATGCCGGAGTGGTCGAAGCAGAGGAGCCAGACTAAGTGCACCCAACCCATTTATCACAATGGAGACACAAACAAAAAAGAAGTCTATACTGGCTCGGTCGTCGCCCAGGATAAAAAGGACCGTGGCGGTTGCTGAGGAACCTGGGCAATCGTCGAGAAATGGGCTACAGGAACAAAATTCACAAACAAGGAAGCGGCAGAAATTCTCAAGGCCAGAGAATCGTGTAGTCATGAAGTGTTACTACAAATCAGAACCTGGAAAATGAGGCTATCAAAAACGGATGCACCAGCTATGGAAACAAGAATACCCAGATTCGAAGATAACAGAACTGCGGCTAGCTGATCAGAGAAGATTCATAAGCGGGACTAAAGTGTTCAGTGAAGCTGAACTCGAAGAAATACGAAAAACTAATGAAACTGAAGCACCGCAGCCTATTGTGGCAGCAACAGAAGCTCCAACAAGACCAGGATTCACTGATCAGCTAGAACCTGATGAAAATCTGGAAATTCTGCAAGAAGAGGAAGAACAGCAGCATGAAGTCATGGATGAAACACCTGGCACATTGTCTCAAAGACAGCAGGAACTGAAGGACAGAATACTGGCTCATACAGCATCAAGTACAGAGCGAAAGCGACTGCCGACCCTAAAAACTATAGGCAGAAAACGACTTGTCCTACTGATGAATGACATCAATTCTGCCCTTGTAACTGTTCAGGTAGCAACAATTGAAGAACTGAACCAGCTCGCCTACAGTACAGCTGTGATAGTAACAGAAGAACTAGGGTTACTGCAACCAAAACCAACTAGAAAATCAACTGGAAAGCCAAAGTGGAAAGTTCGACTGGAACTGAAAATAAAAAGCCTGAGATCAGATGCCAGCAACCTAAAAAACATGAAGGAGAAGAAACTGAACAACGAGAAGACTAAAGAACATCTGATCAAAAAATACTGGCTGAATACAAGGAAAATTGACGAAGCTTTGGAAATCGTGAAACAGAAGATAACAGCTACAGCCAGGAAAATCGAAAGATATGAAGCAAGAATCATCCAGTACAGGCAGAACCAAATGTTCCAGTCTAATCAGAGGCAGTTCTACCAGAGCCTGCATGAGCAAGTAGACAAGAAAATGGAAAAGCCAGAGAAAGAAGCAACAACCAACTTCTGGAAAGATCTCTGGGAGGCTGAAAAAGAATACAACAAAACTGCTGGGTGGATAAAGGATTTCGAGAAGAAATTCTCCAAGAACAAAATGCAGCAGCTGGAAATAACACCCGAAATGGTCATGAAAAGAGTGAAGAAAGTGAAGAACTGGACATCCCCTGGAACTGATCAGTTGCATGGCTTCTGGCTCAAATACCTGACCAGCCTGCATGCAAAAATGGCCGAACTGTTCAATGAAATGCTGCAAACAGGAAACATCAGTGAATGGCTAATAACTGGCAAAACATACTTAATACAGAAAGATGCAGGAAAGGGAGCCACACCAGGAAACTATAGGCCGATAACTTGTCTACCTACTATGCTCAAGCTGCTGACAGGCATAATAGCAGACAGGATTCAAGACTACCTCGAAGACAACATCATTCCAGTATAGCAAAAAGGAAACAAACGGAGAAGCAGGGGCACAAAAGACCAGCTACTGATTGACAAAATGATTCTGGAGAACTGCAAAAGCCGAAAAACAAACCTGCATATGACTTGGATCGACTATAAAAAAGCTTTTGATTCACTGCCACATGGTTGGATCACAAAGTGCCTGGAAACCATCGGGATCAGTCAGAACATCACCAAATTTATAGAAATTGCGATGAAACGCTGGAAGACTGAGCTTTTTGTCGGAAATGAAAGCTACGGACTGATCAACATCAAAAGGGGCATCTTCCAGGGGGATTCATTGTCCCCACTCCTTTTCATCATCGCTATGATCCCACTGTCACTCATCCTAAAGAAAATAAACCTGGGCTATCAAACTGCCAGGAATTCACAGAAAATCTCACATCTACTGTACATGGATGACTTAAAGCTTTATGGAAAATCTGAAATCGAGATCCAGTCACTGACCAACACAGTGCGAATATTCAGCAGTGACATCAGTATGGAGTTTGGCCTGGACAAATGCGCCACAGTGGCACTAAAGAAGGGGAAGAATACTGAAAGTGAAGGCATTGAAATGCCAAATGGTCAAGCCATCAGGTCCCACCAGTCAGAAGCCTACAAATACCTTGGCATCTTGCAACTGGATAACATTAAGCATGGCCATGTGAAATCTGTGGTCAGTAAAGAATATATCCAAAGGACTAGAAAAATCTTGAAAAGTAAACTGAATGGCGGTAACACCATTAAGGCCATAAACACCTGGGCCATACCAGTCATTAGATACACTGCGGGAATTGTGAACTGGACTCAGCTCGAATTGGACAACTTAGACAGAAAAACCAGAAAACTGATGATGATCCACCATGCACTACATCCTCGGAGTGATGTCGACAGGCTGTACTTGCCCAGGAAAGCAGGTGGTAGAGGACTTTTGCAAGTGAAGCAAACAGTGGAAGAAGAGAAGCATGCATTAGCAGATTACATGTCAGAAAGCAAAGAATCAGCTTTGATTGAAGTCAACAACCAGAAGCTTCTCAAGGTGCAGCAAACCAAGAACCAGTACCGGAAAACTGCAGTTAAATGCCGAACGGACAGCTGGCACAATAAAGCACTGCATGGACAGTTCCTGGAGAAGATCGAAGGCAAAGTGGACATGGAAAAGACCTGGTCTTGGCTTACAAATGGAACAGTGAAAAAGGAAACAGAAGGACTGATTCTTGCTGCACAAGAACAAGTAATAAGAACAAATGCCATCAAAGCCAGAATTGAAAAATCAGTAGAAGACCCAAAGTGCCGACTCTGCAAAGAAGTGGATGAAACAATCAACCATATACTCAGCTGCTGCAAGAAGATCGCACAAACTGATTATAGGCAGAGACACAATGCTGTAGCACAAATGATCCACTGGAACTTGTGCCAAAAGTATCATCTGCCAGTGTCAAAGAACTGGTGGGATCACAAGCCAGAAAAAGTGGTTGAAAACGAACAGGCAAAACTACTTTGGGACTTCAGGCTTCAGACTGACCGAAAACTGGAGCATAACACCCCTGACATTAAAACTGTTGAGAAAGAGAAGGTGTGGATCATCGACATTGCTATTCCGGGTGACAGCAGAATTGAGGAAAAACAGATGGAGAAACTCACCAGATACGAAGATCTGAGAATTGAACTACAGCGACTCTGGCGAAAACCAGTGAAAGTGGTCCCAGTCATCCTCGGCACACGGGGCGCGGTGCCAAAAGATCTCAGTGGGCACCTAAAAACCATTGGCATTGACAAAATATCCATCTGCCAACTTCAAAAAGTCACTTTACTGGGGTCTGCTCGCATAATTCGCCGATACATCACACAGTCCTAGGTGCTTGGAAAGTGCCCGACTAGTGATATAATACGAAATCCAGCATAGTCATCTCGTTTGCTGTGTGTAACTGCTGTTTTACATCATCACAATAATAATAATAATAATAATAATAATAATAATAATAATAATAATAATAATAATAATAATAATAATAATAATAATAATAATAATAATAATAATATGTAAAAGCATATTACTTCACTTTCCAGAAGTTGGTTGTTGCTTCTTTCTCTGGCTTTTCCATTTTCTTGTCTACTTGCTCATGCAGGCTCTGGTAGAACTGCCTCTGATTAGACTGGGACATTTGGTTCTGCCTGTACTGGATGATTCTTGCTTCATATCTTTCGATTTTCCTGGCTGTAGCTGTTATCTGCTATTTCACGATTTCCAAAGCTTCGTCAATTTTCCTTGTATTCAGCCAGTATTTTTTTATTAGATGTTCTTTAGTCTTCTCGTTGTTCAGTTTCTTCTCCTTCATGTTTTTTAGGTTGCTGGCATCTGATCTCAGGCTTTTTATTTTCAGTTCCAGTCGAACTTTCCACTTTGGCTTTCCAGTTGATTTTCTAGTTGGTTTTGGCTGCAGTAACCCTAGTTCTTCTGTTACTATCACAGCTGTACTGTAGGCGAGCTGGTTCAGTTCTTCAATTGTTGCTACCTGAACAGTTACAAGGGCAGAATTGATGTCATTCATCAGTAGGACAAGTCGTTTTCTGCCTATAGTTTTTAGGGTTGGCAGTCGCTTTCGCTCTGTACTTGATGCTGTATGAGCCAGTATTCTGTCCTTCAGTTCCTGCTGTCTTTGAGACAATGTGCCAGGTGTTTCATCCATGACTTCATGCTGCTGTTCTTCCTCTTCTTGCAGAATTTCCAGATTTTCATCAGGTTCTAGTTGATCAGTGACTCCTGGTCTTGTTGGAGCTTCTGTTGCTGCCACAATAGGCTGCGGTGCTTCAGTTTCATTAGTTTTTCGTATTTCTTCGAGTTCAGCTTCACTGAACACTTTAGTCCCGCTTATGAATCTTCTCTGATCAACTAGCCGCAGTTCTGTTATCTTTGAATCTGGGTATTCTTGTTTCCATAGCTGGTGCATCCGTTTTTGATAGCCTCGTTTTCCAGGTTCTGATTTGTAGTAACACTTCATGACTACACGATTCTCTGGCCTTGAGAATTTCTGCCGCTTTCTTGTTTGTGAATTTTGTTCCTATAGCCCATTTGTCGATGGTTGTCCAGGTTCCTCAGCAACCGCCGCGGTCCTTTTTATCCTGGGTGACGACCAAACCAGTATAGACTTCTTTTCTGTTTGTGTCTCCATTGTGACAAATGGGTTGGGTGCACTTAGTCTGGCTCCTCTGCTTCGATCACTCCGGCATGGTTGAACCTGCCCGTAGTTTGCACTACCACCAGCCCAGCTCTCAGCTTCATTGGAGCACTCAAGCCCCACTGCCGTGACAAGGTCACACCCATCGGAGGGATTATTATTATTATTATTATTATTATTATTATTATTTAAAACAACAGTTACACACAGCAAACGAGATCACTATGCTGGATTTCATATTATATCACTAGTCGGGCACTTCCCAAGCACCTAGGACTGCGTGATGTATCGGCAAATTATGCGAGCAGACCCCAGTAAAGTGGCTTTTTGTAGTTGGCAGATGGACATTTTGTCAATGCCAATGGTTTTTAGGTGCCCGCTGAGATCTTTTGGCACCGCGCCCAGTGTGCCGAGGATGACTGGGTCCACTTTCACTGGTTTTCGCCAGAGTCGCTGTAGTTCAATTCTCAGGTCTTCATATCTGGTGAGCTTCTCCAACTGTTTCTCCTCAATTCTGCTGTCACCTGGAATAGCAACGTCGATGATCCACACCTTCTCTTTCTCAACAATTGTAATGTCTGGCATGTCATGTTCCAGTGTTCGATCAGTCGGAAGTCGGAAGTCCCACAATAGTTTGACTTCTTCGTTTTCGACCACTTTTTCTGGTTTATGGTCCCACCAGTTCTTTGCCACTGGAAGATGGTTGTTCTGGCACAAGTTCCAGTGTATCTTTTGCGCCACTACGTTGTGCCTCTGTTTATAGTCCGTCTGTATGATCTTTTTGCAGCAGCTCAGAATGTGGTTGACCATTTCATCAGCTTCCTTACAGAGTCTGCACTTTGGGTCTTCTGTGATTTCTCAATTCTAGCTTTGATGGCATTCGTTACGATGGCTTGTTCTTGTGCAGCGAAAATTAGTCCCTCTGTTTCCTTCTTCAGTGTTCCATTGATCAGCCACAACCAGGTCTTTTCCTTATCCACTTTGTCTTCAATCTTCTCCAAGAACTGTTGTTGTTGTTATTATGAAGAATCACAATTACCAGCTGAGAGACAGCTTCCTTAAGATGCCAAAAGCACAGCTGATGAGAAGGGTGGGAAGATAGAGATGGATTGCTAGCAGAATGGTGCTGAATTGGTTCTTGGCACGTGGGACACTGAAGAATCCTAGTCTGGAGCAAAAATCTGAGCCAATGTAAAGTGGGAATTTTCTGCCCCTGCTTTTCCTCAAAAGGACAGAAGAACCTGAGAGGAGGCAGGGGGGAACACCAAAACGGTCCCCCCCATCCCCTGCCCACAAGGGAGAGCCTTGAAGGCCCCTCCCAGGCCCTCGTATGGGTGAAACAGAACGGCACCTCCGAGTCCCATGACCCAGATGCGGCAACAGATAGGCAGCCAGGACGTCAGTGGAATTTAAAACCCGGCACCTTATCAGGAAAGGCCTGCCAAAGGCAGAGAGGTTTCGGAATACACCTGGGGTCCGGACAGGTTTTCTCTGGCCGTCACACAGAGTGCTGAAGGACACTTTGGATGCCTTCCTGGGCAAAAGGGTCAGGCTGCGAGGCTGGGGGAAGGTGGTCTCCAGTGAGATTGGTGGCAGGGACAGAAGGAAAAAGACCTAGAGAGGAAGGAAGGAAGGAAGGAAGGAAGGAAGGAAGGAAGGAAGGAAGGAAGGAAGGAAGGAAGGAAGGAAGGAAGGAAGGAAGGAAGGAGAAAGACCTAGAGAGGAAGGAAGGAAGGAGAAAAGAAAGAGGGGGAGAAAAGGAAGGAAGGAGAAAGACCTAGAGAGGAAGGAAGGAAGGAGACAGACCTAGAGAGGAAGGAAGGAAGGAAGGAGAAAGACCTAGAGAGGAAGGAAGGTGAAAAGAAAGAGGGGGAGAGAAGGAAGGAAGGAAAGGAGGCAGAGGGAGAAAGGAAAAAGGAGAGGAAGGAAGGAAGGAAGGAAGGAAATAAAAGGTAGTTCAATTTTCACTGCCATTTTGCATCACTCCAAACACTCAAAGGGCCTTTTGAGCAGCTCAGACACATTTGGCCAATGTTTCCAATTAAAGAAGCTATGGCCGCGCCAAGATCTCTTCCCTGCTCCATCACCTTCAGCTCAGATCATACCGGACTCCAAGACACAGAAAGTAGTTTTTCTCAGACTGCCGAAACCCACCCAGACACCGTCCGGCAATACGGACGCCGTCCACTGAGTCCAATTGCAGAAACTGTGGCTGACGGTCTTCAGCTCCAGGCTCACAAACATCTTCTGTTCTCTCCTTCTGAACTCCTTAGGCAGAAGCCACCTTCCATCAAACTGGGCAGCAGACCATCCTGGCTAGAGTCCAGCTGCACCTGTAGCTGGGATCCCCAGCCTCTGCCGTTTCTTCACGGAGTGCTGATTCAGCCTTGCTGTCTTTGTGGAGGATTCTGACAATAACCTTGCGGATAAGCAGGGCGCGAGGGAATGGGGAATTAGGGAGCTGATGAGTAAAAGTTCCAGCAAAAGGTGAGTCCACGTAGTTGGGATACGAGCTTAAGGGTGTTGTTCAGACGCGTGCTTTAGGATGCTTCTGGAGCTACAGACTTCCTGAGCCAATCTCAGCCTGCTCCCAACAACAACCAGTCTTATCCACGGAATATCAGCTGGCGGCTTCCAATGAATGACAATCTTGTGGCTAGGCTTAAAGGCCGCGGTGACAAAGAAGCTTTTAGGAGCTTCTAAAAATGGGCCAGCCGTTGAAAATAAATGCCTCCAAAATGCTGTGTGTGATCAGGCCCTAAAGATACACCTTGCTCCCTCCAGCTGTGCCCATTTTCCAGAAACACCGGAAGAACAACAGTCACCTGCTCCCTTTTGGAGCATCTCACTTATGGGCCTTGTAGCTTGTGCTGTATCTTCCAGGCAATCCAAAAAAAGTCCTAAATTAAACCTAAATTTATTGAAAGTGACAACTGAAAGTGTGCGCCGATTTGTATTTTTTGTGTGTACGTTTTGTGTATTTGTTTTTCGTGCTGTTAAGTTTTTGTGGAATGTTTTCTGTTTTTGTGTTTTATTTCATGTTTTGTTGATTTGTTTTTTGCAGTGTTAAGTTTTGTGGAATGTTTTGTTTTTTGTGCTTTATTTTATGTTTTGTAAGTTTTGTTTTGCTGATTTGTTTTTTGTGCTGTTAAGTTTGGTGGAATGTTTTGTTTTTGTGTTTTATTTTATGTTTTGTATGTTTTGTTTTGTTGATTTGTTTTTTTGTGTGTTTTATTTTATGTTTTGTATGTTTTTGGTTTATTTTATTCTACCTTATTCTTTATTTATATTCCTAAATCACCCTATACCCAGATGTCTCAGGGCAGGTCGCAATAAAACCAATGCAAAATACCACTAGAAAGAAAGAACTAAAAGGGAAGCAGCGAGTCCCTGTGATTTTCTTCAAAACATTGATATGCTGCTGGAATATGTTTATGAATGTCCCCAAGCAGTTTGCAAGAGTAAGATGAAATGAAATTAGTTAGAATTCAAAACACGAACTAGGGAAGAAAAGAAAGCAGCACCAGAAGAAGGAGAGCCAATCAGGTTGGGACTGACCAGAAACACACTTCTGCCTTTGAGGAAGGCACCTCACAGACATGAGAAGGAAACAGATATCAAAAAAAGATGCCACCACAGAGAAGACCTGTCAGAAAACGACTGCTAGGTGACATTCATTATATCTGCAAAGAGGTCTCTTTAGATGAACTCAGGGTTCTTACAGAGGTATAGGAGATGTAATTTGGTCGTGTCTGAGGAACAAGAGTTTTTGAGCAGCTATGGTATTAAACAGACTGGAGTCACTGAGATGCTAGGATGGACTTTTCGGCAGCTAAAATTCCAGACAGTTCTTGACATGTCGACAGAGATCTGGACAGCTCCTTTCTTCCAACACCAGTGCCATGGAAGACATTTAAACAGAACACTGCCATAATCCACCTGGGATATGTAAACTAGCAAACCTCCTGCTAATCTGTTTGTCTTAAAAGATGCAAAGCAGAGAACATCACTTACACCTTTGCTGGTACAAGCCAGGTAAGTCTTTGCCAAGCGCTTAATTCCTCTGTTCTTTCCTCACTATTATTACGAGACGGAACAAAGGTATCAGTTTGGCATCTCCACTTGGGACCACAGAATCTGACCCGTGCTTGAAGAAACAAGGTTTGGTGCTTTGCTCCTGTTAGCAGGGAAGCAGACAGCAGACAGCTGCACGCTCCATCACCACCAACCTATCTTTCTACCATATTCCACGGGCACCTGACTCACCCTGAGCAGTTAGAATATTGGTAAGCATTGCTTAACCACGCAGTCAAAGAGCTTCAGTGGCCCACCAGACTGGCGCCAGGGAGGACAGGGTTGGAAGGAAGGAGTTTTTCTCAAAGGGAGAAGCAGGGAAATTCTATCATGATCTATATTCTGTCCATCCGCATTTGCTAAACTGGTGTGTACTTTGGACTACAGTTGGCATCACTTGTACCCACACTCAGATTGTGTGTCCGCATGTGTGTGTGTTCCTAGACAACCCTTACCACCTCCAACCTATGAATAATCTCCTCCATTTGACTCTTCAAATCCAGGAACATTCTCTCCCTAATTCTCCCCAAACTCTGGTAAGAAGCAAATTCAATCCACACATCATGGTACCAATGCAGCCTGAATCCTGCCCAATAGCAAAGTTCCTAAGTTGATGAAGAAAACCAGAAGCACCCTCCACACAGACAATCCCAGAGCCAAGATGGGGTAGCTACACTGTCAAGCCGCCCACCAAACTGGGTGTATCCCCCCCCCCAAGGCAGCCTTGCTTTCTAAGTCCCTCTATGTGATAGGAGCAGGTTCTGGTCCCATGCTGAAACCATTCCCCTAACAGGAGCCCTGCTGGATTGGGCCAGAGCACATCTACTCCATAAGGACATAAGAGAAGCCCTGCTGGATCAGGCCACAGCCCATCCAGTCCATAAGAACCTCAGAGGAGCCCTGCTGGATCAGGCCATAGCCCATCTAGTCAATAAGAACCTGAGAGGAGCCCTGCCATATCAGGCCACAGCCCATCTGGTCCATAAGAACCTAAGAGGAGCCCTGCTGGATCAGGCCACAGCCCATCTAGTCCATAAGAACCTAAGAGGAGCCCTGCTGGATGAGGCCACAGCCCATCTGGTCCATAAGAACCTAAGAGGAGCCCTGCTGGATCAGGCCACAGCCCATCTAGTCCATAAGAACCTAAGAGGAGCCCTGCTGGATTAGCCCACAGTCCATCTGGTCCATAAGAACCTAAGAGGAGCCCTGCTGGATCAGGCCACAGTCCATCTGGTCCATAAGAATCTTAGAGGAGCCCTCCTGGATGAGCCCACAGTCCATCTGGTCCATAAGAACCTAAGAGGAGCCCTCCTGGATCAGGCCACAGCCCACCTAGTCCATAAGAACCTAAGAGGAGCCCACCTGGATCAGGCCACAGTCCATCTGGTCCATAAGAACCTTAGAGGAGCCCTGGTGGATGAGCCCACAGCCCATCTAGTCCATAAGAACCTAAGAGGAGCCCTCCTGGATGAGCCCACAGCCCATCTAGTCCAGCATTGTGTTCCACACAGCAGCTCTACCTCAATGAGTGAATTCTCAGCATCAGCCTCAGCACCAAATGCAAGGGAAGCAAAATCTCAGGCTATCACAGAAGATGTGGAAAGAAGCAACTGAATGAAATGAAACCCGCACGGCGCATTCCATCCAGCGACTGGCTGAAGGCCACCATTCGAGTCCGGCAGCAGAACAGAAGCTGGAATGTCTCCGCAGAAGATCACACACGGATTCTCGGCTTCTGCTGTATTTGGCACTCTGCCTCCCTGCAATGTCCTATAAGCTTCCCTGCTGCACAGAAAACCAAAATCCCCCCCCCCCCGATTCCACTGATGCAAACTCATCAAATCGGACAGAAATGCACGCAAGCTCACATCATATCCTGCAACAAGCCTACCCATCGCCTCCGGGACCTAAGGTACTCCCTGCTTCATGAAGCAAAGTTTCTTCTCCACGCCCAAGACCCCACAACAAACAGACCCTCTGGGTTCAGGGTGGGATTTCCTCAAAAATGTCTTGGCTGCCCGCAGAGCGACCGATGCCGGGCCCTGATCCTGCAAACCGAAGACCTACTGCATGATTTCCATGTGCAAGCCACAGGCAAAACTGCAAAGAAAAAAATCATGTGCAAATGGGGGGAGGATTAGATCTTCGCTACAGCGCAGTTCCAAACCTGTGCATGGATCCGTGCTCTCAGCCCCTTCCTTGCCATGAAAAAGAGCAGCACTCTGGCCCATTTCTCTGCATCTGCTCGGCGGTTTGCTAAAAAAGACAGAAAGAAGCCGCCCAAGGGAGTGCCCCACAGGTTTTCTATTTTAAGTCATGCTGCTGCTGTGCGCTATGCTGGGTTTCCCACTGTACTTTTTCTGCAGCAGGCGTCCTTTCTATTTGTGGATAGACTTCTCCCTCCGTCTCTCACCCGTCCGCCTGCCCGCCCAGTCGACGCAGCCCCATTAAACAAGCCAGGATCCCATGGCGATGCCAGTCCATGCGCAAGCTACTTGGGATGGCAAAGTGACATGTATCACACCCAGTTTTTAAAAAAAGAAGAAACAAGAAGAAGAGTTGGCTTTTCTACCCCACTTTTCTCACCCATTTAAGGGGACTCAAAGCGGCTGGCACACCTTCTGTTCTTCTCCCCATAACAGGATACCCTGTGAGGTAGGTGGGGCTGTGAGAGCTCAGAAGAGAGCTGTGATTAGCCCAAGATCACCCAGCTGGTTTCATGGAGAGGGAAGAGTTGGCTTTTTGACCCTGCTTTTCTCACCCATTTAAGGGGACTCAAAGCAACTGACAAAGCTTCTGTTCTTCTCCCCACAACAGAACATCCTGTGAGGTAGGTGGGGCTGTGAGAGCTCAGAAGAGAGCTGTGACTAGCCCAAGATCACCCAGCTGCCTTCATGGAGAGGGAAGAAGAGTTGGCTTTTTGACCCTGCTTTTCTCACCCATTTAAGGGGACTCAAAGTGGCTGACAAAGATTCTTCTCCCCACAACAGAATACCCTGTGAGGTAGGTGGGGCTGTGAGAGCTCAGAAGAGAGCTGTGACTAGCCCAAGGTCATCCAGTTGCCTTCATGGAGGGGGGAGAAGAGTTGGCTTTTCTACCCTGCTTTTCTCATCCATTTAAGGGGACTCAAAGCGGCTGACAAAGCTTCTGTTCTTCTCCCCACAACAGAATACCCTGTGAGGTAGGTGGGACTGTAAGAGGTCAGAAGAGAGCTATGACTAGCCCAAGGTCACCCAGCTGGCTTTCATGGGGGATAGCAGAATCAAACCCGGTATTCCCAGTTAAGAATCCAGCTCCCTAACCACCAGACCAAACTGGCTCACGAGGAGATTCATAACCAGTTCTTTTCGAATGCTCTTCAGTTTCCACATGCCCAGACACTGGGTAAAGGTGTACATGAATATTTTTCTGCATTCAAATTCAAGTCAAAAATTCAATTCGAATTTCAAAAATCAGCAGTTGCAAACATCTGATTTGTATCTGAATATCGGAATGCCAATAAGATCCGTATCTGATGTACAAATTTGCGCAAATATGTATTTATCCTGTATGCATGTTTGTATACGATACAGATTTACTCACTTGAATTATTCAAAAATCCAAAATTCGTCTAAATCCGTAAATTTGGATTTTTGAAAATCCAATTCGAATTCGAACTTCGGCGTTCCACAGGTTCGAATCGGATTCTAGAAGTTTTGAATATCCGTGCAAATCCCTAATGCGATACCCGACTGGTAACTCGGGGGTAACGGACGCCTTGTGCCAACCCACTCGAAAAGACCACCTCGAAACACCCACAGCCAGACCGCCCAGTGCCTCCGCTCATGCATGCACCAAGTGCCACTTCCAGACCACGGGGCCAACACCGAGAAGATCCCGCAAACGCTGCAGAAGAGAACACCAGCCAGCCTGCAATCCAGGGATGCCTTCAATGAACACTTAAGCAGGTGTGCTGAATAAATATCAGAGAGATTCCCGGGGGAGGGGAGGGGAGGACCCCCTCCCATCGCAAGTCACAACTGGGATGAGGATCTTCATCTTCATCATCATTATGGCTGCTCTTGTTCCTACAGCTGCTAGTACAGGGTAGAAACTCCCCCCAAAAAAGTTAAAATGGCACATCAATTTGCTCATCGCGTTATCTGACCCCAGAGCTCCAAGGGTGCCTGGCAGCCCCTGAGCATTAAAGGGGGGGTCCAGACTAGGCCTTTTGCAAAGAGACAACTTGGGGAAGGGGGAAGAGGAAGGGAACAGGAAAGAAGGGGAGGGGAGGAAGAAGGGGGAAGGGGAAAGGGAAGAAGAAGAGGGAAGAAGGGGAGCAGGAAAGATGGGAAGGGGAAGAAGGAAGAAGGAAAGGAAGGAGAAGAACAGAAGGGGGAAGGGAACAGGAAAGAAGGGAAGGGGGAAGAAGGGGGAAGGGGAAGAAGAAGGGAACAGGGAAGAGGAAGAGGGAAGAAGAGGGAAGAAGGGGAGCAGGAAAGATGGGAAGGGGAAGAAGGAAGAAGGGAAGGGGGAAGGGAAAAGGAAAGAAGGGGAGGGGAGGAAGAAGGGGGAAGGGGAAGAAGAAGGGAAGGGGGAAGAGAACAGGAAAGAAGAAGAGGGAAGAAGGGGGAAGGGGAAAGGGGAAAGGGAAGAAGAAGAGGGAAAAGGGGAGCAGGAAAGATGGGAAGGGGAAGAAGGAAGAAGGGAAGGAAGGAGAAGAACAGAAGGGGGAAGGGAACAGGAAAGAAGGGAAGTGGGAAGAAGTGGGAAGGGGAAGAAGAAGGGAACAGGAAAGAGGAAGAGGGAAGAAGGGAGAAGAGGAAGGGAACAGGAAAGAAGGGAAGGGGGAGGAAGAAAGGGGAAGGGAACAGGGAAGAAGAAGAGGGAAGAAGCGGACAAGGAAAGACGGGAAGGGGAAGAAGAAAGAAGGGAAGGAAGGAAGAAGGGAAGGGGGAAGGGAACAGGAAAGAGGAAGAGGGAAGAAGAAGGGGGAAGGGGAAGAGGAAGGGAACAGGAAAAAGGAAGGGGAAGAGAGAAGGGGAGAAGGGGAAAGGGAAGGTGAAGGGAACAGGAAAGAAGGGGAGGGGAGGGGAAGAGGGAAATGTAAGGAAGAGGGGAGGGGAGGGGAGAAGGTTGCAGGCGATGCGGCTGCGAAGGACCGGGAGGCGCCTCTTTCTTGACAAGAGGGCGAAAAGTCCCGGGCGTGGGATGGGATGGAGGGGCAAAAGGGACCCTCAGCCCGCGCCCCCCCCCGCCTCCCTCCCTCCCTCCGGCTCGCCGCTGCCTTTCCCCCCACTGACCTCATTCTCAATCCACAGCAGAGAAGGGACGGGGGGGGGGATCCTCTGCCGCTGCTTCTCCTCCTACGGAGCCACCCCCCCTCCACCTGCGCCAGGAGCCAGGCAGGCCCCCTTCCGCCCCCGGCGTGGACCCGCGCGCGAGTCCCCCTCCCCCCCCCCGAAGCACCATCCCCGCCACCCAATCCCGCAACTCCGTCCCTGGCCAGTAATCCCGGGTTCGACCCTCCCCCTCCCCTCCCCCCCTCTCCGGGCCGGGCGCTCCACCCAGCTGCAAAGAGCGATGCGATCGCGCCATGACCACGCGGGGACCACGCAACCCGTGGAGGGGAGGGGGGCACTCTGGCCGGTGCAGGGCCAAAGGGGGGGCTGGGAGGGGGAGGTGGGAAAAGTTTCTCTTACCGTCGGGAGAGGAGACGCCGCCGCTCCGGTTGCGGCTCCGGATTAATCTATGCCGAGGAGGAGGAAGGAGGGAGGGGGAGGCAGAGGGGGGAGGGGGATCTGCAAAGGAGGGGGACGAGATCCCACCCTGGCCGGCTGCCTTGGGTGTGGGGGGGGCGCGGCTGCTGCGAGGAGGGGAGGGGCGCTGCTAGGCCGGGCAGGGGCCCCCCATGCAGGCAGCTCCCGGGGGCTGCGGGCGAGGCGGGCGAGAGGGCGGGCGGGGGGGGGGCGCCGACGGGAGGGAGGGAGGGAGCCTCTTTGTTCTGTAATCCCAGTAAGATTGCAAGCCATTCGCCCCGCCGCTAATCCCAGCCCCGCGCAAGCGCCGCATCCATTGGCTGCCATTTACATACAGGATTAGGAGGCAGGCGGGCGGGCAGCGCGGGGCGCCCTGGAGCAGGCGGTGCGTACGCCCGGGGGGGGAGGGGGAGGAGGAGAAAGGGAAGGGGCGCTTGCCCTCTGGAAACCCCCGGCCCGGAGAGGAGCCGCCGGGCGGGGCCAAGGCAAAAGAGACCCTGCTGCTGTGAAAGGAGAACCCAGGGGCTCAGGCAGGGAAGGAAGGAAGGAAGGAAGGGAGAGAGAAAGAAAGAAAGAAAGAAAGGAGGAGAAAGAGGGAGAGAAAGAGAAAAAGTACAGAGAAAGAAAGAACAGAGAAGAAAGAAAGAACAGAGGAGAGAAAGAACAGAGAGAGAAAGAACAGAGGGAGAAAGAACAGAGGGAGAGAAAGAGAAAAAGTGCAGAGAGAAAGAAAGAAAAAACAGAAGAAAGAAAGAAAACAGAGGAGAGAGAGAAGGAAAGAAGGGAAGAACAGGAGAAAGAGAAAGAGGGAAAGTACAGAGAAGAAAGAGAGAGAAGAGAAAGAAAGAACAGAGAAGAGAAGAGAAAGAACCAACCCACACTGCTTGATCTCTCTGAAGGTTGAAAAGGCTGGAGGAGGAGGAGGAGGAGGCCCGGAAGGAAAAGGCTCGAATCCGAACATCAGCCCCCCCCCCTGCCCCCGCCGACCTTTAGATGGCCAGCTGCTTGGCTCGGCCTACCTGGCAGGGCTGTTGTGTGAGCTGAAGAAGGAAGGGAAGCAGAGCGAGGAGACGAGTTCAAAGCCTTGCTCTCGGCAGCGGGGACTCCCTGGACCATTGCCTGCCTTTCAGTCTACCTTTCAGGGGTGTTGTGAAGTTAATAAGGAGGGTACTGTTTTAACTTTAAAAAAGGAAGGAAGGAAAAAAAAGATAAGAGACAGAAACTTTCTTGTTACTGTTTCAGAAATGTTATAAAGTTTATTCTTGGCTGTAAGAAACTGGATTTTGTTTTGCTTTTCCCTTGCAGACGCAGAGTTACATTTCTGGTAATTTCACTTTGTCAAAATTTGTGTGCTGCTCCCTTCCCTTGGAAGCAATTCTGAACAGTTGATACAGGAACATTTTTCCTTATTATCCTTTTCTAGAGTTGGGTGCCTGGCTTCCTGCGAAACCTTCTGAGATTATCAAAACTGCAAGTCACAAATATCAAGTCAGCAGTTACATTGTGCCCAAGGGGTGCATCTAAAAACTCTTGTAGGTCAGAAAGAGGTTTGCTGCTCCTGCCTCTGAAATCCCTAGGGATGGCTGGCAAATAGATGCAATGGACTTCCAGGAGCCCCAGACTCTCTCAGAAATACCAAAATTTGGGGTTGCAGGAAAATAAAACTCAAAGAAAGCAAAGCAAATGAGTCCTGCTGGATCAGGACTAGTCCATAAGAACCTAAGAGGAGCCATGCTGGATCAGGCCACAGCCCACCTAGTCCATAAGAACCTAAGAGGAGACATGTTGGATCAGGCCACAGCCCATCTAGTCCATAAGAACCTAAGACGAGCCCTGCTGGATCAGGCCATAACCCATCCAATCCATAAGAACCTAAGAGGAGCCCTGCTGGATCAGGCCCCAGCCCTTCTAGTCCATAAGAACCTAAGACGAGCCCTGCTGGATCAGGCCATAACCCATCCAATCCATAAGAACCTAAGAGGAGCCCTGCTGGATCAGGCCCCAGCCCTTCTAGTCCATAAGAACCTAAGGGAAGCCCTGCTGGATCAGGCTACAGCCCATCTAGTCCATAAGAACCTAAGAGGAGCCCTGGTGGATCAGGCCACAGCCATCTGGTCCATAAGAACCTAAGAGGAGCCCTGCTGGATCAGGCCACAGCCCATCTAGTCCATAAGAACCTAAGACGAGCCCTGCTGGATCAGGCCATAACCCATCCAATCCATAAGAACCTAAGAGGAGCCCTGCTGGATCAGGCCCCAGCCCTTCTAGTCCATAAGAACCTAAGAGAAGCCCTGCTGGATCAGGCTACAGCCCATCTAGTCCATAAGAACCTAAGAGGAGCCCTGGTGGATCAGGCCACAGCCATCTGGTCCATAAGAACCTAAGAGGAGCCCTGCTGGATCAGGCCACAGCCCATCTAGTCCATAAGAACCTAAGACGAGCCCTGCTGGATCAGGCCATAACCCATCCAATCCATAAGAACCTAAGAGGAGCCCTGCTGGATCAGGCCCCAGCCCTTCTAGTCCATAAGAACCTAAGACGAGCCCTGCTGGATCAGGCCATAACCCATCCAATCCATAAGAACCTAAGAGGAGCCCTGCTGGATCAGGCCCCAGCCCTTCTAGTCCATAAGAACCTAAGAGAAGCCCTGCTGGATCAGGCTACAGCCCATCTAGTCCATAAGAACCTAAGAGGAGCCCTGGTGGATCAGGCCACAGCCATCTGGTCCATAAGAACCTAAGAGGAGCCCTGCTGGATCAGGCCACAGCCCATCTAGTCCATAAGAACCTAAGACGAGCCCTGCTGGATCAGGCCATAACCCATCCAATCCATAAGAACCTAAGAGGAGCCCTGGTGGATCAGGCCCCAGCCCTTCTAGTCCATAAGACCCTAAGAGGAGCCCTGCTGGATCAGGCCCCAGCCCTTCTAGTCCATAAGAACCTAAGAGAAGCCCTGCTGGATCAGGCTACAGCCCATCTAGTCCATAAGAACCTAAGAGGAGCCCTGGTGGATCAGGCCACAGCCATCTGGTCCATAAGAACCTAAGAGGAGCCCTGCTGGATCAGGCCACAGCCCATCTAGTCCATAAGAACCTAAGACAAGCCCTGCTGGATCAGGCCATAACCCATCCAGTCCATAAGAACCTAAGAGGAGCCCTGCTGGATCAGGCCACAGCCATCTGGTCCATAAGAACCTAAGAGGAGCCCTGCTGGATCAGGCCACAGCCCTTCTAGTCCAGCATTCAGTCTCACACACAGTGGCTGCCAATTGCTTGTGGGCATCTCAAGCAGAAGACAAAGGCAGAACCTTCACCTCCTCTTGAACCCCTGAAAGTGGCCTTGGGTGTGTGTTTCCCTTTTGTAAAATGTTCAGCACATGGCACATTGACCACATGTCACAATACCCACAGGGCGGCCGGTGGAGGGCCTTCCTGCATTTACCGTTGATCTGGATTAAGAAACCTCTTAATCGATCCTGGGCCTCCTCATCTGTATGTCAATGTAGATAAAGGAGGCCCCGCCTCCATCTTCACTGGAAGAAACCAGTTGAGGGCCCCATTTAATCGGTTCCAGAACAGGACCAAGGGGCTCGTTCTGGAACACAGGAGATGTGCAGGTGGCACCCATCCACGTTCTGGATCTCCTGGAGGTTGCCTTTCAGAGATGTCCCCTAATTCACTGCCAGATCTTCCCTTCCCAGCCTTGGTAGATGTGGGAGGTGGCAGCAAAGATCATGCGAACCTCAGACCCCACGGAGAGGCACGGGTCTGATGAGTGTCTCAGTGCAACCCGGATCCGTGATCTGCCTGGTCCAGACTTAGGGCAGGTAAGCTCAAAAGAAAACATGGGACTGATCTTGGGTGTTTGTTGTCTGCTCTGATTACACGAAATCTAGTGCTTGGGGGGCTTCCATTTCCCAGCTGTGAAGTGTGCATAGGTCAGACCCCCATGGGTCAGACCACAAGAACAGCCCACCCTTGTCCTCTGAAGCAAACACTCCGGACCAGGAACAGCCATCTTCTGGGTCTCGTAGGGATGGGCACGATTCGACATTCGAAGCCAAGTCGATTCGAATGTCATAAAATCCAATTCGATTAGGATATTTAAGATCCGAATGTCATAAAATCCGGTCTGGATCCGTAACCTTCGAATCCGTACATTTGAATGTTAGATTCGTATTTAAAGATACGAATGTCAATAACATTCATATCTGTGCGTATTCTGTATGTATCTGGTCCCTGAAGACAGAAATCAGCCCCAATTCTGATTAAAATTAATCTATGGGTGTTTTTCCACTGTCACTAATAGTACCCATTAAGTACCCATTAATGGGTACTTCTAGTGACAGTGGGAAAACACCCTACAACTAAGCATGTGCTTGAATGTTTGAAACATTTGAAATTCGATCAAATTCACTCAAATTTGGACGTTTGAATTTGAACTGAACGTCCCTAAATCTGAATTTAAACATGCAAACTAATTTTGAATTTTTGAATCTATTTGTTCAAATTATTCAGACATTCCTACATGTACGGATATGTACATGATGCGTACTTCGCCCTTCTGCCTCTTTCCTGCATCTGTATGCATCTGTACGGATCCATACGGGACGAAAATGGGATGCATACGGGATAAATACAGAAGGCGTACAGATGTGTACGGGCACATATGAACATTGTTGACATTCATAGGTGCAAATTCAAATTGCAAATTTGAACAAATAATTTTGAATCGAATCTGAATACATTTGAATTTTAAAAATTTGAAATGGATTGAATTTTCAGAGATTTGAATCGAATTGAATCCCAAAAATCGCATTTGTACACACGTAGCTACGACCGCAGCCCTGGCAGGTTTGAATTCCATGAAAGGAAAGTATATAAAATCCAAACAAAACAAAACCTGAGGCCAATTCGCATTTGGCCTCGTCATTTGCTATAGGTGGGCATCTGGATGGGTCCATCTGCACTTGCAAGAAGAGTTTAGAGCCTAGGGGTGTTCTTCCACCGCAGTCCTTTAATCCGGATCTAAGAAGATCCGGATCTAGTGAATGGGTACTTCCCTTAATCCGGATCTAGTAGATCCAGATTAAGGGAAGTACCCAATGTTTCCATGGGTGGTCTAGTACCCAATAGCAATGGGTGCTAGCCTCCCTGCCGTGGAAACACTGGAGCACCCATTAGGAAATCCGGATCTACCCATGAGGGGTCTGCCTGTCACCCCAGGTGTTTTGGGGGATAGGGGGTGCAATCTCCGAAGCAGTTCCGAAGTAATTTTGAAGTCACTTCGAAGTCTGTGCAAAATAGCTCCGGAGCGTCTTTGAAGTTTGTGCTGATCTTCAGAGTAAACTTCGAAGTGACTTTGGAGTGACTTCGAAGTGACTTCGGAGTCACTTCGAAATTCACTCCAGAGATCAGCACAGACTTCAAAGACTCTCTGGAGCTATTTTGCACAGACTTTGAAGTGACTTTGAAGCTTAGGTTTCCTGGATCCCCCACCACCACCAAGGGTGCCCCCTCCCCCTAGCCTCCTCTAGACCCCATTGCCAAACTAACATGCAAACAGGCTCCCTTTAATCCGGATTTTCTGGCTGAAGATCCCATTGTAGACCCCATTAATGGGGTCTACAGAAAATCCGGATTAAAGCCCCAAAAGTACCCCTATGATCCAGATTTCCTGAGGCGCAGTGGAAACAAATGTGTCTCTAATGGGTGCTGTGGTGGAAATGGGGTCTTCTGGCTCTCACCTAAATGGGTCCTTAATGGGTGCTAAAATGGGTACTAAGTGACCGTGGAAAAACACCCTAGAAATGCCCCCTGCCTACCTATATATTCACCTATTGCAAAATAGCAGTGGTGTGCAAAATCATTCACCACATACAACCTAACCCTACCTGATCCCAACCCAAAAGGTACCTGTCCCATGCCACACTGTGACTATGCGCACCATTTCCAGTGTGAGGGGTCATCTGAGGTATCACGCAAGTATGCTGGGACCTCAGATGACCCCAGATGAGCCAGTTTGGTCTAGTGGTTAGGGAGCTGGACTCTTCTCTTGGAATATTGGGTTTGATTCCACCCTCCCCCATGAAGCCAGCTGGGTGGCCTTGAGCTAGTCATAGCTCTCTTCTGAGCTCTCACAGCCCCACCTACCTCACAGGGTGTTCTGTTGTGGGGAGAAGAACAGAAGGTTTGTCAGCCGCTTTGAGCCCCCTTAAATTGGTGAGAAAAGTGGGGTAGAAAACCCAACTCTTCTTCTCCAGACTCAACAGAGCACACGTAGTCATGCAGGTTGCTGCAGTCAAAATGGCGATCGGAAGAGCAAGGTAAGTTTCTGGATGTGCGGGACTTAAGCTCCCATGTACTGGTGCTCTGTAGCGTGCATGCTAGCACACATTAGGGTTCTGCCTGAATGTTCAAAGACATTCAAAATTTGATTGAATTCGTCCAGATTCCGACATTCAAATTCGAATAGCATGTCCATGAATTTGAATTTTAAAGAGTTAAATCAAGTTGAATTTTTGGATATTCGATTCGAATCACATCGGATCCCAAAAATTGCCTTCGTGTACAGTCCAAGTATATGTTTGTCTGTTCTGAGGGGACCCAGTTTGGTCTAGTGGTTAGGGAGCCAGACTCTTTATCTGGGAATACTGGGTTCGATTCCACCCTCCCCCATGAACCCAGCTGGGTGACCTTGGGCTAGTCACAGCTCTCTTCTGAGCTCTCACAGCCCCGCCTACCTCACAGGGTGCTCCGTTGTGGGGAGAAGAACAGAATCTTTGTCAGCCACTTTGAGTCCCCTTAAATGGATGAGAAAAGCAGGGTAGAAAAGCGGACTCTTCTTTTTTGAGTCCAAAATCCTAGTCGTGTTTTTCTTCTGCAAAAGCAATGCATCCCCCCCCCTCTTTATTTTGCTTTTCCCCAGCCCAAAGTTCTCACTATCTTACAGCTCTCCTGGCTGCGTATACTCTTGATGTGTTATTGAGATTCAACGGCGCATTTTCCAGCCTCCAGCCCACGCATAATTCTCATTAATTAATACTTCAAATGATTTAAAATGCATGAGCCCCGGAGTCCTCCAGCAAATTTTGACAGAATCTTGTGTGCCCCAAAGCTTTCCTCTCGCGAAGAACCAAAGCCTCATGAATATGTTTTAAAAACAACAACATGAAACAAGGCATTCCTAAGACAGGAGCAGGAGTTGGAATTGCCACTGTTCCCCCTTCTGTATTCCAAACTGGATGCAAACTGGAATGTAGTGGTTCTGCTGGCATCCAGCTAAACACCTCCTTGGTTTGGGGTCCCTTCGAGATAGTTTTGCCCACAACCCCCAAAATACCTTAGACAGTGGTCCTGTTCGCATGCAAACCAAACAAACCACCGAGAAGAGAAAGAAACATGTTTAGGCTAGCGATGCCCATGAATGGGTTTTTTTTTTACATTCGAATCCGATTCGAACCAAATATCAAAATATTTGATTTTAGAATACATTTTATAAGAAATGCCTTATATAAAACTTGGTTGAACTATAAAAATAAACTATACAGGAAAATACCACTGTGGGTATCTCCACAAGAAGGTCTCTTAAAAGAGTTTGGTGAAAGAAGATCATGGCTGAATTATGATGATATTCTATTTAAAAGAGATGATATTAATGAATATGAAATTAAAACAAGAGACCAGTTAAATTTAGAAGGAAAAAATATACAGTGGTTTGCATATGGGCAACTTGTAGATATCTTCAGAAAAGATAAAGAGAATAGAAATTTTGAGTGGGAGAAGCAAGATCAAAGGGGTATGATAGGTTTGATGTATAAAGTTTTACTACAAATTGAAATGGAACATGAACAGGTTAAAGATTTCATGATTACATGGGCAAGGAACTTTGGATACAATATCCAAATGGACCAATGGGAAAAGTTGTGGGTAAAAGATAGGAAATTCACGGCTTGTATGTCATTGAAAGAGAATGTATACAAGATGATGTATAGATGGTATTTAGCACAGCATAAGTTGGGGAAAATGTATCAAAATATGTCAATGAGGTGCTGGAAATGTAAAAAAGTAGAGGGCACTTTTTATCATATGTGGTGGACATGTGAAAAATCAAGAAAGTATTGGGCCACAATAGGTAATCTGATGAGACGAATCTGTAAAAATAATATTATGTTTAAACCAGAATTGTTTTTGTTGGGAATAGTAGATGAGAATTTAAATAGCATAAAGACTTTGATATTGTATATGGTCACTGCAGCCAGATTGTTATATGCACAGAAATGGAAGGAGGAGGAATTACCAACAGAGGAATCAAACTGATCGAGATGGCTGAAATGGACAAACTGACGAATCTGTTAAAGGACAGAACAGTGGATAAGTTTTTGGAAGTTTGGAGCCCCCTTATCGAATTTCTACAGGACTTGGAGGTGATGACCGAAGGTTTTGGCTAATATATATGGAAAAGAATATAAGGCATATATGAAGAGCATAGAACTTAAATAGATTGAAGAAGAGGAGTCGGAAGAATGGAGGAAGTCATGTACAAAATTGCTAAAGTAGTTTAGTAATGAGATGTGGACAATATTTTTGTTATAATGATGGGAAAAATAAAAAAATAGAAAAAATATTTTATTTGATCCAAATGTTTAGAACCTGGGTTCAACGAAATCCAATTTGAATTGAATACATTTGAATATTAGATTTGAATCTTAAGATACAAATGTCGACAACATTCGTATGTGTTTATACATATTTGTACGCATTGCGTAGGCATACCATATTATAAGCGCAAATGTGTGCAGATATGTATGATATTCATAGAGATAGGTATTACATTTGAATGTTCCAAACCATTTGAATGAATGTTCTGTAACGTTTGAAATTTGTTCAGATGTTTAAATTAGAATGTGAAGACGTTCGATTTGTATTCGAATGTCCACGTTCGATCAAATTCGACTGAATTTCGAATGTTTAGAACATTCATGCACTTCCCTGGTTTAGATAGGGAAGGGGGATTCTGCCTCTCTTGATCAGGACAGACTCCAAGGTGGGATTGTGATGCCAAACGCTCAAACACACTCGCACTGCAGTGAGGATGGTCATCTCAGACCTGTCCTTCCAGTTTAAGAGTGATTTCCACTCAACACACGCAGCACATGAGGTTCAGGTCCTGGTGGATTTTCACAGCAGGTATATAGAGGACGATGGACCACAGCTGAAGTAAAGACTCACCCGGCTCTGTCACTCTGGCATGAATTCATTTGCAAAGTTTGCTGATGATACTAAATTATTTAGGGTAGTAAAATCCGAAAGAGGTTGCCAAGAGCTCCAGAGGGATCTCTTAGCATTGGGTGAGTGGGCAACGGAGTGGCAAATGTGCTTTAATCTTAACAAGTGCAAAGTAATGCACATCGGGGCCAAGAATCCAAATTACGTCTATAAACTGATGGGGTCTGAGCTTTCTGCAACACACCAGGGAAGGGATCTCGGGGTTCTGGTGGACAGTTCGATGAAGGTGTCAACCCAGTGCGTGGCAGCAGCGAAAAAGGCTAATTCAATGCTGGGAATAATTAGGAAGGGAATAGAAAACAAGACAGCAAATGTCATTTTGTCCCTTTATAAATCTATGGTGAGGCCACATTTGGAATATTGTGTACAGTTCTGGTCACCACACCTCAAAAAGGATATTGTGGAACTAGAGAAGGTGCAGAGAAGGGCAACCAGAATGATTAAGGGGCTGGAACAAAATCCCTTACGAAACCAGACTGCACCGTCTAGGCCTCTTCAGTCTGGAGAGACGGCGTTTAAGAGGGGACCTTATTGAAGTATGTAAAATTATGCATGGTATAGAAAAGGTGGACAGAGAAAATATCACACAACACTAGAACTAGGATCATCTATGAAGCTGGTGGGCAGGAGAGTCAGATCAGACAAGGGGAAGGATTTCTTCACCCAGAGGGTCATCACAGCTCACCTAGTCCATAAGAACCTCAATGGAATTTGCTGCCAGAAGACGTGGTGAAAGCTAACAGCCTAGATGGCTTTAAGGAAGGGTTAGTCAAATTTATAGACGACAGATGTATCAATGGCTACTAGAATGGATCCCTAGGTACATCTTTCAGGCTGGGAGAGAGGGGAGGAACCAGGACGCTTCTAAGGCCATTTGCTGGGATTCGAGAGCAGGAAAAGTGTTGTCCTTGTCTCTGCTTGAGAGTCCCATGGGCAGTTGGTGGGCCACTGTGTGAGTCAGAATGCTGGAATAGATGGGCTGTGGCCTGATCCAGCAGGGCTCCTCTTAGGTTCTTATGGACCGGATGGGCTGTGGCTTGATCCAGCTGGGCTCCTCTTAGGTTCTTATGGCCTAGATGGGCTGTGGCCTGATCCAGCAGGGCTCCTCTTAGGTTCTTATGGCCTAGATGTGCTGTGGCCTGATCCAGCAGGGCTCCTCTTAGGTTCTTATGGCCTAGATGTGCTGTGGCCTGATCCAGCAGGGCTCCTCTTAGGTTCTTATGGCCTAGATGTGCTGTGGCCTGATCCAGCAGGGCTCCTCTTAGGTTCTTATGGACAGGATGGGTTGTGGACTGATCCAGCAGGGCTCCTCTTAGGTTCTTATGGCCTAGATGGGCTGTGGCCTGATCCAATAGGGTTCCTCTTAGGTTCTTATGGCCTAGATGGGCTGTGGCCTGATCCAGCAGGGCTCCTCTTAGGTTCTTATGGCCTAGATGGGCTGTGGCCTGATCCAGCGGGGCTCCTCTTAGGTTCTTATGAACTAGATGGGCTGTGGCCTGATCCAGCGGGGCTCCTCTTAGGTTCTTATGGACTAGATGGGCTGTGACCTGATCCAGCAGGGCTCCTCTTAGGTTCTTATGGACTAGATGGGCTGTGGCCTGATCCAGCGGGGCTCCTCTTAGGTTCTTATGGCCTAGATGGGCTGTGGCCTGATCCAGCAGGGCTCCTCTTAGGTTCTTATGGCCTAGATGTGCTGTGGCCTGATCCACCAGGGCTCCTCTTAGGTTCTTATGGACTAGGTGGGCTGTGGCCTGATCCAGCAGGGCTCCTCTTAGGTTCTTATGGACTAGATGGGCTGTGGCCTGATCCACCAGGGCTCCTCTTAGGTTCTTATGGACTAGATGGGCTGTGGCCTGATCCAGCAGGTCTACTCCTATGTTCTTAGCCCATAACAACAAGAGAAAGAGGTCAGTTGCATAGACTAAGTCATTAGTGGCCTGTTTTCTTGGCAGTTTTCTTGGAGCTGCTGAGGATGACCCCCGCAACCCTCTGTTTTCCAGCCCATTGCTCTAAAGAACCAGTTTGGAATTAAGGTGTGCTTTAAAACATTCCCTTAATCCAGACTAGCAATGCAGATTTTAATTAATTTAAGCAAGAATCACAGTGCCATCTACCGGGAAATGTGTGGAAGTTCATGCCACATGAACTAGGTCATATAACATAACAGAAGCCCTGCTGGATCAGGCCACAGCCCATGTAGTCCAGCATCCTGTTGCACACAGTGGCCACCAATTGCTTATGGGCATCTGAAGCAGAGACAAGGGCAAACCTATTCCTGCTCTAGAATCCCAGCAAATGGCCTTAGAAGCGCCCTAGTTCCTCCCTCCCCCCCAGTCTGAAAGATGCATCTAGGCATTCATTCTAGTATATTACTCTACCCAGTTAAAATTATAGCCACAGCAATCAGAATTTCATCCTTGTTAATAGTGGTATTTCGGTCTTTTAAAGCAGTGACAGATCTTTCCAGCTTTCTGGTGTTAAAGGCTGAGCTTGCTTACTTCTGCAAAATTCCTGAAACTTGGCTTTCGTTTCCAAGGTGGCCTTAGCTCTCGTTTTGCGCTCCACTTCGATTTTTTCTAAACTGATAATTGCTCTGTAGAGCAGCAACTTGTAGAAACCCCTGACTCATACAAATATGAGGTTTCCAACGAGGAAAGTTTAGTTCCTTAGGGAGGTGCGATCATTCTGAGAACCAGAAGAGGGAGAAATTAAAGACTGTTGCTGAATTATGGACAGAGCTGGGCTGCTGTTTTTGTGCATGCTATGTTTATTTTCTTTCAAAGGATTCCTATCCTGCTCTTCACCCAAAGATCTCAAAGCGGGCCACAGCACTAGCAAAAGTTGAAAATATGTTTCACCTTGCATCTCACTAATAAGACGCCCCCTGAGAAAGCAAAACCAAACATGTTGCAGCCCCCAAACCAAACCGATCATTCCAGACCCAAGATGCTGGGATCCATAGGTTCATAACCAATGCCCTATCTGAGTTCTGAACTACAGCTCCCATTATGCTTTGCCTGTCGGTCATCCTGGCTGGGCTGATGGGAGTTTTGGTTCGGGGACATGAGTTGAGCCAGAAAACTATCTCGTCCGGCATCTGGTTCCTCCAACATTCCACCGATGCCTTTGTGAAGCCCAGAAACAAGAGTACAGTGATGCTCTCTGTGTTCGCTGTTTCCAAAATCGGTTCTTTAGAGCTCTATTAATATGTAAGATCATGCTGTCTCGACCTGCGTTAGGATGCTATTTTACATATAGGATACACCCAGATGAGAAGGAATACTAATCCAATTCTTACAACTAGGGATGTACACCAATGTGTTTTTTTTCCATTCAAATTCGATTCAAATTGAATGTCAAAACATTTGATTCGATTCAAATGTTTAGAATCCAAATGCAACAAAATCCGATTTGAATGGAATACATTCAAATCTATCCGTTCGATTGTTCAGGTTCGAATCTGAAGATACGGATGTCGACAACATTCATATATGGTGTGATGCCCACGGCCGGCTGCCACCAATTCGGAGGCCCAGCCAGGCATCCATCTCACTCTGGGCAGCCTCTCGAGGCTAGCCTTCCTTTTCACAGCTCCTGATCTGCTAGGTAACAGGAAGGCTAGTCACCAGCCGACACCAGTTGCAAGGCCACAGCCAGCCGCGGGCATCACATTTGGTGACTGGTGGGATCACATATGTCATATGTATTGGTACGCATTCCGTACCCAAATGTGTACAGATACTTATGAGATGCATACAGATACGTACGTGTACGTCCATATCTGTACATTCAAATGTTTCAAATCATTCAAACGAATGTTTCGGAACATTCAAAATTTGTTCCAATGTTTCAATTCAAATTGTAAACGATCTATTCAAGCTGAAATGTTCACATTTGATCGAATTTCTAATGTGTAGAACATTTCGTGTGCGTCCCTACTTACAGCATACTTTAAAGTAGCGATGTGCACGAATGTATTTTTTGTATTCGACCTGATTCTCGGATGCGACATACAATGTTGAATTCAGTCGAATCATTCAAAAATCTGTATCAGATTTTTGACAATCCGGATTCAATCCAAATTCAGAAATTCGGATTTTCAAACATCCGATTCAAATTCGAATGCTGATATTCATCAAATTCGAATTGGATTTTTGAATTTTTGCATATCAGTGCACATCCCTACTTTAAAGAACATCAAGATGGTCACAACTGTCCATCACATGACACTTTGGTTTTAGTTCTACTAACCCACTAGGGAGAGCTCTCCCACAAGCTTGTATGGAGTCAATATGGCACATTGATTATGTTAGTGCAAGAATCACATCAAACAAAAGAAGCTGCATTTTGCAAAACTATGCTATAGAAAAGCATGTTATATGAGGGATGCCAGTATAGCCTTCAGCAAGCCCTTTTTAAAGAAAGTCTAAATATACTTCAGAATTGTAGCCCTTCTAATGTCTTTGCAGTTGTGTGCCAACAAACTCCTTTGAATAGGGACAAGAGGAAACCATAGGATGTGTCTCTTCTGACACAACTTTTATTGGTTTAGTATGAGCTTATCACACTTTAGGGCCCATGATACATGAATACATAATCTGTAGATGTAGTTACACTTAATAGAGTCCCACCTGTGTAGCTTTTGTACAGAGGAAACAGAGGAAGAAAAGGGAAATTAAGCTTGTAACAAAATAAACATTAGCTGTCAAACCATTTTCCTTTCTCTAACAAAATTCAATAGCCAAAAAAAGTGACTAAACTACAAAATTGAACATACCACATGGGTAAAAGATTATCCTTTTATTATTGTTATTATTTTCCTTTTCTTTTTTTTTACATATAGTATCTCCTTGACTCTGGTTCTGCCCAGAAGTCTGATATATTGACTCGTTTTAGTGGATTTATTAATAGTCCCAGAAAGGAGTAAGTGCTGAAAAGTTTTCCTTAAGTCTCGTGTTGCTGCATTTGTTTTGTCTTGACATGAAGCTGCCATGAATCTATTTTTCTTTGCAAGGGGCTCTTTCCAAAATTATGGGGATCCGCTATGTGCAATTGGTGCCTTAATGCATTTGGGTTTAAGTGAGATATTCTTCAAACACATCTTTCACTGTTGCCGTATGTTTACAACTTTGTTTCAAATCCCGGTGAAAAGACCCAAAGCGGCAAGGTGGAGTTGTAATTCCAGATAGGGGGCCCCTCCCCTGAGTTACAGCACAACGGCATGGAAATTTCTCCCCCCACACACATGTCCCATCATAGTTTGATTTAGACTGTTCTCCCTGTTGAAGCAGAAGAGTTGGCTTTTATATCCCACTTTTCTCACCTATTTAAGGGGACTCAAAGCAGCTGACAAACCTTCTCCCCACACAGAACACCCTGTGAGGTAGAGGGGGCTGTGAGAGCTCAGGAAGAGACCTGTGACTCACTCAAGGTCACACAGCCGGCTTTATGAAGAAGAAGAGTTGGTTTTGTATTCACACCCTTAAGGGGACCCCAGGCGGCTGACAAACTTTCTGTTCTTCTCCCTCACACCAGACACCCTGTGAGGCAAGTGCGGCTGTGAGAGCTCAGGAAAGGAGCTGTGACTCACCCAGGGTTGCCCATCTAGCTTTGTGGAGGAGGGTAGAATGAAACCGGGAAATTACCCCACAAGGAAATGGTTAGATAAACTCTCATGCAGGGATGGGCTTCATCTCCCATCAGCCCTTGCTACCATGACCATTTTCCAGGGAGGATGCAGCTTTTAACCCATTTCTACGTGGAAGATGACCGATTCCTCTCTGCTTTCATTCTCCTTCAGGATGAGAGACCACCAGGTGTGAAAAATTTGCAATAAGTGATTCCTTCCACACCACCACAGGAATATAATGAGATCGCTGGGCCCGCTGCTCTAAAAGGAGAGACTAAAAAGCAGGGATATGCACTAATATTCTTTGTATTCAGTACATATTCATTTGAATAAATGGGTCCGAATTTGATACGAACGTTCCATACGAATTCGATACAATCATTAGATATGAATCACACACACATCTCATAAGAGTCACATATGGAGGTTCGTATGAATGCACGAATCCGTACAAATTTTGAACGGCATGAATATTGGTGCAGATCCTAATGCAAAGGAGAATCTAGCATCAGTGCTTGTGAAAAGTAGCAAGCATTATTGCAATGCATTCCCCAGATATTTTGTTGCGGGGCGGGGGGGGCAGGGAACAGGACAAAAGCAAAATGGCATCAGCTCAAAGGGAGATTGTAGCAATTAAATATCCACTAACTTTTATTTTTGCTCGTTCATAAATAGATGCAATTTATTTTTCAAAAAAAAAAAAAAAAAGATCAGTGGAAGGAATTGAAGGGAAAATTGTTCAGTTGTCAGATTCATACGGAAGGCCGTCTGGTTCCTTGTCTCCTTATCCGTCAAGAGCTCAAACAGCAACACAGAAACGATTCCACGTCACCTGCTTTCCGAATATTCCAGTTAGCCCAGCGTCACCGGACCACCCCTTCGAGGAACGAAAGCCACGAAGCAGGCGGAGAATAGTCTGAACGGCTTCCCAGCTCATCCCAGGCAGGGTAGGAATTTGGAAAAGACTACACTGGAATGGCGTGGCGATGGGAGGAAATTACGAGAGGGAAATCCTCTCTGCTGTTTAATACTGGAAATCAGAATTCCTGCATCTGTCCTGTTTCCCAGGACAGCGGGGCTGAGTGAGATGGTGGTCCAGGAGATTAGATTTTAAGCCCCACTACCTGGGGAGGAGATCTAACCTGTCCTAAGGAGGATAACCAACCTAATTTGGACTCCAGAGTTGATCAAAGTGGATTGCTCCTTGGCTCTCCTTGAAATTTTGCAATTTCACTCTGCCTTGTTTTGCAAATTGATAGCTGTGCCATAATTAGGCTTTTTAATTCCTGTCTGGAGATCGCCTAAGGGTGTTTTTCCCCTAGCGCTAAGTACCCATTAGGGAGCGGTTAAGGACCCATTAGGTTAAGGACCCATTAGGCTCAGAGCAGGAAGACCCCATTTCCACTGCAGACCCCATTAGAGGCCCATTTGTTTCCACCTGTTCTAAGGAAATCCAGATCATATGGGTCCACCCATGGGGGGGGGGGCACCCTGAAACCCAAAGCTCTGAAGCCTGTGCACAATCTCTGAAGAAAAGCACGGGGTTCAAAGAGCACCCCATGTGAGAGCAATGCCATTCCTAGGGACTTTTGTCAAAGGCTCCGGAGGATCTTCAGAGTTTGCAGCAAATCTTTCGAGTTTATAGCAAAGCTCCAGAGATTCTCCGGAGCTGCTCTGGAGAATCTATGGAGCATCTATGGAGATTGCACCCCCTGTCCCCCAAAACACCTGGGGTGGTGAGTGGGCCCCACATCGGTAGATCCGGATTTGCCACATGGGTGCTCCGGCGCTTCCACTGCGAGCAAGCTAGCACCCATTGCTATTGGGTGCTAGACCACCCGTGGAAACGGATTGGGTACTTTCCTTAATCTGGATCTACTAGATCATCTTAGATCTGGATTAAGGAAGGTCAGTGGAAAAAACCCAGGGTCTCATCTGTGGGGCAAGGGTGACTCAGTCTAAACTTAAGCACAGAAGTTCTTCTCTCCCTGCTTGCACCTGCTCTCTGTGATGCTTTTGCAAATGCTGAGATAATTCCCTGCAAGGGAAAAAGAAACAGCCTTTTCTTAATTGCATATCACACCCATCATCATAAGAATCACGTTCAGGTGATCATGAGCTTAATTACCTAAGAAGAGGAGTCTGTTTTTATACTTTGCTTTTCTCACCCTTAAGGGCACTCAAAGCAGCTGACAAACCTTCTGTTCTTCCCCCCAGAACAGGCACCCTGTGAGGGAGGAGGGGCTGCGAGAGTTCAGAAAGAGAGCTGTGACTAGCCCAAGGACACCCAGCTGGCTTTGTGGAGGAAGAAGAAGAGTTGGTTTTTACACCCTGTTTTTCTCACCCTTAAGGGGACTCAAAGCTGCTGGCAAACCTTCTGTTCTTCTCCACGCAACCGGTACCCTGTGAGGCAGGGTGGGGCTGTGGGAGCTAAGAAGAGAGCTCTGACTAGCCCAAGGTCACCCAGCTGTTTTGGTCTCTCACAGGACTGAAAAGCAGTGTGATGGGAGTAAAAATGGCCTGGAGTATCTGGACAGTTTCTCACAACACCCAAACCAAGAGCCACATCCAGGACAATCTGGACTTCGGAAGCCGACATGAAGCCATAAGTCCCCATGCCCTGGTTCACCTTTGGAGTGTTTTAGCTAATTCTCTGCTAAGTTGTGGCTTCCATCCTTTCCTGCATGCAAGAGTGCAAAGCCAACCGTAACTTGGTTTAGTAAGCTAAGATTTGAATGTGTGAATGTGCTCACATGAGTTTAAACCAGTGCAGCGGCTAAGAAGAAGAAGAAATCACCCATTTAAGGGGACTCAAAGCAGCTGACAAAGCTTCTGTTCTTCTCCCCACAACAGATACCCTTTGAGGTGGGTGGGGCTGTGAGAGCTCAGAACTGTGACTCGCCCAAGGTCACCCAGCTGGCTTCGTGAGGGAGAGCAGAATTGAACCCAGTATTTCCAGGTAATCATCCGACTCCCTAACCACTAGACCAAACTGGCTCACACTCACCAACCATCCACCCTAGCATTTGTTTAATAGGAAAATACACACTGTTTCCCGTCCTTGTGCTACTACGCGGTACATTAAGCAATTATATTTCATCTAGAACAAGGGTGTTCAACCCTGCTCTTCCAGTTCTTCCTGAGCTATAACTCACAGTATTCCCCTGCCACCTCCCTAGGAGTGGAAAGCTGGGAATTGTAGACCAGGAACACTTAAACGAGGAGCAGAATTGAGCACCACTGATCTAGACCGGGGCTGACCAAAGGACAGCCAATGAAACGCTGCTGACCTATCAACTCCCATGAGCCTCAGCCATTTCCAGCCAATGGCAAGCAACCCCGGGAGCTGAAGCTCAATACCACTAGGTGTACCACCGTCCTGTATCTCTACAACTGGAGCAGACAGCTGTATGGTTCCTCCAGATATTCTTGGAGGCCCTGTAGACCTTGAAACAAACAAGCAAAAATGTTAGAGGTCAATAGTTTCTTCTGGCAAGTTTTTGACATGCAAGGATTTTATTTTGGTTCTTTTGATCTGACACCGTTTCAGCTGTAGCCTGACCCCTAGCTAAACACCATAGAGACCTTAGAAAAGAGTGTTTTTTTCTTGGGCTGCATCCGCACCCTGGTTATTTATTCCGCTATATTTGGATATTCCAGAATAAAGCTTAGATATCCCGGGATCTCCATGCTTTATTCTGGAATATCCAATTATAGCGGTTCCACCACATGTACAAAATGGACCCTGTTCTAGAAGGGACGCAGAGCTATCTCCCAGGAACTAGGAAAACATTTCAGCACTCCAAAAAAGCAAATTGAGAGGGAAGCCGCAGAGAAAGAAGTGGGAGATTCCTGACAGACCCCCAACGGCTGGACCTTCTGATCTTGGCATCGGCAGGTAGAAGAGAAGTCTTCGCCCAGAGGTGTTGCAACCGCAATTTACCGACACCTGAACCAAAGCAGCCAAAGTTAAAATAAGTTAGAGAAAACGTCCACCTTCACCTTCTGGATGCAGGAGTCCTTTTGGGAAGCCACCTCCCACCCCACCCCACCCCGCCGCGTCCCTTAGCAGGTCCTGTTTGAACCGAGTCGTCTCCTGGGCTGCAGCTGTTTCGCAGACCCGCGAAGGCCCGCTTGAAAAGGACAGGTGACCCACCAGCGGGGCGCCGAGAGATGGGATGAAAACCCCACGCGCAAATTCCAAGCTGGTTGGGTTCACTCGCGGATTTGCAGGCAGGACCGACGGCATCTCCGGTCAAAGAAATTTCCCACCGGCCAATGCGGCAGGGCGCTCTGGGGGAAAGCCTGCTGGCACGAGGCGGTGTCCCCCTTTGCCGCAGATCAGCGGGAAGGAAGGCAAAAGACCCTCTCACAGCCACCACACCGCTTTGTTCCTCTCCAGGAAGTGGGCCCAGTCTTGAAAAGCGCAAACTATCCCGCTTTGGCGCACAAGCGCACACTGTCGAAGTCCATTTGTGTGTGTCCCCAGAGCAGAAATACTGAGCATTGTTATTTGTGGCACTCCTGCTGCGGTGAGATGCGCCCAGTGTCATTTCCTGAAGCAAACCCTACCGTCATGGCGTCCCTTCGGCATTTCCACTTCATCAGTGTTTCTCCTGGAAGAGGGAGAGAGAGGAACTTCTATATAACTGTACGCCACAAAGTTACGGGCACCAAAATGTCAGCTCAGGACACCATTATCTAGTGGATTAAAGAGGAAGAGAAATTTGGGCAGGTTCTCAAACACCTGCTGTTGCTCAGAGAAAAGGGAACACTAAACCAAGACCCTTTTGGCCAGCACAGGAAGTAGACAAGGAAGTCAGCCATTTTCTTGTAATTACTGCCAGTGAGCCACTGGCGTGAAAGGGTCCAGTATACCGCCACTAAGTGTGTTGCTAGTTCTCTGTGGTGATTCACTTCTACAGCAGATGTGCATGAATGTTTTTTGACATTCAGTTCGAACCGAATCGAATTCCCGATAATCCTGTCAAATTTGAATTTAACAAGATTTGATTCGTTTTTACCAAATTCAAATCTACTCGGAATTTTTTATTCGAATCTGCACATACAAATGTCGACAACACTCCTATGTGCCCGTATGCATCTTCCCGACATCTGTACGCATCCATATGCATCCCGTAGTTATCCAGTATGCAAACTGTTTTTGTCATGTACAGATCCGTTCAAAGGTTTACATTCGAATTATGGGACATTCTACTCAAGTTCAAATATCAAAATTTTGCACATTCGACTGGATTTCAAATGCCTACAAATATTCGTGCACAGCCCTTCTTTGCGGTAGAGATGTATATAAGATGAAATTTAGTGGTTTGGTTTTGCTTTGAACTTTTTTTTAACTAAAGGGTGATTTGGTTTGTGTGCAAACCAAGGAAACCATAGACTGTGGTGAGAAAAGGAAAGACAGGCTGCATTGTGGAAACTAAGGGTGTTTTTCCAACGCGCTCCTTTAATCTGGATCTAAGGAATGGGTAGATCCGGATTAAGGGAAGTACCCAATGTGTTTCCATAGGTGGTCTAGCACCCAATAGCCTCCCTGCCATTTGGAAATCCGGATCTACCCATGAGGGGTCTGCCTGTCACCCCAGGTGTTTAGAGGGACAGGGGGTGCAATCTCCGAAGTGGCTTCAAAGTCACTTCAAAGTCACTTCGAAGTCTGTGCAAAACAGCTCCATTGAAGTCTGCTGATCTTTGGAGTGAAGTTTGAAGTGACTTCAGAGTCACTTTGAAGTTCACTCTGAAGATCAGCACAGACTTCAAAGTTGCTCCGGAGCTATTTTGCACAGACTTCGAAGTGACTTTGAAGTGACTTTGAAGCCACTTCGGAGATTGCACCCCCTGTCCCTCTAAACACCTGGGGTGACAGGCAGACCCCTCATGGGTAGATCCGGATTTCCAAATGGGTTCGAAGCTTAGGTTTTGGGGCTCCCCCCCATAGGTGCCCCCTCCCCCTAGCCTCCTCTAGACCCCATTGCCGTACAAGCGTGGAAACAGGCTCTCTTTAATCCAGATTTTCTGGCTGAAGACCCCATTGTAAACCCCATTAATGGGGTCTACAGAAAATCTGGGTTAAAGGCCCAAAAGTACCCATATGATCCAGATTTCCTGAGGTGCAGTGGAAACAAATGTGTCTCTAATGGGCGCTGTGGTGGAAATGGGGTCATCCAGCTCTCGCCCAAATGTGTCCTTAATGGGTGCTAAAATGGGTACTAAGTGACGGTGGAAATACACCCTAAATATGCACGAATATTTTAAACGTTCAAAATCCAACCAAATTCATTCAAATGTGGACATTCAAATTCAAATCAAATGTCTTCACATTCAAATGTAGACATTCAAACAAATTTCAAATGTTCCAAAACATTCATTCACATCATTCGAATGTACAGATATGTATATATTATGTACGTAACTGTACAAATACCATATGGGATGCACATGGGATAAAACGCAATGCATACAAAATGCATACAGATACGTATAACACCTATGAATGTTGCTGACATCTGTATCTTCAAATCTGTATCCAACGTTTGAACGAACAGATTCCAATGTAACGGATTTGAATTGGTTTTTGTTGCATTCAGATTTTAAACATTCGAACCGAACTGGACGTTTTGACATTCCATTTGACTCAAATGCAAATGCAAAAATAAAAAAATTGTGCATTGAATTTTTGAACTAAGGATGAGAAGCTGCAGCAAGAAAACAGCCTGAGAATACTGGAAAAGTGAACTCTGGGCCTTCTCCCCTATCGACCTGCCCGCACCTTAAGATCTGCAGGAGAGGCCCTCTTGGCTATCCCACCGCCTTCAGCGGTTAGGCGGGTGGGCACCCGGGAGAGGGCCTTCTCAGTAGTGGCCCCCAGGCTGTGGAATGGTCTCCCCTTGGAGGTGCGTCAGGTCCCTTCTCTGTTCATGTTCAGGAAGGCGGTGAAGACGTACCTCTTCACCCAGGCCTTTGGTTCAATGCTCCCTACACTTCCCCCATTGCAAACACTACTGTTTTTTAAAACTGTTTTTATATCATTATTACTATTACTATTACTATTATTATGCTGGATCTTAAACCTTGTACTGGTTTTAGTATAGTCTGATACAGTTTAAATATGTTCGTTTTTAAACGTTGTGAGCCGCCCAGAGACCCTTGGGTATGGGACGGGATATAAATATAAATAAATAAACAAACAAACAATAGAGGCTGGAGCTTTGACCAGGATCAGTCTAAAGAGGACTCAGATGTGGAACTGTGATGCTTGGCTATCACGGTCGCAGAAGCATCAAAGGAGGAAGGGGGTGCAGAGACATTTTACGGTGACCAACCTCTTGCTTTGGAGATTTCTCCTGTTGGTGGATCCCATTAGCAGATCCAGAGTTTCCAATGGTCTGAAGAGAAAAGGAGGTGAGAAGAAAGAAGATGGAAATTATCTGTCTTCAGGGACTTATGAACAAACACTTCTGAGAACAGACAAAACATTCTTGCTGTTGTTGCACAAAATTGTTGTTGCACGACCTAATATTGTCCATTTGCGCACCAAAGCCGATAATTTTAGGCCATGCAAAATAAAAACAACAGGGATGTGCATGATTTTTTAATTTTTTGCATTCGAATCCGAGTAGGATCGAATGTCAAAACATTCTATTTGATTCTAATGTTTAAAATCCGAATGCAACAAAAACAGATTTATATCAGTTACATTCAAAACTATTCAACCGAATGTTGGATACAAATTTGAAGATACGAATGTCAACGACCTTCATATGTGTTATACGTATCTGTACGCATTTCGTACGCATCCTGTTTTCGTTCCGTATTATAAGCGCAAATGCGTGCAGATACCTATGATATTTGTACAGATACATTGTAATACATACGTATCTGTACATTCAAATGATTCAAATGAATGTTTTTGAACATCTGAAATTCGTTTGCATGTTTAAATTTGAATGTGTAGACATTCTATTTGAATTTGAATGTCCACATTCAAGTGGATTCAATCAAATTTTGAACGTTTAAAACATTCATGCACATCCCATAAAAAAGAGAGAAATAAAAAAACATGAAGAACATCTAAAACTTTGTTGTTAAAAAGCACAACAAAACGCAATGGTTTTACTGCAGTAGAAACAGCTTTCTGAGAAGATTGGGGGGATTTAAACTTTTTAATAGCTTTGAATACTACAGCCAAAAGCTTATTTCTCACAGGTATCTCAGCCAAGAAAGGTGAACAGAGGTGCTCATGGAGCCTGGGAGGGGCTTTAGCTCAGTGGTAGAGCAAGCTGCCTGGAAAGCAGAGGGTTGCCGGTTTGATACCCAGGCTCTCCCTGGAAGCAGGGAATGGCAAACCACCTCTGTATCTCTGCTAAGAAAACTGCATGGAGGTACTCATGAAGTCTGAGAAGGACTGTAACCCAGTGGTAGAGCAAACTGCCAGGAAAGCAGAGGGTCGTCGGTTTGATCCCCAGCCTCCCCTCTCAGTGTGGATCGTATCAAAGCCCGCTCCCTTGCCTACCTGGGCCTTCTCAGAGCAGTTCCTCATGGCCTCCATAAGCTTCTCCATCTGCTGGCCTTGCTCCAGGGCGTTCCGCAGGACGTCCTCCGTGCTCACCAGGCGATGCTGCAAGCGCAGCACTTCCGACTCTGCGGAAGGGTCGATCAGAGAGTACCGCCGCTGGTCTGTCACCCCCTTTTCTTTATCCTAGAGAAAAAAAGGAAACAAAACTATTGTTTAAATGAAATCTTAAAGCACGGAAAATTAGCACACCGTGGTCATTACAAGTCAATCAGAAGAAGAGTTGGCTTTTCTACCACGCTTTTCTCACCCATTTAAGGGGACTCAAAGCGGCTGACAAACCTTCTGTTCTTCTCCCCACAACAGACACCCTGTGAGGTGGGTGGGGCTGTGAGAACTCAGAAGAGCTGTGACTAGCCCAAGGTCACCCAGCTGGCTTTGTGGAGGAAAGAGAAGAAAAGTGGGGCTTTTCCGCCCCGCTTTCCTCACCCATTAAGGGGGCTGACAAACCTTCTGTTCTCCCCACAACAGACACTGAAAGAAGACAGCTGGTGACCCTGCTGGGGTATTCTCTCGCTCTGAAAGTACACTGAAGCTGGATTAAACCTTAAGTGTGACCACAGCCTCAGAGGCTTTGGGATGGGATAAGGTGTCTTTAGGTATTTCATGTCTGTTCCTGGAGCCCCCAATTCACCCCAAGGCTGCCCCTTTAACTGTGTCTGATCGTACCCTATAAAAGCAAAGCAAAGCCTGAAATCCATCCACACAACCGAAGGCGAAGGCTCTATTTTCAAACCTGCACGCACCAGAAAGATTTTGGACCACTTCTAGAGGCCCTTCCACGTGGCTGGTTTTGCAAGGACTTTGGCTCAGGTTCACCTGGGTCAAACTAGACCTGGTTCTCTACCCCTTCTAGACTTACCAGCACAATCAGTTTTTCTCTCAGCCCTTTGATGTCATCTTTAAGTTTCTGCTCCTTCATCCTCCATTCCGCCTTGTGGACCTCACGGCTCAAGTCACGCTCGGGCCCAGGTGAGTGGCGACTGGCCTCCATCAATAAAGCACGGAGCTCATTCAAGCTTCTGGAGGGAGAGGCAGGAGAACACGGACACTTATTCATTTCCTTGCATTTCTATAAGGTCTCGGGGAGGAATACAACCAAATAAATCCAGAACAGTAATATTCAGATCATCAAAACCCACAGGTATCAGGGCCTAGAAGGGGAAAGACAAAGCTAACGCTTAAGCTAGGGCTGCGTCCCCATGCAAGCTGTTTGGCGCTGATTGGGCTCGCATGGGCCGGGTGTGGGACCGAAAACACTCCCAGCCTGTCCCCATGCCATTCCCAGCAACGTGGGCTGGGTACGGGTTGGACGCGGATGGAGGCGTCCCCATGCAAACCGCACCAAACTCTGGTATGGGGGAGCAGCGCCCCCTCCTCTCCGCCCCCTCTCTTCTCATTGGAAGCCGGACTGACGTCAGCCCACCCCTGTGCCGCATCCCCCCCTCCCTTAGCAGCACAGAAAGCCAGGACTGGGCTGGGAGGCACAGAAAAAATAATAATTTCATAATAATAAATTTATAAATAATTTTAAAAGACCGAAAGCCGCTACGAGGTTGAGCAGCAGTTGGGCACTTGAGCAGTTTTGCGTACCTCCGCTCCACCGGGAACCGGGAGAACACCCACCAAGTTTAAAAGGGAGAAAATCAAGCCTTTATTTCATGATTGCCCTGGCGATTGGGAAATGGGGGTTGAAAAATTTTGGAATTGGAACAAATATCAAGCCATTATCCTGCCTGCCTTGGCGATCGGGAAATGGGGGTGGAAATATTTCCGTGGAAAATGCACAGAAATTAAGTCTGTATCCTGCCTGCCTTGGCGATTGGGATTTTAAAATGTCAGCGGCTGCGATCTCCAATGCACAGGGCAGGAACGGCAACCACACCCCACCTCCTAATGACGTGAGAACCAATCTCCTCTCCAGATGGCCTGTGATCATCTCCATGTGCGGTCACAGCTCACTAACCAATGCATGCCGGACCCCTAAACCATGCCAAGACTTGTTTTTTCAGGTATCAAATTTGGCCTTGTTCTGGCACGGTCTGGGGGGATTTGGTGTGATTTCTATGGAACCGTCCCAAATGTGACTAGCCCAAGACTACCCAGCTGGATCCAGGCAGGAGTGCAGAACTGAACCATGAGACTACCAGATAAGACTCTGACACTCCAACCACAAGACCAGACTGGCTCAGATGGATCTGCTCCATTTCCCTTCCAGGAAGATCTTCTAGGCACAGTTTCCTTGCCGTGGTATTCCACAACCCAGAAGACTGCTACTGAAGGAAACCCCCACCGCATTTATCGTGTCAAAAATGCCCAAACTGATTTGCGTTGCCAGCCGAACTCAATACACCCTGAGTGGAGGACGGACCTTTCCTTTTTCAGCAACTCTTGGCTGATCAGAACCAGCTGACCAGACGCATCGTGCGTTTTCCTCGTCACCGTTTCCAACTCTGCTTCCAGCTTCTTCTTCTCTTTCAACAGAGAATCCGCTTTCTTCTCGGAGCCTTTACACCTATTTTCCAATGCTAGAAGAAAACAAGGAGGAGACTCAGTGAAGGGGGAAAGTTGAAGAAGAGTTGGCTTTTCTGCCCCGCTTTTCTCACCCATTTAAGGGGACTCAATGCGGCTGACAAACCTTCTGTTCTCCTCACAACAGAGCACCCTGTGAGGTCGGTGGGGCTGTGAGAGCTCAGAAGAGAGCTGTGGCTAGCCCAAGATCACCCAGCTGGCTTCATGGAGGACTGAAGCGTGGCATTCCCAGATAAGAATCCAGCTCCTTACCCACTAGACCAAACTGGCTCACAGTTTCAATGTGAACCAAACAAAAATGCAACTTCAAGGGCAGCTCCAGGTGGAGCAACGATTGATAATTCTGTGCAAACCTACACGTGAAAACTGATTGTGCGGAGCACAATTGGCTATGAATAGGGATGTGCACGAATATTCGAACGTATCCAAAATTTGATCGAATTCGTCCAAATTTTGACATTCGAATTGAATGTCCATAAATTCAAATTTAAACATTCAAACTAATATTCAATTTTGAATCTATTCATTCACATTATCCAGACATTCGTATGTGTACGGGTTTGTACATAATGCATATCTTTCCCACATCCGTACGCATTTGTACAGATCCGTACGGGATGAAAACGGGTTGCAAACAAGATAACTCCAGGATGCATACAGACGTGTACAGATGCAGGCACATGTGAATTCGTTAGTGCAAATTCAAATGGAAAATTCAAGCAAATAGATACGAATTTGCTTAATTCAAATTGAATTTGGTTAAATCTGAATTTTAAAGACTCGAATCGAATTGAACTTTTGGATATTTGATTCGAATAAAATCGAATCTCGAAAATTGCATTTATGACATCCCTAGTTGTGAGCACGTTAGCCACTGAAGCACCCAGGAGGGAGAGAGCACCCTAAATCAGGGTTGCACACAAATATTTCGTCACATTCAAAATCTGTATTAATTCATCTGAATTCAGACATTCGAAGTCAACCCAAAATGTTGTTACATTTGAAGGCTGACTTTCATTATACTTGTAAACCTGGGGAGGTGGGAAAACAGCTGCCCAGTCACATCTGGAGTGGATTCAGAGCAGATTTGGAGTGGATTCAGAACGGATTTGACACTTTCAGAGCAGGTCCATAGGGGATTCAGAGGCGTGACTTGCACCAGGGATTCGAACATTTGTATCAAATTCAAATCCTACCGCAACTGAATGGGCTGAATGAAATTTCCTCACCAATTTCCTTGCATTTGATTTGATACGAATTTTTTTTAAAAATTGTGCACACCCCGACCCCTAACCCGCAACCCCGGGGAGGCAGAGTTTTGCCCCAATTGACCTCAGGGGCCTACAACCCCCCACTGCTCTGACCATACCAGTCTTTAAGGAAACTTACCACTTACTTGTGCCCTGAGAGTGTCCGTCTGGGAAACCAACGAGGAGATCTCTTTCTCCTTTTTACCTAACCTGTCCTGGAGATCTGCGGGAGGAGAGGGGAAAAGTCAAGGGGGTTTTGATTTGGTTCAGCAGCCCAAGGGGGTTTCCACTAGCACTAAGTACCCATTAAGGACCCATTACTTTCAGAGCAGGAAGACCCCATTTCCACTGCAGACCCCATTAGAGCCACATTTGTTTCCACCAGTTCTAGGTAAATCTGGATTGAATGGGTCCTTCAGGACCTATTACCCGGATTTCCTCTAGACCCCATTAAAGGGGTCTACAGTGGGGTCTTCAGGCATCAAATCCGGATTATGCAGAGCGCGTTGTCACCGCGAGTGGGCAATGGGGTGGGGGTGCGTGCCCCAAAACCCAAAGCTCCGGAGCTCCTGACAGGGCAGGTATCAGGCAATCATTTGGGGTAAAGCAACCCTTCACCTGGACAATTAAGCACTCAGGCAAGCGGAACAGTTGCGATCGCAGCATTAGCGGTGGGAACAGTGAACCCCGCTCGCTAATGCTCGAGCATAACCCAGGAGTGTCCCCATACCCCCAGAATAACCCGTTCTTGCCCCCTAATTCGGGGCGAGAACAGTTATAAAGGGGGGGGTCCTTTTTACTTAAATTTCTTGCCTTTTGTCCCCCATGTAGCCCGAATTAGGGTTCTGCATGGGGACTCTCGGAGTATCCTTGCCTTGGGGACACAGATGGGGATACATATAGGTGAAATGTTAACAATAACAAATTCAACACTACCTGAAAGATAATTTCTAATGAAATGGATTGGAAATATTACATGTTAAATTAAATTTTGGAGCTCACGAAGGGATTAGGGGGTGGTAGAGTGGCAGGAGGGTCACGGGTGAAGTGAATATTGTACATAGAAAAAGAAACCACTCATACGTATATTATTGATAATCAGAATATGTATAAAAATCCAATAAAGATTTTTCTTAAAAAAAAGAAAGACACAGGTACGTCATTTCTATAGGATTTGCCAGACAACTGGGACTCCATCTTTACACAGATCTGCCTTGACTTGATGGGACTCGAAGCCCTGAGCTACCTGGACAGAAGCTTTATTCTCTACACCCCAGCAGTGAAACCCCAATGTTCTCATATTTTTTTGGGTGGGGGGAGCTGTTTTTTAAAGTATAAACCATCCTCAATCCTAAAAAGTGGAACTTATGCAGCTCGGAATTCATCGTAGCAAATTCTAATTCCATGCGAAGTTACCTTCCATTGTCTGCTTCATCTTGAACCTTTCTTCTGAAATGTCGTTTGTTTCGATCATCTGAAGCAAAAGAAAGAAAGAAAGAAAGAAGCTCACAGTGGATCAAGCAATCTTGGGGGGGCCCTCTGTCATAGTGTATGAACTGAATGACTGTTTAAAATGGGCAGCACACCTTCTCAATGAATACAGTTTATGGAAAATTGAATGTTTCTGAGTTATTGCCATCTGAACACAAGAACATAGGAGGAGCTCTGCTGAATCAGGCCACAGCCCATCTAGTCCATAAGAACTCAAGAGGAGCCCTGCTGGATCAGGGCACATCCAGTCTACTCCATAAGAATCTAAGAGGAGCCCTGCTGGATCAGGCCACAACCCTTCTAGTCCATAAGAACCTAAAAAGAGCCCTACTGGATTGAGCCACAGCCCATCTAGTCCATAAGAACTCAAGAGGAGCCCTGCTGCGTCAGGCTCCAGCCCATCTAGTCCTTAAGAACCTAAGAGGAGCCCTGCTGGATCAGGCCACAACCCTTCTAGTCCATAAGAACCTAAAAGGAGCCCTACTGGATTGAGCCACAGCCCATCTAGTCCATAAGAACTCAAGAGGAGCCCTGCTGCGTCAGGCTACAGCCCATCTAGTCCTTAAGAACCTAAGAGGAGCCCTACTAGATCCGGCCACAGCCTATCTAGTCCATAAGAACTCAAGAGGAGCCCTGCTGGATCAGGGCACATCCAGTTTGCTTCACAAGAACCAAAGAGGAGCCCTGCTGGATCACGCTACAACCCATCTAGCCCCTGAAACCTCAGAGAAGCCCTGCTGGATCAGGCCACAGCCCATCTAGTCCAGCATCATGTCTCACACAATTGCCCACCAACTGCTTCTCAAGCAGAAGACAAAAGCAAAACCTTCACCTCTAACTTTTCAGCCCCCTTGCCTGTCTCCCCAGCCTGGAGGATGTCTCTTTATAGCAGCCATTGATACACCTGTCCTTTGTGAATTTGTCAAATCCTTTCGCAATGCTATCCAGGCCGGTTGCCACCATCACCTCTTCTGCTAGTAAATTCCATAGACTGATTACCTTCTAGGTAAAACACGCACACGCACACATACTTTCAGAGCTCCTCAGACAATCTTCATCAGCTTCCATTTGAGAGCTCTGCTTGTTTCCACCTTCACCACTATTGTGAGACAAGAAAAGCCCCAGAGGCGCCCTGTCTGCATGCTACTACAGACCAGCCAAAAAAAGCCCTATCTTCCATTAGAACTGGTATTCTATTCTGGTCCTGTGATAGACTTTAACAATGAGGTCCACCAGCAGACCAAGCTCTGTGTTCTGGAATCTGGAGTCATCTCGGTGGTGCGAACACCCAGGCCTGAATACAATCTGGGACCTAATCAACCTCTCAAGCTACTAAATAAGTCTCAACCCCCGGGGTAACAGCATCCAAACAGATCAAATCAGAGATTTTCTGACCTGTTTCAGGTTTGACCCGGTTCAAATCGAACAGGCGTGTTTTGCAAAGTCCAAGTTCTAACCAAACACCTTGCCTATTCAGGCTGAACCAAGGGGTGTTCTAACGAAGCTAGTGAGCACACCCTGTTGGATCGAGGTCTGGATCCAACAGAGGTTTGGATCCAACAGAACATCATGCAGTTTCTGATGGGATGGAATTGTGATTTTGGACTCACCCACCCCTGTCCCATTTGAACCAAACATTCAAAAAATGTCTGTCCACATCTCTGGTCAAAACTAACAGGTGGGCTGGGAGGAGATGCGATGATGCGCACAGATCAAGGAGGTAAATGGACTCAAACACCTACGTTGGCATGTGGCAAAGGGTGAAGAGGTTCTGTGGACTGCAACTTGTTCTCCAGCACAAGGATGTTCTCCTGCAACCTCTGGATCTCCTGCTTACTCTGGGCTTCAGTTTTCTGCAGGGTCTCATAGTCCAACATCTTCTTCTCGGCCAGAGAGATCTGCTCCTTCAAGAAAGCAATGGCTTGGCCCTGATCCTCGTATTCCGTGTGGACCTTCTCCAGCTCACGCACCCTGAGCTCGGCATCCCGACACTTCTCCTTCAGCTCTTGGACTTCGAGCAGGTGCTGGTTGGTTTTGGTCTCCAGCTGCATTTTCCACTTGTTGGTGTTCTCTTCCATCTCGTCCTTGGCTTCCTGTACCTTCAACTTCAGGCTCTCCTTCTCTTTAATGTGAATGGCCGTCTCAATGTCGTGCTTGGCTTTCAGGTTCTCCAGCTCTAGCTGATGCTCTGTCTTGATGCTCTCCATGACAGCTTTTAGCTCCACTATCTCCTTATGCTGGGTGTCAGAGCCCGTGTTTAACGTGGCCTTGAGGTCTTCCAGGGACTTCTGATGGTCGGATGCCAGGGTGTCCAACTTGGACTTCCAGTTGTCCATTAAACCCATGTTCTCGTTGGTGGCCTGCTGAACTTTATGTTTGAGGTCCACAATCTCCTGGGCGTATTTTTCATTGAGGGCTTTCAATTTCTCAGTCTCCTGCTGATGCTTCTTCAATGTCCTTTCATATTTCTCCTTGAGCTGGCTGCTCTCTTTCTGGTGCTCCTTGTTGGCTGAAAGCAACTGGTCACGGAGGCGGAGGGCTTCGCTCTGCAAGCCAAGGTTGTGGTCAGGGGACTCCGGCTGCTGGGCGTTCTCCAAACACTGGCGCAATTCCTCTACCTCGCTTTGCCTCAGGGTCAGTTCTTCCTCTAACTGGAGGATTCTGGACTTTTCTGCAACCGTTGTCAGCTGCAAAAGGTCATAAAGAGACACGCTTATCCATACCTATCCCTATTCATCCATTCATTGTAGGGTTTCTCTGTGTATTTTTGGGCTGTGGTCACACCTTCATTTTAGACCTTCTGCAGTCTACCTTCAGGTCTGACCACTCACACCTTTTTGTTTCTTTCCATTTGATTTATGGATTTTCCTGAGTGGACCTCAAACATAAAGTTCAGCAGGCTACCAACAAGAACATGGGATTAATGGACAAATGGAAGTCCAAGTTGGACACCAATAAAATAATAAGGTGCGAGCAGTCGGACTGAAGATGGACTGAAGGTCTGAAATGAAGGTGTGACCACAACCTTAAACACATCACCCCAAACATTTATAAGTGGAGGACCTACAAGCAGGTGATCTCCCCTGGATTCCTAACCATCAGCTCCAGACAGCAACTGGAGATGCTGGCAGTGGACATCGTTGACCTCAAGTCCTTCACTCATGTTTGGAAGACACATCTGACTGTGTAATGCAAACAGAACCAGTTTGATTTTCATAAAGGGCTGAAGACTGAGTGATACACTGTTATTTGCTACAGTGTAATATGTAGAAGGTCCTCATTGGGTACATCTATGGACAATACCAGGGGTAAAGATCCATCAGCTGTTCTTCATAGCCATGCCACCATTAGGCATGGCACACTTTGACAGCCCTTGCCCTACTACTGAAGCGTTATCTTGGCAAGAACGTTCAACCTAAAAATACTTCTGCTTCTTCAAAAACACACCATTCTAGCCCAAGGTCACCCAGCTGGCTTCATGGAGGAGTGCGGAATCAAACTCAGTATTCCCAGATAAGAGTCCAGCTCCCTAACCACTAGACTGCTCAAGACTGGCCTGGAAGGCTGGGAGGAGAATGCTAAATGTTGGGAGTGGGTTGCTGAAAGTGTAAGATTAAATGTTGGAAGTGTGGTGTTAAGTGATGCTTCGTGCTGGGAGTGGAATGTTAAATCCTGGAAGTGGATTGCTGAGAGTGGAATCCTAAGAGTAGAATGTTAAATGTCATGAATGGAATGCTTGGGAGTAGAATGATGAATATTGGGAATGGAAAACTAAAACTCTGGAAGTGGAACCCTAAATGCTGGAAGCTGATGGCTAAATCGTGGAAGTGGAATGCTAAATGTCTGGAATGGAGTGCTAAATCCTGGGAGTGGAATGCTAAATGTTGGGAATGGGATGCTAAATGCTGGAAGCTGATTGCTAAATCGTGGAAGTGGAATGCTAAATGTCTGGAATGGAGTGCTAAATCCTGGGAGTGGAATGCTAAATGTTGGGAATGGGATGCTAAATGCTAGAAGCTGATGGCTAAATCGTGGAAGTGGAATGCTAAATGTCTGGAATGGAATGCTAAATCCTGGGAGTGGAATGCTAAATGTTGGGAATGGGATGCTAAATGCTGGAAGCTGATTGCTAAATTGTGGAAGTGGAATGCTAAATGTCTGGAATGGAGTGCTAAATCCTGGGAGTGGAATGCTAAATGTTGGGAATGGGATGCTAAATGCTAGAAGCTGATGGCTAAATCGTGGAAGTGGAATGCTAAATGTCTGGAATGGAATGCTAAATCCTGGGAGTGGAGTGCTAAATGTTGGGAATGGGATGCTAAATGCTGGAAGCTGATTGCTAAATTGTGGAAGTGGAATGCTAAATGTCTGGAATGGAATGCTAAATCCTGGGAGTGGAATGTTAGGGTGAATACTGGGAGCTGTAGTTCAGGAAATCCCTGATTTGGGCAGATGGCTTTAATTGTTCTCTCACTAACTCTCTGCCTGTTTCTGCTCTGCTCATGGTTATGGTCACGGTCATGGTCAGTTGCCCAGTTGCTGCTGGATGTACAAAATAAATTCTCCCCCATTTAATTTAACAGGACTATCACAACCCTTGATCACAGACATTAAGTACGGAACATCCAATTTTCTTTTGCTAGTGACCCATTCATTTCATAGTCAGATACACCTTCCCCATAAGTTAATATGGCTTACCCCAGTGTAAAAGCAAATGGTGTTCGTTTTTAAAGGAAAAAAAGAATGCACACAGGCAAGCAAATTAGCTGACCCAGAGACCCCAGTCAGAAGAGGTCGTCACTGGCACAGTTTTGAAAGGAGGGACGCAGAAGGATGCTGAATGCAAAGCGCATGGCTGACCATGGTTAATGTTCAATGAGAGGCCGAGAAGCAGCTGACCAGGCATGAAGCAGGGGCATGTAACGCAGGCACATCATGGTTAAAGGAAGGAATGGGAGGCCTAGGAAGGCCAGCGTTCTCAGCGGGGAGCTCCTTCTAACAAGACAGAAGCTTCACGTCAACCTGAAGATGGGGAGAAAGCCATGGAGGCAGAAGGCACAGCACCACCAACAAGCTTGGCTTTGGGACCCATGGATTGGAAGGTTGCCCCTGGTCACCCCATCCATCACACCCCTCCCCAAGTCCCAAGAAGAAGAAGAGTTGGCTTTTCTACCCTGCCTTTCTCACCCATTTAAGGGGACTCAAAGCAGCTGACAAACCTTCTGTTCTTCTCCCCAAAACAGAACACCCTGTGAGGTAGGTGGGGCTGCGAGAGCTCAGAAGAGGGCTGTGACTAGCCCAAGGTCATCCAGCTGGCTTCGTGGGGAAGGGCGGAATCGAACCCAGTATTCCCAGATAAGAGTCTGGCTCCCTAACCACTAGACCAAACTGGCAGGGGGGAAGCCCAAGTCCTTCCCCCCAATGATCACAGCAAAGAAAAGCTCACGAAAGCTCTCACTGCCGCATGGCCTGACCTTAGACCATTGTCCAACAACAAAATAAACCCCCAAGCCTTGAGAATGTATTTATTTATTTAAGAATTTATATCCCGCCCTTCACCAAGAGCTTGCATGGCAGGTGCAGAATGATAAAGAGATAATATATACAAATTTTTCTTGCTTAAAATGTAACCTTCCTTCCCTTCCTGGCAGGGCAACTCCCAGAGGAAGCTGAGCACTGAAGGTCTGGGTGAAGCGGTGTACTTTAACCAGGCGCTGAAAACCATAAAATGTCGGCACCAACTAAGCCTCAAAAGGCTGGCTGTTCCAGAGTCAGGGGGCCACCACAGAAAAGGCCCTGCTGTGTACCATCTGCCCCCTGGTACCTCTGAGAGAGGAAGAACAATGAGAAGGCCCTCTACTTGCTGACTCCAATAGCAGGGTGGGATTAATCAGATGTTATACAGCAAAAGGAAAGAGCAAAACGAGATTCTAGCTTGCATATAATGTATGTGTGGTAAAGAGATGCAAGTTTGGTGCGGTTCCGAGCATGGGATAAGCAAGGTTCGTCCCCATGTGCTTTGGATTTGGTCCATGAAAGGCATGCCAGAAGGGTGTCAAATTTGATACCTGAAAAAACAAGTCTCAGCACGGTTTGGGGGACTGGCACGCATTGCTCAGTGAGCCAGGAACGCACATGGGGATGACCGGGGGCTAACGGGGAGGAGATTTGTGCTCACGTCCATTGAAGATCGCAGCCACTGACTTTTTAAAATGCCGATCGCCGAGGCAGGCTGGAGAACGGCTTGGTTTTTAAATTTTCTGCCATTTCCACAGAGGTAATTCCAACCCCGTTTCTAGAATGCCAAGGCAGGCTGCATAATGGCTTGATTTTGTTTCATTTGCAACCCCCGTTTCCCCGATCGCCAAGGCGATCATAAATAAAGGCTTGATCTTCTGTCTTTTAAAGTTGATGGGCGTTCTCATGGTCCCCAGTGGAGCGGAGGTGCGCAAAACTGCTCAAGCGCCTACTGCCGCTAAACCTTGTAGCAGCTTTCAGTGTTTTAAATTTTTTTAAAAATATATTATTATGAATGAAGCTCTATTTTAACTTGTTTTCGTGCCTCCCACCCCACTCCCTTCAGTGGCGCTAAGGGAGGGGGGATGCGGCACAGGGGTGGGCTGATGTCACTCTGGCTTCCAATGAGGAGAGAGGGGGCAGAGAGGAGGGGGCGCTGCTCTCCCATACCAGTGTTCAGCACAGTTCTCATGGGGACGCCCCCATCCGCGCCCAACCCATGCCTGTCCCCCGTTGCCGGGATTGTCATGGGGATGCACTCCCGGTCCCGTGCTCAGGCCATGCGTGCCCAGAGAGCACCCAAAGAGTGCCAAATGGCCAGCATGGGGAGGCAGCCAAAGAGACATTTGCGAGTTAAGTGCAAATAGAAGTGAGCCCAGGATTGTGGTCCTGAAAGAGGTCCCACCGCCTTTCCTTTCTGCCTTATCAAAAGCCCAGCTGGGCAGCTCCTCAAAGTGGGACTTGGATTTAGCCTGGAATATATTCTGAGCACTACGAGTTCAAGATCTACGCCAGAGATATATCCCTCAGAAGGATGGAAAAATTGCTGAGTGCAGCAATGGAGCTGGTCCACTCGGTTCTAGGTGCAAGACGATGCCCATGGCCAGATGGGTAAAATATAGCACCATTATGGCTGCACTCTGGTTGGGCTGCCATACGTATCTCTGGCAACTCCATCGTAGCTCCGTTATCGAATTTTGAATGTTCATGCACATCCCTGCATTAAGGTATGCTTACAATAGACAAAAATAAAATAAATAATAAAACTAAAGCTTATCCTCGTAGGATAGTCGCCCCTGCTTCTTTCTGGACCTTCCTCAGCTCTGTCCTATTTGAGGTGGATATGAACTGACAAAGCACAGGTAAATTCATGGCCTTGTTGAGACACCCAGTGGTGCTTAGGATTCCACCCAAAGTAGGACAACCAAACTAAGGTCTTCCAGATCTTGCTGGACTGGAACCCTGACGGACCACAGCTGGTCTGGTTAATGGCAAAGGATGATAGGACCTGTAGCGCCACAAAGTTCAGAGAACTACGACTTGGTCAACTCCTAGATGATGTTGGCCAAGGCAAGGCTGTTGAGGAGATGAAGTCCAAGGGTTTTTTTCCCACTTACCTCCCTTAATCCAGATCTAAGATGATCCGGAGCTAAGAAATGGGGACTTCAACTAATCCGAATTTAGGAGATCCGGATCAAAGAAGTACCCAATACGTCTTCTTGGGCAGTGTAGCGTCTAATCTGGATTTGATGCCTGAAGATCGGACTGTAGACCTCTTTAATGGGGTCACAGGAAATCCCGATTATAGGTCCTGAAGGACCCATTTAATCTGGATTTCCCTAGTACAGATGTGAACAAATCAGGTTCTAATGGGGTCTGCAGTGGAAATGGGGTCTTCCTGCTCTGAGCCTAATGGATTCTTGATGGGTCCCTGATGGGTACTTAATGGGTACTTAGTGGTAGTGGGGAAAACCCAAGGCTATCTGGAAGGTCCTTTGTCTGATCTACCCCTCTAATACCTTCTTTGTTTTCCCTGTGTTCCAAAATTCAGGACCCACTGTTGTGGAACTTGGTTCTGATGCAGTGATGTTAGGCAAAGACAGATTAGCACTGACTGGGTGGGATCCAAGCTTGGAGAAGATTACTGTTGGTTAAGCCAGCACTAGACCAGATGAACAGAGGATGGCAAACCTGGCCCAAGCCAAGCCAAGCCAAGCCCAACCCTCCCCAGTTCTTGCTAAAACAGTTTGCCAACGTGATGGTGGAGTAAACAGCCGACGGTTGATTATTGATCTGTTAGAAACCGGTGGTGAGTAGTGGTTTGGCCCCATCAAGGCCTTGCCTGGGAAGCCAGGGAGAATACCAGAAACCAAGGAAACAGCTTTTGCCTCAAAAGTCTTGTGGGAGGCTTTGCAAGCTCTTAACCCCTCCAGAGCGGGAAGGAAGGAGAGCATGGGGATTGCAGAAACACGCATGGTCAGATGAATTAATGGAAGTTGAGCGCCAATTTTGGAAAAGAGGAACAAATCTGTGTCCCTTTTCCAAAAGGGGTGGAGAGCAGGAGAAAGGAGTCGAGGACATGTTGGTGTCAGATGCAGCTGAGAAGCATTCTGGTTTGCAGCGCGGGGCAGGCGGGATGGGGGGCAGGTGGAATTCAGGGCTAGATTACCCGGCTGTCCTCCAGCTCTTTGAGAAGCTTTTCAGCCTGGGTCTTCTCAAACAGGAGATTGTGTTCAAGCTCCCGAATACGGGCGTGTTCCAGCTGGGTCTGAGTCTGGTGGCCCGTCGGGAAGGAAAAACAGAAGAGCACAAAAGAAAAGAGAGAAGGAGGGGAGACGGGAGGAAGAACGAGAGGGAGGGAAAGAAAAGAGAAAGCAGAAGAGACTCCAGTGTTATCTTCTTTGGCGGACAAGGCAAAGAGAGGCAATTCATGAGCTGAGAATAATAAGCCTGCAAGATCTGAAAAAAGGCAGGGAAGGTCATCTGGATCATAGGATACATCAACTGGATTGGAAAAACACAACGACAACAACAACAACTCTGGAAGGTTGCTAATAGCTCTCAGTGGTCGTATGTAGGCTTTCACAGTCAATTTCAATCTTATTTGTAGCATTTTTGGTCTGTTATGTCATGTTCCGGGTTTCTTCTGAGAACCTAAGCTTTTGGATATAGCTGCGATATGCAGGATACGTACAATAGAAAATATAAAATGTGGACACAAAAGGCATGTGCGTCACACGTGGACTGACAAGTCAGCAGTAGCAGACCACACATGGTCTGAAAAACAGAAGATCTTATTTAAACAAGCAGAAACAATAGTCAAGGTAAAGGGGTTCTATGAACTGGTTACCAGAGAGGCCACTGAAATAAAACAACATCCACACAACTTTAACAGGGACCAAGGCCTGTTTCTCAGCAGCATCTGGAAAGCCCTATACAAAAACAAGCAAAACAGAGATTCACACCCTAGCTCAGCAAACTGGTCACTCATCCGCAGGGATTATGCTAAGACATAATTAGGAAAGCCTCAACAAACTGCCATTAACACTTCCACCAAAGAAAACAGCGTCAACAGATTACAGCCAGGAAAAGATCAATTCCTCATTAACAGCACACACAAAAGAACTCACACACACAAAAGTAGCAGACACCCATAAGAAAGGAAATAAGGTCTAGGAAGACACCAGTCGCTTTTGATTCTTTCAAGAGCAAAATCCTCTGAAGATGGATTATATCACAGCTATATCTGAAAGATTAGACTATCAGAAGAAACTGGAGCATGGCATAACAGCCCCCAAAATGCTACAAATAAGACAACTTTCAGCCCTGCCCCTCTGATGAGTTACTAACCAGTTTGGAAACATTCCTACCGGGACTCCCAAACCAAACCCAAGAATACTACAAAACAAAGAAACAAAAACCCCACTGTATACACGGATGACATAGCTGTCGTGGTCCAGGAGATGACTTTTTTTCCAAATAACACACACAGAGAGTGAAACCCATGAATGTAAATCTTGCCACCCATCTCTCCTTGCAACGTTTAGAATCTCCAGTTTCCTGTGTTATCAGATCTCCAGATCCTGTGTTATCCTAGTCCAGGAATACAGGATCTAAAAGACATTCCTCAATCGCCTCTTGTTATCTCTCCCAAGACACAGAGAGCAGTCCCAGACATACCTCCGGGTCTACCTTCCTGGGACATTATAATCTCACATAGGGTTACCGAGAAGCCCCGCCCACTTCCTTTCCTTGGTTTCACGTGATTGGCTGGCTTCCTGGTGGCCCAAGAGAAATATTAAACGAACCGGCCAGGAGACTCATAAGTAATCATCCCCATTACAGGAAATCTGTACATGCTTGATGGGTTTCCTGTAATAGTGATATTATGGGTTCTTTTCTTCCTGACTCAGGACTGTATTGGAAGGGTTGCACCTATGTCTGACTGTCCCAGGAAAATAATGGGTTTTGACTCACAACTGATAGCACCCCAAGTTGTAGAAGGGTTTTCTTGGCAGGAAAAGGTAATTATTTAAAAATAAAAATGGAATGCCACAGAATGAAGCAAGGTTACGAACTTGTGGAAAATCTGGAATGTTTCAAAAAATGAAATAAAATAAATATACTTTGTTTCCTACAAATACCTCCATTGTTTTCTAGATACAATTTTTTAACGAAATAAATAGAAGAAGAAGAGTCGGCTTTTTATACTTTGCTCTTCTCGCCCTTAAGGAGACCCAAAGCTGCTGACAAACCTTCTGTTCTCTCCACAACTGTGAGGCAGGTGGGACTGTGAGAACTCAGAAAGAGAGTTGTGGCTGGTCCAAGGTCACTCAGCTGGCTTCATGTAGGAAGAAGGGGGCTCAAAGGGGAAGAAAGGGACTCAAAGCTGTTGACAAACCTTCTGTTCTTCTCCCCTGTGAGTGGGGCCATGAGAGATCAGAAAGAGAGCTGTGACCAGCCCAAAGTCACCCAGACAGCTTTGTAGACTCAGGCCAGGAGACTACCAAATAAGAGTCCAACACTCTAACCACAAGACCAAACTGGGTCACAAAATAAATAACTATTACTGCCAAGACAATGGTATGGAACGCTGCCTCTAGAGAGCAAGAAGAAAACCAGGGTGAAGACAAGGCCACATATGACCAGACAGGAGCAGCAAATACTCACTTACCTATGTGTCTGGGAAAGGCAAATGGAATCAGCCTACTGGAGACATCTGGAAGGCAACCAAGCACCTATCCCCTCACTGTCTGTATGTCTTTATATATATAAATACTTGGTGTGTGTGTGTGTGTGTGTGTGTATATATATATATATATATATATTTGGCTGTCTTCCTGCCAGACACATAGGTAAGCAAACCAGATGTCTAGCACTGCTGGATTTCTCACCAATGCACTGCCATCCAGTTTTCTGCAAGATGGAGTTAGGATCACCTTGGGTGTACTTGCATTGCCAGTTAAGGCCGTGGTCACACTTAAGGTTTAATCCAGCTTCAGTCCACTTTCAGAGTGATAAAACCCATCAGCAAACCGAGAAGCTGTTTTCTTCGTTAAATAACTCAGAAAATTCACCTTTGGGATAGATGATGTGGAAAGAAAATTACCGGTCACTTTGCTGATGGGTTGTCTCGCTCTGAAAGTGGACTGAACCTGGATTAAATCTTAGCTGTGACCATGGCCATTGTGTTGAGAAGACTGGGGGCTTTATCCTGCATCCAGAGGCAGCAGAAATATCTACTGACCATCGTTGCCTCCAGGCCCCCTTCGACCTTCACCTGTATCCTACTTACCTTTCTATGTCTAACACAGGGGCTTCCGCACCTACAAAATAGGGTTGCTGTACAATTCCAACCTTTTCAGCACACAAACATCTTCCTCTTACAACAACCGTACTGGATTCAGTTTTGCATTTTTGAACAAGTCACTATCTTTAACTGGGTTTCACTCAAGAGAGGACATATTAGCGTAGGAGGCTCTGCTTCAAAATAAAACCTACCCAAATCTCTCTCCTCCCTCCTCCCTCCCTCTTCTTCCTTTTTAACAAAAAATGAAAAAACAATTCAAATGCATAACCCTACTACACAAACAAGTACATAAAAGAAAGCCCCTCTCTAACCTAAGGGATAGTGTTTTTTAAAAAGAAATTGTGGAAGAAATTCTTTTTAAGCCAATAAAAACCATTTTGCTTACAATAAGCACCAGGAGGTGACGAAGGAAGGAAGGAAGGGAGGGAGGGAGGGAAATAATTGTAAAGAGAGCTACTATTAACTCCAAAGTGGGGTTCACAAGTCTAAATTGCACCATGATTCAAAAAGCTATATGATTTCCTCTGCATACAATTTGTTGTTTTAAAAAAATTAAACACACACAATTCTCAGAACAGAAAGAAAGGTTGCAGAGAACTATGTCTGAACCCCCATCAATTTGGGGGGCATTAGAATTAGGGTAGAGAGGAGAAGAGAGGAAGAAGGTCTCTTCTCTTGTGAAGAGGGAGATCAGGACAGTTTATTAATTACAATATCTTTCTCTTTGCTAAGAGAAAGTGTAGATGCCTTTTGGGCGGGCAGTTTGAAAAATACGATCTGTTGTACAATTTATTCTTTTAAGACACAGGCCACAAAACAGGGACCGTCCCATTAATGGTGTCACGTTCCATCAAGACCAAGAACAGTGAAAAACTGGATAGAACGCAGTGGTTTTGCCCAACAGCCTGTGCCCTCTCACTGTGCACTGGGAAGTTATCGGTTCATCATTACACCTTTTCCATCAGCTATCCCGTGAGTTTCCACCAAATGGATCTTTCACAAGACATACGATGTCTCCCAGTCCCCAGTGCTGGGCACCAAGGTGGTAACTTCACCTGTGTTGTGGGCATCTTGCATCGCTCACTTCTAGATTTCTGAGACGCATCCTAAAACCTGACTATACTCATGCCATTTTGAAGACACACATCACCTCCACCCCCTACCCTCTAGTGGGGGTCAGAAAATCAGGGGGGGGGGGGTAAGTGGAAGTCTCCCACCATGCCATAACATTGTCCCAGCTTTCTTGGAGCTCCATGTGTGACCCCTTTTGTCCAGCCACCACAGCGATTACCTCCAAATCGCCCTTGGTGATGGATTCTTCCTCCACGCGAAACTGTAAATCTTCTACCTTCCTGTTGGAGAATAAAGAAAAGAAGAAAAAAGAGGAGAGGAAGATTACAAAGACAGTTGTGAGACTTCTGTACTTCAAGGTTTTCAACACCTGCCAATCACTAAGAACATGGAATGTGCCTGAATGAAAAAATTCATGTTTTATTCGCAATCAAAACAAATGTCCGCAAATTCATTTCTTGATCAAATCATTCGTCTGAACCTCTGCATTTGCAGGTAGAGATGCTGTGGCGTTCATGCCAGGCGGGCAGTGACAGAGCAGCCATTTTGCAGGCTTTCTGAGCTCCAAGAGCAACAGCAGAGGCAGAGCATCAGAGAAAGCCACGCCAGCCCTCCAAAATCGTAACCAATGAGAATCGCAGAATCGCAGACTATAAAAAGCAGCGGCTCATCTTGTTTGTCATCTCTCGTCTTGGACAGAAGGGGAATCAGGGAGCGTTGCTCCAAACCAGCATGTGTTAGGCCTCTCCTCTCAGGTACAGAAGAGAAGAGAGGAAGAAAATCTCTTCTCTTGTGAAGAGGGAGATCGGGACAGTTTATTAATTACAATATCTTTCTTCTTAAGCAACTGAAGAACATTTAAGTCGAACTATGAGCTTGCTTCTTTATTTTTCTTTTTGTAATAATAAACTATAAGTGTTTGTTTTACAACTGACTCAGTTTGCTGCTTTAAGGGAGTCTGATACACAGACATATAAAGCAAGACACCAGTGGTGGGGGGGGACTGGTTGGCACACAGCCCCACGAGATCCGGTAGGCGACCTGGGTGTTCAGCAGCTCGCTCTCTTCCTGCATTGCTCTGCGGAGGATGAGGAAAGAGGGGCTGAACTGAGTCGCCACAAATATTCACCGCATTTGAAATTTCTACAAATTCGTACATTTGCATTCAAATTGAACGTTGGCTACGTTAGAAGACTGACATTCGAATGCAAAGCAAACGCTTTTGTGCATTTGTTCGAAGCTTCGTTATTTCATGAATGTGGCGAGGCGGGAGGGAATCAAACTGGATTCAAACAGCATTTGAAGAACATTCACAGCAGATTCAAATCCTACCATATTTGAAGGGGCTCTACTCACATGAATGAGAACTTATATCAAATGGGGAGTGGGGAATTCTGCCCATCTCTATTTGCGGGCGAACACTTTCACGGCTTTGCTCACCATTGAAAAATTATATTTTCATCAGTAAAATGAAATCAGTAAAAATCAGTAAATTTGACCAGGTTTTCACATTCGCAAACCAGGAGCATTGTTCATTCCGTTTGAAAGAAGGATGTTTGAATGCCTGCACTTTTGTTGCGATGCAGAAATTTGCACATTCAGAAATCTGAGTTTTTTAATGCAAAATTGTTCGTGTACATTTCTAACCAAGTTCCCTCCCTCCGCCCTGACCCGGTCAGATACCTTTTCTCTTCTTCCAGCTGATTCAGCAACTCCACTTTCTCCTTCTGTGCAATGTCTAGCAAGGTTCGTGCCCTTTGCAGGTTTCCTTCTGCATCAGAGATATACTAGGAAAAGAACAGAAAAAAAAACCCAATATTGTTATTGTTTATGATTTAAAATATAATCTCCAGGAGGGATGGATGGAAAATGTTCGTCGTAGGGATTTGCAAATTCACCTTTGCAAAGCTAACAAAGCTTCAAACAAAGGTGTGAAAGCTCCAACTTCACCTGGGAAGGTTAGTCATCAAAGACAGCCAAGATTCAATTTAAACGTGAAGGTTTGATTTGCTAAGGCAATGAACAGTTTTTGCCCTTCCCTAGTTCATCACCGTTGTAACTCATATGAATGCCGAAGGTTCAAAACTTTTAAATCGGATTGAATACTGCCTGTATTCAAAGACTGGACCTTGCACGGGAAGAGAAAGCTTTTGTTTCTGAGTTTGGAGTGGATTTGGAGCAGATTTGGAGCAGATTCAAAGCGAATTAGGGTCCTGGCACATTCAAAGCAGTTCCATCCCATTCACTTTGATGGAAACCAAACATCTCCATCTACCATCTTCCTTCCTTTGCAGATTTTAGGGATGCATTTTCTTCGTGTTCAATTCATATCAAATTGAATGTGAAGAAATTCATATTTGCTCCAAATCTTCTCTCAATGTGGTAGGATTTGAATTTAACATGAATGTTTGATACAAATCGAAATTCAATTCCCTGGTGCCAGTTGCGGCTACGAATCCCCTACAACCCCCTGCGTATCCACTCTGAATCCACTTCAAATCTGCTCTGAATCTGCTTTGAATCCACTCTGAATCCACTTCAAATCTGCTCTGAATCTGCTTTGAATCCACTCTGGATCTGCCGCAGATGCAACTGGGCAGCTGCTTTTCCACCTTTGAATTGTTTGAACTGTAAAACTTTGGAGAGTCAGAGTCACTATTGTGAGCTGAAGTTATCTTAGGATTCATATTTCGTTTCTACAAGTTAAATATAAGCCACTGAGGAAGACCCTAGGCTGGGGTCGAAACACGTCTGGCTTATTTTTATATTGAGCTATAATCTATATATGTTGATATAAATAAAAAAAAGAATTTCTTCTTTATTTGCTTGGGCTCTGAGCCATGAAAATTAAAGAAATATATATGCATTTTCACTGGGGTAAATAATTTTACCGTTATTACGGGTTTTTTGAGCTATTTGCGAAGAATTTTGGTTGCCTGAATCTTTGAATGTGCCAATAGTTGAATTGAATACAAATGTCTGAATGTGGACAAATTTTGAATGTGAAAATATTCATGCACATGCCTATACTTTGATGTTCTTCTTTATCATATAACACTGCAGATAAATTCATCAATTACTAATAATCATTCCAAAAATCAGGGGTGTTTGCTACCACTAACAACACTTCTTCACGCCGTACTACCAATATTTGCTGGGATCTTTGGCCAGCCAAGGGTGCCGCCCTGGCCACCTACCTGCTCATGCTGAGCTTTAAGGATGGTGATTTCTTTCTCCACCTCACAGATGCGGCTAGTTGCCTTGGCAACCTCAGCTCGCTCCAGGTCACGTTCGGCTAGCAGCTGCTCAATGTGTTGCTGTTTTTCTTTGAGGGCCTCCTGAAGAGCAGTTGTGCCGGAGATCTTCCGAGCATAGCGAGAGGAAGTCTCCGTCAGCTGAGGATGGGGAAAAAAACTAATGTGAAACACAGCCATCATTAGAAGTATTTTAGAATATAAGGACATACAGGAAACTCTGCTGGATCGGGCCACAGCCCATCTAGTCCATAAGAACCTCAGAGGAGCCCTGTTGGATCAGGCCACAGCCCATCTGATCCATAAGAACCTAAGAGCAGCCCTGCTGGATCAGGCCACAGCTCATCTAGTCCATAGGAACCTAAGAGGAGCCCTGTTGGATCAGGCCACAGCCCATCTGATCCATAAGAACCTAAGAGGAGCCCTGCTGGATCAGGCCACAGCTCATCTAGTCCATAGGAACCTAAGTGGAGACCTGCTGGATCAGGCCACAGCCCATCTAGTCCATAAGAACCTCAGAGGAGCCCTGTTGGATCAGGCCACAGCCCATCTGATCCATAAGAACCTAAGAACAGCCCTGCTGGATCAGGCCACAGCTCATCTAGTCCATAGGAACCTAAGAGGAGCCCTGTTGGATCAGGCCACAGCCCATCTGATCCATAAGAACCTAAGAGGAGCCCTGCTGGATCAGGCCACAGCTCATCTAGTCCATAGGAACCTAAGTGGAGACCTGCTGGATCAGGCCACAGCCCATCTAGTCCATAAGAACCTAAGTGGAGTCCTGCTGGATCAGGCCACAGCCCATCTAGTCCATAAGAACCTAAGAAGAGCCCTGCTGGATCAGGCCACAGCCCATCCAGTCTATAAGAACCTAAGTGGAGCCCTGCTGGATCAGGCCACAGCTCATCTAGTCCATAGGAACCTAAGTGGAGCCCTGCTGGATCAGGCCACAGCCCATCTAGTCCATAAGAACCTAAGTGGAGCCCTGCTGGATCAGGCCACAGCCCATCTAGTCCATAAGAACCTAAGAAGAGCCCTGCTGGATCAGGCCACAGCCCATCCAGTCTATAAGAACCTAAGTGGAGCCCTGCTGGATCAGGCCACAGCCCATCCAGTCTATAAGAACCTAAGTGGAGCCCTGCTGGATCAGGCCATAGCTCATCTAGTCCATATGAACCTAAGGGGAGCCCTGCTGGATCAGGCCACAGCCCATCTAGTCCATAAGAACCTAAGAAGAGCCCTGCTGGATCAGGCCACAGCCCATCTAGTCCATAAGAACCTAAGAAGAGCCCTGCTGGATCAGGCCACAGCCCATCTAGTCCATAAGAACCTAAGAAGAGCCCTGCTGGATCAGGCCACAGCCCATCCAGTCTATAAGAACCTAAGTGGAGCCCTGCTGGATCAGGCCATAGCTCATCTAGTCCATATGAACCTAAGGGGAGCCCTGCTGGATCAGGCCACAGCCCATCTAGTCCATAAGAACCTAAGAAGAGCCCTGCTGGATCAGGCCACAGCCCATCTAGTCCAGCATCCTGTCTTACTCAGTGGTCCACTAATTGCTTCTGGACATCTCACGCAGAAGACAAGGGCAAACCTTCACCTGCTCTTGACACCCTGCAAATGGCCTTCAGAGGTCTCCTGCCTCTCTCTCCAATGTGGAGGAAGTACGTAGAAATCTGAGTGTAGGTGAAGGTCTTACCCTTGTCTCCTGCTTGAGGTGCATTTTCCCTTCTTCTGGGGACTTTTCCTCCCCAAACTGAGACTATCCCGCATTCGGATAATCCTAGCACTGAGTATCTGCCCAGCTCAGCAGCGGCATGGAGGGCAGCCGGTGGAATCTGGCATCACGAGCCAGAGGGAGTGACCTGAGCTGTCCACTACAAGCCATGTTCTGGCTGTTCCACCCACGGAGCTACCTTGCTTCATCTCCACTCCAGGCTAGGTGTGAACAGGCCTAAAACGGTCTGGCTTCCCGGTCTTATCATGTTGAGGTGTGGCCATGGCCTAAACTTAAAAAAAAGGACTCTACAGACGCTGCATTCGCAGACCAATCTCTCTCCCTCCCTCCCTCTCTGTCTCAGATTACAACAGTCTGGGGCAGAAAGAGCTTTTGCCAAAATCCTTTGCCAAAAGTGACCTCAAGGAGAAATAACAAGATTTTTAAAAAAACAACTCAAACATGAGACAGCAATGGTAGAAATTCATTTTTTTAAAGGATACAGAAATCATCATACAGAGATCTAAGAGCAAAATGCTTTCTTTTAACTCACACACACACCCCCGCTGCCACCCCGGTACCCAGGTTTGAGAGTTTTTGGAATACAATTTACCTGGAAACGGGGGACACAGCAGAAAGCTAGAAAGAGGAAGAGTTGGCTTTTAAGGGGTTGGCTTTTAAGGGGACTCAAAGCAGCTGACAAACCTTCTGTTCCTCTCCCCACAACAGACACTCTGTGAGGTAGGTGGGGCTTGAGAGCTGTGGCTAGCCAAAGGCCACCCAGCTGGCTTCATGGAGGAAGAAGAGGAGCTGGCTTTTATACCCCGGTTTCCCTCAACCACTAAAGGGGACTCAAAGCGGCTGACAAACCTTTTGTTCTCCTCCCCACCACTGACACCTTGTGAGGTAGGTGAGGCTTTGAGAACTCAGAAAGAGAGCTGTGACTTGCCCAAGCTCACTCAGCTGGCTTCATGGAGGAGTGCGGAATCAAACCCGGTGATTCCCAGATAAGAATCTGGCACCCCATCTACAAGACCAAACAGGCCCAGTGAGTTTCCATGGCAGAGGATTGGGATGGAAACTGGGGAGCAACTGGAATATCATCTAGTGCTCTTAGGGTACCTGGTTTGGGCCAATAGCACAGCAGCACAAGATCTGCCCCCCCAGAAGAAAGCAAGAAGTTACAAACCAGGCCACTCCGGCTAGGTCTTCCTCCAACCGAGGAAGCCACGGAGCTGACAGAGCTGATGGAAGAACTGCTGGGGCTGTGAGTCAGAGCGGAGACCCCCATGGCCATCCTCTTACTCTTCTTGGCTTTAGCAGGGCTGGTCGACGGGAAACCGATCCGGATGACTTTGTGGATGGGGGCAAAGAGGCCAAACTTAGGGGGACACTGAAAATACCTGGAGCGGAAAAGAGGGCAACAGATTAGATTTCAGCCTGGCTCAAAACCACATAGGCCCACCCGCTTCACCAACCAAGACCGTCCCCTGAGGGGCGGTAAGCAGGCCTTCTTTGTGGTGGCCCTGAAGTGGTGGAATTGTCTTTGGAAGGAGAACAGCTGAATTTCACCACTTTGCCAGCGATGGGGGGAAAGGCAAGGCTTTGTTCATTCCAGCAAAGCCCAGATAAGAGAAAGTTACTATATAAAATTTGCCTTGGATGGATGGATGGATGGATGGATGGATGGATGGATGGATGGATGGATGGATGGATGGATGGATGGATGGATGGATGGATGGACGGATGGACGGATGGACGGACGGACGGACGGATGGATGGATGGATGGATGGATGGATGGAATTGGTTTCCTTTTTTGTAAAACCAGTATATAAATAAACATAATAGAGGTGGTTGTTGATGAAACAAATTGACAATGTAGCCATTAACTCAAGGAAAGCCCGGTATGAAAGGAAAAAACCCTGATCTTTTTGGCTGCTTGCATTACTGTTGGGATACAGTTTTGCAAAAGGCGTAAAAACAATCATGATGGAGATCCAGGGTTTATATACACAGAGAAGAATAAATATGCAGGATGTGGTATGATGCTATAATGATAATGTTGTTTTTAAACATTTTTACCTCTTTTGTAAATACTTGTATTTTTTAGCATTGGTTACATCGGGTTTGTAGACCGTACAAATAAACTTGAACTAATGATAAATGTCAGTTCAAAATGAATTTTTTTAATATCATATGTACCTGCATTTGATTGAGGATGTAAGTTATAAAACTTAATATAAGTTTTAAGGAGAGAGGGTTAGATAAGAACGTAGGATGTGACCTGCTGGATGAGGCCACAGCCGATCTAGTCCAGCCTCCTGTTCCACACAGGCATCTCAAACTGGAGACAAAGACAAAACCTTCACCTACTTTCAAACCTCTGCCAATGGCCTTTAGATACATCTTGTATGTTTCCCCAGCCAGGAGGAAGTACCTAGGCATCCATTCTAGTAGCCATTGATACATCTGTCATCCATAAATTTGATTAGAACTTAAGAGGAGTCCTGCTGGATCAGGCCACAGCCCGTCTAGTCCATAGGAACCTAAGAGGAGCCCTGCTGGATCAGGCCACAGCCCATCTAGTCCATAAGAACCTAAAAGGAGCCCTGCTGGATCAGGCCACAGCCCATCTAGTCCATAAGAACCTAAGAGGAGCCCTGCTGGATCAGGCCACAGCCCATCTAGTCCATAAGAGCCTAAGGGGAGCCCTGCTGGATCAGGCCACAGCCCATCTAGTCCATAAGAGCCTAAGGGGAGCCCTGCTGGATCAGGCTACAGCCCATCTAGTCCCTAAGAACCTAAGGGGAGCCCTGCTGGATCTGGCCACAGCCCATCTAGTCCAGCATCCCACACAGTGGCCCACCAACTGCTTCTGGGCTTTTCAATCAGAAGACAAACACAAAACCTTCACCTGCTCTCGAATCTCTACAAACGGTCTTTAGAGGCATCCTGCCTCTCCCTCCAACCTGGAGGTGGTACCTGGGCATCCATTCTAATAGCCATGGATCCACCTGTCCTCCAAAAATGTACCTAATCCTTTCTTAAAGCCCTCCAAACTGGTACACGCAGCCCCTGGCAATCGAGCAAAGAAAGGCAAAATTCAGACCTGATGGCAAACACCCAGGTATGGTTCCAAGAACTTTTCTCAATTTGGAGAAAGCAAACTGTCCAAACCCTGCCACACAAGCCACGCACAGCCTGCCGAAACTGCTGCAGTGTGCCACGTGGGTTCACGACCAAGCCTTTCTAGCTGGTGTTTCAAGAAGCATGCATGCAACTATTTCAGCTACCCTTCATTAGCTGTTACTGGCTCCCTACGGCGACCGTCACGCTGCAGTGCTGGCAGGCAACACCATTTCCTCAGCAGGGAGGAATTCCGGGCGGGGTGCGCCGTCCTCGTTTTAAATCGGTCCGCTCCCGCCGTTCCTTGGGAGAAATCCATTCACTTTGGAAAGCATTTCTTGTTTTGCGGCATGCTAATCGTCAGGGTAACCTTGATTCGGGGACAGCCCGGATTTATTTTATAAATACATTTCCACCTTCCATGTGGACTTTCCACCGATAAAATGGATCGAAATAAAACGCCCACTTCAGCAATTTATAAACTTATGTTGGAGTTACAAACTCCAAAAATGACGACCCTGAAAGACCTACCGGCAACTGATGTGCAAATAAATGTATCGGATCAGAAACGGAATAAACTGTTCAACAACAACAACAAAAAACATTATATAGAGGTACTCTTACTAGTTATGAGCACGAATATTAGTCTGAAGTTGCAGGAATTTGGACATTCGTAAATGAATCAAATGTCCAGACATTCCTAGATGACCATTCGTATGAATGCGAATGTTTCGGACATTAGAACAAATAGTTTGGACATTTGCTTAACGGTATGGATAGGTCCTAGCGGTGGGCACGGATGCAATTTTTGATATTCGGTTCAATTCAAATAGAATATTCGAATATCCAAATTCGTACGAATAAAGAAAACCGATTGTCTGGACATTTGAACTAAAACAAGTACATTAGTATCTATTTGTTCGAATATTCGATAAGTATCCAATGATATGAATTTCATATGCACCTGTATGCATCCCGTCTTCATCCAGTACGTATTCATACAAGATGCGTACAGATACGTATGTGATGTGTACGCATCCATACACATACAAATGTCCATGCTTCCTGATCCACCAGTTGACATATCTAATGGCATCTACTTCTATTCCAGTAAGAATTATGCTGCATCTAAAAGCAGACAGAGCTTTCTGATCACACATCTGACCACCTGTGTGGGTTGGGACCTCACAGACCTCCAGTTATTCCAGAATTAAGCTGTGTGCAGAAAGGAACAGAAATAGAGGGAACCCAGATTAAGTAAGAATACTTCTTTGGTTCAGTTTGTACACCAAACTGGAGAACAGAGAAGGAATTTGGGGGAATATATCCCTTTCTTGTGCCAAACCAATCTTTGCCCAACTTGATGGCTCAGAATATCAAAGCACACAGGAGTGGGCTGGCTTGGCCCAAACTGAACCGGTGCACAAACCTACAGTTTGTTGAACCAAACCAAACTTGCACACAAATCTACTCTTTATTGAGCCAAACTGAACACACACATAAACCTACAGTTCGTTGAGCCAAACCAAACCTGTGTGCAAACCTATTTGGCTGTTGAGCCAAACCAAACCTGTCTACAAACTTACCCTTTGTTGAGTCAAACCAAACCTGCACGCAGAGTATTTCTCTCAGAAAGTGTTGGAATATTTCTAGAACAGGAAGCGTTTGTGTTGCAATCTGTCTCACCAGGAACATTCTGGTAAAGATCAGGTGATGTGTTATTTCTGTAACCTAGACAAAACTAAGTTTCTGTTGTACTGTGGGAACAGCGTGGTTATCTCAGCCAGGATAGGTCAAATATGTCAAATAGGTACACGTGGGGGGCCGAACTCAGAGATATTATGCTACCTCACAAGTATTCACATGGTTATTGTAATGCAGTGAAAAGATGTGTATTTATTCATTCTTGATTGAAGATGTAGAATATAGGGCCTTGGTGGTTAAGCTGTAAACCATGTATTTTATTTTCATATGCTCAATGCATTTAGCTAGTTATTATACTGCAACCATGAAGTTAATAAAAGCCTTCCTATCTGGAATGAATCAGCGTGTATTTTCCTATGCCTGTGAACGCCAGATCCATACATTATCTGCTGTGATCTTTGCCATGTGCAATCTCTGCAATATATCTACAAATCTAACAAAGCAAGGACTCCTTGTGCAGGATTCCATCTATTGCCAGGGTTCAGTGCAACACCCCACCAGCAAAACAACCTATCAAGAATTTTAAAGTGACCTAGAGACATCTGTCCAGATGTGCAGAGCCGTCCCACCAGAGCAGTGCCTTAAATATCTGCACACAGCAGCTGACAGCTGCCTAGATTGCCCTCCTACGGGAAGCCGAGCTCAAGAATAACAGAAAGGAGGTTTCATCCAGAAAACTCTTTACAAGCAGCTGTTCAAGCCCATCTATTCCAAGTCACTTTAAAGGTATTAATATATATATATGATCAAGTAATCCATAGGATAACAGCCCAGACACAGATTCCTTCAACAGACCCACTCAAAATTAGTCTCAAATCCACATTAAACTCAGCTCAAAATTAGTCTCAGATCCAACATTAGGATCAGATCCAAATCAGACCCAGCTCCACATTAGGCCAAGCTCCACATTAGTCTCAGATCCACATCACTCAGCTCAAAATTAGTATGAGATCCACATTAGACCCAGCTCCAGATTAGGCCAAGCTCCACATTAAATTCAGCTCAAAATTAGTCTCAGATCCAGATTAGGCCCAGCTCAATACCAGGGTGGTTTCTATTCACAGCAAAGGCATTTTATCACTGCCCACAAGTTGAAAAAAAACAAAGCAAAGCAAAACCCTAGAAACATCAGAAGGTCATACAAAGGACTCACATAATAGTGGGTGCAATGTTGGCGTGCAGCTTAACACACCAGGACCAAAGAGCCGGGACCCAGTGGAAACTCACTGGTGCCATTATCCCACAGGGCCACTCATGTTGGCCTGAGACCCTGGGCCAACTCTGGCTCCCTACCCATGTCCCACCACCTTCTGCAGCCATGTACTTCATCAGTACCTCGTTCCAGCAACAGCACCATCGTTCTTTCCCAAGGGTTCATCCAACTCCACGCCACACCATTCGCCTTTGGCAAAATCCGTCTCCCCGACATAGCGCACGACGCCTGTCTTGGTTCCGCCAACCTGTGAAATCATTTCAGGGTGGGGGAGAAAAGGCGGCAGTTTTTAAACATTGTTTTTTAAGAAAATAGTTTTCCAAAAGACAAAACATACCAAAGCTAGATTCAGCATAACAAATGTTCCTCTAGACTGCACGTTGTCACTTAATTTTACTCACTTAGCTTTGGTTTTACTGACCTAATCAGTTTGGTCTAGTGGGTAGGGAGCCAGACTCTTATCTGGGAATACTGGGCTTGATTCTGTCCTCCCCATGAAGCCAGCTGGGTGACCTTGGGCTAGTCACAGCTCTCTTTTGAGCTCTCACAGCCCCACCTACCTCACAGGGTGTTCTCATACACCCCTTCCCCGATTGCAGGATAATGGCTTGATTTTTCTGTTTTAAGCTTGCCAAGTGTTCTCGTGGTTCCCAGGTGGAGCAGAGGTGCGCAAAACTGCCCCCAAACCTCGTAGCGGCTTTGGTTTTTTAAAATTATTATTTTCTCCATTCAGTCCCATGGGGGGGGGGATGCAGCATTTGCAGCTGACAGCACAGGGGTGGGGTGATGTCAATCCGGGTTCCAATGAGGGGAGAGGGGGCGGAGAGGAGATGGTGCTGCTTCCCCGTGCCAGAGTTTGGTGCCAGTTGCATGGGGACAGCTGAATCCACACCCAGCCCACACCCAGCCCATGATACTGGGAATGGCATGGGGCCAGGCAACATTTGATCTCGGTCCCGCACCCGGTCCAATGCATGCTCAATCAGACCCAAATGGCTTGCTTGGGGACGCAGCCTGTCTGCTAGACAAGTTTGCTTCCAGTCTTATGAAAACTAATTCTTTGCTACCCTGGGTCTAAGCAGTGCCCCTGAGCACCATGGGGTTGACGTCAGAATAGACTCAATTTGTGAAATGCATGCAACTTCTCTGAGAATTAAAATGCCTTCCCCACTGCCAGATTTCGTGAAATGCTCAAAAATGCAGCTGAAGGAAAGGAAGGCAGACCTCCAAGTACGGCATCTGAACAGCAACGTGGAAATAATCCCTTTGGAAGCCTACAGGAGAGGGAAACCTAGAATTATCTTGTCTCATAATTGCAAGTCTGACATTGTTCCAAGACCGCCCCTACGCTCTCCTCTTAATACACACCACTTCTGCGCAGGGACCTGGTGGAATGTACCCTACGCAGAAGAACCGAGTCCAGCTGCACACAAATGTAACTGGAAGCAGAAGTCAGCCTTAGACTCTACTTCTACTTCACCCCTCAAGGACCAGCCGTAAAGTGCTCCTCTGAGCATATATAAAGCTCTGAATTCTTTCATCTCCTTTGCTTCGAGGACAGCTTACAGGCCTCCGAGCACGTGCAAAGCACTCTGCAGCCTCTTCCTTCACAATCCCCCTGACAACCTTGCCTTCTTGCAGCTGAAATGGACTCAGGCTGCATCTGAAGCAATAAAAAGCCTGCTAAAACGCTTCTTTTGCCTCTGAGCACCCCCATGCCCGGCTTTTCAACGAGCTTCCAGTGCCACAAAAGGAGGAAAATCCGGGGGGGAGGAGTGCACTTTAAAGAAGACTACCAGTGCACTTTTGGAAGCCGCAGGTTTTCCTGGCAGCATTTACCATGGGGACGCTCCATGGCAAAAGGGGTGGGGATTGCCTCCTGCACACACAGTCATAAAACATTCAGACATCTCCCAGAACTGCAGCAGCTTCCCTTCCTTTCCCTTTCTAAAGGTCAGAACTTTCAAAGAGCCAGAATTGTGGAGAATTGCAACATTGTTATCAGGTGTGAAGTGGGTGGATTGCTACAGTCACCGCTGCTGTACGGGGTGGATTTTGACAGTGATCAGAGGGAAAGTGTTGAGAGTGAATGAGTGAATGATCGCATGGCCGATGGCTGCAACCACTGCCTTTGCTGGCACAGGAAGCCATTTTGGGGGGCAGAGATCTGGGAGACGAACAGAGAACCGATGGCTATTTTTCCTTTGGACTTGTCAGGGGTTGTCTTCCTGGTTGTGGCCGCGCAGAACACAGTCCCTCCCCGTTCCCGCCAGCACCCTACCAACAAGAGAGGGGGCGGGGAGAAAAATGTGGGGGACGGTAGGTGCATTTCAAACACGCGTTTTGCTGAGCCTCATGTGGACACTTATTCCAGAATTGAACAGCACTTTTAAAGTCCACTGGAATAGAGGGACGGTAGAGGGAAACTAGAGAGGCAAATAAGGTGCTTGGGGATGCAGCCCCAGTGATGGGATAATTTGATTACAATAGAGATGTTCACAAATGAAACATTCATGTTTGATTCGCAATTGAAACAAATGTCTGAAAATCTGTTTCTTCATTGGATCATTTTTTCAAATGTTCAGACTTCTGTATTCGTCGGCAAATATTTTTGCAGCTTTTTTTTCCATTGAAAAAAGACTATTTTCACCAGTAAAGTACTGCAAAAGTGTGAAAATGTGATCAAATCTTCACATTCGTGAGCCGGGAGCACTGTTTGGTTCATTTGAATATCCGTACCTTTGATATGATGCACAAATTTGCTGATTCAAAATTCGATCAAATTTTCAAATGCAAATTCATTTGTGCACATTCATAGATTAGATGGAAGATAGTTCAAACTGGAGAGGGGGAACAGTCCAGAAAAGAAACAGAAATGCATGTTTGGCATGTGAGAATATAGGACGGCCTGAAATGGACTAAACATAGGAGGTTCATCCAGAGACCACTGACGCCAATCAATGTTTATTGATTATTCATTTGACCATATCAAATTTACAAAAAAAGAACAAAATCATATTAAAAAGTCCAAGATAAATTCATAAATCAAAAGGAAAATAACACCATAATTATGCACTTACTTAATCTGTATTATTTGGTTAATCCAGAGTAAATCATATCTGCACAAACTTTTATTTTGGATCACCCATGCTTTATTCTGCGATATGCAAATAATGTGAATTAAGTAAATGCTATCCGGATGAAGCTACGGTGTGACTATAGTCCATGTGTCACATTCTCATGCTGTGAAAGTAACTCTTAACAAGAGTTTTTTTTCCCCCTCTCTGGGTGCATCCCCATGCACTTTTTAATAGAATCTGAATTCAGGAAGGACCATCCCCATGCAAAATCTCCTTACCGGACTTTATGCAGGCCAAATTGCCCAAATCCATACCAAAAACAGTACTGGCGAAAACTGTTCTCTGCACGGTTTGGGAGCTCAGTCCACATTATTTTTGTGCCTATGGGGACAGTCCCGGACTTTTGGGGGAGGAGATTGACTCTAGTGTCATTAGGGGGTGGGGTTTCACATCCTGTGCTCGCTGTTCCTACCCTGCGCGTTGGGGATCGCAATTGTTGAGCATTTTTGGGAATAAATGGTGACAGAAAGGGATCAAATGGCCTTCGTTGTCCCAAGAGTCTCTTTCCAGGACCATTATTCCACCCCCCTTTCCCGATCGCCAAGCCAAGCATGATAATGGCTTGATTCCAGGGTGATTTGGCACACCTCCGCATCGTCTTCTTACCTGCTACGCTCGCGGTGACGCAGAGGTGCGCATGTCCGCTAAACAGCCGCCAAACTTGTAGCAGCTTTGGTTAATGAGCTGGCTTTTTATTTTATTAATATTGCCTTCGTGGTGGAGTTTCCCTGTAATTGGTACAGCGGGCGGCACAGGGGTTAGGTGAAGTCAACCTGCTTCCTATGAGGAGAGGGAAACCTAGAATTATCTCGTCTCATCGGCCATCCTATATTCTCGCATGTATCTCCATGGTTTGCTTGGGGATGGCCATATGCAAATAGAGCCCAGATGATTGGCAATCACATGGGGATGGACACAGTGCAAACTCAGCCCTGCATCTGAACTAAAATTAGCTGCACTCAGATTAAATGATGCACATGGGAATGAGCCCTCTGAATGTCATTTTCTTCCAGATTACTCAATGGGCAGTGTGTTTTAAGAGCACATTGCATATATTATCTTTCTAATTGTGACCTGCCCTGGGACCTTTTGGTGAAGGGCGGGATATAAATTCTTAAATACACACAATTCTCAAATAAAACGAATAAAAGTTAAAGCAGGCCTACTAGGGAGGCTGCGCAGATCTTTCTTGCACATATGTCCATGTATTAAAATATTTTCAGAACAGATCAAAGAACAAGAAGTGGGAGGAAGAGAAGGAAATCATATGCGCACAGAAGCAGGGAGGAAAATCGATTATAAATGTGTGCGCTCATTTTTCAAAAGTAGACGCGTGGACGCAGTTCTTTCTCATAAATGTGCCAAAATATTTGCTGAAAAGAGCTGTGATTTTCTGGGGGTTGAGGAGGATTCAGCGTGTGTTTAAATGACTATTTTAAAATACTTTGGGGGGGGGGGTTGCCATGTCTGCCTGCACACATCTGGTGCAACCTGAAACAAAACTGCGCTGCAGAAGAGCTCTTTTCGCGGTCTGCCTTCCTGATGTAGCGTCCTATGATCCAGCCAGGGCTAATGGCTTTGAAACGCCATGCAAAGAATAGAGAAGCCTTATAAAAAAGATTTTAATGCACTCACGCCATCTGCAAAACAAGCCCCAAGCCTGCCTTCAAAGAAAATAAAAAAGCAATTATGATTTTATTCCCCTCAGTGGAGGGAGGGGGGTGGGGAGAGAAGGGTTCAATGTCTTCAAGCAGGCTTTTGCACACAGACAGATGCAACTGAGGGCAGAAAGCAAAGAGAATAAAAAACAACAGCAGCAAGAGAAAGGCCGGACATGTCTTTCTTAGGCACAAAAGGGTCTTATTTTATGGCTTCCATTTGCAAGACGGTTTACGTCTCTTTGGAAAATCTGTGGAAACGAAGTCACCACAGTTTTATAGTCAAAAATGGGGAAATGATAAAAAGGAAGAGTTGGCTTTTCTACCCCACTTTTCTCACCCATTTAAGGGGACTCAAAGCGGCTGACAAAGCTTCTGTTCTTCTCCCCACGATAGAACACCCTGTGAGGTAGGTGGGGCTGTGGGAGCTCAGAGGGGGGCTGTGACTGGCCCAAGGTCGCCCAGCAGGCTTAATGGGGGAGGGGAGAATCAAACCCAGTATTCCCAGATAAGAGTCTGGCTCCTTAACCACTAGACCAAACTGGCTCACTGATAAAATACCTGTACTGGATGACTCGCTGGTGAAAACAATGGAGCCTGCTGAGACAGACAAACCAACAAGATTATTGGAAAATAATTCAGGGGTTAAGCTTGTTAAAAACTGGAAGCTCTTGATTGAATTTCCGCAAACACTGGGAAATGATCTTGTAACCACTGAGTTTGAAGATTAGAGGGATAAAGAAGGCATGTGGGAGGAAGAAGGAAATTACATACATTTAATTCCCCACTTGGGAGTTAATTGTATATTTTATATAAGTCTAAAACAATAAAAGGGGATGATTAGATGACAGACAGACAGACAGACAGACAGACAGACAGACAGACAGACAGACAGATAGATAGATAGATAGATAGATAGATAGATAGATAGATAGATAGATAGATAGATAGATAGATAGATAGATAGATAGATAGATAGATAGATAGATAGACAGGCAGGCAGGCAGGCAGGCAGGCAGGCAGGCAGGCAGGCAGGCAGGCAGGCAGATTACATATTTGTAATTTATATAGTTTGTGGAACTGTATTTCACTAGACCTGTTATTAACACATTCAATTTATATTTAATATATATTTAGAATACAAGAACATAAGAGAACCCTGCTGGATCAGGCCACAGCCCATCTAGTCCAGCATCCTATCCCACACAGTGGCCCACCAAATGCTCATGGGCATCTCAAGCAGAGACAAGGACAAACCTTCTCCTGCTCTCGAATCCCTCAAAATGGCCTTCAGAGGCATCCTGCCGATCCCCCAGCCTGGAGGATGTACCTGGGCATCCATTCTAGTAGCTAGTGATACACCTGTCCTCCATGAATTTGCCCAACCCTTCCTTAAAGCCATCCATGATAGTTGATGTCACCACCTCTTCTGGCAGCAAATTCTATAGACAGATGACCCTCTGGAGCCGCATCAACATGCAAGCCATTTGGTGTTGTTTGGGCACCGATTGTAATCACATGGGACTGGGTGGGGGACTGAGATCGAATCTTGGGTGTCCCCATGGTGTTCACCCTAACGCGGGCTGGGGGCAAGCTCTGCAACCCCTGTTCATGATCTCAGCTGACAGGACAGAGGCTTGGCTTTAAAGCTCAAACCTCTTTCCTGTCAGCCGAGATCGTGAAGTCCGGCACCGTCCCCATGCCCGGTCTCGGCTCGCTTGACAATGCGTGCCAGGAACACAAGCCATGCCGAGACTTGTTTTTCCAGGTACCAAATTTGGTCCTGCTCTGGCACAGTTTGGGGCGACTTGGTACGCTTTCCGCGGACCAAATCTAAAATGCATGGGGACGCCCCTTGCCGAGACCGTGTTTGATACCGGACCAAATGTGCATGGGGACTCACCCGGGTGAAGAAATCCTTCTCCTTGTGTGATCCGACTCTCCTACCCATCAGCTTCATAGATGCCCCCTGGTTCTAGTGTTGTGCGACAGAGGAAATAATTTCTCTCTATCCACTTTTTTCATGATTTTATATCCTTCAGTCCAGTCCCCTCTTAAATGGCATCTTTCAAGGCTGAAGAGGCCTAGACATTGCAGTCTGGTTTTGGAAGGGAGTAGTTCCAGCCCCTTAATAATTTTGATTGACTCTTTCTGCACCTTTACCAGTTCCAGGCTGGGCTGGATGGGTTGGGGCCTGATCCTGCAGGGCTCCTCTTGGTTTCTTAATACACCTGTCCTCCATAAATTTGTCCAGCCCTTCCTTAAAGCCATCTAGGCTGGTAGCTGTCACCACCTCTTCTGGCAGCAAATTCCATAGACCGATGACCCTCTGGGTGAAAAAAATACTTCCCTTTGTCTGATCTCCTTTATCCAATTCCAGCATCAAGCCGCAGCAACCACACATATGGCCCGAATTAATCCCCTTAACGGAGCCAGCCATAATATTTTAACTTCCTCTCCAATTTTTCGGCTTCTGCCACAGTGACAGTTAAGAATTTACTTTTCTGGTCACCTGTTTCCCATTTAGCATTCTTTCCATCTCCCGCTCTTTCAGGACCAATTCATACCCAGACATGTTTGTATATTTAATCTTTACTGCAAGAAGAACTTTTTAAAAGAAACCATACACTACCGATGTGCACGAATGTATTTTTTACATTCGAATCTGATTTGAATTGAATATTCAAAAAAATCAATTCGATTTGAATTTCAAAGATCCAGATTTTTGAAAGTCCAATTTGGATCCGGATTGAATCAAGGCTGAGGGTCCTCTGGTCCCTCCATCCCTCCACCCCCAGGCAAACATTGAATAAAGGACCTGCCCTTTTAGTCTTGCAACAGAACGAGTCAAAACAAGCCGCTCTGACAGCCAGGAGCGACAAAATCTGCTGAGCCTTGTTGGACAAATTCAACCCAGTAGCCTTCTATTGTGAAATGAATTGATGCGTTGCTTCTCCAACAGACAAGAGGAACATTGCCTGACACATTCAAATCAGCCCTGCTAAAAAGACCTTTTGTCTGGTCTAGCAACTGAGGTCGCCTCCTCCCATTTCCCAGTTGGGTTTTTGTAAATCAACCAAGGTTCTATTGGAGAATACTAGGTATGATAAAAGAATACAAGATTTGATCAAAGAATACAAGGCTCTGTCGGAGAATACAAGGCTCAGTCGGAGAAACAAGGATCGATAGGAGAATACAAGGCTCAGTCGGAGAATACAAGGCTCGATTGGAGAATTCAAGGCTCGATCGGAGAATACAAGGCTCGATTGGAGAATACAAGGCTCGATCGGAGAATACAAGGTTCAGTCAGAGAATACAAGGCTCGGTCGGAGAATACAAGGCTCGGTCGGAGAATACAAGGCTCGGTCGGAGAATACTAGACCCTGTTCATACTTGGCTTTATTCTGGAATATATCCTGGAATAGAGGCCTGCTGTCCCCATGCTAGTATAGGCTTCAGCAGGCCCTGAGTAAGTCCTGACGTAGTCTGTATTAGCATGTGGACAACCGACCCCTCTCTTGAGATATATTCCAGAATACAGCCAAGTGTGAACAGACCTCCAGATTCAATCAGAGAATACTAGATTGAAGAATACAAGGCTTGATCCAAGAATACAAGGTTCTATCAGAGAATACTACGTTCGGTCTGATAGTACAAGCTTCGGTCCAGGAATACAAGGATCAATTGGAGAATACAAGGATTGACCCGACCACCTGATACAAAGGTTTTTGTATCACACAAAGGCTGATTTCTGGGCCTCGTGCAAGAAGACGGTCTTGCTCAAATATAGCTGGTACCCCTCACAATCCAGAGATTCAGAAATGGATGCTGTTACCAAACTGCTTGCTAATTGTACACAGCTAAGTGTGTTTTGGGACTCCACAGAACAGCTCCCTCCTCATCACCCTTTTGCTGATAGGTTTTTATAAGCTAAACCAATTGGCTAACCATGTCCTTCTACGGAGGCTTTTAAAGCTAAGACTGGATGGATATCTGCTGAGGATATCTGACTGAATCGTTTATGTTTGCAACAGGGTGCCCAATTTCAGTTCGATCGAGTTTATGGCTATTCCAACAGCTACATGTTCAGTTCAATGCAAACAACTTCGTATCCATTTGTACCAGACACATATCTATTTGAATCAGTTAGGTATTCATTCTTATCCGATATGTACGAATAGATTTATATCAAATTGAATTTTACCACACTCAAATGCGTTCTATTCGTGCAAATATTAGTTTTTGAACATTAGATTCATTTCAAATCAAATGCCAATAAAAATTTGTGCCCATCCCCTAGCTCTCAGGACCCTTCAGGGTTGTCTTCTCCAAAGCCTCTTCTTTCTAACCCTTTTTTAACAGGCATCAGGGGAGGCAAACCAGAAGGGTCTTGCTGCAATGATACAAAACCTTTTAAAGAATTTGGCTATTCAATTGTCTGTCAATCTTTAACTTTCAGCCTTTTTTCCAGCCTTATTCTGAAGTGTGGATGACCGAGGATGTATGATGCAGTTTTATGGCCACGCCAAAGGAAGTTTCAATTGCTATTGGCACAAGCAATGGCTGGCATGACCAGGTTTGCTACTCAGCTACAGTTGTGTCAAAAAAAAAACTTATGTGCTATTTGTTCTTGGAAAGGGGGACTTCAGTCACTGCTCAGTGCTTCCCACTCACTTGGTAACCACCAGACATTTGAATTTCCAAAATATAGCATCTACATACAGTTTTATATGTCTGTGCTTTACTAGTATTTGAGCACCGGCAATACACCTAAACCATTAGTCACTCTACAAAAGCTGTAGTGGTTTGAATGATGTGCTACACAGATAATAGATTTCAAATGGAGAATCTAAGGGTGTGATGAGATGTGTTTAAAGGAGTGCCACATGGCTGAATTGGAGTCTAGGAACATAGGGCATCAGACACTTTCCCCCTGCATGTACCTTACTCCATCCCAAAGCCTGAACATAAGAGGAGCCCTGCTGGATCAGGCCACAGCCCATCTAGTCCATAAGAACCTAAGAGGAGGCCTGCTGGATCAGGCCACAGCCCATCTGTTCCATAAGATCCTAAAAGAAGCCCTGCTGGATCAGGCCACAGCCCATCTGGTCCTTAAGAACCTCAGAGGAGCCCTGCTGGATCAGGCCACAGACTATCTAGTCCAGCATCCTGTCCCACACAGTGGCTCACCAATTGCTTCCAGGCATCTCAATCAGAAGACAAGGGCAAACCTTCACCTGCTCTCAAATCCCAGCAAATGGCCTTCAAGGCTTCCTGCCTCTCTCTCCAACCTGAAGGCGGCATCTAAGCATCCATTCTCATAGCCATTGATACATCTGTCATCCATGAATTTGTCTAACCCTTTCTTAAAGCCATCCAGGCTGGTTGCTGTCACCACCTCTTCTGGCAGCAAATCCCATAGACTGATGACATTCTGGGTGTAGAAATACTGCCCCTTCCTCATTTGAGAAATCGTAACACTAAGGCTGACTCTTATTTTGGTTGGGTTGGGAGCTAAAGAGGCTCCAGAGGAGGGAATGCATTGCCAGACTAAAAAAAAAAAAAGAGAGAGAGAGAGAGAAAAGTATGAATGTCCTTTTTTGTGTGCCACTGATGTGGTGATCCTGGTAAAAGGGCAACCAAAAAAGAAGCCCTGTCTGATCACATGCTTAAGGTCACACCTTGGACCTCTTAGTCTGGCCGGCCTTAGCAAGAGGACATAATTAGGAAATAGGGAAATTCTGTCCACCTCAACAGAAAGGCAAGAAGAGGAACAACTCACCAGGACCCGATCGCCAAGCCGGAAGTCCTTATCTCCTTTCTTCACCGACCCGCTGTCAGACAGGTTCGACCCCGATTCGTTCCCAGTCTTCATGCTGCTGTTAAGTACACTCTCCCGCAGAGGAATAACCCGGGTGGAAAGAGGCGGGGTGGAAGTCCCCGAGTGGAGGGATAAGTTCTGGGCGGTGAGGGACTCCACCGAGTGGGCATCGCTCCCAGATCCCTCAGCGGTGGGCTGCCGGGTCAGCTTGGAAGGCCTCGTAAAAATCCCTTGCAAGGGCTGGCACTCGAAGTAACGCACACCTCCCACGGAGCCATCGTTCTTCCCCACCGGGTCGTCGAGAACGACCCCGGCCCACTGTCCCGGTGCAAACTGGGTCTCTCCCAGATACTGGATCACGCCGGGCTTCACGCCATTCACCCAGACGCGCTCGCCCACCACAAAGTCCCCCAGGAAGTCGTCACCCACTTCCGCGACCTTGGATCCCTGCGGCTTCTCAGCTGCGGCACTGGCAGAAGAGGTGGAGCTCTGCTTGTGCAAAGGGGACCCTGTAGTTTGAGTGAAAGTGAAAGTGAAAGTGAAAGTGAAAGTGAAAGTGAAAGTGAAAGTGGAATGAATGAGGAGAAAGCAGAGTTGAGTCATACGATTGATCGCCATCAAGCACAGCCTTAGAACACAAAAGGTTTGCCAATCCCAGCATTTGCCCAAATTCCCTTCCTTCACCCTGAAGAGGCGAGGTGTTACCTTTTCCTCCTTGGAAAATAAGGGGCAACGAAATGGAGACTTCTGGAAGCACTGGATTGTGCTCCCACTGTCAAATTATTTTTGAGTGGTTCCCTAAAGCTGCCAGGAGGGAAGTATAGGAATGACAGCTTTTGGTTTACCTCCACACAGGTTGTAAGACACAGGATTATCTCAGGACGATATTGGGAGCACCACACGTGTCTGTGGAAATCCCAACATAACTCTGGGATATTAGGGTAATACCCCACAAGTGATCAGCTTGCTTTAAGACTAAGCTTGCTACATTGGACACCTCATAAACATGGCCGCCATGTGAGGAGGATGGAGCCGTTTCGAATGCTCAGAAATGCATTCAAAATGGAGTTCAGCGTATGCAAAAGTTCCTTTTCCTTTCCATTTCCTTTTTGCTGCTGAACTCCCATGACGTTCCTGCAGTTTGGTCTACTGCTTAGGGAGCCGGACTCTTATCTGGGAATACTGGGTTCGATTCCATCCTCCCTCATGAAGCCAGCTGGGCGACCTTGGGCTAGTCACAGCTCTCTTCTGAGCTCTCACAGCGCCACCTACCTTACAGGGTGTCTGTTGTGGGGAGAAGAATAGAAAGCTTTGTCAACCGCTTTGAGTCCCCTTAAATGGGTGAGAAAAGCCGGGTAGAAAAGCAAACTATTCTTCTTCTCCTTCAGTGTTTCCCCCCTGGGAAATACATATGGAACTTTCCAAACTTTGCTGCACTTCCATTATTCTGACTTCCACTGTGTTTTTACAGGTTTAGGTAGCTCTCTAAAGGGAGTTTAATTGGGCCTGACAGCTTCCCTCCAAATGCCAAAGAAAATAAAAAAAACTCCCCTGTCCAAGAACCCCGGAAGCAATGCCCAGAGACTAAGAGAAAAAGTAAAATAAAAGGAATATTCTGCTTCAGTTGGTGCGAAACATCCTTAATTGACCAGCTTTATGCCCTGTAAGCACCCAAGCGGTGATTTTAAAAGGGAAAATGACTTTCCAAGTCTTCAACTGTCAGCCTACGGCAGAAAAGAAAATCCAGCTGCCCAGTCACTCATCATAGGGAAAGGGTTCTTGCCCGTCTGGTAAAGAAACAGTCCATGGGTTTCTGATATGATGGGTGCAAGAGAGGAGGACTTGGTTTTTGCATCCCACTTTTCTCACCCTTAAGTGGACTCAAAGTGGCTGACAAAGCTTCTGTTCTTCTCCCCACAACAGAACACCCTGTGAGGTGGGTGGGGCTGTGAGAGCTCAAAAGAGAGCGGTGACTACCCAAGGTCACCCAGCTGGCTTCATGGGGGAGGGTGGAATCGAACCCAGTATTCCCAGATAAGAGTCTGGCTCCCGAACCACTAGATAGTCTATTAAACTGTTTGCTGTTGCTGTTCGGTTTGAAGGCGGGCCAGACACATGGACTTGGTTCCTGCACGTCTCTACGGAGAGCTTTAGCAAGAAATGGCGAACTGTGACAGCAGGCAGGATTTCGTGTGTGTATTTGTGTTTTCTTCTTTCCTGACCTTTGGGGAAATAAATAGTCTTTGCCCAAACATCCATTCTGCAGGCTGGATGGGGGTGGTTCTCCAGCACTTGAAAGCATATATTTTATTCTTCCCAGGAACCCCAGCTGCACAGAAGCTTACAGGGGTTTATCTTCTATGATTCCACCCACTCTTTCTGCTCCACAATTATAGCCTGTTGTGCAGGAGTGTGAGAGCTCAGAAAAGAGCTGTGACTAGCCCAAGGTCACCCAGCCGACTTCATGGAAGAGGAAGACGACAAGTTGGTTTTCTCAGCAATTTAAGGGGACTCAAAGCAGCTGACAAACCTTCTGTTCTTCTCCCCACAACAGACATCCTATGAGGTGGGTGACACTGTGAGAGCTCAGAAAGAGAGCTGTGACTAGCCCAAGGACACCAAGCTGGCTTCATGGAGGAAGAAGAAATGTTGGCTTTTCTACCCCGCTTTTCTCACCCATTTAAGGGGATTCAAAGCGGCTGACAAATCTTCTGTTCTTCTCATGACAACAACCAACCTGTGAGCTGGTGAGAGCTCAGAAAGAGAACTGTGACTAGCCCAAGGTCACCCAACCGGCTTTGTGGAGGAGTGAGGAATCAAACCTGGCGTTCCAAGATAAGAAGATTGGGCTTTTCTACCCTGTTTTCTCACCCATTTAAGGGGACTCAAAGCGGCTGACAAAGCCTTCTATTCTTCTCCCCTCAACACCCTGTGATAGCTCAGAAAGAGAGCTGTGACTAGCCCAAGGACACCCAGCTGGCTTTGTGGAGGATTGCAGAAGGAAACCTGGCATTCCCCAGTAAGAGTCCAGCTCCCTAACAACTAGACCAAACAGGCCTACGAGGGCCACTTAGAAGTATCAATCCAATTTCCTTTCTGTTAGCAGCGTCTTCTCCAGATGGATGTGGCAAACTCTAAATGTGTCTCCTCTAAATCTTTGGGTGCAGATGTGGGACTTCTGAACCCATCTCCACATCTGTTGTGCGCACTTGGAGAATGCTATTGCATGAGGGCAACCAGGTTTACGCGCGTGTTTGCACTGGGCCGGCCCTCAAAATGAATTGGATTTGGATGTGAAATTCATCCCTTTCTGTTGTTGTTCATGGCCTGAAATTCTTGGGCGAAAAGGCAGCCTTCTTCCCTTTAAGCGCCTCCTTTAACACAGCCACAGACACTTGGTACAATGGAAACCTTTTATCCCCAGGGCATGCGACGAATCGCACACAATCGGTCCTTTATTGCCTCCAACGTACGGTTGCTCTGCATGGTTACTGGTCCGGATTTTGAAAACAAGAAACGCAAATCGACGCCTGCTGGTTGCCGGTTCGATGCCCGCCCGCTGTGTCTCTCCAAGCACTGGCAAACTCTACAGCTCTGCTAACTGTTTTTGTTGCCGCTGGTTGTTAAAGTTCACTGTTGAGGGATAATAGGTAGCCCTGTATTTTTTAGAACTGCCTGAAACAGTTCAGATGTCCGTATATGTGAGTCTCAACTAGCGTGACTAAGTAGGCTGAAACGGAGAGGGAAAAGAATCAAAGGTCGTGGCCACACCTCCCCGTGCCTTAAGATCTGTAGGGGAGGCCCTCCTGGTTGTACCACCACCCTCAGCGGCAAAAGTCGTGGGCACCCGGGACAGGGCCTTTTCTGTGATGGCTCCCAGGCTGTGGAATAAACTCCTCCCTCGAGTTGCTCCAGGTGTCCTCACTTCACGTGCTTAGGAGGGCAGAGAAGATGCAGCTCTTTGCCCTGGCCTTTGGCTAAATGGGGATCCAGCGTTTCCTCCCTGCTTTTCAGACACTTTCATTGTTTTGTTATGTTTATATTTGGTTCTAAATGTTGTAACCCACCCTGAGACCTTCGGATATATGGTGGGGGGGAAATACAATAAATAAGTGTATGTGTATAAATCAGATGCATACAAAGCAGTCAGAGCTGAAGATGGACTGGAGGTTTAAAGGGAAGGTATGAGCACAGCCAAAATGTTCGATAAATTATCTTTATTTATTTAAAAGTTATTTTTCATTAATTTTGTGGCCTGCAGGGCTTCCTCAATGAATCTTAATGTCTAGGCAGGCCTGTACAGAAGGAAGTGATCTTTTTGGCTGTGGTCACACATCTAAGGTTTAATTCAGCTTCAGTCCACTTTTGGAGTGAGAGAAAACATCAGCTGTTCTCCTTCAGTGTTAAATAACTCAGAAGATTCACCTCTGGGATAGATCATTTGGAAAGAAGTTGGACCGAAGTTGGATTAAACCATGGCCTCAAATAATCGGGACCAAGGCATGATCTACACCTAAGGCTGAATCAGCTTCAGTCCACTTTCAGAGCGGGAAGATGCATCAGCTGTTCGGTTTCAGCATTTACGTCACTCAGGAAATTCGACTGAGAGTTAGATGACGTGGGGAGAAAATGGCTCCTCACTTTGCCAATGTGTTCTCTCTCACCCTGAGGGTGCGTCCCCATACTACTTTGGTACAGTTCTGAATGCGGGATAGGCAAGGGGCGTCCCCATGCAGTTTGGATTTGGCCCGCAATAAGCGGGCTAAATCCCCCCAAACCGTGCCAGAAGGGTGCCAGATTTGATATCTGAAAAAAGAAGTCTCGACACGGATTGGGGGACCGGCATGCATTGCTCAGTGAGCCGGGACCGCGCATGGGGACAATGGTGGCCAACAGGGAGGAGATTAGCGCTCACGTCAATTGAAGATCGCAGCCGCTGACTTTTTTAAATCCCAATTGCAAGGCAGGCTGGAGAATGGCTTAATTTTTAAAAAAAATTTGCATTTCCACCAAAGTAATTCCAACCCCGTTTCACGAATGCCAAGGCAGGTGACATAATGGCTTGATTTTTCTTCCATTTCCAACCCCTTTTCCCCGATCGTCCAGGCGACCATAAATAAAGGCTTGGGTTTCTGCCTTTTAAAGTTGACGGGCGTTCTCGTGGTCCCCGGTGGAGCAGAGTGCACAAAACTTCTCAAGCACCTACTGCCACTAAACCCCCTAGCGTCTTTCGGTGTTTCAATTTTTAAAATAAATTTATTACTTTGAAATAGGCTTTATTTTAACTTCTTTTCTGTGCCTCCCAGCGCAGTCCTGGCTTTCGGTGCAGGGGTGGGCTGACGTCAGTCCGGCTGCCAATGAGAAGAGAGGGGGCAGAGAGGAGATGGTGGTGCTCCCCCCTGCCAGGGTTCGGCACAGTTCACATGGGGACGCCTCCATCCGTACCCAACCCGTACCTGACATGGGAACACCCGAGATTTGTTCTTGGTCCCGTGCCCGGTCCATGCGAGCCCAAACAGCACCCAAACAGCGCCAAACAGCTTGCACGGGGACACAGCCTGAAAGTGGCGAGTCATTCTGAAACGTCCATCTGGATCAATATGGTGCTTTAATCCAGGGGAGACTGTTCCAGAAGGTGGGTGCCACCACAGAGAAGGCCCACTAGCAGATAGTCACAAAACAACTTCCAGCAATTCTTCATCCTGCATCAGGACTTGCCCTGATCTTCACCATCTCACAGGCCTTTACTGAGAGAGGCAGGTTGCTAAATCAGCTGACCCCAAGCCATTAAGGTCTCTGTGAGACAGTTTAGTCTGGTGATCAGTATGCTGGATTCTTCTTATCTGGAGGCTTCTCAGTTCAATTCCGCACTCCTCCAGGGACCCAGCTGGGTGACCTGGGGTGGGGAGTCGCAGCTCCCTTTCTGAGCTCTCACAGCCCCATCTACCTCACAGAGTGTCTGTGGTGTGGAGAAGAACAGAAGGTTTGTCAGCAGCTTTGAGGCCCCATAAGGGTAAGAAAAGCAGGGGATAAATACTAAGTCTTACTTCTGCATATGGTACCTACTGTTGCATCCTATTCAAGGATCTCTTCCTCCTTCCAGCCAATGCAGAGGAGACCCCCGTCTCGTTCCACGACCTCCCTTACCTTCTTTTGTGGTCGTGTTGGTCGAAGCCGCAGCGCTGGCCGTTCCACCAGCTCGGGTCACAGGGCTGGCGTGCTTCCCAGCTCTTCCGGGAATCTTAAGCCCACTCGGTTTCAGCATGGCTCCCCCAGGTCAATGGCCGAAGCCACGGTATCCTAATGGTCTTCCGATCAACTCCGGGCCGTCTCCCCTTCTGGCATGGGGGCTCCGGTTTGCTCACCTGTCTTCTTCAGAAACCTAGGGGGACAGCAAGACAGGTCAGGAGACATTTCAGGGGGAAAGAAATAGCGCCCCCTACAGGAGAAAACGTAAACGCTCCCATTGTGTACTCCCCCTGTTAAATCCCTGCCTGTTTTGGCTAGCAGAAAGAATGCAGCAACTTGGGTTGCATTCACACTTACATTTTAATCGACCTTCACTTAGGGATATGGACGAATATTCGTAGGTATTCGAAATCGGACCAAATGTGCCGAATTTCGACACTTGAATCGAATTTTGAACTTCGGATCTATTCATTCGAATTATCCAGACATTCGAATGTGTACCGGTTCATGCACAATGCGTACTTGAAGATCCGCATCTTTCCTGCATCTGTACAGATCCAGACAGGATGAAAACGGGTTGCATATAGGATAACTACAGGATGTGTACAGATGCGGGGAAGATGCATACATGAACATATGACTATTGTTGACATTCGTGTGCGCAGATTCGAATTGAACATTCAAACAAATAGATTCGAATTTGGTGAATTCAAATTGAATCTTGTTAAGTTTGAATTCAAAAGATTCAAATCAAATTGGATTTTCAGCTATTTGATTAGAATAGAATGTTAAAAAAAACATTCTCTACTTTCAGTCCACTTTCAGAGTGAGAGAGGAATAAAATAGCTAGTCATTTTGCTAATGTTTGACTGACTCTGAAAGTGGAGTAACACTGGATTAAAGCTCATGTGTGAACACAGCTTAAGCATTATTTTAAAAAAAATCATTTCCAGCATTCTTGAGCTTTTGACCCTCAGACCCTTCGGGCAGAGCAGGAATGGATCCTGATGTTTGCGGACATGAATGTTTTTTAGAGAATACTGAACACATCTCTGCAAGAGGGATGTATTTTGAACCTTCTGCAAGATAAATAGAACAATACAGAAACTGGATGAAGGCATAGAAGTTCTCTTAAGTTCTTACTGACTAGATGGGCTGTGGCCTGATCCAGCAGGGCTCTTCTTAGGTTCTTATGGACTAGATGGGCTGTGGCCTGATTCAGCAGGGCTCATATTAGGTTCTTATGGCCTAGATGGGCTGTGGCCTGATCCAGCAGGGCTCCTCTTAGGTTCTTATGGTCTAGAAGGACTGTGGCCTGATCCAGCAGGGCTCCTCTTAGGTTCTTATGGATTAGATGGGCTGTGGCCTGATCCAGCAGGGCTCCTCTTAGGTTCTTATGGACTGGATGGGCTGTGGCCTGATTCAGCAGGGCTCCCCTTAGGTTCTTATGGACTGGATGGGCTGTGGCCTGATCCAGCAGGGCTCCTCTTAGGTTCTTATGGACTAGATGGGCTGTGGCCTGATCCAGCAGGGCTCCTCCTAGGTTCTTATGGATTAGATGAGCTGTGGCCTGATTCAGCATTGCTCCTCTTAGGTTCTTATGGACCAGATGGGCTGTGGCCTCATCCAGCAGGGATCCTCTTAGGTTCTTACTAGTGTCTTCTATAATCTGCTATGATAACTGCATGGAATTGCTTGTGGTTCCCCAGGAATCGGCTCCACTTGATGTTAACAGCAGTAGCCGCCCTGGTCATCTCCGCCCCCCCCCTTCTATATGTCAGCATTGGTCTGCCATCCAGGAATCTGCCACCTCTCCCCCTTGCCTTTTCAGCCCCTGCCAAAGCCCTGACTCACGCCTTAATTACTTCCTGCCTCTCGGCTACTGGAAAACTCTACCCGTAAGGAGCTCTTTGTAGTTGCACGTTGCCCCTTCCGCCAGGATATTCCCCCATGTGACATGCATTGGCAGGATCAGGGTTCACATCACCAGGTCTCAAAGCTACCACAAGCTGTGGGTACAGTAGAGATGTGCATGAAATCCGATTGAATGCGCCCAATTTTGACATTCAAACTCAAAATGTGAATAAAACTTTGAATTTCGGATCTATTCATCCAAATCATCCGGACATTCATATGTCTAGAGGTTTGTACACAATGCGTTCTTGACAATCCGCATCTTTCCCGCATCTGTACACATCCCACATCCGCACAGGACGAAAACAGGTTGCATATAGGATAACTACAGGATGCATCTGGACGTGTACGGATGCCAATGGATGCGGACAGATGTGGGGACGATGCCTATGGGCACATACAAACGTTGTCGGCATTCACATGTGCGGATTCAAATCAAATATTTGAATGAACAGATAAAAATTAGTCAAATACGAATCGAATCTCGTTAAATTTTGAATTTAAAAGATTCGCATCGAATCAGATGTTCGGGTATTCAATTCGAATAGCTTGCCAAAAAAAAAATGTTTGCACATCACCAGTGTACAGGAATCTGTTATTCTCTTTCCTGCTCGAGTTTAGACACAATAATATGGTTAACATTCCTAGATCCTTCAACGTTCCTCGTACGACACTATGTATAAAATATGTAGCACACCATTTGTTACATAATTTTATCATAAAATTATTAAGCTACCAGAAAAAGTGGGGAGCAAAGATGTCACACCTCCAATTGCAGGACCACACGTCAGGCATGAGCACAAATATCTGTCACATTCAAAATTCGTACAAATTCATTAAAATTCAGATATTCAAAGCTCAATTAAATGTTGGCGCATTTGAATGTGAACTGAATGCTTCTACACATTCATACGAAGCTTTGTTCCATCATGAACTTGGGCAGGCACGAAAGTGGCTGCCCCAGCACATCTGCAGTGGATCCAGAGTGGATTCAAAGTGGATTCAGACCAGATTTGATGTGTTCAGAGTGGATTTGCAGGGGATTTGTAAGTGCAACTGGCAGCAGGGATTCAAGGATTTGCATCGAACATTCATATCCAATTCAAAACCTATCACATTCGAAGGGGAACTATTCAAACAGATGCAAATTGCCTCACACTGGATTCGAATCAAACATGAAAAACACATTTGTGCAAATCCCTGCCACACATCTTGGATCCAGTACTGTTTAACAGTTACATTTATTTATTTAGTGATTTAATTAGTTATTTGACTTCATTATTGTTTTGAAACTCACAACAGAGTCTTGGGTTTGTATTTCAGTTCTTGTGCGTGTTTTGTTTTCTTAAGCAAGGGGTAAAGAGATGTTTCAAGGGAATTGTAAAAAGCCAGGCAAACCCTAATGCTATACATGCTTTTCCACACCCACACGGTGCACAATATATCCAAGCTCCCTTCTGTTTTGGCAATGCATATTTTATTCATTTAAGGCATTTATATGACACTTCTGATTAAAAAATGAAAGAGGAAAACAGCCACACTGTCCTGACCCAAATAGAGAACTTGGACGGAATGGAGAGAGGGAGGGAAGGGGTGAAACCCCCTATTTCCCATTCCCCCCTTTTCCCACAGCCAGTCCTATCCTGAGCATCCCAGGAAACATAAAAAATCCCGATGCCACAAAAATGGAGCATCCGCACCTGAATTTTAATCCAATTTCCATCCACTTTCAGGGTGAGAGAAGGAGGAGGAGGTGGAGGTGGAGGTGGAGGAGGAGGAGTTGGCTTTTCTACCCTGCTTTTCTCACCCATTTAAGGGGACTCAAAGCGGCTGACAAAGCTTCTGTTCTTCTCTCCGCAACAGAACACCCTGTAAGGTGGGTGGGGCTGTGAGAGCTCAGAAGAGAGCCGTGACTAGCCCAAGGTCACCCAGCTGGCTTCATGGGGGAGGGTGGAATCGAACCCGGTATTCCCAGGTAAGAGTGCAGCTCCCTAACAACTAGACCAAACTAAGGGACAAGCTGATTTCTTTCAGCCTTGCCAAACCTTTAAAAATTCCACCTTTGGGTTAGATACTCTGGGAACACTTTGCCAATGGGTTCTTGCGCTCTGAAGGTGGATGGAAACTGGATTAAAATCCATGTGTGAACGCAATTAACTGTGGGTGGCTGCAAAGGAGGAACAAAGGCAACACCAGGCAGAATTTCTGGCGCCGGAGGCGATTCCCTTCCCCGTGAAAACTGAGCAGCTTACGAGCATGAAACAAAGGCAGCTGTGTGTCCCATTTAAAAATGAAAGAAAGAAACAGGCAGCGTGAACCTTCCAGATCAGCAGAGAGCAAAAAGCTTCCTAGAACAAGAAAGCACACCAGGCTCTGCTAGTGAAAGCCACAGGGGCCAAAATCACATGGCCCATAGATGCGGCAAAGGTGATCTCCTCTCCATAGGTATGCTAACAAGACAGAGCGTGTTCACCTCCTGGTGGCTCCAAATCGCACGGATGCCTTTAGCCAAAATCCCCAAAGAAATCAACGTTCAGCATTTGCTCTTGCCCACAACCATGCGCATAACCAGGCCTGCAACCGGCTGCGTGAATCACGGCACACCAGCGGAGATGGCAGCCGGAGAAATACTTTTCTGCCTTTTTAAATTATTATTATTGTATTGTCTTTAAACGGGAAGTGGGAAGCGAAGACGCACGGCATCTAAGCCCTTGCCAAAGGGCCTCAGGCAATAAAAGATGCGATTGTACAGACACGTCCAAGGAGGAATTCTAGCTGTGCAAACAATTCTTGAAAATTGCTGAAAAATGCAATGCTGCCCCCATCCAAATCTTTACTCCTCCTTTTAGTTGCTTCCATTTCTTTAGTGCCCCAGAGCAATCGGTCCTGAAGCAGGACGTACCATTGAAAAGAAAACACATCGTACTAAATAAATATATAAAATCTTCCTCTGCACGGCATATCCTTCATGAAAGTATATCTTGGGATATTCTTGATACTTTATTGGGAACGCCAGAGGCCGCCAAATGGTCCCAAAATGGAGGTGGAAGGAAGGGGTAATGTTTTTTAATTATGTTTTACTATTCGAAGTGTTTTAATTTCAGTGTAACCCGCCCTGGGACCATTCGGTGAATTTTCTGGATGGACCATATGATCTGTAAGGGAGCCCTTGGGTCGCTTTTTTAAAAATGTGTAAACGCATCCATTGGAATGGTTCAGACGTGGGTTTATAGATGGCTCATTCACAAGCCAGCCTGCCCCTCCCCTCTCACACAGGTGCCCTATTCGAGAAAACGTGTATCAAAGGGTGTGTGTCTCAAGGTGCGTGCGTATCAGGGTTCCTTTAATGAATGAACAACACAGCTACTTGTAAAGCCAAACCCCCCGCGGAAAGGGAGTGGAGCTGCTTGAAGACTCCGAATTCCTTCGCACATTCAGAGGAGAAAGGAAACTTTGCTCTTCTCTGGCTGTTATGTAACTGCGGAGCATTTGAAGTCTCGGATACAGAAGCAACTTTCTGGCTGTGTGACAAACCACCCAGGCCCACGGGGAGGAAGAAAAAACCCTGGATTAGACCAAAGGCTCGTTTTCCGTCTTGCATCTGTCTCGTCTTCTGGAGCCAGGCAGATGCTGCACAGAGATGCGCAGGAATGGTTTTTCGACATTCTGTTCGAATTGAATTGATTACCCCAAAATCCAATTCGTTTCAAATCCTTTAAACTTGAATTTAACAACATTCAATTCCAAATTCGAATCTATTCCTTTGAATTTTTGATTCGAATCTGCGCATACGAATGCCAGCAACATTTGCATATGCCCATCCGCATCTTCCCCACATCTGTACACATCTGGAAGCATCCTGTACTTATCCCGTATGCAACCCGTTTTCATCCCATACGGAGCCGTACAAATGCGTACCGATGCAGGAACCTGTACACACGCGAATGTCCGGATAATACGAACAAATAGATCCGGAGTTCAAAATTGGATTCCAATGTTTGCATACAAATTTTGGGCTTTCTATTTGAGTTCAAATGTCAAAATTCGGCACATTTAATCGGATTTTAAATGCCTACGAATATTCGTCTACATCCCTAGCACAGAGGCCTATAAGAAAGACGTCAAGCTGATGCCCTCTTCCGCCTTGGCTCCCCATGTTCGCTGGTTCAATTCAAACCGAATGGGAATTTTCAGTCTGTGCACATCTGTGCTTCCCTCTTGTGTTCTAAAACATTCACCTTGAAGTGAAAACGACCATGATTCACTACCAAAGTGGCTCAAAACAGAATGGTCTGTTATGTGTTTGGGCCATGCCTCCATCAAGGGTGGACCCCATTTCCAGCACCTGTAGCCCCATACCCTTGTTGTTTTCACCCTGAGCTGAGTCCAGAGACATGCATGAATATTTGGGTGTTTTTCCACTGCAGCCCTTAGATCCGGATCTAAGAAGATCCAGATCTAGTAGATCCGGATTAAGGGAAGCACCCAATGTGTTTCCATGGGAGGTCTATCACCCATTAGCAATGGGTGCTAACACCCCTGCCGTGGAAACAGTTTTGCACCCATGTGGGGAATCCAGATCGACCCCCAAGGGGTCGGTCCGTTACCCCAAGTGTTTCGGGAGGCGGGGGGGGGCAGTCTTCAAAGCCACTTTGAATTGACTTCAAAGTCATTTCGAAGTCATTTCAAAGTCACTTCGAAGACATTTTGAAGTCTGTGCAAAATAGCTCCAGAGTGCCTTTGAAGTCTGTGCTAATCTTCGGAGTGAACTTCGAAATGACGGAGTCACTTTGGAGTTCAATCCGAAGATCAGCACAGACTTCAAAGAAGCTCCAGAGCTATTTTGCACAGACTTCGAAGTGACTTTGAAATGACTTCGAAGCCTAGATTTTGGGACTCCCCCCTCAAGGGTGCTCCCTCCCCCTAGCCTCCTCTAGACCCCACTGCCAAACTAACATGGACACGGGCTCCCTTTGATCTGGATTTTCTGGCTGAATACCCCATTGTAGACCCCATTAACGGGGTCTACAGAAAATCCGGATTAAAGGCCAGAAAGTACCCATTTGATCCGGATTTCCCCAGTGGCAGTCAAAACAATTGGGTCCCAAATGGTTGCCGGGCTAGAAATGGGGTCATCCGGCTCTCACCCAAATGGGTCCTTCATGGGAGTTAAAATGGGTACTAAGCGACCGTGGAAAAACACCCATGGTCTTCCCCCTACAGGCTCGTAGGAAGCCCCCAAAGCAACTAGTGGTCGCCCTGATACAAGCTGTGCGGATGTGCAAGAATATTCAAAAGATTCAAAATTTGATCAAATTTGTTCAAATATGGACATTCAAATTCGAATCGAATGTCTATAGATTCATTTTTTAACATTCGAACGAATTTCATACGCATCTTATTTGTATCCATACCCATTTGCCATGGGTCCTTAATGGGTATTTAGTGCTAGTGGAAAAACACCCAGAGTCAGACCACGAGGAAGGCTGAATGATGGTGATGGAGAAGACCTTTGAGAGTCCCTTGGGCTACAAGGGGATCAGATCAGTCAATCCTAAAGGAAATCAACCCCAACTGTTCACTTGAAGACAAGTACTGAAGCTGAACCTCAAATACTTTGGCCACATAACAAGAAGACAGGACTCTCTGGACCTTGATGCAGGGAAAGATGGAAGTCAGAAGGAGAAGGGGATGGCAGGGGATGAGAATGAACTTGGGCAGACTTTGGGAGGCCGTAGAGAAGAGCCTGACGTTCTGTGGTCCCTGGGGTTACAAAGACCTGGATACAACAAAACAGCAGCAAACATTCTGCAATTATATTCTCCATAGTTGTTGTTATTTTTGCCATGAAAGAATTGCTCTTTGCAAACAATGCCTTGACAGCCAATAGGTGAATTATATCAAAGAATCTCCCTTATATCTTCACTGTAATCAGATGAGAAATATGCATGAAAAAAAATCAGATTCACTGTGGAACTGAAAATCCAATAATCTGTTTCACTGCCAAATCATTAAACACAAAAACTGGATTTTTCGCATTTGTTTCTGAACTTTTTTGCAAAAAAGGGACCTTTTTTCTCATTGAAAAGTTCTGTTTCTTTTTAGAATTTCTTTTCAGTTTTATTAGCGCATACAGTCAAACTAAACAAAGTCAAATAAAGAGAAAAAATCCTTTTTGGGACCAAAACTAGAACAAAATACAAATACTTGATCGAATTGTTCATTTTCACTAGCCAAGAGACTTGTTTTATTTTGATCAAATTTTGCATATTCAGAAAACCAGATTTTCAATTCTATGCAAATGTCTGCAACTTCAAATCATTTATTTGAAGTTGCAAATACGAATTCAGTCTTCTGCACTGCTACATCAGACGATTCTATATGTTTCATTTATTTTTATTTTTTTACTCATTGCTGGTCATTGAGCGGAATAAAATTTAACCAACCAGGCGATATCAGAACAGACTTTTTTTAAACTTTCAATTTCAGTTTTCCTGGTGGCGAGCAAAGTCTGAACGCATCAAAAACAGCCAGGATGGACTCTTAAGCAACGAGTGAAACAACAAAAGCTCCTTTCTCTCAGACTGGGGTATGTTGAGACTGTCTCTCTGCTTCCACGCATTAAGTCAAATTGCTAGCGGAAGGAGATGCCAAGAGAGCCGGTCTTTCAAAAAGCAGTTGCTAGTTCACAATCCACGACCGCTACTGAATAACTGAACCTTTTCCAGCACTAATTGGAGAAGGTTATTTCCCATCACTGCCACTTCAAGGAGGGAAGGAGGGAGAGGAAAAGCAAAATGTACACAAAGCCAGTCAAAAAAAGCAGCCGGACCAAAGAAAGGATTCGGTCTGCAGGCAAACTGGACTTGTGGAGATAACAAAATCCAGCTTTCTGGGTTCCATGGAGAAATAGACAACTGAAAAATGTTCCACGTGAGAGCGGCAACGGATCAAGGCATCCACTTATGGCTCTGTCTGGTTTTCAGTATTATTTAAAACAAAAACCCACACACATTTTATCTGCTGATAAATGGTGGCATTTTTAGCAGGCCAAATGATCTTGTGGATGGATTTATCCCCGTAAGTTTTATTGCATTGCTGGTTTGAGTTGTAAGATTGAGATATTTGTACAGTATTTTTATTGCAAAAAAACACTATGGTTTGCAGATGGGATTGTTCACACCAGTCTGTCCCTTCCCTCTTTCTCATGAACACTGTAGGCTAGAAAAGGTGGGTTAGAAGTGGGATTAGAATGCACAAAGTGCATTTGAGAGTTTTTTAATTTTTGTTTTATGTGAATGCAATATATATTCCTTTACTGACAGCCCCAAGTCCTGTCTGGAATGAAGAACAGTTTACACATTTAAATAACTAATTGGTCCCTAGACAAAGAAAAGAACAGAATTATTCCTCCTTACTCTACCTTGGTCAGACCTCATCTAGACTTCTGTGTCCAGTTCTGGGCACCCCAATTCAAGAAGGACACCGACAAACTAGAGGAAGTCCAAAGGAGGGCGACCAAAATGGTGAGTGGCCTGGGAACCATGTCCTACGAGGAAAGTTTGAAGGATCTAGGAATGTTCAGCCTGCAGAAGAGAAGACTGAGAGGAGACGTGATAGCACTCTTCAGGTATCTGAAGGGCCATCACACTGCAGAGGGATCGTCCCTATTCTCACTTGCACAAGATGGGAGGACAATGGGATGAAACTTCAAGAGTGTCAATACAGATGTGATATTAGGAAGAACTCCCTGACAGTGAGGGCGATCAGTCAGTGGACTAGGTTGCCACAGGAGGTGGTGGGTCCTCCTTCGCTGGAGGTCTCCAAGCAGAGGCTGGACCTACATCTGTCTGGGATGGTTTAGGTAATCCTGCATTGAGCAGGGGGTTGGACTAGATGACCCTAGAGGTCCCTTCCAACTCTACATTCTATGATTCTATGAATGAAATGTAGTACCATGTTGTATGCAGACACAGAAAGGTTGTCCGTGGGTGTTCTCGGGGTGGCTGAGTGGTCGTTTTTTCCACTGCTGTCCCCTCCCCCCAAAAGCAACCAATCATACGCAGCAGATTGCAGCCTTTTAGTCAATGCCCTTAGGGGGTTTGTGGAGGGGAGGGCTTGTGGTTCAGAAGTGTTGTGAGTTACTTCAGTGCCTATTAACAGACTAGCAGCTAAATAGACTTTTGCGCAGGAGCGGACCTTAGAGGGGAAGGAAGAGAACTTCTGCACAGGAGTGGAATGGAAGAAAAAGAAGCAGACCAATCGCTTTCAGTGGCAAGGAGTTCCAAAGGGTGTGTGGTGGAGACAGACCTGTCCTTGAACACTAGACACAGTGCTTCCTTCAGTATGTTGGAAGAACAAATGCAATAGATGTGCATTTTTCTATTTTAGGCCTCTTCTCTCCTCTCCCAATGCAAAATCCATGTGGAGGTAAGGCTTGTATATAGCTAGAGCCTGAAACAATCACTATTAGCATTTAGGGCTGAAATGTCCAAACTGTCTTCAAGGGCAGCCCTGCAAACAATCCCAACATCTGACTTAAAGTGAGCAATAAGAGAAGCTACTTTTCCATGCCCTCATCTGTCACACAAGGAATAACTGTCAGAAACAACTGCACTGCGACACCACAAGCTTGGAAGAAATCCAGAAACCACAAAAAAAGTTTCGTTTGAGAGTTCTTCACCCCCTTCCTTCCTTCCAAAAGACCTCCTTTTAAGCTTCCAGGTCCAGCTGTTGGGATCTTTCAAAATTCCCTCCAGCTGGATGAAGATAATAGAATTCTTAACTCCTTTCACAGGAGAAACTTGTTGAGGCAAAAAACAGGGACTTGGTCTGGATCTCCAAGCCAACTGAGTACAGAAATAAGATGAGAACTGGGAATATCTTGCTACAGACCTGCCATGCAATTCCAGAACCAACAAAAACAGAGGGTGCATCTCCATGAGCATTATAATCCAAATTGAATCCAAGTTCAGGAAGAACTGTCCCCATGACTTATGTAATTAATCCGAATAGAATCTGAACTCAGCCTCCAGTGTCCCCATGCAATTTCTTATTCCCGGATTTTATGAGGACTATCTTGCCGAAATCCGGAGGGAAAAAAGTACTGATGAAAACAGGGCTCAGTCCCCTTTTTGGAGCCAAGTCCGCTTATCTTTCCCCAGATGGGAATGGTACCAGGCTATTTGGGGTGGAAGCCTAGTCTTCTGGCCAATGGCAGCCAGCTATGGGTGGGATTTTAAGGATGCAAAGCTCCCCCACTCCCTTGCCAGGCTCGCAATGTTAGAGCTCAGTTCGAAGAAGGCAAAAACGGGTGAGAACTGCTTGCCTTTAAAACATTTTTGCTGGAAACATTTGTATCTCTCTTGATGCTTGAAAGATACATTTTATTATGCTGTGATCACTCCTTCGCTGATCTGCTTGAACACACAGTTCCCGCTAATGTCAAAAGGGAAAAAGTGAAAGGAGAAACTACTCACATTTAGATTTTTTTAAAAAACTGCCAGCTTTTAGTTTAAGCTCTATGGCTTCACTGAGCATGAAGGGGAAGGTTTTGCTGTTTTTATTGCAGGCAGGGTTTGCTCAGAGGGGATTTAAAAGTCCTGTTATGTATGGGGATGGCTATATTTGGATTAATCTTCAGACAATCTATATGGATATAAAATAGTCCCAAAAAATAGTCCAAACAGGACTAAACCAGGACTAAAAAAGCTACAGAGAGGAGAAAAATGAGAAACTTCAAATATCCACAACCTCAGTTAAAAATAAACTTCCTCACTGATTCACTCACTCTTGGGTTCCATCAATATTTGCAGACCTGTTTTTTTTTATCAGAGTAATGTTTCTGGGCCCTGGATGTTCACTGGGTGAGCCAATATCTCTCAGTTTAAGAAGAAGAAGAGCTGACGAAGAGTTGGCTTTGTAACCCCTTTTCTCACCCATTTAAGGGGACTCAAAGCATCTGACAAAGCTTCTGTTCTTCTCCCCACAACAGGCACTCCGTGATGCAGGTGGGGATGTGAGAGGTCTGAAAGAGAGCCATGACTAGCCCAAGGCTACCAGGCTGGCTCCGCTGGAGGTCTTCGGGCACAGCCTGAACAGACGTCTGTCTGGGGTGGTGTAGTGGATCCTGCATTGAGCAGGGGGTTGGACTGGATGACCCTGGGGGGCCCTTCAACTATATGATTCTATGATTCAATACTACACACAAAGATCACAATCAATCGCACACAGCATTGCCTGGAAGGAAAAGACAAACTACACTGCCAACCAAAGGTGAAGGTGAAGAGATGACGTCTCTATTATATGTCTAAAATTATACAGTGAAAGAGCTTCATGTACCTCCGAAGGGAAGTCTTTCCACGCCAAGGGGCCAACACAAAAAAGGCCCTCTGTCATGCAGTCTGCCCCTTTGCCTGCTAACGGCAATAGTACCATTGCCAACTCTGGCTGGTGCACCAGTTGAAGAAGCCTTTGCCAGGCGGAGATGACTTAGCCACAGTTATCCATGCTCTGGTAACCTCCAGACTAGACTACTGTAATGTGCTCTACATGGGGCTGCCCTTGAAGACGGTTCGGAAGTTGCAGCTCGTGTAGAACGCAGCTGCTAGGTTGCTGACCAGGACAGCTAGCTGGATGCACATCACACTGGTCTTAAAAGAGTTGCACTGGCTGCCGATTCACTACCAAGTCCAATTCAAAGTGTTAACTTTGACTTAGAGGCCCTAATTGACTTGGGCCCCAAATATCTAAGGGAATGACTCCTCCCATATCAACCTGCCCATGACTTAAGATCTGGAGGGGAGGCCATCCTGGTTGTCCCACCATCTTCAACGGTAAAAGGAGTGGGTACCCGGGAGAGGGCCTTCTCAGTGATGGCCCCTAGGCTATGGAATAGTTTCCCCCTTGAGGTGCATCTATCACCTTCATTGTTTACGTTTGGGAAGGCAGTGAAGACGCACCTCTTTGTCCTGGCCTTCAGTTAAATGGGGAGATACTTTTACTGTATCTTCCCAATGGCAGATGCTGTTACTGTTTTAATGTTTTAATGATGCTAAATGATGTTTGATTTTAGATGTTGTTACCTGCCCAGAGATACTGATCATGCAGAATAGCTTTGGAGCAAAGGAATTTCATATGATCGGTCTAATTCGGATCCATTCTTCAGATTGTTAGCATGGCAGTCCCTGCTCCATTAAACCATAGGGTTGCATTTCTGGCCTTCAGAATTTCATATTTATGATTTTACTTTCAAAACTCACATAAACCCCCCCTGGGGATAAAAGGGGAAACAGGTTCACAAATAAACAGAAACACATTATTTTCTCTGTTGTGGCAATGGTCTTTCTTCCACCTACGGAAACTGCAGGAAAGGCAGCAATTAAAGGACTCCATCAGAGAACTCTTAGGCAAAGAAAGGAAAATAGTCTTCCAAAGGAATAATACTTTCCATTCTAAGAGCAAAACAGAAAAATTGACCTCAATATAGTACGCCAGATTCTGTATGATAATTGCAGGGTTCTAAAGTGTAATATAATTAAGTGTGTTTATAAGAACATAGGAACAGAAGAGGAGCCCTGCTGGATCAGGCCACAGCCCATCTAGTCCAGCATCCTGTCTCACACAGTGGCCCAAAGGCGTTTATGCTTTCTATCACTTGGGGGCCCTCACTGCTGAGTCCCTGCAGGGGATCTAAGAATTTAGGAGACCAATGGGAGGAGACTGGTGAAAAACAGGAATAGCAACTACAGCAGGAACTCGCAACATGGTCTGCTGAAAGGTTTCTGCAGCTGAAATCTCTCAACAGAATATTTTGCAGATGTCTAAAGTGGAAGGAGGGACATTAAGTCCTTTGCCCGCTGACAGTGTAGGTCAGGCAATGGCCCGGTGCTCCTGTCTAGACAGATGGCCTATTTCTGTGCTGGATGAGAACCCAAAGTGTACCGTCAGTTCTATGCTGTGGGCACCTGGCACCTGGGCAGAGGAGAGGAAGAGAGAAATCAGGTCACCGTGAATTCTTGAGTTTCTTTGGCTGGCTGCGTTAAGACCAGCAAAGAGGCTGGAAGAAAAACCCTTTAAAAAATGACTCAGGACAGGGCATCTCTGGGATGTTTTTAGGGTCAACTCACAGCCAAGCAGGATTCCAAACATGGACCCTGCCCCAAACCCACAAGCCTATAAAACCTTGACAGATGCCAAGGCATGAGGTACTGCTTCAGCCTCATATTGTTGTTGTTGTTGTTTTGGGGTGCCAATACATCATGGACAATGTCTGACTGGCTGAATGGGCCTATCTATGCAGTTTTCTTAGTAGGGATACAGAAGTGGTTTGCCGTTGCCTACTTCCAGGAAGAGGCTGGGGGTCAAAGCGTCAACCTTCTGCTTTCTAGGCCATCCACTCTACTGCTGACTTATACCCATTCCTAGACTCCATGGGCCCCTCTGTCTACGCAGTTTTCTTGGCAGCGATATAGAAGTGGTTTGCAACTGCCTAATTCTGTAAGGAGGCTGGGGGTCGAACCAGGAACCTTTTGCTTTCCTGGCCATTTGCTCTACCACCGAGTTATAGCCACTCCATGGGCCCCTTTATGCAGTTTTCTTGGCACAGATACAAAAGCGGTTTGCCATTGCCTACTTCCTGAAAGCATCTGGGGTTCAAAACAGCAACTTTCTCCTTTCCAACATGATAGAAAATATCTTCCAATCCTAAAGATAAATTATCAGCCAAAAATGCTGTTGGAGGGGGAACACAGCAGGCCACAAACCAGTCTATGAGTGTTTTTCCACTGTCACTAAAAGTACCCATTAAGTACCCATTAATGGGTACAAAAATGCCATTACATAGCCATTTATGGGTACTTAATGGTTACTTTTAGTGACAGTGGAAAAACACCCTATATCTGCTAAATAAGAACAGCTGAAAAATATATCCAGATGATACCACAGCCTCTTCTTCCACTCTGTCTTCACATCCTGCCTGCTCTTAAAAGATCAAGCTCTTCCTTAGTTTAGCTAACTGAAGCGGCTAAAGCAATACCAGCATGAAAACAAGGAATTATTAGGTACCCAAACAGCACCTTCTCCCCTATACACCTGCCCTAGTGTTAAATCACCTAAAAAAGACTCTCCCTGGGGTCCTGAAGGCTAGCAAAAGAGCAAAGGGTGATGGCACAGCAGAGGGACTTTTCTGGGGTGGCCCCAGTCCTTGGAATAGGCTCTCAGCTGAGATTCCCCAGGCGATGACATGATATAGTTCTTGGCAGCTAGTTAAACTGCAAACGCTTCACCCAGGTCTTTGATATTTAACAGCCTCTGAGCCTTGACTTGCAAAAGAGTGAAGTGGTGGATGTATCAGAAGTTAGATTTTGTGCAGTTTTATTGGCTTCATGGATGATTTCATCTCAAATTATCTGGCTGAGAAATAACACCTTGCGGTGAAAGGCAGGATAGAAATATCTAGTAACAGGTATGATGACTTCCTTGTTAACCTAAGGAAACTTCTTCTGGGCTTCAAAAAATAGCAGGCAGCCCCAAATTCCCAAATTCTACAGGAGAGGTAACGTTTGGGATAAGCAGCCTAGATTTGGGTATGGAACAGAGTTCTAGAAAAGGACAGTCTAGGAATGAAAAGTGAAAGATCCAAGAGGGTCCCTTGTGCTACTGGGATATCCAACAATCCCTTCATCCTTCCCACCATTTCCCATTCACTTTCTGAATTTCAAAGGTTGGAAGGCATGCAATGCTTAGAAGTTGGATGTAGCTCAGTGGGAGAACAAACTGTCTGGAACGCAGAGGGTTATCGGTTCGATCCCCAACCTCACCACAGAAGTAGGCAGTGGCAAACAGCTTCTGTATCCCTGCCAAGAAAACTGCATAGAGCAGCAGTTCTCAACCTTCCTAATGCCGTGATCCCTTAATGGAGTTCCTCATGTTGTGGAGACCCCCAACCACAGGGGCGAAGCAGCTGGGAAGCGGGAGGGAAGGGTGGCAGGAGACTCGTCACGACCCCTCTGAAAGGGTAATTCGACCCCCAAAGGGGTCCTGACCCCCAGGTTGAGAACCGCTGGCATAAAGGGACCCATGAAATCAAACAGAAGCCGGACACAGATTTAAAGTACCCAACAACAACAAAGCAATGGCTAATTTAGTCCATCAAATCTTGCACTAGCTAACAAATTACTTCCAGAAGCCCCCTTTCCAAAGATTGAATCTCCAAGGGCCGTTTGCCTTGAATTTGCAAACTCAGTTCTGAAATTCTGGACCAGGTGAGCAGCATTTCCTGCTTTCCTAACTTTTCTTCCTGTTCCATTTACTCTCGTATCCAAGTTCATCAAACTGATACTGAATTTCACATTGCAGTTCTTGCTCCATTTGCCACACTGAACTCTGAAACATTATAACATTACATTATAACCTTCCATGGAGAACTGAATCAAATTAAAATCCAGCAAGGAGATGAGCGCGAAAGTATCATCTGGGCTCAGAGGCTATTGTGGCCACCTATAACTGCAAATAACGATGGGGCCACGAATTTTTCCATCCCAGTCCATACCCAGAGATCTCAGAGCCAGTTACAGTAAAACCAGCCTGAAATATGAAAATTAAACATACACACACAGATCAAACTCTCTCAAACAACAGAGAAAACGAAGGAAAAGCTTGATTGCTCAGCCAAAGGTGAGGGCAATGAGGTGTGTCTTCAACAGATGTTTAAACGTCCCCAGGGAAGAAAGTGTGCCAAAATTTGGGGCTACCACCAAGTAGGCCCTCCTGTGTGTTTGATGATGCTGGATTTTAAAAGTTGTCACCCGCCCTGAGACCTTCGGGTATAGGGCAGGATATAAATACAAATATAATTAAATAAATATACCAGTTCACACTTTTTCCTTTCCCCCTTGCCATATCACTTATGGAATCAATTGCAGCCAACCTGGGCAGCTTTAATAAAGAATAAGATAAACTCACGGAGGACAGGTAGCTCAAGGGCTACTAGAATGAAAACATTTTCTGTTTTTATTTTACAAAAATTAAGCAAGTTGCTACTGAAAGCTGCTGGATTTTTTTTAAAAAAAATTGGAAGCTGCTGCACATCATATTTATTTATTATTTATATTTATATCCCGCCCTATACCTGTAGTCTCAGGTAGAGTTACAAGTCTAAAACAGAGGTTAAAACAGTAATATCCATAAAAAGATTTAGAAAACAAACAGACAATGAACAAAAACATCCACAATGAGAGGAAAAAATGCTCACATCAGCCAAAGGCCAGGGCAAAGAGGTGCGTCTTTACCGACTTCCTAAATGTATACAGAGAAGAGGCGTGACACACCTCAAGGGGGAGACTATTCCAGAAGCTGGGGGCCATTACCAAAAAGGCCCTTTCCCAGGTGCCCACCCATCTCACAATTGAGGGTGGTGGGACAATCAGGAGGGCCTCCCTTCCACATCTCAAGGCACGGGCAGGTCAGTAAGGGAGAAGATGTTCCTTTAGATATTTAGGGCCTTGTAAGCCAGAGTTAACACCTTGAATTAGGCTCAGTAGTAAATTGGTAGCCAGTGCTACTCTTTTAAGACCGGCATGATGTGCATACGGTCAGCACTCTAGTGGCTGCGTTTTGCACAAGCTGCAACTTCTGAACTGTCTTCAAGGGCAGCCCCATGTAGAGGGCATTACAGCAGTCCACTCTAGAGGTTACCAGAGCATGGGTAACTGTGGCCAGGTTGTCTCTGTCCAAAAGAGGCTTCAGTTGACATACCAGCTGTAGTTTGGAGTAGGCACTCCTGGCCACAGCCTCCACCGGAGCTTCAAGTGTTAGCGTGGAGTCCAGGAGTACCCCCAAGTTACGCACCTGTCCCTTCCAAGGCATTGCAACCCCATCAAGGACAGGGTGTCTCCCAACTACCCGGACCCGTGACCCTGTGACACACAGCACCTCTGTCTTGTCTGGATTCAGCTTCAATTTAGTGGCCTTCATCCAGCCCACTACTGCCTCCAGACATCTGTCAAACACTTCAACCGCCTCTCCCAATTCAGATGGTACAGAGATAGAGCTGGGTATCATCTGCATATTGGTGACACCTCACCCCAAATCTCCTAATGACCTCTCCCAGCAGCTTCATGTAAATAGCATGTTAAATAGCATGGGAGATAAGGTAGACCCCTGGGTCCCTAGGATGTTGAATCAGTATCTTAAAGTCATATAAGATACTGGGTCTATGTATTGGAATTACGGTGGTCATGGAAGAAGATTGAGGAAGAAATGTCATCTTTCTGGATTTTGTTGATGTTGCTGTTGACACCCAAGAATATACTGGAACTGCAGATTTGTTCTTTCCCTCCTTTCAGTCCCCAGCTTGGAATTCTGTAGACACTACCTACTTGACTGACAAAGTATTTATTACAACACATTTGGAGTCTGAATCATACATTTTTGAAAAACTTATGAAGGGCTACTAGAACAGATGCCCAGATACTGTCTCCAGGCAGGATGCCTCTAAAGGAAGTCAAGAGCAGGTGAAGGTTGGGCCTTTGTCTTCTGCTTGAGATGTCCACAAGCAATTGGTGGAACACTGAGCAAGATGGGACGCTGGACGAGATGGCCTGTGGTCAGATCTAGTAGAAATTCATGGAGGACAAGTCTATCAATGGCTACTAGAATGGATGTCCAGGTACCACCTCCAGGTTGGAGGGACTGTGGGAGATGGGACCCTGGACGAGATGGCCTGTGGTTGGATCTAATAGAAATTCATGGAGGACAAGTGTATCAATGGCTACTAGAATGGATGCCCAGGTACCACCCCCAGCTTGGAGGGTCAGGTAGTATGCCTCTAAAGGCCATGAGCGAGCAGTCAAGAGCGGGAGAAGGTTTGCCTCTGCCTTCTGCTTGACATGCCCATGGGCAGTTTGTGGGCCACTGTGTGAGATGGGATGCTGGACCAGATGGGCCGTGGCCTGATCCAGCAGGGCTCCTCTTAGGTTCTTAGGCACTAATTGCCACTCACAGAGCAGCAAACATTCAGGAAATCACAATGGGCTAGTCATAAGAACATTGGTCTACCAATGTACATGAACAGCACCATAGAATAGAGACGTCCTCAACCAAGGCAACTCAGGTCTAAGATCTGAATCAATGACGCTACAGAGCCAGGGTCAGGCCATATTTACACAGAGGTGCCAATGCAATCCTGACTTCCAAGTCTTCCACCTTTTTGTTTTTCGAGATCTCTGTAGTCTCTGCTACACCAACGTCAGGGTGGCAAACCAGAAGAGAAGAAAAACAAATCAAAGCATAAAATTACGTTAACAACCTATGAAAAATCCAGGAGAAAAATATAAACAGGCCCAGGGCTTGCAAATTTCACAAACCTCGAGGCTATATTAACTGGGGTTACCATACAGAAAAAAAGGACACAGAGTTCCTGCTTCTTTAACAGCGGAAAATCTGCTCTTTCTGAAATAGGGTAACTGCAGTGCTGGTCATGCAATTATATTTTTCAGGTTCGTTTTTGCTTTCTTAATGATTAAATTATTAACCCTACCACAATAGTCCAGAAATCAGCCTGTAACTGACAGTAAATAATCCATTGGAATTGGAATACTTAGTGTAGGTTTTATATTTATGGTGTTTTAATACACTTTTATGGTATTTTTATTTACATTTTATTTCTTGTTTATATATGCGGGTAGTTTTAATTTGATATATCATTGTATTGCTGTTTAATTCTGTATGCCGCCTTGAGTCATCTGAGGAAAAGGCGGGATATAAATTGATTGAATGAATGAATATAGATGTGGATGGATGGATGGATAGAAGGCAGATTTTAAAATATTTTCTGTTTTGTCCTTTTTTTTAGTGTTGGGACCCACCCTGAGACCTTCAGGTGAAGCATAGGATAGAAATGAAATGAGATAAATATCAACTTTTGTATTGTTGATGAAATGAGTTCTGAGATTTCCCCCTTTGTTATCAGCCTTGAATGGTATTTGGAAGCTGCGTGTAAAAAACTGAACACTGCAGAAGAAGAGTTGGCTTTTCTACCCCGCTTCTCACCCATTTAAGGGGACTCAAAGCAGCTGACAAAACTTCTGTTCTTCTCCCCACAACAGACACCCTATGAGGTGGGTGGGGCTGCGAGAGCTCAGAAGAGAGCAGTGACTAGCCCAAGGTCAGCATGCTGGCTTTGTGGGAGAAGAAGAAGAGTTGGCTTTTCTACTCCGCTTTTCTCACCCATTTAAGGGGACTCAAAGCGGCTGACAAACCTTCTGTTCTTCTCCCCACAACAGACACCCTATGAGGTCGGTTGGGCTGTGAGAGCTCAGAAGAGAGCTGCGACTAGCCCAAGATCACCCAGCTAGCTTCATGGAGGAAGAAGAAGAGTTGGTTTTCCTTCTCCACTTTTCTCACCCATTTAAGGGGACTCAAAGCGGCTGACAAAGCTTCTGTTCTTCTCCCCACAACAGAACACCCTGTGAGGTCAGTGGAGCTGTGACTAGCCCAAGGTCACCCAGCTTAGAGTCCGGCTAGATTTGGAACTCTGTGAAATAATTTCAGTACATCTTCTGGGCACCTTTCCTCTCCCAGAACAGGCAGCAAGCTAGGAGCTGCTTGAACCAGCTGCAACCAGAGGCCTAACCCCTGTGCCCATTTTGCAGATGGGAAAACTGAGATACTCCCATCGAGTCCACAGTGCATCAGTGCTTGAAGACAGGCGTTCCCCATCAAAACGCCTTCCCGGAGTGCCATTTCCTGCCTCTGGTTTCTTTAAAGATTCCCACAGACAGAGATGCAGCTTAATTTGTCCAGGAATCCAGACCCGCTGCCTGGGATTCCCACAGGCTCTCCGGAAACGGCTCGTGGGTGTTTCGCCTCTGGACAGACCACAGCTGATTCACCACGATGGAAGGCATGATCCGCCACTTTTCCTTTCTCCATGCTCTTTCTGATGTGGCCACATGACTAATGAACAGCATTGGACAGAGCATGCCAGGCGCAATCCCGCTGCAAAAGCAAAGCACCGTCTGTCATCCAGGCCTGGACTCCCAGGAAAAGCCCCTCGGCTCACCCCCTACCTGGTTCCTGTCCAGCGAGCCTTGGGCGGCTTGCATTCGCTGCCGCTAAAGGGGCTGAGTGTGGGAGGAAAAAACACTCTGTGCATGCTCAGAGGCTCTGAAAACATGGGGAACGGAGAACGAAGACACACCACAACCCATTGCTGCATGGCCAGGCTGCAGGCCAGGCTTCGGCCTCAAGTGGGGGTGTGACCACCTTGACCAGGAGAAGCGCCCCCCCCACACCTTAATCTGCCGCGCCCCAAAAAAGCCACGTGATTGAAGCTGCTCCGCGTCCTGCGCTCCCCACCGCCCACGGGACCCCCCCCATTTCTCACCCAGACAGAGACCCTCCATCCCGGGCCCCCCCAGGCCTGAAGGGTCAGAGCCATGCCCCCCTCTATTCCTCCCCAGCCAGAGTGATGCGTCAACCCATACAATCAGAGCCCGGCCGGGGGTGGGGGGTGGGGGTGTTTGGACGCCTGTCAAGGACAATGCTGGCACCGGGGGGGGGGCGCACCATATCCCCCAGCCCACTCCTCCCGTCGCCGGGGGGGGGGAGGGTGGGCTGGTCCAAGAAGCCACCCAGCCCTACCTTGGTTTCAACCAAGCAGATCTCCCCCCCCTCCAGCAACAAGAGCCCAACCTGCGCCCCCCCGTCACACACACACACCTCGCCCCCCCCCCCACTGCGACCGCCGACGCTGCAAAGCATCCCTCGCTCATCCTTTGTCGGGCTGATGCTTCAGCATCCCTTTGCACCGCAGCCCCATCGGGACCCCCCCCCCCCGACCCAGCCTCATCCGGAGCCCCCCCCCAGCCCTCCCCCCAGCCCGAAGAGGAAGGCTTCTCCGCTTACCTCTTCCCCTCTGGGCCCGACCTTGTGGCACACCTCGTCTCTCCGGGGGCCCAGCCAACGAGCCCCCCCCGGCGGCGGCTCCCCCTAGATGCCCAGCAGGCAGGGCAGCCTTCCTCCTCCTCCTCCTCCTCCTCCTCCTCCGCACCGCGCCGCCCGCAGCCACTCCCAGGAGCCGAGCCGAGCTCGATCGCGCGATCGCTCCGCACCGGAGGAGGAGACAAAGATGCCAGCGAAGACGCCGCCGCCGCCGCCGCAGGATGCTCCACGGGCAGATGCTGCTGCTGCCTCCCTGCTGCCAAGGGCCGGGCGCGCGGGCGATCTGGCTCGGTCCTGGCTCGGTCCGTCCGTCCGGCAGGCCTGGCTCTGCCCTGCCGGCTCCTCCGCTCGCTCGCTCGCAGGCAGCGGAACAAAAGGGGGAAGAAGCGGGAGCGCTGCGGAGCGCAGCCGGGAGAGGGAGGGGCCTTCCAGCTGTTTGCAGCCGGGCCTGCCCAGGCGGAGGGGCTGCCGCTGCCGCCGCCGCCTGCGCCTCCCCTCCCCTCCGCCCAGGCCCCAGCCCTGCTGGCGGGGAAGCCAAGGGGGAGGGCAGGAAAACAGCCTGCGCCTCGCCCCCTCGCTCCGCCTGCGCGCAGCCGGCACGGGAAAGCGGGGGGTGGGGGGCTGCTGGGGAAGCCACCGGCTGTGTGCAGCAACAAAAGCGTCTCTGGCTGCGTTAAGGGAGAGACGCTTTCGCCACGCGAGGGAAACGGGGCCGGAGAGGTCCTTGCGCCTGCCGTGGTTGCAAAAGAGGGGAAATTGAGCAAGGGGTGCCCGCTCGCCGAGCTCCGGGGCAGGGCGAGCCGCCTGGAAAGCAGAGGGCCGGCGGTTCAGTCCCCCAGCCTCCACACGGAGGTTGGGAATGGCAAACCACTTCTATATCCCTGCCAAGAAAACTGCAGAAAGGTGCCCGTGGATTCTGGGCGGGGCCGCAGCTCAGTGATGAAGCAAAGCTGTCTGGAAAGTAGAGGGCTGCTTGTTTGATTCCAAGCCTCTCCCCAGAAAGTAGGGAATGGCAAACCACTTCTGTATTTCTGCTAAGAAAACTGCAAGGGGGGCTGGAGTCTGGAAGGGACTGTAGCACAGTGATAGAGCAAACTGTCTGGGAAGGAGAGGGTTTTGTTTGATTCCCAGCCTCTTCCCAGAAGAAGGGAATGGCAAACCACTTCTGTATTCCTGCTAAGAAAGCTGCAAGGGGGGGCCTGGAGTCTGGGAGTGGCTGTAGCTCAGTAGTAGAGCAAATTTCCTGGAAAGCAGAGAGTTGCCGGTTTGATCCCCAACCACTCCCCAGAAATAGGCAATGTCAAACCACTTTGGTACCTTTGCCAAGAAAACTGCATGGAGAGCTGGAGAGAGGTCTTAGTTTGCCCTTCATGTGCTCCTACTGGCTCTGGAGTTCAACTCCTGTTAAAGGGCCACCTACCTCCAGATAGTGGATGCATGCAAAAGGTAAGCTGACTCTGCTCTTGTCTTCCCCATCACCCCAAGCTCCTGAACCCACAAGTGCAAAATTTAGGGTTAGCACCGCCCCCCCGCCCCGCCCCCGGGATCTGCAAGCAGACTTATTCTGGCAAAATGCTCAGAATATTTAACGTTTGTACCTAGATAGCCCACTTGAGTCCAAAGGGTGATAGACTTTTTGGTGGTGGCTCCCAGATGATGAAACGGTCACGCTCCTAGGGTCAGTCCCCCACTCTTGTCCTCCATCTTTTAGTGTCTCATTAAGCTGCATCTTTCCATCCTGGTCTTTAGTTGCTGAGACAAAAACCCAAAGGATTTTTATTTGCTAAGACAAGAGTGACCTCTATTGGCCAAAGGAGAAATTGCAGGCAACCAGTCTTCCTGCTGGAATTCCCCACCCATCCATGTGCAGCCAATTGTCAGCTTTGGGGTACAAGACCCCCTTGCTCTCGGCATATGGTCCCAGTATCAAGGCTTCTCAATGGATAGAGACATACCCGATCTCTTTGATTTACACATTCAACAGATATTTGCATCAAAATGAAAATCCAGCTTACCGCATATCCTCTCTGCAAAAAAGTTCAAACACAAATGTGCAAAACTGGTTTTTCAATTAAATGACTGGACCATGAAAACAAATGTTCAGATTTTTTGCTCCAACGGCGAAACAAACACGGGAATTTTTTTTGCATGCACGTCCAAAGTCTTCAACCTGGCATCCATTCTAGGAGCCATTGATCCACCGGGGCACTATGAATTTATTCAAAAATACAAGCATGAGCGCAGGGAGATGGTTAGCAGCTATCCCCAAATTCTGCTGCTTGGACGGTAGTTCAGAAAGCTTGATAGCTTTTCTTACTCTGACTTTCCTCTAGTTGTGGGCTAATTTTTCCCCGGCCTGTCACAGGGGGTGTGCAAAATGCCATTTCAAAGGGTTATCCATTCATTCAAAATGGCCGCACTCCTGCTCTCATAAGGACCAAAGTTTACCGGGACGGAAAAATCTAGCAAACTTGGCCCCAGTGCAAGGTGATGGATTACCCTGCCTCACCTTGCTGCTGGCAGCTGCTCCTGTCCTCCTAAAGAGACCGGATGGGCCGCTCGGTGGTGGACATTTCAAAAAGGCTTATATAGGAAAGCCAGTGCCCCAGAACTGCACCAGCAACATGGCTGCATGAGCTGCCATAGCAACAGATGCCCCCTCTGGATCTTCCTGTAGTTCTCACTGCCCTCAGGGCTGTGAGGGAGTGGGACATGCAAAAGGGACTTCTCTGTGTTGGCTCCCCCCAACTTTGAAGTAGCTTCTCAGCAGAGTTATACCAGGCACCAACTTTATAGGTTTTCAGTGCCTGGATAAAACATTCCCCTTCACCTGGGCCCTGGATTCCTAGTTCCTCTGAATGTTGGGAGGTAAGGAGCTTGGAGCTCATCTAGTCCATAAGAAGCTCAGAGGAGCCCTACTGGATCAGGCCAAAGCCCATCTAGTCCATAAGAACTTCAGAGGAACCCTGCTGGATGAGGCCACAGCACATCTAACCCATAAGAACAGAAGAGCCCTGCTGGATCAGGCCACAGCCCATCTAGTCCATAAGAACCTAAGAAGAGCCCTGCTGGATCAGGCCACAGCCCATCTAGTCCATAAGAACCTCAGAGGAGCCCTGCTGGATCAGGCCACAGCCCATCTAGTCCCTAAGAACCGAAGAGGAACCCTGCTGGATCAGGCCACAGCCCTTCTAGTCCATAAGAACCTAAGAGGAGCCCTGCTGGATCAGGCCACAGCCCATCTAGTCCATAAGAACCTAAGAGGAGCCCTGCTGGATCAGGCCACAGCCCATCCAGTCCTTAAGAACCTAAGAGGAGCCCTGCTGGATGAGGTCACAGCCCACCCAGTCCATAAGAACTTAAGAGTAGCCCTGCTGGATGAGGCCACAGCCCATCTAGTCCATAGGAACCTAAGACGAACCCTGCTGGATCAGGCCACAGCCCATCTAACCCATAAGAACCTATGTGGAGCCTTGCTGGATGAGGCCACAGCCCATCTAGTCCATAAGAACCTCAGAGGAGCCCTGCCGGATGAGGCCACAGCCCATCTAACCCATAAGAACCTCAGAGGAGCCCTGCTGGATCAGGCCACAGCCCATCTAGTCCAGCATCCTGTCTCACACAGTGGCCCACCAATTGTTCATGAGCATCTCAAACAGAGACTACAAACCTTCTTCTGCTCTCGAATCCCAGGAAATGGCCTTAGAAGTGTCCTGATTGTTCCCCCAGCCTGAAAGATGCACCCAGGCATCCATTCTAGCAGCCATTGATACATCTGTCGTCCATATACTTGTCTAACCTTGTCTAAGCCTTCCTTAAAACCTTCTGGGCTGGTAACTGTTACCACCTCTTCCAGCAGCCAATTCCATAGACAGATGACCCTCTGGATGAAGAAATCCTTCCCCTTATTATATTCTTAAATATATTTTAGTATATATTTTGTCATGTGACCCACTCTGGGGCCTTCCTGATGAATGCCGGGATGCAAATTTTTTAAATAAATCAAATAAAATCAGCAAGATTAACAAATTAGCAAGCTAAGCAAACTAACTAGACAGACGAGCCTCGCCAAACTAGCCAAATTAACTAAGCTAGCTAAATTCACCAAGCAAAGGAAACTCCAGGATCAGCTTTCACCAGGAGCGGAGATTCACTATTCTACAATGTTATCCCGGTTGAAACCGCTGGTTTTATCTTGTTTTAGAGGGTTCTTTTTCCCTTGATTTCGTGAAACAGCCGTTGGTCTTTGCGGTAACCCGGTCCAGGTAAGAATTCATCCCCAGAGCCTTCCAGATGTTTAACTCAGCCATCATCTCGTGCCTTCCAGATGTTTAACTCAGCAAACAGCTTTGTGAGTCGCCACCTCTGCAAAACGGGCCATTTGTCTCCCTGCCGTGCCGGAGTGTGAATGGATAAATGAGTCCCTTTTCTCTGTCCTTTTCTATCAAGGTCAGCCCTGAAGCCTCCACGGATATCGCAGAGACAGAGGCGAGACAGATCTCCCGCCTCTTTGCCGTGCTTTTCATTGGGCTATGCGGCGCCGTCTCTGAGCTGACGAATCAGCAGATATTCATGCCTTCCAGCACCCAGGTTGTAGCTCACGTGTGCAGACAGGCAGCCTGGAACCTGGGGAAATGGCCGCTTTGAGTGACACCCAGAAATGACCTTTGCTTTTTGAATATAAGGGGTTTGGAGCAAACAGCTCGTCATTCCCAGATCCTGGCCACGCTGATCATTGATTAATTTGGACCCTTCGGACTGGGGGATGGGAACAGGAGGGCATTTATACTATTACACTATTGCAAGCTGAGCACGTGCAAAGCTGAATAAAGGCATAGGAACGCGCGTGAACAAAACTCGAACGTTCGGTTTGCCATTGAACCAAACACTCATTTGTTCGATTCGGTGGAGAAACTGGTTAATCAAACACATGGTCGTTTGTGTTTGATTCCAAGCTTTTTAAATTATTCGTTTTGTTGTTGTTGTCTTTTGTCATATTGTTTGGTTTAAAAAAAATTTAAATTTTCAGAATTGTTCTTATTTATGATCAGGAGACTCAGTTTGGTCAACCGAATTTCCAGGTGTCCGGTTCCACACAAACATTTGCAAACATGGAATATTTGATTGAATTTTTGAATGGGAACTGAACTTCACACATTATTAGAAAGGACAAAAGAGTGACACACACACATACATACATTTAAAAATATTTATATACCACTTTTTCCTCAAAGGTCCTAGGGTGGGGTCATACATTCTTTAAAAATCATTAACAAGATATAAAATGTAATTAAGGGTGTTTTTCCACTGTCACTAAAAGTACCCATTAAGTACCCATTAATGGGTACATAATGGCATTTTTGTACTTTTAGATTGTACGCCCTCGGCAGGTTTTTATATTTTTATATAAATATATATATTTTGTTTCCCATCTGTAAAGCGCTGAGTACATGGACAGTGCTGTAGAAATAAACTAATAATAATAATAATTAATGGGTATTTCTAGTGACAGTGGAAAAACACCCTAAGACTCCTAGGGTGTGTTCCCATACACGTATAAATCCAAATCGAATCTGAATTCGGTATCCAGAGTTCCCATTTAATTTTTATTCCCAGATTTTATGAGGACTATCCTGCAAAAATCCAGAGACAAAAAGTCGTGAGGAAAACTAGACTTTTCCCCCCTTTTGGAGCTGAGCTCCAATGGGAAGCAGGGGTGTGCACGAATTTAAAAAAAAAAATTTTGCATTCAAATTCAAGTAGAATCGAACGTCAAAACATTCGAGTTGATTTGAATGTTTAAAAACCGAATGCAACAAAAACTGATTCGAAAGAATCTGTTCGTTTGAATGTTAGATACGGATTTGAACATACGAATGTCAACAACCTTCGAATGTGTTATACGTATCTGTACGCATTTCGTATGCATCCGTTTTATCCCGTATGCATCTCGTTTTCGTTCTGTATTATAAACGCAAATCCCTATCTGTACATTCAAAATATTTGAATCATTCAAAAGAATGTTTCTAAACATTTGAAATTCGTTTGAATGTCTAAATTCGAATGTGAAGACATTCCATTCGAATTCGAATGTCCACATTTGAACAAATTTGATCAGATTTCGAATGTTTCAAATGCCTGCACATCCCTAATGGGAACGCTCACGAACTGTTTCGGGCAGAGAGCTCCTTCTGGCCAATGCCTGCCCCAGATGTGGGTGGGATTTGACAGCTGCAAAGGTGCCCCGCCTCCCCTCCCCTCGCCAAGAAGAGAAAGAAAAAACAATTTAAAGCACCAGTCAGCCTCAAAAGATACAACTGCAGCAAGGAAATAAGTGGCCAGCCTCAAGAGATTGCTTTGTAGCCAGACCAGAATGGCAGAGGAGGGAGGGAATAGCCTCATCCCCCCGCCCCGGCATGTGACTCGTCTTTTATAGCCTCTGATTGCTTTCCGCTGTCTGCTTCTTCACTCATCTGCTTTAGTGCAAACTTCCTGACGGTAATGTGAATGGAAGTAGTGTTGCCAGGAACCCCTGATATGAAAGGGAGAGTGTGAAAGGGAAAGTGTGATTGCTCTGTGTGTGTCTTCTCTTCCACTCAGCTGATTGACCAGGGCAGGCTTACAGGGTTTGCTCTAGGGGGTGCAGGGATTAAAAAGTCCTATTTCTTGGTGCTGGGGATTTGGGAAGTGAGTGGGTGTAGTAACCACTAAGCTGCTTAGCCTCCCCACCCCCACCCCCCCGGGTTCCTTTGCTCCAGCCCTTCAGTTTAAATGAAGCCGTTCACTGATAAGCCCCGAGAATAAAAAGCGCCAGAAATTTTTCTCTCCATAGACTTGCACTACACACTCAGTGCTGTCCAAGGCGCTGAACTCTTTTCACTCTGTGCCAGTGCCTGTAGGCAATAATGGCAATTGTCAGCCATGTGGAGAGAAAAAACCCAGCTGCCTTTCTTTTCCTGTTGAGGATTTTTCCTGCCACGGACCAGAGGATGTTACATCACAAGGACCTCTGACCTGCCTGACCCCAGCCTTCATCCAATCACCTCCCCAGATGTTGCCTCGATGTCATTTCCTCCATGCCCCCTTTGTGGCTATATTTAAACCCCTGGCAAGATTAAAACACTCTCTTTTCCTCCTGACTTCTGCTCCAGACTCTTCATTTCTCCCCTGATTTCTGATCTTTTTGGGTCAGCCATAACACGTGGCTGGTCTCCAGGACCGAGCCAGTCGAAGCCTGGGTAAATCTTTTGGAACAAAGCCAACATTGAATTTAGGTTTTTTTTTTATGTTGAGCTTTGAGCAGTATTTCAGGTAAACCCACCACCAGAGCCGGGTTTTCACGAAACAGGGGACAGTGGAATTTAGTGACTATACACCATGAACAGATATGTGGGGCAACCTCACCATAATGCAGACACCTCAAGGAGATAGCAAAGGCAAAACCTTCACCTGCTCTCAGATTCCTACAAATGGCCTCGAGAGGCATCCTGCCTGTTTCTCCAACCTGAAGGGGAAAAGGTTCCTATTGCGCTGCCCATGCCACAAGATATTGGAAACCGCAGCATGCTGACTTATGGAAGTGAGGATGCAAAGCTATAAAGGAGTAAGACTATTTGTCTGGGATCAAAAACCCGGAACACTCCAGATTGAAAGAGTCTGCTGCCAAAAGGGGTTGCAATGCCCTGGAAGGGACAGGTGCAAAACTTGGGGGTATTCCTGGACTCCGTGCTAACACTTGAAGCCCAGGTGGAGGCCGTGGCCAGGAGTGCTGACTTCCAACTACGGCTGGTGCACCAACTTAAGCCTTTTTTGGACAGAGATGACTTGGCCACAGTTATCCATGCTCTGGTAACCTCTAGACTGGACTACTGTAATACACTCTACATGGGGCTGCCCTTGAAGATGGTCCAAAAGTTGCAGCTAGTGCAAAATGCAGCCGCCAGAGTGCTGACTGGAACAGCTAGCCGGATGCACATCACGCCGGTCTTAAAAGAGTTGCATTGGCTGCCAATTCACTACTGAGCCCAATTCAAGGTGTTAACTCTGACTTAGCCTCCAAATACCAACCTGCCCGTGCCTTGAGATCTTGAGGGGAGACCCTCCTGGTTTTCCCACCACTCTCTGTAGTGAGTTGGGTGGGAACCCGGGAAAGGGCCTTTTTGGTAATGGCTTTCAGGTTATAGAACAGTCTCCCCCTTGAGGTGTTTCACACCCCTTCTCTGTATACATTTAGGAAGGCAGTGAAGATGCATATCTTTGCCCTGGCCTTTGGCTAATGCGACCATTCCCCCCCCCACCATAGATATTAGTATTTTAATATTTAATATACTGTAGTAATCTCTAGGCTGCCCAGTTTTTCCCCTAGCTTCCTTTTCTTGCAGTCCTCCATTTTACAAACCTCAGAGTAAAAGGAGCGAGAACTTTCCTTTCCATAGACTTGTAGTACACGCTTGGCACCACCAGCGTGCTGAATTCTTTCCACTCCATGCAGCTGCCCTTAGGCAATAATGGAGTTTCTCAGCCATGTGGAGAGAAAAGAGCCCTTGTCTTCCTGCTGACCGGAGGATATGACATCACCAGGACCTCTGACCTACAAAGCACCAGCTTTCATTCAATCACCTTCCTTGATGTTCCATCTATGTCATTTCCTCCACGCCCCTGGAGACTGCTGTATTTAAAGCCCATGCAAGATTAAACTGGGTCTTTTTCCACCTGTAACCTGTCTCCATCTTCTTCATTTTCCCTTCCCCATATTTTCTATCTAATCGGGTCAGCCATTAACACGTGGTCGATCTCCAGGACTTGGACCACTCAAGAGCCTGGAAATACCTATTGCAACACCCAACAATCAATAGCAGCAGCCCCCAGCTGGTGCTCCCCACTTCCCAGAGCCCTTGGATCGGTTGTGAAGCCGGTTCGCAAAAGTAGACATTCTTAAATATGCTGGATTTTAAAAGTCTTTTTATGGATAGCATTGTTTTAATCTGTTGGTTTAAAACGTGTAACCCGCCCTGAGACCTATGGGTATAGGGTGGGAAATAAATAAATAAATAAACCCACCGAGTATTTGCATTTGAGAATTCTGTTCAGTGTTTTAGGTTACCATAGGGCGATCTATTCTTCCTGGTTGTCTTACTGCAATCTCCTTAATATGGGCCATATGGATAGGGCAGGATTAGAAATGACCCAAGACAGCACAAATTACTCCAGGAGATTTGGGTACACGAAAGTAGCTAGACCAAACTGCACCGCTGACCTATTGTCATGGCAGGCAGATTATGTGCTGTTCAGTAAATTGCAGAGGATTGGAAGTTAAGAACTGTGCAAAACCACTAATATTTCAGACAGAAATAGGGACCCGATTGCAGCCCGATTCCTCATTATGCAACGGAGGAGGAGAACCTGGGGAACTCTGCAGATGTTTGGGCCTGAAAAAACATGGGCGTGGATGACAGCTGTGGAATTAATAGGTCAGCTGGGACAGATAGCAGGACTCCAGGTGGCAAAAGGTCATTCTAATCTCTTCTAAGACATATTGTTGTGGGAAGAGCTCGTGCATTTTGCTGTCTGCATAGGAACGTGCAAAATTCCTACTCCAGACAGCAAATCGCACTAAGCTAGAACCCGGGGCACTCTGTGAAGCTGATGGGTAGGAGAGTCACATCAGACAAGGGGAGGGGTTTCTTCACCCAGAGGATCATCAGTCTATGGGATTTACAGCTGGAAGAGGTGGTAACAGCTACCAGCCTGGGTGGCTTTAAGGAAGGCTTAGAGAAGGTTGTGGACAAGAGAAGTATCAGTGGCTATTAGAATGGATGCCTGAGTACATCTTTCAGGCTGGGGGGACAAGCAGGATGCTTCTAAGGCCATTTGCCGGGATTTGAGAGCAGGGGAAGGTTCGCCCTTGTGTCTCCTTGTTGGGCCAATGTGTGAGGCAGGATGCTGGAATAGATGGGCTGTGGCCTGATCCAGCAGGGCTCCTCTGAGGTTCCTATGGACTAGATGGGCTGTGGCCTGATCCAGCAGGGCTCCTCTGAGGTTCTTATGGACTAGATGGGCTCTGGCCTGATCCAGCAGGGCTCCTCTGAGGTTCTTATGGACTAGATGGGCTGTGGCCTGATCCAGCAGGGCTCCTCTTAGGTTCTTATGGACTAGATGGGCTGTGGCCTGATCCAGCATGGTTTCTTTTAAGTTCTTATAGACAAATTAAAGGAGGACAGGTGTGTCAAAGGCTACTAGTATGGATGCACAGGGGCCTCCTCCAGGGCTGCATTCACACCTAAGTTTTAATCCAGTTTACACAAAGTATACTTTAAACAAAGTATAAAGCTGTTTACTTTCAGTGTTATCTAACACAGAACATTTTCCCTTGGGTTCGATGCAGTGGAAAGAAAATGGCTTGCCATTTTGCTGATGTGTTCTCTTACTCTAAAAGTGGACTGAAAGTGGATTAAAACCTAGTTGGAGAGACAGGCAGGATACCTCTGAAGGCCATTTGCAGGGAGTTGACAGCAAGCTTTCCTTCTGCTTGAGATGCCCAGAAGCAATTGGGGTGTCACCCTGGTTAGGAAAAATTTAAATTTACCAGACCAGGCCTTATGAATACTATTGGCACCACAGAGAAGGCATTTTCAATGGTTCCTCTGTCGATAAAAAGTATCATGCTGTTTATCGCTGCTGAGATTTGAGAGCTGTGGGGCTGTGAAGGCTCAGAAGAGAGCTGTTATGAAGGGTTAATAACAAATATGAAGGGTTAATAACAGATAAGGGATTAGATAAAAGATTTGCTACAGAGATGTGTGTTAAAGAACAAGAAATTGTTGTTTAGAAGCAATATGGTAATGGCTGTATTAGGAGAACTATGGTAATGAAATGCAATGCTTGAGAGTGCTGATATGCAGGAATTTTATGACATGTGTATTGTAACTTAGGCTAATGCTCTGCCTTCCTATAAAAGCTGTCTTTTCTGTGACTCCGGGGGCAGTTTCTGCAGTCTGTAACTACATGGTGCAGTTTGGAGAACTAATTCCTCTGCTACCATTTGCATGCAAATAAAGACTCTCTTTCTGGAAGATTCCTTTGACACTGATTCCTTGCGTAGTGCGTAGTGCGTAATTTGACCGTAACACTGACTAGCCCAAGGTCACCCAGCTGGCTTCATGGGGGAGGGCAGAATCAAACCCAGTATTCCCAGATAAGCGTCCGGCTCCCTAATCACTAGACCAAACTGACTCAAAGGTAAATTTTCTGTTATTTAACCCTGAAAGAAAACAGCTTGTCACTTGCCTGATGCATTCTCTCACTCTGACAGTGGACTGAAGCCAGATTAAACCTTGCCTGTGGTCACACCCTAAGGTTTAATCCAGTTTCAGTCCACCTTCAGAGTGAAATAACACAGCAGCAAAGTGCCCAGTAATTTTCTTTCCACGTCATCGATCCCAAAGGGGGATTTTCTGAGTTATTTAGTACTGAAAGAAGACAGCTTGTCACCTTGCCGATATATTCTCTCGCTCTGAAAATGGACTGAAGGTGGATTAAACCTTAAGTGTGACCATGACAGGGAACCACAGCCTAGAACTAGGATGTTTCTTCTATTTCCCAAGCTAGTCTATGGCAGTGGGATTTCTTGGTGGTCTCCCGTCCCAGTACTATGCATGGCCGAGCTTATTATTTGTGTCAGTCCAGGGGCTGAGCTGCATGAAAACACAAAAGCCACAATTTAGCGCTGTTTCCACACTGTCCATCCAGATGTTTGTGAAATGTGCATTCACACGTGCAAAACTACAAGTGTAGAAGTGCAGTAGGAGTTATGCCAAAGGTTATGGAGCTTTGTTTTTCTCCTGTAAACCGGTAAAGAGTAAACCTATTTAAGATTTATTGTTAAAAACGTTTTATTGCTAAAAATCCAGTTCAATATATTTGTTGCCCATCCGTCCCATGATCCTTTGCCACTGGCCAACCTGAATGGGCCTCACGGGAATTGTAGTTCCCTTGTTCCCCCTGACTTGCGTCCCAGGAGGACCGGGATACACGCACCAGGCAGTCTCCTCCCAAGTGAGGGCGGAAATGCGAACATTTCTCCATCTGCGTCACGTAGCGTCAAAGCCCGGCGTTCGGCTCAGTCAGCGGCGCCGCTTGCCACTCCCCCTGCCACTAGTCAAAATGGCGCCCGCGCCCGCGGTCTCCGAGGTAGGGGCGGGGCCGGGAGCCTTTTCGGCGCGGGAAACGAAAATGGCGGCGGCTGCGGCGGTTGCCATGGAAGTGGCCGCCGGGCCTGCGAAGCCTTCGGAAGGGGAGAAGCCGCGCGGAGGAGCCGCCGGTGCTTCGGGCGGCGGCCACTATGAGCTGCCTTGGTGAGAGAACGGGGGGGGGGGGCTCCAGCTCTGCGCGGGCTGGGAGTTTGCATTAGGGTTGAGGCACCAGGAGGCTGCTGGGTCTTGCACTGGGTCTGGGGGCCATGCGGGGGAACGCCATAGCCACTAAAGCAACGCTTTCTCCCATTGCAACCTGTCCCTGCCTTAAGACCTGCAGGGGGAGGCCCTCCTGGTCGTACCACCACCTTCAGTAGCAAAAGGGGTGGGTACCCTGGACAGGGCCTTCTCAGTGGTGGCTCCCAGAATAATTCAGTTAGCCTCCCGCTTAAGGTCCGTCAGGCGGCTTCCACCTTCACTTCACCCGTTCAGGAGAGCTGTGGAGTTTGACCAAATAAAAATAGCTTCTTCTCTCCACTTTCAAGTCCTGTTCTGGCTTTATTATGGTTTTTATATTGGGTTTTTAGCAGGTAAATTGGATAAAAATGCAGATAAGCAAATAAGCTGGACTGTTATGGGGACTGCAATGGGTTTGGAATACCAGGGGGCTATTGGGTCTTGCTATGGGTCTGGGACAGAACCAATTTTGGGGGCAATTTTAAATGTTAATAAAAAGTTTGTACAAAAAAGTCTAAAATGCACACTGTTGTTCTGGCGAGATGCTGGTTCCACCTACCCATCCGTATATTGCATTTTAGTTTTAAGAACTGGCTGCAAAAAGCAGCTTCGATCTGGTAGCTTTCACACACACACACTGAAGACAGTTTTTGTAAATGCAGATTCTCTGGCCTTTGATGTGGATTAGAAGCGCAATAGGAACACCAGTGTCCACACACTTCCACAACTAAGCTGCTTCTGAGCTGCTTGATTTAAAGCGTGCAAATTGCAAACCAGTGTGCATTTTGGGCTGGAGAGATTTCCAGCCGGACGCATTTCCATCAGTGGGCCTGCCTCAATGCCTTTGATGGTAATAGTAAGCAAAAGGTTTAAGCAAAATCCAAACTGAATTCTAAAATTGCACAAATAAAATGTCATTTCTGCACCACAACAGACCTAAGAGTAACTAAAAGTAAACAACAACGTATTATGTGTAAAAACTTACTGCCTGGGTCAGAACACAGCCTGTCTCAGGATACCCTCTCTGGCCTTGTAAAAAACCTTATAGGATAATAAACGAATTATAGAGACCACCTGGAGGAAATATTGGCCGCAGCTGGAGATGGAACCACCAGAAGCCCTTGAGCCAAAATCCTTGATTAATGATGTTAAAGTGGTGATACAAGAATTAAATACACATGAGCCAGTTTGGTCTAGTGGTCAGGGAGCCAGATTCTTATCTGGGAATACTGGGTTCGATTCCGCTCTCCCCCATGAAGCCAGCTGGGTGACCTTGGGCTAGTCACAGCTCTCTTTTGAGCTCTCACAGCCCTACCTACCTCACAGGGTGTGGTTGTGGGGAGAAGAACAGAATGTTTGTCAGCCGCTTTGAGACCCCTTAAATGGGTGAGGAAAGTGGGGTAGAAAAAACAACTCTTATTCCTCCATGAAGCCAGCTGGGTGACCTTGGGCTAGTCACAGCTCTCTTTTGAGCTCTCACAGCCCTACGTACCTCACAGGGTGTGGTTGTGGGGAGAAGAACAGAAGGTTTGTCAGCCTCTTTGAGACCTCTTAAATGGGTGAGAAAAGCAGGGTAGAAAAGCCAACTCTTCTTCTCCTGCTCCAAGCTACCTGGATGCTAGGGCTATATTTTGGGTGGGTGGGTGGGTTTCCATAGGATGCACGGTGACAGGGTTTGCATTGGGGTTTGGGTGTTATCATTTGTTTATTTGTTTGTTTTTACATTTCTGTCTCACCCTATACCGTAAGGCTTCAGGGCAGGTAACAGCATTTAAAAACAGACATATTTAAAATTGAACCATATATATAAAACAGTATAAAACAATAGTGTCTGTAGTGGGGAGAAACTGTGCCACACTTAGCCAAAGGCCAGAGCAAAGAGGTGCTTGTTCACCACCTTCCTGAATGTATACAGTGAAGAAGCCTGACACACCTCGAGGGGGAGACTATTCCACAGCCTGGGGCCATTACTGAGAAGGCCCTCTCTCGAGTGCCCAGCTGTCTCACTGGGACAATGTGGAGGGCCTTTCCTCCAGATCTTAAGGCATGGGCAGTGCAGTCTGGGAGAAGGTTTTCCTTCAGATTATTAGAAATTTCCTTATTGAGAAAACTTGATTTGGAGGTTTCCGCGTCCTCCAAAAGAGAGGGGCTGTAGCTTTTTGGCAGAGCAAACTGACTGGAAGGCAGAAGGTCACTGGTTCAATTCCCAATCTCTTCCCAGAAGTTGACAATGGTAAACTACTTCTGTATCTTTGCCAAGAAGACTGCATAGAAGTACCATGGAGTCTGGAAGGGACTGTTTCTCATTGGTAGATCATACTGCCTAGAAAGCAAAGAGTTACATGTTTGATCCCCAGGCTCTTCACAGAAGTAGGCAATGGCAAACCACTTCTGTATCCCTGCCAAGAAAACTGCATAGAGGGGCCCAAGGAGTCTCGGAATGGCTATAGTCCAGTGGTAGAGTGAATGACTCGGAAAGCAGAGGGTTGTGGATTCATTCCCCAGCCTCCCCCCAGAATTAGGTAATGGAAAACCACATCTGAATCCCTACCAAGAAAACTGTGTAGTAGTGCTCATGAAGTAAACCTGGAGTTGTCCACAACTCACCGGTACCCAGCAGTAACGGCAAAGCCATGCAGAAGAATCACATACAAATCCCCTACATATTTGGTAGGTATCTCCTACGTATCTGCTCTGAACGCATCAAATCCACCCTGCATCCACTTTCAGTCCATTTTAAATCCACTCTGGATCCATTGCCGGTCCTGCTGGATCAGGCCGCAGCCCGTCTGGTCCATCTTCCTCCCCACCAGTCTGATTTTATGCAAGAAAGAAGCCTAATGTTTTCTCACTTCATTTTTGCAACAGGGTGGAAAAATACAGGCCGCTGAAGCTGTCTGAGGTCGTTGGAAATGAAGACACCGTCAGCAGGCTGGAGGTAACAGAGATGCTTCCCCCTTTCTATTATAAATACACCTGAACTATGGAGGAGACAGGTAGGCTGTTTATGCCCGGAATGCAGCATCCTGTTGGGGCAGACCACAGCACCGTTTCTAGACTGCTGGGCACCCCAATGGCTTGTTCCATGCGGGGGCTGTTTCCCACCAGAACCAAGGCCTCACAGGGGACTGGCCCCCTGTGTGTACAAGATGTTGCCACATGTAGACACAGCCTTAGCCATTTAGAGTGATGCCAAGAAGTTGTCTTCCGCAGCAGGACTTGTTTGTTGACAGTTGTGTGTTTCCGTTTCTCAAAAATCTAAAGCGGCTTCCCTTTGTGTTCTTGCTTGTTCCCTCCACTTCTAGGTCTTTGCAAAGGAAGGAAACGTCCCAAACATTATTATTGCAGTGAGTATACAGAAGATGTAGTTTCTCTCTTAGTACTTTGCCTCTGAGCACTTACCTGGTTTGCTTTTGGCATCACTAAGCTGCCAAATTTAAAAATGGCCGTGTAAAAATTGCTTTTCATAGTCCAACCTACCTCTACAGGGTATCCTTTGAGGAGAAGAACAGGAGGTTTATCAGCAACTTTGAGTCCCCTTAAATGGATGAGCAAAGGGGGGGGGGTATAAAAGCCAACTCTTCTTTTTCTTCCTCCATGAAGCCAGCTGGGTGACCTTGGGCTAGTCACAGCTCTCTTCTGAGTTCTCACAGCCCCACCTACCTCACAGGGTGTTCTGTCATGAGGAGGAGAATGAGGAAATGATATGAGGCGCACCAACTGTATCATTACTTAATAAGTGTGATCCTGAGAGTAAATAAATGTAAGAAACGTGAACTAACTTAAAACAATTGACATATTTTGCAGTTCCGTCTGTTACGTGTTTAAAATGTTTGTACTTAGAAGAAGAGTTGGTTTTCAGATCTCACTTTTCTCAGCCTTGAATGAGGCAGATGGGGCTGTAAGAGCTCAGGAGGGAGCTGTGTCTAGCCCAAGGTTACTCCCAACCAATAACACAATCCTGACACTACCCACTTCTTTAGCCTGGAAGTGGCATAAATCCGCATGCCCTTGAGAACATCTTGAAGACATAACCCTGCCAAACAGCATCACTATAAGAAGAAGCATCATTGGCTTTTCTACCCCGTTTTTCTCACCCATTTAAGGGTACTCAAGGTGGCTGACAAACCTTCTGCTTCTGACATGTAGGGTATCAGTAAATGGTTTCCATATTTCCAGATAAACATTGGATTTTTAGATATCCTTTTTATTACATTTATCTGGTGAGTCGGACCCCTGTATCCACTGATTCAGTAACCCTGGTTTCAGTTAACCACGGTTACCGCATCAGCCCACCATAAGAGAAAAACACCCAGAACTGGAAGGCCTATTTTGGCCTCTGTAAGTGTTGGAATAGGTGCGGGACGCCACCAGAGCCTGTACCAGACTGTAAGGGGTGCGTGGAAGGCAGGTGGGAGGCATCCAATGGTGTTGCATGCCTAATCCAACGCTTTCCGGAGGCCAAAATAGGTCTTATGGAGGCCAGAAAAGCACTTCTGGTTCCGTGGTTGCATGACCCCAGAACCGGAAGGCCTGTTCATGATTACCCACCGTTTCAGGTGACCGCAGTAGGAGCCGGAATGTATTGCCAGCAGATACGGGGGTCCAACTTTAATTTCAGACACTGCCAGTGTTTTTAATTGGTGGCAACACGACTGAAGAGTCTGTTTTGGTTTATTCTTCTAGCATATGTCATTCCTTGTTCGGCTGTAATTGGCATATAATTTAGCCATTTCTGATGTTTATTTTTTAGATTTCTATCTCTATAGAGGTAGGCAGAACAACCAAAATGTCTTGATCTTCTTTTTTCACCCCTTTCCGCTCCCATTTGAAGGGTCCTCCTGGAACTGGGAAAACCACCAGCATCCTCTGCCTCGCCCGTGGACTTCTGGGCCCTGCAATGAAGGAAGCCGTTCTGGAATTAAACGCATCAAATGACCGGTGAGTTCAAAAGACCCCGGTGGGATCTGGGTTGTTCGTGATTCCAGAGGACATAGCAGCTTGAGCCCTGCTTGTATTTTTGTTGATGTTAAGAACCTAAGAGGTGTCTTGCTGGATCAGGCCACAGCCCATCTAGTCCCTAAGTCCCTAAGAGGAGCCCTGCTGGATCAGGCCACAGCCCATCCGGTCCATAAGAACCTAAGAGGACCCCTGCTGGATCAGGCCACAGCCCATCTAGTCCGTAATAACTTAAGAGGAGCCCTGCTGGATCAGGCCACAGCCCAACTAGTCCATAAGAACCTCAGAGGAGCCCTGCTGGATCAGGCCACAGCCGATCCGGTCCATAAGAACCTAAGAGGAGCCCTGCTGGATCAGGCCACAGTCCATCTAGTCCAGGATTCTGTCTCACACAGTGGCCTGCCAGTTGCTTCTGGGCAGGCCAAGCGTGTGCCATTCTGAGTAATTTCCCCTCCTGCGTTGTCCAGATGCCTTCCAGGTAGTTTGTACTCTCAGCTTTCAGCTTCCTCAATTGCAGAACAAGTCAAGTTGTCCCGGCTTTGAAATTCAGACATCACCATCTTTGGGCGCAAGCGTGGGAAAGGACGGCCCAGCGAAACAGGGCTGGGAAAATAAACTGACTTTTTTGTGCAGGGAAAATTCAAGCCAAATTTAAAAATAAAGAACCCTCCCTCCCTCTCTAAATCTTTGCTATCTATGACCCACATTGAAATAATGGCTACAAAAATATTCTTTCAGGGGCATTGATGTGGTTCGGAACAAGATCAAGATGTTCGCTCAGCAGAAGGTCACGCTGCCCAAAGGACGGCATAAAATTATCATCCTGGATGAAGCAGATAGGTGGCTAGTTCTCCATATTCTAACCTCTACTCATGTTTAGGGACATGCAGGAATGCAGTTTTTGACATTCAAATCAAATATTTGACTGTCCGAATTTGTTTGAATAGATCAAAAATGAATGTATTAAAATTCAAACCGATTCAAATACATCCGTATCTATTCGTGCAAACATTCGATACAGATATAATGATATGCATGTCAACAACATTCCTGTGTATCCGCACACATTCTTAGGCATCCCATTTTCAGATCTCCCAAACCTGCATAGTTTCATCTCTGACCATAGACTGCCAACCTGCTTCTGGTCAATGCATCCCTAGGGGACCTACCCACTTACCTACCTATTTATGGGGGTCATTTTCACCCCACTGTTGAGCCTACATGACCCAGTTTGGTTGGAACGTTAAACTCTTTTCTGTACGTCTCCCGGTTCCTTTCCACACTCCTGCACAAAGTCACCTGGGTGACCCTGGGCTAGTCGCAGGCCCACCTACCTCACAGGGTGTCTGTGGTGGGAGAAGAACAGAATGTTTGTCAGCTGCTTTGGGTCCCCTTAAGGTTGAGAAAAGCAGGGTATAAAAACCAACTCTTCTTTTTCCTCCGTGAAGGCAGCGGTGTGACCTCGGGCTAGTCACAGCTCTCTTTCTGAGCTTTCACAGCCCCACCTGCCTTACAGGGTGTTTGTTGTGGGGAGTACAGAAGGTGTGTCAGCTGCTCTGAGTTCCCTTAAGAGTGAGAAAAGCGGGGTAGAGAAGCCAAGTCGTCTTCAGAGTGAGCCAGTTTGGGCTAGTGGTTAGGGAGTCGGACCCTTATCTGAGAATACTGTGTTTGATTCCGCCCTCCCCCATGAAGCCAGCTGGGTGACCTTGGGCTAGTCACAGCTCTCTTCTCCCCACCTACCTCATAGGGTGTCTGTTATGGGGAGAAGAACAGAAGGTTTGTCAGCCGCTTTGAGTCCCCTTAAATTGGTGAGAGAAGTGGGGTAGAAAAGCCAACTCTTCTTCTAATAAACAGTGATGTTCTCTGACAGGGTTATGTCTTCAAGATGTTCTCAAGGGCATGTGGGTGGACTCCTGGGCATAAGGGGACTTCCAGGCTAGAGAATTGGGTAGTGTCAGGATTGTGTTATCGGTTGGGAGGGCTCATCTTTACTCAACATGGTTCCTTAGCCTAGAACCGTGTTCCGTGTGACTCTGATGCTCCTTGGGCATGGTGTCCTTCAGGAGCAAGAAACTATGTAGAACAAGGAACACAGTAATTTCCATTTTCTCCCTTGTTTCTTTCACCAGCATGACCGACGGCGCCCAGCAGGCCCTGAGGAGGACAATGGAAATCTATTCCAAGACGACCCGTTTTGCCCTCGCTTGCAACGCTTCTGATAAAATCATAGGTGAGGAGGTCTTCAGCCAGTGGTGGTGGCGGTGGCAGAAAGCGAATGAATAGATTGCTGAGAAGTAATTGTTTCCATTGATATTCTTCACGGTAGTCGCTTCATTTGATTGGGTCTTTTGAGGACACTGAGCGGTGGAAGGACCACCCAGGACGGGGCCTGCTAGAAGATCCTAGCTGAAGGCAGGAGTAGGAGAGCGTTGGGATGGGACCAATGAGCAGCGGACAGCCCCTCCCCTGACTCTTAGACCCTGCTGTGACTCTGCCATACCTCTGGAACCCTGACTTTGGACTGGCCTGACGCCGACTACTCTTGCGCCCCCAATGGACTGTCGCAAGTGGGCACATGTGTTGCTCTCGCCCGCCTGAGACACGACCATAGTTCTTTCAGCTGTAGTTATAATATCCATCTTCGGAGGGTCTGACTTATAGAAGAGTCAAAAGCAACAGATGATCTCCTAGATCTTGTTACAAGGTCTTGTCATATGCAGCTGATGGTCTCCTAGATCTGGAGACCATCAGTTGCATCTGACTCTTCCAGAAGTCAGATCCTCTGAAGGTGGATATCATAGCTAAAGCTCCGGTTCAGAGAAGGACTGTGGAATATGGTGTAAGCGAAGAACTGCAACGATTGAGACTAGCCCTTCGTGAAGGCCTCCATTCTACCAGCACCGCTCCAGGTGGGCTAGCAGCACTCTTGAGCTGCCGCGTTCCTGAGCAGCTTTCCGCCCTTCCCTCTCTGCACCCTCAGAACCCATCCAGTCCCGCTGTGCCGTCCTCCGCTACACCAAGCTGACAGACGCCCAGATCCTGGCAAGGCTGATGAAGATAGTAGAGAAAGAGAACGTGCAGTACACTGACGATGGGCTGGAAGCCGTTATCTTCACGGCCCAAGGCGACATGAGGCAGGTGAGTGGGGGGAATATGTGAAGAAAGGAACCACATCCACCATTGTTCCACTCAGTGTTCCGCAGTTAAGCTGTTGCAGATTTGCAGTCTCCAGTGTTTTCAATATCACCAGTAAAGTTAAGCTGACTAACTCATAGACTGCCAGTTTGGCTCTGCACTTGTACACAGAGCCAGCTGGATGGCCTTGGGCTAGTCACAGCTCTTTCTGAGCTCTTACAGCCCCACTTACCTCATGGGAGAACAGCAGGTTTGTCAGCCGCCTTGAGTCCCCTTAAGGATGAGGAAAGTGGGGTATAGAAGCCAACTCTTCTTCTAGTCACCTCTATCTCTGAGCTTTCACAGCCTCACCTACCTCTCAGGGCATCTGTTGGGGGGGAGAACAGATTTGTCAGCCGCTTTGAGTCCCTTTAAAGTGAGAAAAGCAGGATATAAATGCCAGCTCTTTGCTCCACAAAGCCAGCTGGATGACCTTGGACTAGTCACAGCTCTCCTTCTGAACTCACAGCTCTGCATACCTCGCAGGGTGTCTGTTGGGGGAAGAACAGATCTCAAGGCATGGGCAGGCCGGTATGGGAGAAGGCATTCCTTTAGGGATTTGGGGCCCAAGTCATTTAGCGTCTTGTAACATCTTGAATTGGGATTGGTAGCAAATTGGCAGCCAGTGCAGTTCTTTTAGAACCGGCGTAATATGTTCCTGTCAGCACTCTGGCGGCTGCATTTTGCACCAGCTGCAACTTCCGAACCGTCTTCAAGGGCAGCCCCATATAGAGTGCGTTACAGTAGTCCAACCTGGAGGTTACCAGAGCGTGTGTAACTGTGGCCAAGTTGTCTCTATCCAGAAAAGGCTTCAGTTTATGCATTAGCCGTAGTTGGAAGTAGACACTACTGTACTAAATTTTTGTCTGACACCATAGTAGCCCTGCAAAGTTTGGATGTTTCCTACAGTTGGATTTTTTTTAAAAAAAAACCTTGCTCTTTTTCAACAGGCACTGAATAACTTGCAATCTACGCATTCTGGATTTGGCTTCGTTAACAGCGAGAATGTGTTCAAGGTAAAGCAGGGCTCTCTTCGGGTGCTCTGGGTCAGCTGTGTGAGGAAGGAAAGCTGATAGACGGTTTTAAGCATGCTGTAAGCATTTGCCTTGGGTGGGTGGAAGACCACGTCCCTGTTCAGCGGGAGAAGAAAAGAACAGAGCAGAATGAGGTGCAGAGAACCGCGACAGAATATAAAAGTGGCAGGAAAGGACAAACAGACAGTCCTAATAATGACTGAACAGCAAGAAGAGGTGAGTCAGTTTGGCCTAGTGGTTAGGGAGCCGGACTCTTACCTGGGAATACCGGGTTTGATTCCGCCCTCCCCCATGAAGCCAGCTGGGTGACCTTGGGCTAGTCACAGCTCTCTTTCTGAGTTCTCACAGCCCCACCCACCTCACAGGGTGTCTGTGGTGGGTAGAAGAACAGAAGCTTTGTCAGCTGCCTTGAGTCCTCTTGAGTGTAAGGAAAGAATAAAAAAGAATAAAAAGCAAAAATAAAAAATTTAAAACATTAAGGGTGAGGAAAGCAGAGTATAAAAGCCAACTCTTCTTCTAGTCACAGCTCCACCTACCTCACAGGGTGTTCTGTTGGGGGGAGGAGAGCAGAAGGTTTGTCAGCCACTTTGAGTCACCTCAAAGAGTGAGAAAAGCAGGTTGTAAAAAGCCAAGACTTCCAAGTTCTCCCAACACCTAGAGCAGATTATTTTCTGGCTTCCAGGCACCCTAGTCATTTAAATGCTTGCTTAGCCTGAGAAAGGCCATCTTCCTCTTCTTCCCTGGCATTTCCCCTCTTTCCAGCTGTTTGCATCTGTCTCCTTCCACAGGTGTGTGACGAGCCCCACCCTTTGCTGGTGAAGGAAATGATTGGCCACTGTGTTGGTGCCAACATTGACGAAGCATACAAGGTGAGCCAACGGGCACCACTTTTCCCCTCTGGTTTTGCTTGCCTTTCTGGCCAAGCCTCATGCCAGAGCTGCAGATGTGTCTCTGTCCATACAGCTGTTGCATATCCAGGTCAGCGGAGGAGCCTTTGACTTCCGCCTTGGATTTAGCCAGGAGGTACATGGCTTGTGAGCACACAGCTTTAGTTTGAAGGGTATCCGTGCCAGAGATACCTTTTCACAGCCACTTCAATGTCTCCATGAAAGGTGCTGAGGCAAGTGGGCCACTTTCTTGGTTTAAACATAAGAACCTCAGAGGAGCCCTTCTGGATCATCCACAGCCCACCTAGTCCATAAGAACCTAAGAGGAGCCCTGCTGGATCAGGCCACAGTCCATCTAGTCCATAAGAACCTAAGAGGAGCCCTGCTGAATCAGGCCACAGCCCACCTAGTCCATAAGAACCTAAGAGGAGCCCTGCTGGTTCAGGCCGCAGCCCACCTAATCCATAAGAACCTAAGAGGAGCCCTGCTGGATCAGTCCACAGCCCATCTAGCCCAGCCTCCTGTCTCACACAGTGGGCCATCAAGCAGAGGCAAGGGCAAACCTTCTCCTGCTCTTGAATCCCAGCAAATGGCCTTAGAGGCCTCCTGCTTTTCCCCCCAGCCTGAAAGATGTACCTAGGTATTCATTGCCCTTTGCCGTGCCTCGTCCCATCATGCCTTCCTCCTCCGATAGAGAGCTGTCTGTTGCCTGTGGCAGCCAAGGTGAGACCAGCTTCCCCGACAGTCAAGGTGAGGGAGGTGTGGCTCTGGGTCTCAATGTGAACATTGACCCTATAGCCCAAGATGAGCGCAGCTCGGATGAAGACGCTGGGCAACACCCTTCAGCAAGCGTTCTGAAGCAGGGGCGGCAACAGCCGAGGCGGTCAGCGTGTCTGCAACCGAAGGGGGCCTGATTCCGCCTCGCCTGCTGAAGCCCACCTGACGCCTGCAGAACTTGTTGCAGACAACTTATCTTTACCCTGCAACCTCGGCTCGTGTTCTCTTTGCATTTCTGATCCTGGGGCTATCTGACACCGCAGACCCTCTGGCATCTTGGGATGTTTGGCTACATTTTACTCTGGATCCCCAGAAGAACTTTGAAACTCCAGCTGTTTGCTCCATAAACCTGACTGGTTTAAGACACAACGCCCTTGAAGGCCACAGATGGGGTCTAGGGGTTTTTTTGTTGCCATATCGGTGGTCAGGAAGATTCCAGCTGGGTTGCTGGGTCCAAGCTTTGAGACACCTTCTCTAAAATGCTTTTTAGTGCCTCTCTATGAACCTCCCCATCCAAGTGCAATTGTGCTGCATTTCTTGATCTGTCCACCGACCTCTTATGAACCCTGTTTGGGCAGAAGATATTTATTAGCATTTTGGGGGTGGGGACAGTTCCCTGGAAGTGGGGAATGGCAAACCACTGCTGCATCTTTGCCAAGAAAACTGTGAAGAAGTACCCATGGAGTCTTGTGAGTGGCTGGAACTCAGTGGTCGAGCAAATTGCCTGGAAAGAAGAGGGTGACTTGTGTGATCCCCAGCATCTCCCAGTATTAGGCAATGGCAAACCACTTCTGTATCTCTGCCAAGAAACCTGCACTCACCATGACTCTGTGATAGCCAGAAACAGAAGTTCTGTTGGTGTCTTGTGTTGTTAAATACTTTGCTGTTGTTTAGGGTAATTGATGTATCTGTCATTTTGGCTGCCCTATACCCAAAGATGGGTAACAACATCTAAAATCAAACATTAAAACAACAACACTGTGTATTAAAACAACAGCATCTGCAAGTGGGAAGGGAAAGTGTATCCCCATTTAATCGTATCCCCTTCGGGCCAGGGCAAAGAGGTGCGTCTTCACTGCCTTCTTAAATGTGTACAGTGAAGGTGGTAGACACCCCTCAAGAGGGCGACCATTCCACAGCCTAGGGGCCATCACTGAGAAGGCCCTCTCCTGGGTGTCCACTCCTTTTGCTGCTGAGGGTGGTGGGACAACCAGGAGGGCCTCCCTGCCAGATATTAAGGTATTGTGAGAGATTTTAAGCCCCGGCTGAGAAATGGGATATGCATTTAGTGTTTTCTTTTTTAAATTGGCTTCTCTTTTCTTCCCCTCAGATTCTGGCTCACCTGTGGAAGCTTGGTTACTCCCCTGAAGACATCATTGGGAACATTTTCAGGGTCTGCAAAACCTACCAGATGGCTGAATATTTGAAACTGGAGTTCATCAAGGTTGGTGTTGCAGGCAGAGCTCACTGGCCATTGTTCATTGGAAGATAAGGATGTGCAAAACACCCGTCTCAAAGGCTCTGTGAAACATGTGAGACTGCCAGGCCCTGGGCAGGTCAGGGCAGAGCCAAAGATCTTTCCGTGATGCCAGGTTGCCCCAGACTCCAAAACAGTTTGGGAGGGGCTGTCACAGACAAGGAGATGTTAAATGTACTAACAGTTTGGGAGGGGCTGTCACAGACAAGGAGATGTTAAATGTACTAAAATGTACTAAAGGATAGAAATGTCCAAGAAGGATGGGATATTTTGAGAAATGCAATATTAGAAGCGCAATCATTAACAATTCCTCAAAGAAGGAAGAATGGAAAACATCTAAAGAGACCAGGGTGGATAAACCTAGAACTTAAAAACTTGATAAAAAAGAAAAAAGAAATGTTTAAGAAATGGAAGGAGGGATACATATCTAAGGAGGAATATAATGAAATCAGTACAATCTGCAGGGCAAGTATCAGAAAAGCTAAAGCTAAAAATGAACTGAGGCTTGCAAGAGAGACTAAAAACAATAAAGGGTTTTGGGGATATGTCAACAGCAAAAGAAAAGTCAAAGAGGTTTTGGGAAGTCTGCAGGGAGAGAATGGAGAAGTGATCGAAAGTGATCTTGAGAAGGCAGAGATTCTGAACTCCTATTTTGCATCTGTTTTTTCCAAGAGGGATAATGTACATGCAACAGTCCTTCACTGTACTGATGAAGGACTAGGAGAATCAAGACACAAAATCAACACTGAGAGAGTAAGGGAACGCTTAGCTAACTTAAACGAATTTAAGTCCCCGGGTCCAGATGGATTACATCCTAGGGTACTGAAGGAATTAGCAGAGGTAATTGCTGAACCACTTGCTGTAGTCTTTGAGAAGTCATGGAGAACAGGAGAAGTCCCAGACGATTGGAGAAGGGCAAACGTTGTTCCTATCTTCAAAAAAGGGAAGAAGGTAGACCCAGGGAACTACAGGCCTGTTAGCCTGACTTCAATACCAGGAAAGATTCTCGAACAAATTATTAAACAACACATATGTCAGCATTTGGATAGGAATTCAATAATTAACAGTAGTCAACATGGGTTTGTATCAAACAAGTCGTGTCAGACCAACTTGATTTCATTTTATGACAAAATCACTGAATGGGTTGATCAAGGAAATGCAGTAGACATAGTATTTCTTGATTTCAGCAAAGCATTTGACAAAGTATCTCATGCGATCCTCATTGAAAAATTGATCAAATATGGGTTTGACAAGGCAACTATAAGGTGGATTCAAAACTGGCTTAGTAATCGTTCTCAAAGAGTGGCTTTAAATGGCTGCACATCCAAATGGAAGGAAGTGTCAAGTGGAGTACCACAAGGTTCTGTCCTGGGCCCAGTTATGTTTAATATTTTTATAAACGATCTGGACGAGGGAGTTGAAGGCAAACTGATCAAATTTGCTGATGACACAAAGCTAGGGGGGATTGCAAACACCAGAGAAGAGAGAGAGAGGATTCAAAAAGATTTAGAGAAACTCGAACAATGGGCTGCAACTAATAAAATGGTATTTAACAAAGAAAATGCAAGGTTCTGCACCTGGGCAAGAAAAATGAAAAAAGCACATATACAATGGGAGGAATTCGGCTGAGCAGCAGCACATGTGAAAAAGACTTGGGTGTCCTGGTAGATCATCAACTGAACATGAGTCAACAGTGCGAGGCAGCTGCAAAAAAGGCAAACGCAATCCTGGGGTGTATTAGGAGAAGCATAGAGTCCAGATCACGTGAAGTTATTATCCCCCTCTACTCTACCTTGGTCATACCTCATCTGGAGTACTGTGTCCAGTTCTGGTCACCCCAGTTTAAAAGAGACACTGACAAGCTGGAGCAGGTTCAAAGGAGAGCTACCAAGATGGTAAACGGTCTGCAAACCATGTCCTATGAGGAACGGCTTAAGGAACTAGGAATGTTTAGTCTATCAAAAAGAAGACTGAGAGGAGACATGATAGCTGTCTACAAATACCTCAAGGGTTGTCACAGGGCAGAGGGATCAGCCCTGTTCTCACTCTCTCAAGGAAGGACTAGAAACAATGGGGTGAAACTGCAGGGGAAAAGATTTAGTTTAGATGTTAGGAAAAAATTTCTAACAGTAAGAGTGATCAACCAGTGGAACAGGCTGCCACGGGAGGTGGTTGGTTCCCCTTCGATGGAGGTCTTCAAGCAGAGACTGGATGGCCATCTGTCTGAGATGGTTTAGGAGATCCTGCCTTGAGCAGGGGGTTGGACTCGATGACCCAGGAGGTCCCCTCCAACTCTACCATTCTATGATTCTATGAGAGTTCAGGTTAGTGTTCCTCTTTCTCCCAATGGAAAGGTGTGGAGAATAAAGCCTGACAGTAGTAAATCACCCATTCTTGGTTTTGTGGTTAGAGTGCCAGACTCCACCTTGACAGTCTCCCAGAGTGTCCGTTGTGGGGAGAAGAACAGAAGGTTTGTCAGCAGCTTTGAGTCCCTTTAAGGGTGACAAAAGCAAGGTGTAAAAACCAACTCTTCTAGCCTCTCTGATGCAAAGAGACCATGCATCCCTTAAAGTAAATTTCTTCATGAGCATAAGGAACACCCTTGTTAAAACAACAACAACAAATATCCCTCTAGTTCCTCCAGGGGCAAATCTCCTTTGGGTCACATGGAGGCATCATGACTCTGTCCTGTGCCGCTTGAAGTCTCGTTGGTTTTCACATGGTGTTTGCGAGTCAGGATTCAGCCCAGCTCCTTTCCTCGTAACTCTGCAAACCTAAACTTGAGAGTGAACAGGCATAATGCATGCAGAGCTCTCTAAAAAAAAAAACTTATTTATTCCTGGCTTTGTATTACTTTTCTACCCCTTCTCTTCCCCAGGAAATAAATCCACTGGTTCTTAACAGTTTTCCTTTATTTGATTGTTGCTAGGAAATTGGTTACACGCACATGAGGATAACTGAAGGGGTTAACTCCCTCTTGCAGATGGCCGGTCTTCTGGCTCGCCTCTGTCAGAAGACGGCTGCTCCCACGGCCAGCTAAAGGATGCATCGAAGTCAGGAGAACACAGGAAAGGAAGAAATGTTGCAGACCCCCAAAACCATTTCATGCCAGGAAAACTACGTTCTGTGCAACTGCATGACCAGATCTTTGTCGTTTTTTGTTTGCTTTTTTTTTACAGTGTTTCAAATAAAAGTTTGATATTAAAAACAGCAACAACCCAAATCTTTCAATTTGCTCCCCAGTGCAAATTTGTTCCCAGTCAGAATCTAAAACTGCAGGGCTGAGGTTGCTGTCTGTTCCTCTCTGGATGTAATCCCTATTCGGAGTTAGTTCGGGAATGTCCAGAAGGCCGCGGCTGAGCAGCACTCAGTATTCTCATTCTCCAGCCGGCCCTTACAATTGGTAAAAGTGGGTTGATCTCCTTCCGCAACCCCTCCACGACCGTTAGTAGGCGCCGTTTTTTCTTGCCCTATAAAGCCCAGAGCCTGCGTCACCTTCCCAGTTCTTACGGTCGCTCACTCCTCTACGACGGGGGTCGAGCTTATGGAAGCTGGCCCCGAAGAAAGAAGACGCAGCGAGGCAAATTGGCCTCGCCTGGATTTTCAAGTGCTGGAGGGCCTTGAAATTCAGCTGCTTTGCCCTCCTAGCTGGGAAGAGGCGGCAGCTTTTCAGCGCCTTGTGCAGCGCTGTTTACGGGCGCAACTGGAGCTCTTTCCCCCAGCGGATAACTCCGGCGCGCGCCCGAAACGCCGCGGAAGAACGCTGGGGCCGCAGGAGGAAGAGCAGCGGCCGGCGCGAGAGGAGGCGGCGTCCCGAGGCGCGGAGGAGGCGAACCTTTATCCCGCGGCCACGGAGAACACCGAGGGGTGAGATTGCGAGGGCCGGACCTGCAGGAATCAGTCCCTCGCGCCTTCCCCCCCTCCCCCCCTGGTTCAAGAATGGAACAACGCCGGGCACAGATACAGAGGGAAGCTACCGCCCCCTCTCTCCTGCGCCCCCCTCCCCCCCGGGCAGGCGGCGGGCGCCGAGAATAGGCCCGCGCAACGGAGGGGGGGTAGAAAACGAAACAGGCCCCAGCGCTACCACGTGGGCTGAGAGCGAAGGTTTCGCTTTCCCTCTCCTGCACAGGGCCTCTACAGAGATGCCTTCCGGAAGGGCCTCAGCAGAAACTGGAACGGGGTCCAGGCGGTCTAGAAGGACCACAGATGCTCCTGTCGCTCCAGATCCACGCCCCCCGCTATCTAGAGAGGACGTGGAAGAGATCTTCATGAGCTTGGCCGAGCGCCAAGCGCGGCTGAATCAAAAACACAGACATACACGTTCACGTTCTCGCTCCAGCTCACCGTCCCCCTCCTCCTCCTCCTCCTATCATAGCAGGGGAAGGAGCAAGGCCAAGAAGAAGAGCAAACACCGACATAGGGAACATTCCTCATCCCCATCCAGCAGAGCCTCATCTTCCAGGGACAGGGTCCCCCAAGCCCCACCCCCAGTCCCTCAGGAAAGGCCCAGGCACCCTATCACTTCACAGACACCCGCTGTCCAGGACCCCCCAGCAACCCAGGGTGCCCCTATTCAGGGCACGTCAGGGGCCGCAGGACTAGCTACACCAAACATTACCTCAGAGGAAGGGGAGATAATGGACTCTGAGTTCGACCCAGAAGGGCTTGACACGGATTTTCCTGAAGAATCAGCCACCCTACAGAATAGGCTTTTTCCCAATGAGGATTACCCCCCCCCCTTCCTCCAGATTCTTATGGAATTTTTCCAGGTGACCCCCCCTCCACCTGAGACCCCCGAGTTGGCCACAGAAGCACAACTGCTCATGATGGCCCCCCCAGCAAGCCATAAGACCTTGCCCATTTCACCCACTTTAACCAATATTCTGAAGGGGGAGTGGTCACTTCCGTGCTCAAACAAGAAACTACCACAGGTCCTCAGAAAATACTTCGGAGAACCAGAAACAGTGCCCCCTATCTGGAGGGTCCTGGAGGTAGACTCAGTGTTGTCCTCCCTGGTATCCAGTCAGGTCATCCCAGATGTATCTCTGAAAGACCCCATTGAGAAACGCATGGACGTTTTTCTCTGTTGGGAATTTGAATCATGCTCAGTGGCCGGCAGAGCGTCGGCCATAGCTTCTATGGTGCTTAGAGCAGGACTCAAGTGGGCAGATGACCTGATGGTCATCCCAGGGCTCCCCAACAGTGCCAAGACAGGTATCAGGAACATCAGGGCGGCCCTGGCCTTTTCTGCAGACGCCACCCTGGACGCCCTGCAGATGTGCGGCAGATCCACTGGGGCAAACACTGCCACACGCAGGGCTTTATGGTTAAGACATTGGAACGTGGATACCAACTCCAAAATGAAGCTCCTAGCACTTCCATTTAAAGGAGAAAAATTATTTGGGGAAGTAATAGCAGATTATCTTATTGAAAACAAAGACAAGAAAAAAGTACTACCCACAGCCCCCCCCAAGCAAGGAGATGCAAACAAAGGTAAACAACGTCGAAGCTACAATCCACGACGTTCCTTCTTCTTTAAAAGTCCACCTCCCCCCCCCCCAGAACAAACTTCCCTCCCAAGGAGAGGCAGCAAAACTGGAACACCGGGTACCGACCCAAACAACAGCAGGGCAAGGGCCACTTTCGTTCCAATAAATCAGGAAATCAAGAGACTTAGCGAAAGGGCCCCGCCAGTCGGGGGGCGCCTCACTCACTTCTACGATTTCTGGGCGCAGAAGTGTTCGGATCCTTGGGCACTTTCAGTAGTGGCACAGGGATATAAAATAGAGCTGATCAACACGCCTCCTAACAGATTGGTGATTTCCTCCCTTCTAAGACACCCAGTGAAGAAAACTAGGGTGGTGGAAGCCATAAACAAGCTTCTACAAGACAGAGTTATTGAACCTGTGCCGGCAACACAATACGGCCAAGGAGTGTATTCCATTTTGTTTTTCGTTGACAAAAAAGATGGTTCCCTGCGAGGAATTCTAGATTTAAAATCTGTCAATAAATGGGTCCGCAAAAGAAGGTTCAAAATGGAGTCGTTAAACAGTATAAGAGGGTATATAGATAGGAGGGTGGCCCTTAGCTCTCTGGACTTATGTTCTGCTTACAATCACATACTGATACATGAGGATTCCAGACCCCTACTGCGCTTTCGAATCGGAGGGCAGGACTTCCAGTTCCGCTCATTACCCTTTGGGTTAAGTAGCTCTCCTCGCGTATTCAGTAAACTGTTAAGTGAGGTTCTAAAGTACCTAAGCCTCCAAGGAATAGAGATTTATGGGTATTTGGATGACCTGCTGCTGGTGGAGCGTTCCATGGAGGAGGCAGGGGAGGCGGTTCCCCTCACCCTCAGGACACTACGAGACTTTGGGTTCCTTGTTAACTTAGAAAAAAGTTCCCTGTTTCCCTCAACTTCTTTGGTCCACCTGGGGGCCCTGTTGGACACAGTAACCTACCTTATCAGACCGTCTCCCGAGAGGGTGGAGAAGATCCTGAGCCTGGTAGGGCTAGTGAGGAACTCGGCTAGCATAAACATTAGGACTCTGGCCTCTCTTCAGGGTTCCATGATTTCGCTCATGGACATATGCCCCTGGGCCAGGCTACATTCGAGACCACTACAATGGTTCCTCCTCCTGTTTACGGAGGCTATTATTACCTCTCAAAGTCTACTGGTATCAGTCCCACCCAGAGTTCAACAGTCCCTGGAGTGGTGGGCGGTTAGGGAAAACCTAGAAAAAGGGGTGCCCATCAGGGACCCACCCAGGGTGACAGTCACCACGGATTCCAGCTTGAGTGGGTGGGGAGGTCATTGTAAAGGACGCACGGCCCAAGGGAGGTGGGATTCGGAGGAATCCAAGCACCCCATTAATTGGTTGGAACTAAGGGCCGTGTGGAATTCACTCATAGAGTTCCTCCCCTTAATAAGACAGAGGCATGTATTGGTGGAAACGGATAACATGACCACTAAAGCGCATATCAACCGACAAGGGGGTACTAGATTGAAAGCGTTAATGTTGTTAACCACAGAAATGTTAGATTGAGCTGAAAGTAACCTTTCTTCTTTGTCGGCCATACATGTACAGGGGGAATCCAATGTAGTGGCGGATCGGCTTTCGAGAGCACTCATTCCACACTCAGAGTGGAAATTGAAGGAGGAGGTCTTCCTACGGTTGGTAAAATTGTGGGGGCATCCGGTCGTGGACTTGTTCGCTACCCAGGAGAATGCCCAAGTGGAATGCTTCCTGTTCAGGTTCCCGACAGAGGGAGCCTGGGCGGTGGATGCCCTGACAGCAGTGTGGCCTTTCCTCCTATTCCCTTAATTCTACGAGTGATACAATTGATAAAAGACAAGGGGGCGCAGGTTATTGTTATTGCCCCCTTTTGGCCGAAGAGGCCGTGGTTTGCACAGTTGCTATCATTGTCTCTGGTTCCCCCTAGGTGTCTCCCATCCATACCAGATCTTTTGACACAGGGGGATCTGATTCATCCGGACCCCTCCTGGCTGGCCCTGACGGCGTGGCATGTCAGAGGGGATACCTGCAACGCCTGGGACTGGAAAGAGATGCCGTGGACACTGTGATGGCTTCCAGGAGGGATTCCACGTATAGAATCTATAATGTGGCCTGGAAGGCTTTCTGGGACTGGTGCCAAAGGGAGGGGGTGTCGCCTGACAAGCCTTCCCCGGCACAGCTGGTGTCCTTTCTGCAGGCGGGCCTCAGGAAGGGATTAAAACTGAATACTTTGCGCAAACAGGTGTCTGCTGTTTCGGCGGTGCTGGACTTTTCGGGGATACCAAGACTCTCGGAAGACCCTTTGGTTAAGAGTTTTTTAGGGGGGGTGAAAGCCAGGGCACCACCGGTGCAGCACCGCGATCCAAACTGGGACTTACATTTTGTGTTAACGATGTTACAAAAGGAACCTTTTGAACCGTTGGAGTTAACAGATATAAAGTTTATTTCTTACAAAGTGGCGTTTCTAGTGGCAATTTGTTCAGCTAGAAGGGTGTCAGAGCTGGCTGCTCTATCCATCGAACCGGCGTTATGTAGATTCACCCAGGACAGCTTGGTGCTTCGTTTGGGCCCAGCATTCCGAACCAAGGTGGATTCCGCCTTTCATCGCCAGCAGGAGATTCACCTCCCGAGACTGACAGCAGGTGAACAGGGGGAGGCAGGTTGGGACTGGCCATCGCTGGATGCCTGCAGGGCGGTAAGGATTTATTTAAACAAGACGGCGGACTTTAGGAGGTCCCAGAGTCTGCTTGTCTTGTTCTCGGCGGGGAAACGGGGACTAAAAGCTTCCGCCAGGGTCCTGGCTACCTGGGTAAGGGAGTGTATAGTTCTGTGTTATCAGAGTAAAGGTGTTTCCCCACCGGGACTGATCCTGGCACACTCCATGCGGTCCCAGGCGACGAGTGCAGGATTCAACCAAGAGGCCTTGCTGGAGTAAATATGCAAGGCGGCTGCTTGGAGCGTTCTGTCCACCTTCACGAGGCATTATCGGCTGGATGCTACCCGCTCGGCGGATGCACAATTCGGCCGTCGGGTTCTAGCCTCCGGGGGCCCGGAGGTGGTAAGACCAGGGGCCCTGAGAGGAGGCTTGGTTGGCAAGGGAAGGTTATGAGGTACCCGCCCAGTGGGGTTGCTTGGGTATGTCCCACTTTTACCAATTGTAAGGGCCGGTTGGAGAATGGGATGATGAAGACCTTAGGGATCATCCATTCTCTCCGGCCCGTCAATTGGACCCTCCCAAGTACTAACCATGTTGTGTGTTTTGTTCTCAGTCTATCTTGGATGAAGTGTCGTTCGCTCCAGGTGGAACTGGGAAGGTGACGCAGGCGCTGGGCTTTATAGGGCAAGAAAAAACAGCGCCTACTAGCGGTCGTGGAGGGGTTGTGGAAGGAGATCAACCCACTTTTACCAATTGACGGGCCGGAGAGAATGGATGATCCCTAAGGTCTTCATCATCCCAGTATCAGCCTCAGGATCTAAACACAGATGAGATCCAGCCAGCTGGACTGATGGGTAGAAATGCCAGGAGATGGATTCCTGTCTTACTATAGGGCCAAAGGGTCCCCTTCTTCAATGCCTTCACAGGTCCTGGGTGTAAATTTGTGGAATCATCACTTAGTGGTAGACCACAACGTCTGTAGAAAATATGGATGGATGGATGGATACACAAACACAAGAGAGAGAAAGAGGTCTAAATACATCATAAGCCACAGCTAGCAGTGAACTCAGAAGAGCAGGCAGTCTTGTCATGGAACCTGGCCTTTAGGTGTGGAAGTCTATTTCTGTCCATCTTCAAGGATGTGAAGGTGCCTGCCAGGTGTAAGATGGAGTCATTAAACCATGACCCATTGTCCTCATTCTGGATTCTGTCCTGGAATAGAGACCTTCCATCAGACAGGCCTTTCTGTCGGTCAGCTGCGGATGGCAGGTCCATATTAAGGGAGAGAATCCGAAATAAGTACAGAAATGTCCCGTGATGCACTCCACTGGGCCCTTGAAGACTTCTCTTGTGAGAGCCCTGTTGAAATGCCAACCGGAGGCACTATTTGTGCCCACTGGGAAATTCATGGACAACAGGTGTATCAATGGCTACCAGAATGGATGCCCAGGTACATCCTCCAAGCTGGGGAGACAGGCAGGAGGCCTCCGAAGGCCATTTGCTGGGATTCAAGAGCAGGAGAAGGTTTTGCTCTCGTCTTCTGCTTGAGATGCCCATGGGCAATTGGTGGGCCACTGTGTGAGACAGGATGCTGGACTAGATGGGCTGTGGCCTGATCCAGCAGAGCTCCTCTTAGGTTCTTAAAACAATTTCTTCCTCCTTCACCGCTGGCTTACTCAAATGCCTGTTTGAAACCTCGGTACATCTCACATTTGCAATCACACACTGGATTTATGAGTGCCTTAAAACCGTAAAGGTATCACGTAAAAACATAGGTGTGGCATTAATTGGCTGATGGCCACAAGAGAATCTTGAAACTGAAGAAATGGGGTTTTGCAGGCGTTTTTTTGCACTTGAGCAAGACATTTTCCCAAGGAGAATTCCAGGCTTCCCTCTTCTGGTTTACTTTCTTTGGATCCCGTTGCGGCTTCAGATAAGACGTATACAGCCGTGCTTACACCTTGCATAATGTTAAAGTACCCAAATTCTTTACAAGAGACCTGGTTGTTCCTGCTGGTGCCTTGTGTTCCCTCGAACTGAAAAGGAATCTTTTTTCACCAGCACCTGGCAGGAAAGATAACGGGAAGGGTGGACAGAGGAGAAGATTCAGAAGGATCAGGCCCACTCCCACAGTCTGGTCTCACAGTGACCTAGCAGAAATCCATAAAGCCACAAACCAGGATAAAAAGAACTCTCCTTATTCATTCCCTAGCAGCTGACCTTCCATGGTATACCGTGTCCCATAATGCTGTTGGTGTGGATCGACATACCAACCCCACCCTTATAAAACCAGGCTGCAGCATCTGGACCTCTTCAGCCCCGAAAGGGAGAGTTTAAGAGGGACCTGATTGAAGTATATAAAACTATGCATGGGGTAGGAAAAAAGATGGGTTCTTTTCTCTACCGCACTGCAATAGAACCAGGGGACATTCTATGGAGCTGATGGGCAGGAGAATTAGGACAGACAAGGGGGTTGGACTAGATGACCCTAGAGGTCCCTTCCAACTCTATGATTCACCCAGAGGGTCATTGGTCCATGGAATTTACTGCCAGGAGAGGGGGCAACACCAACCAGCCTAGATGGCTTTAAGGGAGGGTTAGACTAATTCATGGATGACAGATCTATCAATGGCTCTAGAATTGATGCCCAGGTCACTTCTCCAGGTTGGAGACAGACAGGAGGCCTCTAAAGTCCATTTGCAGGGTATGGGGAACAGGTGAAGGTTGAGATGCCCAGAAGCAATTGTTGGGCAACTGGGTGAGACAGGATGCTGGACTGGATGGGCCGCGGCTTCAACCAGCAGGACTCCTCTTAGGTTCTCATAGGTGTATCAATGGTTGCTGGAACGGATAGCCAGGTAGCACCTCCAGGTTGGAAAGACAGGCAGGGGGCCTCTGAAGGCCATTTCAGGGAATCAAGAGCAGATGAAGGTTCTGCCTTGGACTTCTTGAGATTCCCAAAAGCAATTGGTGAGCCACTCTGTGAGATGGGATGCTGGACTAGATGGGCTGTGGTCTGATCCAGCAGGTTCTACTCCTAGGTCCTTACGGACTAGATAGGCCATGGGCTAATCCAGCAGGGCTTCTCTTAGGTTCTTATGGACCAGATGGGCTGTGGCCTGATCCAGCAGGGCTTCTCTTAGGTTCTTATGGACCAGATGGGCTGTGGCCTGATCCAGCAGGGCTTCTCTTAGGTTCTTATGGACCAGATGGGCTGTGGCCTGATCCAGCAGGGCTTCTCTTAGGTTCTTATGGACCAGATGGGCTGTGGCCTGATCCAGCAGGGCTTCTCTTAGGTTCTTATGGACTAGATGGGCTGTGGCCTGATCCAGAACGGCTCCTCTTAGGTTCTTATGCCCTTTTGGTCCGGGAAAGGAGAAAAGCGAACTGCCAAAGTAAATGATTGTGTATTCATCAACCATGGATACAAGAAGAGAGAGGTTTATAAAATACCTGGTGTTTGGGTCCGTATTGATGTAATCTGGATCATCCTCCTCATCCTCCTCTTCCTCACCATCTTCATTGGATTTTTCTGCATTAAAGCAGAAATAATAAAAATAGCCATTTGCAATTAAACCAGAAGGTTGAACATCCCCAGAGATGGAGTAGGAATTTTTGCAGGGCAGATTCTCCAAACGGTGTCCACCCCAGTTGGGTGCCCATATGCACAACGGCCCTTCAGCCAGGTTCTCTCCCTAGTCCAAGCCCCACCCATCCAAAAAGTTCATTTTCATCCGAGAGATTTTCCAAGCAGGTTGGATCCTGCTCCACTTTTCTCACCCTTAAACTGACTCAAGGCTGCTGACAAACCTTCTGTTCTTCTCCCCGCACTCTAACTACAAGACCAAAGTGGATCACCACCAGGTTCCACAGTAACTGCATGACATGAATCAGCCACGCAAAACATCTGTGCTGGATCATACCATCTGCTAAAAAGAAATGGCTTTTATCTTCTACAGGGAGTAAATTTTCAGGGGCCGCTTAAGGGTGCCTTACCCTTTGCAAGGGCTTCACCCCTTTGGGAAAAGATTTTGAGACCTGAAAGGCACGAGAATTGCTGGTGTGGAATTATATCATTCAGAAAATCACAGCCATCAAGCAGGGCTCATTCATTCCCCAGCCTCTCCTGGAATTTACCAATGGCAAACCACTCCTGTATCCCTGCCAAGAGAACTGCATGGAGGTACCCCTGGAGTCTGGGAGCAGGGCTGTAAATGAACTGCTTGGAAAGCAGAGTGTGGCCAGTTCAATCCCTGGTCTCTCCAAAAGTTGGCCATGACAAACCACTTCTGTATCCCTGCCAAGAAACCTGCATAGAGGGGCCCCATGGAGTATGTGAATGGCTATAGCCCAGTGGTAGAGTGAATGGCCTGGAAAGCAGATGGCTCCTGGTTCAATCCCTAGCCTCTCCCTGAAAGTAGGCCATAGCAAACCACTTCTGCATCCCTGCCAATAAAACTGCCCAGAGTTGCCCACGCAGTCAACCAGGAGTTGGTCGCGACTCAAACCACACACAACCGCAACATCAGTGACTGCAAGACTAGACACTGGACATGTGTTGTTTGCTTCTTATATATACCTGTGCATACCTTCAACTGCTCTGCATTTGACCTTTGACCTTGGAATACCCCGTGCTCACCTGGAAGACACACCTGCTTCCATGACTGAATAGCTGCAGTGTTCTCATAGACAGTCATATCCACCACAGCTACAGAACGGAAAGAGAATCGGATTATACTGGGGGGCAGGAGGGGAAAGAAGGAATAGAGTTGACTTTTCTATCCTGCTTTTCTCACCCTCTGGGGTCATCCAGTCCACCCCCCTGCTCAATGCAGGATTCCCTAAACCATCCCAGACAGATGTAGGTCCAGCCTCTCCTTGAAGACCTCCAGCGAAGGAGGACCCACCACCTCCTGTGGCAACCTATTCCACTGAATGATCTCCCTCACTGTCAGGAGTTTTTCCTAATATCTAATCTGTATCAACTCCCTTGAAGTTCCATCCCATTGTTTCTAGTCCTCCCATCTTGTGCTGTTGAGAATAGGGACAATCCCTCTGCACTGTGGCAGCCCTTCAGAGACTTGAAGACCATCATCATGTCTCCTCTCAGTCTTCTCTTCTGAAGGCTAAACATTCCCAGATCCTTCAACCTTTCCTCCTAGGACATGGTTTCCAGACCATTCACCATTTTGGTAGCCCTCCTTTGGACTTGCTCTAGTTTGTCAATGTCTCTTTTAAATTGGGGTGCCCAGAACTGGACACAGATCTGACCAAGGTAGAGTAAAGAGGAATAATTACTTCTCGTGATCTAGACTCAATACTCCTCTTGATGCATCCTAGGATGACGTTTGCCTTTTTTGCTGCTGCGTCACATTGTTGACTCATGTTCATCCTGTGATCAGCCAGGATACCCAGATCCTTTTCACTTGTGTTACCTGCTCAGCCTAATTCCTCCCATTCTGTATTCATTTTTACCCTTTATCTTACCAAGATGTAGGACTTTGCATTTCTCCCTGTTAAATATCATCCTTAGTTTCAGCCCACGGTTCAAGCATTTCTAGTTCTTTTGGAATCCTCTCCTTCTCCTCCCTACTATTAGCAGCTCCTCCTAGCTTTGCATCATCTGCACATCTGATCAGCATCCCTTCTACTCCCTCATCCAGGTCATTTGTAAAGATGTTGAATAGCACTGGCTCCAGGACAGACCCAGACTTAAAACAATGAGTAGGAGTTGCAATGATATTTGGAGTTGCAGCCTCTTTCAGTTAGCCTAACCCTAAGCTGTTTAGGGGTTCAACAGCCTTAAAGGGGAACTTACCAGAAGCACTGATTTGGGATGGCCCAATGACATTCTCATAAGAATGGCCATCTTCATCTGAAATTTTTAAAAACAGAAATTTAACACAGTATAGAAGAAGAAGAAGAGTTGGCTTTTTTTACTCCGCTTTTCTCACCCATTTAAGGGGACTCAAAGCGGCTGGCAAACCTTCTGTTCTTCTCCCCACAACAGACACCCTGTTAGGTAGGTGGGGCTGTGAGAACAAAGAAGAGAGCTGTGACTAGCCCAAGGTCACCGAGTTGGCTTCATGGAGGAGGGTGGAATTGAACCCGGTATTCCCAGATAAGAGTCTGGCTCCCTAACCACTAGATCAAACTGGTTCCCTAGAAGAGCACAGAAGAAATGAACCTCATTCCCAAAACTGCTTCCATTTCATAGGTGCATTTGACACCACATTTGCAGAACTCTAATGTGCACAGGGCTTTTTCTCATCCTAAAATCGTCACTTACCGCTTGCTAGCCTCAGTAGTTTCCCACTGTTGCAAAAGTGATCAGCAGATATGGGGTCACTAGAGCAGAAAGGGGAGAAACAGAATTATTATGAAATACTGACAGCACAATTCTGCATCTACGTAGTTGGTAAAATGTGGACATTCCTTGTCTAACCCTATCCATTGAGTAATAAAATTGTGCTATGGAAGTAATAACAGGCTTTGGCCAGAAGGTGTCAGTAAAGCACGGAGACTGGGAATGGCTGCAGCTCAGTGGTAGAGTACATTGCCCGGAAAGCAGAGAGTTGCCAGTTTGATCCCCAGCCCCTCCATGGTATTAGGCAATGGCAAACCACTTCTGTATCTCTGCCTAAAAAGCTGCAGACGGCTGCCCACATAGGCTCCCATGCAGTCAAGCAGGACTGGTCGTATCCTGTGACAAGAACTATAGTGAACTAAATTGATGGTAATCATTCCATTAACTGATTAATTGATTTTTGTCCCTGGAATTGCATGTGTCATCTAGGTTTATAGGAACCTGCAAATAGAGGTGGGTAGGACAATCTTGTCTCCTGGTCTGCCCACAAAACCTGATGGACCAAGAGGAAAAACTACAAACAGACAAACAAAAAACCAGCACATCTGTCCAACCTGCAACCTGCTTCCATTTCCAAAGGTGAGTTCCCCTGGCATCATTTTCCCTGCTTCTAATTTTCAAATGGTTAGCAATGCCATTGTGTCAATGTACGAAATGGCGCCACTTGGAGCAGAGGGGAAAGATTTCTGGAAGTTTAGGGGAAAACAAAAGCAAAACCACAACAACACAATACACACACGCATAAACAGGGTGTAGAAAGAAAGTGAAAGTGGAGAGAGCAAATCTAACGAGAAACGCTCCATTGATCCATCGTTCGTCTGGACTTACACATAAGCTGCTTCCTGCTCCGTCTGAGATTCTGGGGGTGAAAAAAGTTCATTTAATTCCTATTAGGGCACAGATAGTTCATTCATTCATTCATTCATTTATCCTGCCCTACATCCAAAGGACTCAAAGAAAGTTATAACATTCAAACCTATGAACATATAAAATGAAGATATTAAAACCATAACAGTGCCTGAATGTGGGGAGGAAAAGCTATTTCCTTATTTAGCCAAAGGGCCAATAATGTTTATATTTACTGTAAACCATGCCCTATCTCCAAAGGTCTTAGGGGCTGTGGTCACACCTAAGGTTTAATCCAGCTTCGGTCCACTTTCAGAGTGAGAGAATACATCAGCAAAGTGGCCAGTAATTTTCTTTCCACATTATCCGAGTTATTTTCAGTGAGGCAGTTTGGTCTAGTGGTTAAGGAGCCAGACGCTTATCTGGGAATCCGGGTTTGATTCCACACTCCTCCAGGTTTGATTCTGCACTCCTTATCTGGGTGACCTTGGACTAGTCACAGGACTTTTTCTGGGCTCTTGCAGCCCCTCCTAACCTTCCAAAGTGTCCATTGTGGGGAGAAGAACAGAAAGTTTGTCAGCTACTTTGAGTACTCTTAAATGGGTGAGAAAGTCAGGGTATAAAAGCCAACTCGTCTCCTTTTGGGGGCACTCTGACATATGTGTCAGGCACCATCTTGCTCTTCACTGAAGTCAAAAGAAAGTGGATGCTGACTTCAGTTTTGTCTAGTAGTTATAGAGCTGGACTCTTATCTGGGAATACTGGGTTTGATTCCACACTCCCCCATGAAGCCAGTTGGGTGACCTTGGGCTAGTCACAGCTTCTTTCTGAGCTCTCACAGCCTCATCTAACCTTCCAAGGTTTCTGTTGTGGGGAGAACAGGTTTGTCAGTTCCACTGAGTTCCCGTCAATGGGTGAGAAAAGCAGGGCATAAAAACCAACTCTTATTACTATTATTATTTAGCACTGAAAGAAAACAGCTTCTCACTTTGCTGATCTATTGTCCCACTCTGAAAGTGGACTGGATCTGGATTAAACCTTAGGTGTGATCACAGCCACTGTGGATCACAGTAACATCACTATAAAAACAAACAAAATAAGCGAGCTAAACTGAAGACAGTGGTGGTAATTTGCAACTTGTGCTTTTAGGTTTGTTTTACAGTCACCATCTCAGAGACCTCTGGGAAGAGGGCAAAACAGAAATGGAAATAAATATGCAAGCCATTTGGGCACAGACACAAAAGCAGAGAAAGAAGAAAAATGGGGAAAGGAGAAGGTGAATGGGAAAGTCTGTCTGCTTCCGAAGTCATAGTAGCATCTCCTTTGCATAATCCAATGTTGCATTTTTCTGTTTTGTATATACAGAGAAGGGAAAGTGTGACCTTCCTGGTAGTGAAAGAAAGCAAACATCCGGAACATTGCTGGTAAATCTAAGAATGGGTGGTAAAAGGACTAAGAATGAACTGGGTTGCTTTAAAGAGATTCATAGTATCTAATAGAACAATATTATTTAAAAAAGAAGAAAAGTTGGTGTTTCTACTCTGCTTTTCTCACCCATTTAAGGGGACTCAAAGCTGCTGACAAAGCTTCTGTTCTTCTCCCCACAACCGACACCTGGTGAGGTAGGTGGGGCTGTGAGAACTCAGAACAGAGCTGTGACTAGCCCAAGGTCACCCAGCTGGCTTCATGAGGGAGGTTGGAATCAAACCCAGTATTCCCAGATAAGAGTCCGATCCCTAACCACTTGACCAAACTGGCTCAAAAAAGGGAGGAAATAAGATTTAAAAGCCAAGGGTTGAAACTATGTTCCAGTGCTGGTGATAATTGGAAAGATTTATTGTACTATTCAACAAAACCCCAGAAAGATCCAGAACGCTTGAGAAATATCAACACTAATTCTATGGGCCAACTGAAGAAAATGAAGATTATAAGATGTCGCATGGATGGATGCAAGTGTGTATAGTCACATTTTTGCTTTGTTTTTTCTGTATTATGTGTTTACAGAAAATCAATAAAATATTTTTTTAAAGAGAGATTGATATATAATGCAGTATTTTTTATGAACAGAACCAGTGCATTAGACAAGGGATTACATATTTGTTACAAAGTCCTAATTCTTGTTCCTAATAAGGGTGTGCACAAATGGTTTTTTTGCATGCGAATTCGAGTCAAACATTCGGTTTGAATGTTTAAAATCCGAATGCAACAAAAACCAATTCAAATCCAATACATTCAGATCTATTCATTTGAATATTACATATGAATTTGAAGATACAAATGTAGACAACATTCGTATGTGTCGTATGCATCCCGTTTTATCCCATATGCATCCCGTTTTCATCCCGTATTATAAGTGCAAATGTGCACAGATACGGACGAAATTTGTACAGATACGTATGTAATACGTCCATGTTCAAACAAATTTGATCAGATTTCGAATGTTTCGAATATTCATGCACACCCCTAGATCCTAATGCAGAGATTCACCATAGAAATTCACCCTTTGCTCACCTGGAAGAGGCTGAAATTGCAGCCTTACCTTTTCTAAAGTTTTGATACCTTGGCTCAGAAAAAGCTCCTGCAATGAAAGGGAAGGATTAGGGAATTTCTCGATCAGTCTAACATTGGCTATATCCCAAAGAATGCATTTCAAAGTCAGTCTTATTTCTGCACCCTTTCATCTCTAAAGCTACGATCTGCACCAGCAAATTCATTCTCTGCATTGTTCTGCAAAACACTGGGAAATTCCAAGTTCAGAAAACCAGTTCTTAATGATGGGACGTGACCCCATGGGAGCCGGTTGCTTCGCTAGTGATGCAATTAATAAAAATTTGTGTTGTAACTTGCAATAAAGCGTACCCAGGTGGTTTGAGGCAACGCGGATTCAAAACATACTTTCCTATCCCCATGCAAGCCGCTTTTTGTGAGCCCGCATCTTTTTCTCCCACCCGCCTGCTGCAGCGATTGCAGGCAAAACCCTCAACTGCACCTCCACAAACACAACATAACAGATCATTCGTTTACTTGGCCACCACAGTTAAAAGTATACCCAATGCTTGTAACATAGTTACAAGCATAACTAAAAGCAGATCACTCCCTGCAGCCCATCAGCTAGATCCAGCTCCCTCCATTCACGTAACGGCAGCTGTTTTAGCGCACAAGCAGACCAGTGATGATCTCTCTCTGTCTTTCACCTCAGAGGAGGAGAGATATTCTGTGCTTGCTATCAGGGAAAAGTGATGCTAATTATCATAACAATGGAGATTGTTTCTCAGCAAGCACAGAATCTCTCTCCCCCTCCGAGGTGAAAGACAGAGAGAGATCATCGCTGGTCTGCTTGTGCGCTAAAACAGCTGCCATTACATGAATGGAGGGAGCTGGATCTGACAGCTGAAGGGAGTGAGCTGCTTTTAGTTATTCTTGTAGCTAATATGGACTTCTAAAATGCTTCCATACCAATGGACATAGCATGGAAAACAAGCAAGGAGAAACGGTTGAAGGATCTAGAAATGTTTAGCCTACAGAAGAGAAGACAGAGGAGACAAGATCACAGTCGTCAGTTCTCTGGAGGGCTGTCACAGTGCAGAGGGATCGTCCCTATTCCCACTTGCACAAGATGGGAGGACTAGAAACAATGGCATGAAACTTCAGGGGAGTCAGTGCAGATTAGATATCAGGAAAAACTTCCTGACAGTGAGGGCGATCAGTACGTGGAATAAGTTGGCACAGGAGGTGGTTAGCTCTCCTTCACTGGAGGTCTTCACGCAGAGGCTGGACCTACATCTGTCTGGGATGGTTTAGGGAATCCTGCATTGAGCAAGGGTTGGACTGGATGACCCCAAAGGTGCCTTCTAACTCTATGATTCCATGATAGCCATACGATTTGTCTGTTGTCTGCTTTGCAAGTATCCCAACCTTTTTCCTTGGAAAAGGGATGAGAAACCTTTATTGCCCTGGCCTAGGGTACAGTCAGACAACACCCTGTGAGGTAGGTGGGGCTGTGAGAGCTCAGAAGAGAGCTGTGACTAGTCCAAGGTCACCCAGCCTGTCTTCATGGGGAAGGGCGGAATTGAACCCAGTATTCCCAGATAAGAGTCCGGCTCCCTAACCACTAGACCAAACTGGCAACCAAAAGAAAATCCTGTCTGATTGCACTCTAGAATACTGCAGTTATAGCATCAGAGATCAGGGGTACAATGCAATCATACTTGTCAAATTTGAAATTTTCATTCATCCCAATGGGAGAAATTACCAGACTGAAGATTTTTTTAATTAAATGATTAGGGATATTTACCCAGAGGACTTGCAGGCAGATGATGTTTCTGGTTTTTGCTAAAGAAAGAAAGAGTTTGGAAGTTTTTTTAAAAAGGTCAGTATTAATTACTACTGAAAAAGAAGGCATGCTGAGTTATTGTCTATGACTCTATTCTAATCTGCCCGAGGGCTTAATCAAAACCATCAGTCTATAGGAATAGATGCCATCCGGACTGACTAGGTACAATATTCCTAAGGAGATGAGTATTAGGGCAGCTAAATCCACACACCGCTTACCGTGTTCCCTGGACGTCGTACAGCTCATTAACATGATCTTTTCCTGACATTGAAACTGGAAAAGCAAATATATTAAAAAAGGAAAAGCCGTCAAAAACATTATTTTGGGGCAAAGATTCAAACATGGTCCGTTATTCGCTTCCGTGTTCACCAAGCGTACAGGAATCCAGTTCTAAAGCACCATTGCACAAATTTATTACATTTATTAATAATCACTCTGGGCCTATGCTTCAGAAAGATCACATGGGTTTTGCTTTTTCCTCTTCCCTCCTCCTCCCTTTACCTTTTGTGATGTCCCCTTTGGACTGAAAGCCTGAGCACGGCAACTGTTTATGTGCCTGTGTCCGTATCATTTGGCTAGAAGCTTTCGATACAGGAAGCCTGGTTTTGCCTAGAAAACAGGACAAGAATGTATGGGAAACAAAGAATAGAGCCATTATATTTATACCTTAAGCTTTCACTCCTATCCCAGTTTTCAGGTGAGGTCTCTCAAGGCAGAACCTAAGAGGAGCCCTGCTGAATCAGGCCAGAGCCTATCTAGTCCAGCATCCTCTCTCACCCAATGGCATCTCAAGCAGAAGGCAAAACCTTCGCCTGCTCTTGGCTGCCTGCAAATGGCACTGAAGGGTATCCTGGCTGTGTCTCCAACCTGGAGGTGGCACCTGGGCATCCATTCTCATAGCCATGGATACACCTGTCTTCCATGAGTTTATCTAATCTTTTCTTAAAGCTATCCAGGCTGGTATCCACCATTTATAGTGAGGGTCAGCATAACTGAGGTGCTGGGGCAAAGATATGCCAACAAATGTTCTCCATCCACCCATCCATCCATCCACCCACCCACCCACCCATCCACCCACCCACCCACCAGTCCACCCACCCACCCACCCACCCACCCATCCATCCATCCATCCATCCATCCATCCATCCATCCATCCACCCAAAACCCATCCATCCATCCATCCATCCACCCAAAACCCATCCATCCATCCATCCATCCATTTACACCCCACCCTTCATCAAAAGTTCCCATTGTGGATCACAACAGGGGAAAATAAAAATATCAAGTACAAAGTATTAAAACATATTTAAAATATAATTCTCCCTCCCTGGCAAGACGAGACCCAGAGGCAGCTAAACCTCAAAAGTCCTGAGTGAAGAGGTATGTCTTAACCAGGGGTGAAAACCATCTGATGCAGGCATCTGGCAAATCCAAGAGGGAGGCTGTTCCAGAGTCTGGGGGAGGGGAGGTGCCACCACCGAAAAGGCCCTCTTGTGTCTTCGATGATGTCAGAGCACCAATAGGTGCCTCTTTCCTTCCTTTTTAGGAGCAAAAGTTGTCAGCATTTTGAAACTATTATTTTTCATGAATCTTCTAAGCCCCCTATAAAAAGTCAGTAATTGGGAGCTAAAATAATTACCTAGGTGATATTTCTCAAGCATTTAATCTGGGGCTCACTCAGCTTTCTGAGTCATCCTTCTAAGACATCTGGATTTATTTGTTTATCTATTTATCTATCGCTATATCCTCGTGGCATGAAAGGGCACACACTTACCCAGATAGGATCCTGCTGCTTCGCGTTCCTGTGGGTCTTCAGATCTAAAACAAACATACAAAGCCAATGTTGTCAACGTCTCTGTTGTGTCAAAGTTGTAGCAATGATGGCTTACAACAAAACTGCCAGCCAGGTGCCTGGATCTAGAAGTACAAGGCAGTTTGGCTGTGTGGTTAGAGCGCCAGACTCTTAGCTGATAGTCTCCCTCTTTGATTCCGCACTCCTCCACAAAGCCAGCTGGGTGACCTTGGGCTAGTCGCAGCTCTCTTTCTGATCTCTCACAGCCCCACCTACCCCACAGGGTGTCTGTGGTGGGGAGAAGAGAAGGTTTGTCAGCTGCTTTGAGTCCCCTTAAATGGGTGAGAAAAGCCAACTCTTCTTCTTCCTCCTCAAAGCCAGCTGGGTGACCTTGGGCTAGTCACAGCTCTCTTTCTGATCTCTCACAGCCCCACCAACCTCACAGGGTGTCTGTGGTGGGGAGAAGGACAGAAGGCTTGTCAGTAGCTTTGAGTGCCCTTAAATGGTTGAGAAAGGCGGGGTAAAAAACCAATTTCTTCCACCTCCTCCTACCTGAAGTCACCATCCGTTTGGTTTTTACTGAACAAAAATCCACAAATAAAACACATAGCAATGAAAATGTTTAGGCAGTCAGACCTGAAGATGGACTGAAGACGGTTTAAAGTGAAGGTGTGGCCACGGCCTTCATCTATTTTGCCATAAATCATCATTAGGAAGTGCAGCTGTCAGAACCAAAGCAGTCAGGCATGCTCTGTGGGAAGGCAGAGAAGGAAGGATCACCGATGGGTTCTTGTTACCATCTCCCTTTTTCTTAAGAAAAGGGTTCTGTGATTTACTTGCCTTGAAGCGGCTGTTTCGCAAGATTCAGCATATTACAAAACCCAATTTCATGCCCATTCCTTCTAAATTTACAGATGATGATGAAATAACTTCCAGAGTAGAGAAGACCCGGCAGCTGAGAGAACAAGTACACCATCTCTTCAGTCAGTAGCTTGGTAATTTTTCCAAGCTATGGAGTAAAGAGGATGAGGAGGAAGAAGAAGAAGAGGAGAAAGAGGAGAAAGAGGAGAATTTGGTTTTTATATTTCACTTTTCTCATCCTTAAGGGGACTCAAAGCGGCTGGCAAACCTTCTATTCTTCTCCCCACAACAGTCACCCTGTGAGGTGAGTGGGGCTGTGAGAGCTCAGGAGGAAAACTATTACTAGTCAGAGGCTATCCAGCTGCCTCTGTGTAAGAAGAAAAGTAGGCTTTTCTACCCCACTTTTCTCACCCTTAGGAGGACTCAAAGCTGCTGACAAACCTTCTGTTCTTCTCTCCTCAACAGATACCTGGAGAATAACTGGGCAGATTATTGTGATCAGTTCACTTGGTTTTTATTAATCTTTTCCTACCTGGCTTAGGAGAAAACTAAATGGGAAGGGCAGTTATCAGTTTTAAATAAAGGAAAGTAGATGATCAGCTACTTACAGATTCCTTTGAGTTGTCAGGCTGGACTCCTTCTGCTTCCCTCCTACAGAGACACAAAAGGAGAAGCCCCCAAAATCAAGTTTATCTGTGAGCTAAACGTTTACAGAAAATTGAGTTTTGTTCCCCCCACGCTGAGCCTCAGGGGCTTCGCTTCACACGCACTATTGTGGGTCAACACACACCCTTACCCATCTGCTGACATTTCATGCACAGGCTGAGAATTGCACCTAACAGCATCAAGGAGCATGTGGCCCACATCAGTTCCGGTTGGGTCATGGCTTACTCTTGTCACACTTTCAGCGTCTCAAGAACTGAAAAGCAACCAACAGAATGAGCATCAGAAACCTCTGAAGAACATCTCAGGTCAGAAGTGGACCTTGCAAGCGTCTGGGGAAAGCAGGGAGTTCGCCTGAGTTCAGAATGAAGGGCGAGTGACGAAGGTTTACCCATAACTGTGAAGACGTTGTCCAATGTGTCTAGCTGTAGGTTGGTTGTCTCATGTTGTTGAAGTTCTCCAAGCTAAGTTCTCCTCTGGCAGATGTCCTGCTCCCCGAGTAGAAGACATTCCCTAGCACCAGAAGTGATACTTTGCTGGGTAGCAAAACATCTGCAGATGGAGAACGTAGCTTGGGGGACACCAACTGAGAAGGGACGGAGACTTCATCACGACTTCCAAGAGGACATCAGAGGTGGGGTGACGTTCCATGTGGAGTGCATGGGCAAAGTGAGGCTAATAAGCAGAATTAGGCCTGGCCTGTTGCCCACGGGTCCTGATGGGTTTCTCACTGCCACTCTTTTCTGTGCTTTGTTCCACCAAGGGCTTGCTCTTCATGACTCATCTCCTCCTAATGGCATTCTCCTTCTCTGGCTTGTCTTACTCATCCTGGTTGCTCGGGCTGAGATGGGAGACACCATCACCCATGCCAAAATCATCTGCAGGGTTCATTTTCTTGGGCATGATGCCTTGATTTGGATAGATACAGAAGTTCCTTGCATTATGCTACCCTGTGGCTATCATAAGAGAACATAAGAGAAGCCCTGCTGGGTCAGGCCACAGCCCATCTATTCCATGAGAACCTAAGAGGAGCCCTGCTGGATCAGGCCACAGCCCATCTAGTCCAGAAGAACCTAAGAGGAGCCCTGCTGGATCAGGCCACAGCCCATCTAGTCCATAAGAACCTAAGAAGAGCCCTGCTGGGTCAGGCCACAGCCCATCTAGTCCATAAGAACCTAAGAAGAGCCCTGCTGGGTCAGGCCACAGCCCATCTAGTCCATGAGAACCTAAGAGGAGCCCTGCTGGATCAGGCCACAGCCCATCTAGTCCATAAGAACCTAAGAAGAGCCCTGCTGGGTCAGGCAACAGCCCATCTAGTCCATAAGAACCTAAGAGAAGCCCTGCTGGATCAGGCCATAGCCCATCTAGTCCATGAGAACCTAAGAGGAGCCCTGCTGGATCAGGCCACAGCCCATCTAGTCCATAAGAACCTAAGAGGAGCCCTGCTAGATCAGGCCACAGGTCATCTAGCCCAGCATCCCTCCTCCATCAGTGGCCCACCAATTGCTTCTGGGCTTCTCAGTTTAGTTACAAATGGCCTTGAAAGCCCTCCTTGCCTGTCTCTCCAACCTGGGGGTGGTACCTGGGCATCCATTCTAGTGGTCGTTGACACACCTGTCCTCCATGAATTAAAAGGAACTTTGCTGAATCAGGCCAGAGCCCACCTAGCCCAGCATCCAGTCTCACACAGTGGACCACTAGTTGCTTCTGGGCATCTCAAGCAGAAGATAAAGGTGGCCTTTGGAGGCATCCTGTCTGTTTCTTCAACCTGGAAGTGGCACCTAGGCATAGATTCTAGTAGCTATTGATACACCTAAGAAGATTCTTGCTGGATCAGGACACAGCCCATCTAGTCCACCATCCTGTCTTGCACAAAGGCGCACCAATTGTTATCAGGAAAGATTACATGTGAGAAGTTTTGCAATGCTTTGAAATACTTGAAAACCTTTGAAATGCTTTGCAAGGATACATTTTATCACTCTGGGTTTGATCCTTTGCTGATCTGCTTGAGCGCACATTTGCCAGTAATCTCAAAAGGGAGAGGTGTGAAATATATATAGAGTAATTTAAAAATGCCTTCAGTGACAGTTTTTGCTGCCTTTAGCAGGCACGGTTTGCGCGGGGGGGGAGGGGTTAAAAGTCCTGTTTTTTATGTTTAAAATAATCGCAAAAATAGTCCAAACAGGCCTAAAGCAGGACTAAAAAAGCTGCATGAGGAAGGCTATATTCGGATTAATTGATGGGCAGTCAATTCGGATTAAGTCCCCAAGAATAGTCCAAACAGGACTAAAACAGGACTAAAAAAACTGCATGCGGATGTGCCGGACTCTCTTTGTATCCAAACTACAATGCAGCAACCCTCTAAATGTCCCTGAATTACAACTCCCAGCATTCCACTCCCAGCCCCAGAGTGCTGGGAGTGGGACGCTGGGAGTTGTAGTTCAAGGAACATCTGGAAGCCTGCAAGCTGAGCACTCTCTCTGCAAAGCACCCAAGAATTTGGCTATCTGACTGCCACCGAGAAGTCACAAGACAGTGGGTCAACAAACATGGAATGGAGGCTGAAGGCAACTTCTCCTGCTGCCTTTGGAAACTATAGTGTCACAGGTCCAAGGGCGAAAGGAAATGGCCTCAAGGTCAAACTTCTCCGAGAGCTCCACGCTGCCAAAAGGAAGGATGGCAACAAGGAAGAGAAAAAGACGGTGGAGCGTTGGCTTGTACACTCTGCTTTTCTCATCCTTAAGGGGACTCAAAGTGGCTGACAAACCTCCTGTTCTTCTCCCCACGACAGGCACCATGTGATGTCGGTGGGGCTGTGAGAGCTCAGAAAGAGAGCTGTGACTAGCCCAAGGCCACCCCCAGCTGGCTTCATGGAGGAGAGCAGGGTCAAACAGGGAGACCTCCAGATAAGATTCTGGCACTCGAACCAGAACATGAAACTGGTGCATAACCCTCAATCCAGCCTATTACCCACACCTTTGCGATCCAAAGCCCCCTCTAAGCCTTTCTAGTGACGATGGGGAACTTGTAGACCCCACCCTCAATACTCAGTGGGTAGCTAGGAACCCAACCTTATGGAAACCAGCCCTCATGCTTCATGCTTTACTTTTCCCACCTGACTTGTCCCTAGGATGAAATCAGGTTGGTTGTGTGTGTTCTGCCCCTGGACAGCAGAGTTTGCAAAAACAAAAAGACGCAGGGTCCTTTCAACCATGTTATCCAACTGTGTCAACCTGTAGCCCTTTAGCAATTCCCACAACACACCTCCCAGCATTCCATGCTCAGGAGTCTGGTGCCAGGCTCCAGATGTGCTCAGCCACCCCCAACCCCCAGCATTCCATAAAAGGGATGAGCTATAATATAATGCTGAATACAATATTGTCTGTTGGGAGTAATATTCAGCGGTTGGGAGGCAGAAAAAGCTCTTTTTTAAAAAAATGTGCAGCCATCACACTAGGGGTGTGCATGAATTTTTTTTTTCATTCAAATTCGAGTCGAACTGAATGTCAAATCATTCAATTTGATTCGAATGTTTAAAATCCAAATGCAGCAAAAACCAGTTCGTTTGACCCTGAGCAACCAGCTAACCACAATTTCCTACCTACTAGCCCTTCCGGCTCCTCATGCAAACCTTCAGGTCTCATTCTGAAAGAAATACTCGCTGCTTCCATGCCTAAGTTTTAATCCAGCTTCATTCCACCTTCAGCACAGAAGAACCCATCAGCAAAGTAACTTGCTATTTTCTTTTCACGTTATGGAACCCAAAGGTGGGTTTTCTGAGCTAGATAAAACCCAAAGCAAACAGCTTGTTCCTTTGCATGCGCACTGCAACATTCTGAAAGTGGACTGAAGCTGGTTTAAAATTTAGGTGTGAGCACTGGAATGCTCCTTCCAGTTTCAGTGCATGTCCAACAAGCCACATGCTCACAGTCTATGGGTTTATTGTCATAACTATGCTCCAATTTTAACCCTAGTATTCCGTTCTCAAAACCAAAAAGAGGCCAATACCAGCATGAGGAACAGCTTCTAGGCTGGCAAAGGAGAAGCCACTGGTCTCAAAATAAGCAATGTGGTGAAGAGCCCAAAGGAGACACATTCCGGAGAGACAGGGAGAAATGCAAGGAGGCACCGAAGACAAGCATACCTTCTGGGTTTTCAGGCGTTTCTCCTGAGCAGCAGCAACAGGTGAGCTTTGCCGCTGCTGCGCCTTAACTCCTGTGGTCTTCTTGCCTTGGGCAGAAGCTCTCAACCCAGTGTGGTCACTTGTTTGCAGTAAGTAAGGGCCCGCGTTTCCTGTTCTTTCGCGTGAGTCACAAAACCCAGCATCCGCCCCTTGCTTGCTCGGACGGGCCCGGCTCTCTCACCAGCCACACGACAGAAAGAGGGCTGCAGATTCAGAGCAGAAGCCATGCAAGTGGAACATTCAAAAGTCTCTTTTAATTCTGCAGATAAGTACCTGAGAAGAGCCCTGCTGGATCAGGCCACAGCCCATATAGTCCATAAGAACCTAAGAGGAGCTCTGCTGGATCAGACTACAGTCCATATAGTCCATGAGAACCTAAGAGGAGTCCTTCTGGATCAGGCCACAGGTCATCTAGTCCATAAGAACCTCAGAAGAGCCCTGCTGGATCAGGCCACAGCCCATATAGTCCATAAGAACCTAAGAGGAGCTCTGCTGGATCAGACTACAGTCCATATAGTCCATGAGAACCTAAGAGGAGCCCTTCTGGATCAGGCCACAGGTCATCTAGTCCATAAGAACCTCAGAAGAGCACTGCTGGATCAGGCCACAGCCCATCTAGTCCATAAGAACCTCAGAAGAGCCCCGCTGGATCAGGCCACAGCCCATCTAGTCCATAAGAAGCTCAGAAGAGCCTCGCTGGATCAGGCCACAGCCCATCTAGTCCATAAGAACCTCAGAAGAGCCCTGCTGGATCAGGCCACAGCCCATCTAGTCCATAAGAACCTCAGAAGAGCCCTGCTGGATCAGGCCACAGCCCATCTAGTCCATAAGAACCTAAGAAGAGCCCTGCTGGATCAGGCCACAGGTCATCTAGTCCAGAAGAACCTCAGAAGAGCCCTGCTGGATCAGGCCACAGCCCATATAGTCCATAAAAACCTAAGAGGAGCCCTGCTGGATCAGACTACAGTCCATATAGTCCATGAGAACCTAAGAGGAGCCCTGCTGGATCAGGCCACAGCCCATCTAGTCCATAAGAACCTCAGAAGAGCCCTGCTGGATCAGGCCACAGCCCATCTAGTCCATAAGAACCTAAGATGAGCCCTACTGGATCAGGCCACAGGTCATCTAGTCCATAAGAAGCTCAGAAGAGCCCCGCTGGATCAGGCCACAGCCCATCTAGTCCATAAGAACCTCAGAAGAGCCCTGCTGGATCAGGCCACAGCCCATCTAGTCCATAAGAACCTAAGAAGAGCCCTGCTGGATCAGGCCACGGGTCATCTAGTCCAGAAGAACCTCAGAAGAGCCCTGCTGGATCAGGCCAAAGCCCATCTAGTCCATAAGAACCTAAGAGGAGCTCTGCTGGATCAGACTACAGTCCATATAGTCCATGAGAACCTAAGAGGAGCCCTTCTGGATCAGGCCACAGGTCATCTAGTCCATAAGAACCTCAGAAGAGCACTGCTGGATCAGGCCACAGCCCATCTAGTCCATAAGAACCTCAGAAGAGCCCCGCTGGATCAGGCCACAGCCCATCTAGTCCATAAGAACCTCAGAAGAGCCCTGCTGGATCAGGCCAAAGCCCATCTAGTCCATAAGAACCTAAGAGGAGCCCTGCTGGATCAGGCCACAGCCCATTCTAGTCCACAAGAACCTAAGAGGAGCCCTGCTGGATCAGGCCACAGCCCATTCTAGTCCAGAAGAACCTAAGAAGAGCCCTGCTAGATGAGGCCACAGGTCTTCTAGTCCAGCATCTCAACTCTCACAGCAGCCCACCAACGTCTTCTGGGCATCTCAAGGTGAAGATGAAGGCAAAACCTTCACCTCCTCTAGAATCCCATCAAATGGCCTTTAAAGGCCTCCAGTATGTCCCTCTGACCTGTAGGCAGGACCTAGGTATGCATTCTGGTAGCTATTAATGCTCTCCTCCACCACAAATTAAAAGAGAGTCCCCTAGATTTGGCCACAGTCCGCCTAGGCACCACAACACCTTGTTAGTTTAAGCTGGGGAAACTCATACTTGCAAATGCTTCTTTCAGACTGGAGGAAGCCAGGTGAGAAAGCGTCACAGGTGTTCCTCAAAGGCAGCTGACCACTAAACAGGAACGTGCATTTGAAATTCAATAGAATCTACCGAATTTTGACATTCGAATGCAAATTGAATACCCTTAAATTCGAATTTAAAGTTTTGATTGGAATTTCAAAATTTCGGATCTATTTGTACGAATTATTTCAACTTTTGCATGTGTACAGGTTCATGCACGACTCACATCTTTCCCACATCCGTACACACCTGTACTGATCCATACGGGATGAAAACGGGTTGCATACGGGATAACTACATGATGCATACGGACGTGTACAGATGCGTATGGAAGTGTATGGACCTGAGGAAGATGCATATAGGCATCGACTAATGTTATTGACATTCGTAAGTGCAAATCGGAATGAAAAATTCGAACAGATAGATTCAAGTTCGCTTAATTTGAATCAAATTTTGTTAAATTTTAATTTAAAAGATTCAAATTAAATCAAATTTTTGAGTATTCAATGTGAATCGAATCCCAAAAATCGCATTCATGCAAACCTCTACCGCTAAACCAGTTCATTTGTTGCAAGAAGGATGGAGAGTCCAGTGTTACATCTTACTGTATTCTCAGCAACATTCAGTTACTTTGCGTTGTAACCACGTGAGTCTGAAGCCCCACAAGGAGTGAATTATCGTAGTTTTAGCCAAGGCAGGGTTATCCAAACATGGTGAACCAATTCAGTCCTGTGGTTAGAGTGTCAGAGTCTTATCTGATAGTCTTCTGGTTCACTTTCACACTCCTCCCCAAAGCCAGCTGCGTGACCTTGAGCTAGTCACAGCGCTCTTTCTGAGCTCTCACAGGCCTACCAGCCTCGTGGAGAGAAGAACAGAAGGGTTTTCAGCTGCTTTGAGGCCCCTTAAGGGTGAGACAAGCGGGGTATAAAAGCCAACTCGTCTTCATCCAGCTGCACACCAGATGCCAGTTCAGGTGTTCGCCGTTTGCACACTTCGGACACAATGTAGGAGCGCTAACACGCATTGCCTTATCGCTGATTGCGTTGGGTGGAACTTCTACCGGAAGGATGGGTTGTGGACCAGGCGTTGGACCGTCCACCTTGCTGGCACTGCTGGACCAAGGTGGTGGCATCCCAGCCCCCTCGCAATGTGGGTGATGCCAACCAGGCTAGAAACAGAACGTTCAGTAGACCTGCTCCAGTAAGGTAGGTTTTGAATCCTGCATGGAGTAGGCGGTTGGACTCCACGACCCTGGAGTCCCTTCCAGCTTTGGAGTTCAAGTGTATGGAACCTGGCACCGGAAATGCCAGCTGTCCGTTGTCACCTCCATTCCTGTTGTGATCAGGTCGTTGGCCAGAGCTGGTGACAAACTTCCTGTCGCCATCCTGACCTTGAACTCACCCCTACGGGTGACCAGTTTTTGTCTCTTATTGGGAGAAGAACAGAAAGTTTATCAGCAGCTTTGAATCCCCTTGAGTACGTGAGAAAAGCAGGGTAGAAAAGTCAATTCTTCTTATCAGGACCAGTTGGTAGCCTCAGGGTTTGCATAGAACAACAGGCCCACCCAGTATGCATTCCACAAGCATTTACGGAGCCAGTGAGGCAGTTTGGTCTAGTGGTTAGGGAGCCGGACTCTTATCTGGGAATACCGGGTTCGATTCCACCCTTCCCCATGAAGCCAGCTGGGTGACCTTGGGCTAGTCACAGCTCTCCCTCCGGCCGCCATGTTGGGAAGGGTGCAAGCAGGACTGCCTGCTTCCGAAGCCTCTCCCCTGGGTGCCAGGTGCCACCGGAAACACATGATGACTGGCAGCTCACTGCTCCATGGATAGCATTGGTGGCACGCAAGCCAGAGGCTTTTGGAATGGTTGCTGATGCATCCACACAGTACCCACTCCATCCATTCTCTGGAATCCGGCCTCCATGCACATGTGCGGATGTGAAAGTGCCCTTCAGATCCGTCACTATTTGTGATGAATCCTTGGGAGGTCGGGTTGCCGAAAAACGGATCCTTTTAGATCCTTTTTTCGGTGGCCAGTGCAGAAGCACCGGCTCTTCCCAGATGATCCGCGGCATTCCCAGGGCTGCCCCCTAATGGTCAAACATGCCAAAGCACCAGGGTTGGAACAAATCCGTTTTCAGCTATGGAAACATCTTCAAAAATATGGGAACAAATTTAAAGACTTGTGGAAAGGAAAAATAGTGGGAATTAAGAGGATGAAAACAAACATTCAAGGACTCAATGCTCCACTTCGGTTGGCATCCCTGGAGAAACTCTGTCTTCAAACCGTTGGTAAATGTGCAGAAATGTTCTAAATATTTGAAATTCGATCTAATGTGGACATTCAAAATCAAATGGAATATCTTCACATTTGAATTTAAACATTCAAACAAATCTTGAATTTTCCAAAATATTCGTTCAAGTGATTCGGATCATTTGAATGTACCCATATGTATGTCTTACATACTTATTGTATCATACATATCTGCACACAGGATGCGTACAAAATGCATACAAATATGTATAACGCATAACGAATGTTGTCGCCATTCGTATCTTCCAATTCAAATCTAACATTCGAACAAATAGATTCAAATGTATCGGATGGAAATTGGTTTTTGTTGCATGCGGATTCTAAAGATTTGAATCGAACTGAAGCAGCCTAATTTTTGAATTTGCAAAGTTTCAAGTATAGACATTTGATGAAATCAAACAACACTCCTACACAATGAATACAAAAAAAGATTGAATTTTTGCAGTATTTTACTGGTGAAAATAGGTTTTTTTTCAATGGAAAAATGCTGCAAAAAGGTTCAGCTTACGAACGCAGAAGTTTGAATGTTCACACAATTCAATGAAGAAACTCATATCTGGACGTTCCTTTTGACTGCAAATCATGAAAACATGAATTTATCATTTCAATCCTACTTAGGGATGTGCATTAATAGTCAAAACATTAATTTGTATGACTTTGCCCAAAATTAAGGCATCCGAATTGAGTGGTTTGATACATTCATATGAAGGTTTGTATGGGATTCGTATGGGATTGAACATTCGTACCAAATATGAATCCTACCACATTAGAAGGGGATCTATTCAAGCAAATATGAATTTTCTTGCATTCAATTTGATATGAATTAGGAGTGTGCACAAACATTTGAAAACTCAAATATTCAATTCGAATCAACAAATTTTGACATTCAAACTCGAATAGAGATTTTCAAATCTGTTTGGATTTGAGCCAGTTTGGTCTAGAGGTTAGGGAGCCGGACCCTTATCTGGGAATACCGGGTTTGATTCAATCCTCCTACATGAAGCCACCTGGGTGACCTTGGGCTAGTCACAGCTCTCTTCTGAGCTCTCACAGCCCCACCTGTCTCACAGGGTGTCTGTTGTGAGAAGAACAGAAGGTTTGTCAGCTGCTTTGAGCCCCCTTAAATGGGCGAGAAAAGCAGGATAGAGAAGCAAAATCTTCAAATGATTCAAACATGTAGATTCATATCCGTTGTATACTAATCTACTCAAAAATTATCCATATCTTGCAGTTAAAATATGGGATTAAAGGGAGATGCGTAAGGGATAATACAGGATGCATATGGATTTTTCCGGCATGCGCACAGAACAGATACGAATGTTGTTGACATGCATATCTTTAAATACGAATCTAACATTCAAATGCACGGATTCAAATGTTACGGATTTGAATGTTACGGATTTGAATCAGATTTTAAGACATTTGGATCTTAAATATCCGAATTGAATTGGATTTTATGACATTCGAATCTACTCTGATTCGAATGTCGAAAATACAAATATGAATAATACAAATTAAAAAAAATTAAATACCTGCGTATCCCTATTCCTAATCAATGTAAGCATTTTAATCACAATTCCTTTGCACGTGTCTGTTCAGGATTGGAGTCGTTTCAAGCTGGGTTCACAACACCAGGTTCAGTAGGATCCAGAAGGGTTCCAAGGGTTTCCGAAGAGGCTCGAGAGGATTAAAGTTTAAATCAGGGGGGATTTGAAGATTGCTTTATTCCTTTGGATCCCAACCTCTACCCATTCTGCCAGGGGCTCCTCTCTTGTGCAACAGCCTCCCACCACTTTCCTGGGCTCTTTACCTGAACCTTCTCCCCGACATGCCTCACCTTTCTGCTGACTTCATGGTGCTTGCAATGGCGGGGTGGTTGGCCAGCCACCTTTTTTGGATTACTAGAGGTTCCAGAATGGAATGGTATGGCCATGTCTGAGGCCTTCCAGGAGGTTTTTGCATATTTGGCTTTTTAGAAGAACCTGCAGTCCTCCAAGTACAAGAAGCTAGTTAAAAATGTGTTGTTTTTCTTGTTTAACATGCTCCTGTAATCCTTCTGGCTGGGAAGACAGGCAGGATGCCTCTAAAGGCCATTTGGTGGTATTCAAGAGCAGGTAAGTTTTTGCCCTCATCTTCTGCTTGAGATGCCCAGAAGGAATTGGTGGCCCACTGTGTGGGACAGGATGCTGCGCTTGATGGGCTGTGGCCTGATCCAGCACGGCTCCTCTTAATTCAGGCAGCACAGGTGTATCATTGGCTGCTAGAATGGATGCCCAGGTTCATCCTCCAGGTTGGAGAGACAGGCAGGATGCCTCTAAAGGCCATTTGCAAGGAGTCAAGAGCACGTGAAGGTTTTGCCCTTGTCTTCTGCTTGATATCCAAAACAACCTGTGGGCCACTGTGTGAGATGGATGCTGGACTGGATCTGCTGTGGCCTGATCCAGCAGAGCTCCTCTTATGTTGTTTATTAACATGATTTTATTATTTTGTATCACAACCTTAAAACTTCATTTTCAATATGAAATATTACATAAACAATATAGTTGTTAACCATAAATCTCCTCCTCTGTTCTTCAGTATGTCTTCCTCTGTTCTTTTTGACTTTCGCTCTCGTCAGAAGAAAAAATGAAAAAACACCTGAATGTTCTTATATGTGTAGAGACCAGTTTGGTCTGGTGGTTAGGGAGCTGGACTCTTATCTGGGAATGCTGGGTTCGATTCCACCCTCCCCCATGAAGCCAGCTGGGTGACCTTGGGCTAGTCAGGGTATCTGTTGTGGGGAGAACAGAAGGTTTGTCAGCCGCTTTGAGTCCCCTTAAATGGGTGAGAAAAGTGGGGTAGAAAAGCCAACTCTTCTTCTTCTTTATAAGCATTATGGTAAACAAATGTCAAAGACGTGTTTTGCTACAACACTGATGCTGACTTTGTATTATGCTGATGCTGCCTTAATATAGATTTCCAGAATTTCAGGGGCACCCACCCCACTGAACTAGCAACAACTAATCCTCTTTTCAGACTGTGCAGAGATGCGAACACAGACCAGACTTCAATATTATTTAATGTTTTTCTTTATTTAAAAGATCATTCACAAAATACCATATCCATAAATTTACTTTGTCATGAAGCAGAATGTGTTTTTAGTGTCTGGAAATTCCTCTTTACACATTTAAAAGTCAAACGGACCGACCGTCAAGAGAGCTTTTCGCTTGGGCGCCTGGGGCTTTTTGCTTTTTTAAATTCTATTTTTAGCTCTTAAAACCTTGGCTCCTCCACACGCCGAGAACGGAAGAGAGATTACAGGATGGATCGCGACTGGAACACAACCGCACACCGACGCGTGCCTTGAAAGAAAACCTTTGCGTGACAAATGGTTCTTATTCTCAGAAACAGACTCAGAAAGCTAAGGGGAAGGGGAAAGAGGTTTATTCTGCAATCCAAGGTGATATCCATCTTTTTCATCTCCCCAGCGGTTGCCCAATTGCCACGTCTTTTCTTGAGCCGAGACTGCATCCTACACACCGGGCACGCCCTATTCCTTAAGGTAAGGAAAACTCACCCAACGCCCGTGGTTAAGTTCCATTATTTGTCACCATAAGCTAGTTTCCACCACCATTAACGCTAGGCACTGTGGGTGTTCACGGGTTACCCAGACTGAACACGGAAGGTGATAATTTGCACATGCGAATGGGCAGGCCTCTCCTCCGGTGTCCTTAAATGCCAGGATGCCCTTCCCTCGGAAACCCCTCGCTTCAGATTTTTCCAAAGAGAACCCATGCACGAAGGGGAAGGTAGACCGTCCCCTTGCAGCCATCTTTCTGGAAGGCAGATAACCCCTCAGTGCTTGGAAAGATTCAGGCCGGAGACGCTAAAACCCGAAGGGCGCCTAACCTTTCCCGACTCCCTGCTTAAACCACGGAACCGATACTCAGGAAAAGGAGACAGACGAGCCAAAGGCCGGAGTGGCAAAGTTAAGACACCATTACCCCTCGAAACAGAGCCAAAACGAGAAGTAAACTTTATTGGTGTTAAGAAACTAGTTTAAAAAGCTGTTAGCAAATATGTAAAAAAAAGAGAGAGAGAGAGAGAGAAAACCCAAAAAAAATATTTATCACTGCACAAAAATGCTGGAAGAGACAGTCCTCAGTTGCGATCACAGCCACAAGCTTTGGACGGCACAGAGCTTCAAGTGCCACAGAGGACAGGCCAGGAAAACAGCGGGCATGCGCCAGAGGTCTGCAAACTGCACCACAATGCTCAGTTCTGAAGGCTTACCCTCACACTTGAAACTGTTCGGAGTATCTTTGCTTGTTTTGGTTTTTTAAGCTACCGGGGGTGCGATCGGGTTTGTTTTTCGTGGCCTCAAACCTATTTCGGCCGTGCCCAATGGCTACAGGGCAGCAATCGCATGAAATACCGGGATTCTATAACGTTACTCTACCAGTGTGTGTATGTGTGTGTGTGCTTTTGGTGACTCAAATCGCCTTCCGATGGGCCAGGGCTCTTCTGAGTCAATGGCCACAGAGGTTAGGAATGGGGTGTGGGGTTTTTGCAGGTAAGTGGATTAAGCATGCACCTCGGAGAGAAAATCAGTGGAAGGCAGATGGCGCCAACACAGAGCAGGACCAACCCTGCACGTTGCGGAAGAAGAAAAAGCCAGGAAGGACAAACGTGGGTGGGGAGGAAACAGCACCTCAGGATTCCAGAAGTCCAAGATGGTGGAAGAGGGCAGCATTTTATTGGCCAAAAGCCGTGTGCTGGAGTTTGGGGCGGGGGGGGGGGGGAGACATCAGAGGGAGAAACGTAAGACAATGCAGGCACTAGAATACAGCAAAGCCAAGAACATACTAAAAACCACTTGTTAACAGCTGACATGCATTCAGAAGCTCTGGTTTGTTTTTGTTTTTCTGTTTGTTTCAAGGAGGACAGGTGTCAGATGGTAGGAACAGTGGCTGCAGGGTTCATGTTCCGAGCATGGTTTAGACACTCTGGGCTGTCTTGGATTTTCTCCCACCCCCACCCGGACCCGTCCCTCCCTCCCTCCCTCCATCCCATCCCTCCACCCACCCCACCCGTTTCGCTCCCTTCAGCTCATTCGTTTTCTGCCTTTACTACTTCCTCCCTTGGCTTGGCTCCACCAAAGATGGCAGAATTGGGGTTCGCTACTTGGTTGAGGGGCGTAGCGACCGTCCGGGGCTTGAGCTGGAGTCTGGGCCGCTGGGCTCGTTCCTCTGGAAGAGAAGAAGACCAGGTGAGGGAGGTCTGGCGCGTGAGCTCCCAAATGGCAGCAGGAAGGCTACACACACATGCGCACCGTATGGAACTTGGAAAACGGGGGGGGGGGGGTCCATCAGGGACCCATTAAGAACCCATTAGGCTCAGAGCAGGAAGATCCGTTTCCACTGCAGACCCCATTAGAACCCGATTTGTTCATACCTGTACTAGGGAAATTCAGATTAAACGGGTCATTCAGGACCTCTAATCCAGATTTCCTGTGGACCCCATTAAAGGGGTCTACAATCTGATCGTCAGGCATCAAAACTAGATTAGACACATCTCCCCCCCCCCAAAAAAAAAGCATGGCGTGACGGACGTGTTCCACTTGGATACAGACAGATAATCCACATGGGTTCTCTGGCATTCCAACTGCGAGCTTTGGGTGCTACACTGCCCATGGAGACACATTGGTTACTTCCTTAGATCCAGATCTTCTAAATCTGGATTAGTTGAAGGACCCATTTCTTAGATCTGGATTAAGGGAGGTAAGTGGAAAAAACCTCAAAGAGTTACCTTATCAGCTAACAGTGACCCTCACGAACTGGTGGGGATAAAAGAAGGGAAATCGAGAAAAATTATTTCCTCCACTGCACAACACTAGAACCAAGAGGAACTCTATGAAGCTGATGGGCAGGAGAGGCAAATCAGAGAGGGGAAGTTGAGAGACTTTAAGAAAGGATTCAATAAATTCACAGATGACAGGCATAACAATGGCTACTAGAACAGATGTCTAGATAATGCCTGTGGGCTGGAATGACAAAGCAGGAGGCCTCCAAAGATAATTTGCTGGGATCTGAGAGCAAGTGAAGGTTTTGTCTTCACCAATGCAGTTTGGTCTGTGAGCCAGGTTGGTCTAGTGGTTAGGGAGCCAGGCTCTTATCTGGGAATACCAGGTTTGATTCTGCCCTCCCCCACGAAGCCAGCTGGGTGACCTTGGGCTAGTCGCAGCTCTCTTCTGAGCTCGCACAGTCCCACCTACCTCACAGAGCATCTGTTGTGGGGAGAAGAATAGAAAGCTTTGTCAGCCGCTTTGAGGCCCTTAAATGGGTGAGAAAAGCGGGGTAGAAAAGCAAACTCTTCTTCCTCCATTAAGCCAGCTGGGTGACCTTGGGCTAGTCATAGCTCTCTTCTGAGCTTTCACAGCCCCACCTATCTCACAGGGTGTTCTGTGGTGGGGAGAAGAATAGAAGCTGTGTCAGCTGCTTTGAGTCCCCTTAAATGGGTGAGAAAAGCGGGATAGAAAAGCAAACTCTGCTGCTGCTGCTGCTGCTTGAGTTGCCCAGAAGCAATTGGTGGGCTGCTGTGTGAGAGATGGGATGCTCGACTAGGTGGGCTGCAGCCTGACTCAGCAGGGCTCACCTTATGCTCTTATGTTCTAAGCCTTCTGCATACCTTGAACTTTGGCAGAGAAGGGCAAGTGAACAATCACAACAACAACAAAAGGCCAAAACATATTTAGCAGGCCTCAGGCAGAAGTGCCCAATACCTGCATTTCAGGAAGTTGCTGATCTGCACTGTTAGCAATCAACTTCCTCCGACGGTAGTTAATCCCAATCCCACGGTATGTACGTTTTCCAAAGTCCTTCAAAACATTGTGTGAAACAAAATGGCCGGCCTAAGTGCATGAGGAAGGCTACTTACCTTCTGTTGGCTCTCTGAAATCCATGGAAGAGCCACGGAGCGGTGGCCCGTCCCTAAAGCGACCCGTGCCTCCCATGGGTGGCCCCCCTCCTCGCCGGTCACCAGGGCGCGTTCTCCCTCTGCCGCCTAAGAAGTCATCATCTCTGAAGCCTGTCAAGACAGAAGGAACAGAGCATTATCAGTAATGTGGTGGCAGGCAAAGGCCTCCTGCGCGGAGGCAGATCTGTTAGTGGCTTATCCAAGAACCCTTTGCGGAGCCACACGGAAGGACCGGACAGGCACTTGGCTTTCAAAAGACAAAGACAAAACCAGAAGTGAATTTAGCTGGAGAAAACGCACCAGAGAGCACAGACAGAGAAAAGATGGCGGTACAGGGAAAAAGGTACTCTGCCATTCCGTACATCAGTGGGCTAAAACTATCCCTTGTGGTAAAAATATGGCCTCAAACACTACCCATATTTTTTGGGCACGAGTTAGGTCAATCCAGGAGCCTTTTACGAATTACAGACTTGCCTACCAAATTACAGATTCTTGCTAATGCTGTGGTTTTGACCCATCACTTGGCGATGCTTTTAGTGGCAATTATTCTGCTTTCATTCTGCCTTAAGATGCTTATATAATTGCCCGAAGAGATCTCTTAACTGCCTTGGATGTCCTTAGAAAAAGACAGACATTTTAAAAAAGACAATATTGAGGTTAGAACATAAGAAAGGCCCTGCTGGATCAGGCCACAGCCCATCTAGTCCAGCATCCTGTCGCACACGGTGGTCACCAAATGCTCATGGGCATCTCAAACAGAGGCAAGGACAAACCTTTTCCTGCTCTTGAATCCCAGTAAATGGCATTAGAAGCGTCCTGCTTCCGCCCCCTCCCAGCCTGAAACGCACCTAGGCGTTCATTCTAGATAAGAACATAAGAGGTTACTGGAAGGAACAAAGGGAAAAGGAAAAGGGATTCCTATTTTCCTAAGGGCAGTCACCAAGAAACTGTGTTCTCAGGCGAGACTTTTTGCTTTGGGGGCCCTTCAAGCTCCAGCTCATTTCAGCTTTTGGGGATGGAAATTTCCTCCTTGCTGTTGGTGGCTGTGGGCATGAACTAGTTTTATAAAGTCTCTTCAGTCATCTGCAATAAAGTGGTCTTTGCATTGGGATGAGAAAATCCCCTGAACCCAACATCTATGTAAGGTTGCCAGACCAGAAGTCCAGATTCTAACTGGGGAGGAAGAAATAAATCTTCAAGAGTTCCAGTTTTCAGAAAGTTAAGATCTAAAACCTAGCAGTGATGAAGATGATCGTTGTGACGTTCGAGGGGGCAGGCTGCAGCCATGTGCTTGTTTCGCGGGCTTTTTAGCAGCCTGATTGACAGGAGAGGCGGAGCAGCAAGGAAACCCGCCAGAATCGACCAATGGGAACAGCCGGATCTCAAACTATTTAAGGCAGCAGCCTGGCATTCCTGTGGTCTCTCATCGTGCAGAAAGGGATCAGAGAGAGGGTTTACAGCACCCTCGGGATAGAGGGATGGGGATAGAAGGGAGGTCTTCCCTCTAGAGCAGAGGGAGATCGTGGTGCGTACCTACAGTCAGGCGGGTGCGCAGAAGAACTGTTTACTCGGAGTGAAACAGGGAACTTTGAGGCAGACTGTATTGTATTATATTGTTAGGGAGAAACATCACACTGAATGGTAGAGGGAATCTACAGCAGAAAGCTAAAGAGCAGGCAGAGCTTAATATAGGGCTTACTTTAGGACGTTTGCTTTTAGTGAAGCTCCTTTTTGGGAACTGCGCCATTTCTTTTATTAAGAGCAGCTATCTTTTCAAGCAACTCAAGGACATTTGAGCTAATCTTTGCTTCTACATTTTATTTATTTGTATTAATAAAATTTAAGTGTTTGGTTTACACTAGTGTTTATGCGCTGCTTTAAAGAGGAGTCTGTTTGGAGACAAGTAAAGCAGGACACCAGTAGGGTGAATAGACTGGTTGTATACAGGCACCCATAAAGTTCCCAGTTGGACCATGGTGCTGGGCAGCTTGCTTCCTTTCTGCGCTGCTCTGTGGGGAGGTGAGAAGGGAAGGGCTGGGCTGAGTTGCCACAATCGTGGCAAAAGCAAAGCCAATGACTGAACAATGAGGCAGAATCAACCCAAGTCCAGCAGAAAGGAAAGAATAAACCTTAGGAACACAAGATGATCTTGAAGCCTTTGTTTGCCAGGAGTTGCCTGCTACATCGATTTGCTTACTTCAAAAAAACTGCAGTTCCAGGGGCTAGAAGGACAGCTCAAGGTATGAATTTCAGCTCCAGCTTCTGCCCTCTTTCCGCAACGTGGAGGAACGAGTCTTTGATTTGCAAGGACAGGCCTTTAAATGCCCAATGCACTGAGTGCTCATGCAATTACAAAGGCTGGATTATATAAACAACCCCCACTGTATTTCATTCTTTAGGTTCAATCTAGTAATCCAAACAAACCATACAAGGTTAATCCTGGCTAGATTTGCATCTAGCGTTGACTTGCTGAACTGAATTTTCCTGCTCCCAAGCTTGAACTGTCCCTCCAATGAGCCTCAGCTGACCAGAATACAGGTATCAATTCACTGTGTTCAACCGAGAGACAAACTTCAAGATAAAAGATCTATATGGATCTATACGGATCTATCCTTATTCACTTTTCTTCCAGTGAATTCAAAGCACCACAGGAAATAGAATCCACCATATATCAAAAGAAGAACGAGAGAGAAAGACAGATGGATATTTAGTCTGATGGCAAGACAGGCGTCAGAATTTTGCAATCTGGACTATATCAAGTCTTCTAAAGTCATTCAAGTCACAAGGATGAACACTTAAACTTGTAAAAAAAAAAAGATCCAACACATTTACACTTCCCATCTTCAAAGAACACAATTATTTCCTCCTCTACACTTCTCAGCATCTACTACAAGACACTGACATTTTCCAAAAAACCAAACACACCTGTAAAATTTGCCACAATCTTGGAGAGGAAAAAGATAGAAATTTATAGACAATGTTTTTGATTTTCACCTGTTGCAATAATCCATTTAACAAGGGCAGGTGAAATATGTATAAAAAACTAACTTTTTTTTTAATAGCTGAGTGTCTTGAAAGGATTTCAGTAATATGGGGAAAAAAACAGAAATACTGCTACCAGAATTGAAGTCATCTCTGCCGTCCCAGCCACTGCCTCGGGATTCCCGCGGACCGCCGCCCATGCCTAAAAAGGAAGTCACATGACAAGCATGGGTCAATAGGGAAGGTGGGAAGGCCTGAAGGTTCCTCTTCCAGTGTGGGGAAATTCCAAAGCTGTTTCAGCCTCTTATTCTCAGATTGCCAACAAATAGTAATCCGGAGGAGGATGGGTCTGGAAACTGGATATTGAGAAAGTACCACACATTAACCTGCAAAGGTGGGGCACTTCCTGAACTCAAATGGATGAACGTGAGGAAGAAGCGGACCATTTACCTGGTTCTTCATCTTCAATTAAAATGGCTTCCCTTTGGAGCGGTGTTGGAAAGTGGTGGGTTTTCTACAACAACACTTATATAACTCTGACAACCGCTGCTCTGGTTGGCATCATTCGGCTTTGAGACCAACACTGTTACTCAAGCTATGAAGCTAAGAGTTAAGCAAGCCCCAAGGTATCTGACCAAATCACAACACAAGCAAGTTGCATTTCTGTTTGATCAACAACTCCATTAACTTACAAACCACACATTTGAAAAATATTAGCAACCACATTAATCCTGAGTTTTTCTTTGAGGAATTACTATTGGTAGCACAATGGAGGTTATGAACCCTACAAACAGGCATATTGGTATATATTGTGGTATTTTGTGTAGTAAGAACATATTGGTCTGTTCTGCTACCACGGCCAAGAAAGGCAAGGTCACTTCTCATTTTGTAAAGTGCCAAGACACCGGTACACTTAAAATATGGGAAAATGTGAACTCTGCCCCCTTCTTGCCCTTCCTCAAGAAAGCTGAGAAGGCAGAAACATTCCTTGCAATCTGGTTCAAATCTAAAATCTGGCATCAAGTTATTTATGAATTCACTTAGAAAAAGAACTTAGTATTGGTCACATGCACGCGAGTGTGCTGGGCAAACAAATGAGCTTTAATCAGAAGTGACTTTAGGGCCACTGGACCATAAACGATCTAAATTATTCCATACTGGTCACTGATCTGACAAGACAGGCTCCCTATAAAGCTATCCTACATCCTTTTTTGGGAGGAAGGATATCAAGAAGGAATTATTAGAAACAACAGGACAAAACTGCAAGGTAAAGAGTCAATATTAGATGGGTTAGTGAATTCAACATTAAGCAGGAGGTTGGACTCAATGGCCTTGGAGGTCCCCATTATGGTTCTAAGAGTCTATGAAAAAGTTTTCAGGCGCTTGGGCCTAGCGATTGGAGCCTCTGCCATAAAACAGATAGAAAAAACTCCCATTTCATAGATGCTCTCTGTTTAGGAAAAGGGTTCATTGCATTTTTAAAAAATCACTTGCACATGCATTAGCCCTGAGCAGGGTTTGGGAAGCATGGATTTCTCACATTCGGCTTCATGCCTTCTCTGCTTCTGGCATGCTCCTACTGCCAGAGAAGCAGTCTACACGCACAAAGTCACCACTAAGAAGCCACTGTCATATTTCCACCTGTCCCAGGAGAGTAAATCTCCACTCAAGAAATTTTCACTGACGAACTGACAAAATGTGTGATAGGCGTGGTGAAACTGGAATAGGGACTTGAGATATTCCTTCCAAGGTATGCAGGAAGAAAAATAGGATTAAACTGAATTTAACACAATAGATAATCCGAGGGGGCCTCCTTTTACTTCAGGTGTCCCATCTGGGGCAAGAACATCTGCCTAATTTCTCTGCATACATTACAAAATTACTGAAAGAAATTAATCTGCCAAGAATTATCAAACACAACACAACCATTTGATTCTTTCTTTGCAATTTGGTTAGTCTACATAGGTCCTTGGTCAGTATCCAAACCTAATCATTTTTTTTTCTTGTGATAAAGTACTGAAAAATATTTTTCAGCACTGTGTTGTAGTTTAATTTCAGGGATGTTCAACTGTGGTCTTCCCAATGTTCTTAAACTACAACTCCCAGCATTCTGTGCCAGGGTCATTCAGAAATGACCGGAAGGCTACAACTGAGCATCCTATTAAGATTTAAAATCAGTATCATCATCAGAACATTTTTTTTTAAAAAAGCTTTTTTATTTTAGCTATTTTGGATTCGCTACTCAATGAACAGGAAACTCTTCAAGCCGTCTTAAGAGAGATGTGAATCTCCCAAGAAGCGTAATGTATCTTGTTCCTTGTGTTTGGTTTCTAGATTTAAGTGCACTTTGTATTACACTATATATTGACATTGTGTTTTGCTTTCAGTTTAACAACCTATTTGTCTTTTGCTAATGGCTTGTGAACAAATCAACTGATGGTGATGAATTCTTTAAGCTCAGAACTTCTACAGTGTCATAAAATCAGAGACAAGTGCCTAAATTTATGTTCTTTTTTAGACCTATATTCTGCCTTTCATTTATCATAAAATAAAAGATGTCCTGAAAGTACGGTTTCCAGCAGGTTTTCCACCCAGGCACTAATTACATGTAGAGGCTAAGGGTGTACACGAATATTCGAAGGTATTTGAAATTCGATCGAATTCATCCAAATTTCGACATTCGAATTTGAACCAAATGTCCATAAATTCAAACGTAAACATTCAAACCAATTTTGAATTTTTGGATCTACTGGTTTGAATTATTTGGGCATTCATATGTGTACGGGTTCGTACACTATGTGTACTTGCAGATACACATCTTTCCTGCACCCATATGCACTTTTACGGATCTGTAAGGGACGAAAATGGGTTGCATACAGGATATCTACGGATGCATCTGGACATGTACAGATGTGAACGGGATGCATAATGATGCGTATGGGCACATATGAATGTCACTGACATTCGTAAGTGCAAATTCAAATTGAAAATTCAAACAAATAGATTCAAACTTGCTTAATTCAAATTGAATTTGATTAAACTTGAATTTTAAAGATTCGAATCAAATTGAATTTTTGGATATTCAAATTGAATCTAAACCAAAAATTGCATTCATGCACACCTCTACTAGAGGCACATAATTTCAGCAAGGCAATGGCCTTAAAATATAGACTTCTGAGTTAGCTTCGGTTTCCTGGCCTTATGTGAGATTCAGCTCTGTGCTTCATAAACTGCGCCAAACTGTCTTTTACTTCCTGCAAATGGAATACTACCAATCTCCAATCTCCGACAGCAACAATGGGAACAGTTTTTAAGGTCTAAGAAATAGACTATCAGTTTTTCTATCTCCAGCCTGTTACATTTCAAATTTTGTTCTCCTTGACCTTCCAGAACCTCAGTAAATGATCTATACATCACACACATTGATAATCGGCTTAAATTTACTTTCAAAAAGCAGCCTATGAGATAAAAAATGACTGAAAGTGTTGTGCAACACACAGGCACATTTGTCTGAAGTGGAACTAACTCAAGCATTCTCGTTTCCGGCATGTCATTAACAATCATTGAAACATCACCTCTGTCATCTGGGCCACCACCTTTTCTGAAACCGAAACCACCTTTGTCTTGTTTCCGACCCTCAGCAATATCCACCCGGAGCGACCGGTCGCCCAACAGCTGTTCAAGAGGGAGAGGAAAAGATTTTAGACGGAGGCTACCATGCACTTCAGGTTTCATCCACAAAGTCATATACTTACAGCCCCATCGTACGTCAGAGCTTCTTTAAGTGACTCAATTTCATCAAATTCTACGTAACAAAATCCTGCAAGCAAGGGAAGAGAAAAATCACTCAGAATGTGTTGAATTATACCCAACATTGATACACAGCCTTTCAGATTAAGGAAACTAAAGAGCCAGACACAAAGGGTGTTTTTCCATCGCGCTCCTTCAATCCGGATCTAGGGAATGGGTACTTCCCTTAATCCGGATCTAGTAGATCCGGATTAAGGGAAGTACCCAATGTGTTTCCATGGGTGGTCTAGCACCCAAGAGCAATGGGCGCTAGCCTCCCTGCTGTGGAAACACCGGAGCACCCATCTGGAAATCTGGATCTGCCCATGAGGGGTCTGCCTGTCACCCCAGGTGTTTTGGGGGACAGGGGATGCAATCTCCAAAGTGGCTTCGAAGTCATTTTGAAGTCATTTCAAAGGCACTTCAAAGTCTGTGCAAAATAGCTCTGGAGCATCTTTGAAGTCTGTGCTGATCTTTGGAGTAAACTTTGAAGTGACTTTGAAATGACTTCCGCAGTTCACTCCAAAAATCAGCACAAACTTCAAAGATGCTCCGGAGCTATTTTGCACAGACATCGAAATGACTTCGAAGCTTAGGTTTTGGGGCTCCCCCCCCCAAGGGTGCGCCCTCCCCCTAGCCTCCTCTAGACCCCATTGCCAAACTAACGTGGAAACAGGCTCCCTTTAATCTGGATTTTCTGATTGAAGACCCCATTGTAGACCCCATTAATTGGGTCTACAGAAAATCTGGATTAAAGGCCTGAAAGTACCCATATGATCCAGATTTCCTGAGGCACAGTGGAAACAGATGTGTCTCTAATGGGTGCCGTGGTGGAAATGGGGTCATCCAGCTCTCACCCAAATGGGTCCTTAATGGGTGCTAAAATGGGTACTTAGTGACCGTGGAAAAACACCTAAAGAGACATATGTGGATTTGTATAGATCCCTTTATAGCACTACACAGCCATAAGAACATAAGGGGGCCCCTGCTGGATCAGTCCACAGCCCATCTTGTCCAGGTTCCTGTCTCACCAATCGCTTCTGAGCATCTCAAGCAGAAGAAAGAGGCAAAACCTTCATCTGCTTTCAAATCCCTGCAAATGGCCTTCAGAGATGCCCTGTGTGCATCTCCAACCTGGAAACGGTCCCTAGGCATCCATTCTATTAGCCATTGATACACCTGAATTTATCTAATACTTTCTGGTTGCTGTTACTACCTCTTCTGGCAGCAAATTCCTCAGACTGATGACCCTCTGGGAGAAAAAAATGCTCCCTCTTTTCTGATAGATAAATAGGAAAAGGTGTCCAATATGATGAAAGAAAGAAAAGGGGACCCTGTCCAACAAGGAATAATTAATGATATCCAAGCTGATCTCAATGGGAAGTTAAATTGCAGGCTAACCTAACCCTGGAAGGGGGTGGGGGTGGGTGGGAAGAGAATAAGTGGGGGACAAATAGTACTGTGCAGAAGTTTTGGGCAGGTGTGGAAAAAATGCTGCAAAGTAAGGATGCTTTAAAAAATAGACGCATTGATGGTTTATTTTGATCAGTTTACAAAATGCAAAGGGAAAGACCAACGAGGAATCTAAACCCAACCACTACTTGGCATGACCATCCTTTGCCTTCAAAACATCATCAGTTCTTCTAGGTATACTTAGACATAGTTTCTGAAGGAGTCGTTCTAAACACCTTGGAGAAGTTACCAAAGATGAGCCAGGTGAGCCAGTTTGGTCTAGTGCTTAGGAAGCTAAACTCTTATCTAGGAATATCAGGTTCAATTCTGCCCTCCCTCATAAGAACCTAATAGGAGCCCTGCTGGATCAGGCCACAGCCCATCTAGTCCAGCGTCCCGTTGCACACAGTGGCCCACCAAATGCTCATGGGCATCTCAAGCAGAGACAAGGACAAACCTTTTCCTGCTCTTGAATCCCAGTAAGTGGCCTTAGAAGTGTCCTGCTTTCCCCTCCCCCACCCCCAGCCTGAAAGATGCACCTAGGCATTCATTCTAGTAGCCACTGATACATCTGTCATCCATAAATTTGTCTAGCCCTTCCTTAAAGCCATCTAGACTGGTAGAAATAAATTTTCTCTATCCACCCATGAAGTTAGTTGGGTGACCTTGGGCTAGTCACAGCTCTCTTCTCAGCTCTCACAGCCCCACCTACCTCACAGAGTGTTCTGTTGTGGGGAGAAGAACAGAAGCTTTGTCAGCCGTTTGAGTCCCCTTAAGTGGGTGAGAAAAGTGTGGAAGAAAAGCCAACTCTGCTTCTTGCTCAGACCCTTCTGCCTCCTCACAGAATCCCAGACAGATTCGATGATGTTGGAATCAGCACATTGTGGGGGCCATAGCATCACTTCTCGGACTGTCTCTGTGGCATTTTTTCTACGCCTGCCTAAAACGTTTGCAGAGTACTGCTTGTATGTGGCATAATGTGAAATGGTGAAGGATGCATGTTTTCCATTGCACTGTATATTTAAGTTAATAAAGATATTGGAAACCACGACAAAAAAAGATGGAAGCCCCTACCTTTAAATTTGTCTGTCTCTTTGTCCCTGACAAGTCGCACACTTCTTATATTGAGACCTTTGAAGATGGCATCAATGTCACCTTGGACCGTGTTGAAAGGAAGGTTGCCAACGTAGGCGGTGAAGGGTGGCTCCGTTGGAAGCTCTTTCTGTTTGCGGGCACCGAGGCTGGAACTGCCACGCGACCTGCGAACAAGGAAAGGACAGCAGGTTAGGACAGATCGTATCCTGGGATTCAAGAGGAAGTCGGGAAATACTGCTTGGGAAATCCAGCTTGGGTGAAGCGTGTCTTCCCTCTCGATAGAAAACGAAGGAAGTTAGAATGGCTGACCTGGAGCACTTTGAGATATCTTCAGGACAGACTTTGGCACACATTTGGGGGGCTTCTTTTAAAACTGGACAGAGGTAAAGAGAGAGGATGAAGAGGCGTGACCCAAGCTGAGATCTTCAGGTATAGGGTGGGATAAAAATGCAAATCCATCAACAGATAAACAGCTTTCAGCAGATAAGTAAGAGAATGCATGCTGCGATATGACCCTATCATGGATTCTGTTGGCAAATTAATTTAACACCTTGACATATTACATAAAACTATCCACAGTTAGTCATGGCCTGGCAACTTCCAGACTGGATTACTGTAATACGCTCTACATGGGGCTGCCCTTGAAGACAGTTCAGAAGTTCGGTACAGAAGGAGGCTGCTAGACCGCTGGCTGGACACACATCAAGCCGGTCTTAAAAAGAGCTGCACTGGCTGCCAATTTGCTACTGAGTCCAACTCAAGGTGTTAATTTTAACCCATAAGGCTCTAAATTATTTGGGCCCCAAATAGCTAAAGGAACGCCTTCTTCCATACCAAGCTAGATACACCTTAATATCTGTTGAGGAGGCCCTCCTCGATGTACCACTGTCATTCTCAGCAAAAGGGTGGGCACTCAGGACAAAGCCTTCTCAGTGATGGCCCCCTGACTATGGAATAGTCTCCCCCTTGAAGTGCATCAGGCTCCCTCACTTTATATGTTCAGGAGGTCAGTGAAGATGAAACTCTTTGCCCTGGCCTTTGGCTAAATGAGGATATAGCTTTTCCTCCCCGCTTTTCAGTCATTTTTATTATTTTAATATGTTTATATTTGGTTGTAAACATTGTAACCCACCCTCAGACCTTTGGGTACAGGGTGAGATAAAAATGTAAATATTAAATCAATAAATAAAACGAGTAGAAGTGTAATATATCAAGGTATTCAATGAATGTCCAGAATCCTCATCAGCAGAGCGGAGGAAACTCTGTAACTCCAGACAAGTTGAAGTATAGATGTATTTTTGTATGCAGTCCAAAAATGTAAGTCATTCTCGGGGGGGGGGGGGGGAATCTTTCGATACTGATGGCATGTAGGGATCAAAACAGATGAAATCCAAAAGAAGTTCACTATTCACAAGCCACCTAATTTTCCCCTCGTACCAGTGGGGGTTAATGGTAGCACCCGTAAATGAAGAACATAATTTATCAACTCACTTAAGAGTACATGTATCATATCATAACCCCAAAAGGTATTTAAAATGGCAAGGTAGGCCAGCCAGCTGGCTCTGTCAATTGGAGTTCTTGCTCTCAGTTCCCTGCAAACCTCTTCCCTCATAACGTCAGAGGTCTCTCTCGTATACTTGGAAAACAGACAACCAGAAGACTGGTTTCAACATCCTGGTGGACTCCTCCACTTTCACAAAACCTCTGACCTAATAATTTCCAGAGCACCAAACACCAAGATTTCCGAGTTAGCGGAAGGGCAGCCATGACAGGAACGTCTGAGTTTGACACCTCCGAAGCCTGAGCAATTTTTATCTTGAATAAGAAAGGTGTGAGTCATTAACCCTCGACTTGACAGGCAGCTGTTAGGGCCACCTCCAGGGAAACAGAGCATTTCAAGAACTGCGGCAGCAGCAATTACCTCAACTACAGCAGTCAACCTCTCTTACTCAATGTTACAAAGATTTTTGTCACCTGCTATTTTGAAGACGCCTGGGAAAAAAAAAGGAACACCGGTGAATGGATGCTGAAGCCACAATGCTGCGTCTGCAGTGAACAGCAACAAACCAAAGTTCACCACAAATGTTCCTCAAGGAGATTGAGACTGGGCTTCCTAATTCATAGGAACATAAGAGGAGCCCTGCCTCTTCCTCCAATCCAGAAGCACAACCTAGGGCCTATTTGCACTTGGCCTTTTTCTGGAGTATATCTCAGGATAGGGGTGTGTGGCCCACATGCTAATGCAGAGTCTGGTGGGCCTCACCTGGGACCTGCTGTAACCTGCACTAGCATGTGGACAGCAGGCCCCTATCCTAGGATATATTCCAGAATAAAGCCAAGTGCAAACAGGCCCTAGACATCCACTCTAGTAGCCACTGATACACCTGTCCTCCATTAATTAAGATCAGGCCACAGCTCAATCTAGTCCAGCATCTAGTCTCACACAGTGACCTACCAATTACTTCTGGGCATCTCAAGCAGAAAACAAAGGGAAACCCTTCACCTTTTCTAGAGTCCCTGCAAATGACCTGGAATGAAGCATCTAGGTATCCTTTCTAGTAAGCCCAAATACACCCGTCCTCCATAAAGTAATCTATAAGAATATAAGGAAAGGCCTGCTAGACCAGACCACAGTCCATCTAGTCCAGCATTGCTTCATTTGCTACTTATTTATTTATTTGTATTTCTATCCCACCCTATACCCGGAGGTCTCAGGCCAGGTTACAACATTATATTAATCTTAGACAGATCCCTGCCCTCAGGCTTAAAGTCTAAAGAGACAAGATCCAAAAGGAAAATGGTATGGGAAGGAACAGGGATACTCTTAATGGTAATAATAATACATACAAATCAAAATGAGGTTCTTAAAGATCTTAACTTGACCAGATATGAAACAGTTAAAAACCTTTAAAGATGTATTGAGAAAAAAAACAGGTCTTTAAAAACATATTTGTCACTCCCAAAAGGAGAAAACTTTAGGTAAAAATAAAAACCCTATGCTGCATAGATAATGCGGATAGTTTGTTATCTGGCCAACAGCAAAAAGCAGGTACTTAAGGTCCTCAGTTCCAATTCTTCAGTTCATTTCTTATTGCTGGAATTTTCATATTCTCTTTATTTCAAATTATCTGGGCATCCCAAGCATCTGGAGATGGTACCTGGGAGGTAGGTACTTAAATACCTGGAAGCCAATCTTTCTCAGGGAAACTCACAGCAAGCTTGGCTCTAGAAAGAAAGTGAGAGTTCACCTTAGCTTACCTTTCTCCTTCCTAAAGCCAGGTGTGACAGGTTGCATGCTACTGTGCTGTTCTGACACTGGATTTCAAGCCTTGCAGGTATGACCTGTGGGCATATTACTGCTATCTTGCAATTACCACTTCCAAAGTGACGTGGGTATTCAGGATTCACAGACAGACAAGCTAAAGCAATGGCATGCGCTGCTGTTAGGTGAGGAAACTCAACCTAAATCACAAAGGTGTTAAACTTCTTGGACCTAAGAAAGGGTTTCTAAAACTATTCATTTCCTTGAGCCACTTGAGAAATTCCACGGGTCTCTAAAAATGAACATGGTGTTTCCTTCAAGTCAAGCTCAGATCTTGGTAACTGCATGTTCTGTTGTTTCCTTGCAGTGGTAACCAGCCACTGCTTTCTGTAATCCCCCCCACACACACACACACACTTCCCACTCCATATTGCAGCCTTGGGATTTTTCCAGGTGTCTGTTCATCCAAGTGGTAGGCACCTCCAAACTACGGCTTGGGCCCTGGGCATCTGAAGGAGCGCCTTCTCCCATATTGACCTGCCCGTACACTGAGATCTCAAGGAGAGGGCCTTCTTGTAGTTCCTTCTTTTGCTATATGAGGCACAGGGACATACAAGAGGGCCTTCTCTGTGGTAGCCCCTCAGAAATGGCCTTGAACAGCCTCCCTCCTGAGGTTCGCCAGGCGCCTACATTGTATACTTTTCGGTGCCTGGTGAAAACATATCTTTTCAACCAGGCTTTTGCCATCTAAATACCTTCCTCAGGGTGCTGTCCTGTTAGGGAGGGGTGGTGGATGTGGGAGGGAAGGAGGGGGTGATACTTTTAATTATGTTTTTTTTCCTTTTAAAATGTTTTATTCTTATTGTAAGCTGCCCTGGGACCATTTGGTGAAGGGCGGGATATAAATTTATTAAATAAACAATCATTAAATTGCATCTCCTCTTAAAGTTAAGGAAGGTGGGAGCTAATTTCTACTTGTGTTAAGAGACCACCAAGAAACTCTAGGCCACAGACAAAACTGCAGGTTTTTTGGTGCCGTATTTTGTTTCCTATGTTACTTGTTAGAGCAACTGGCTACATTTGCATGAGTTGACAGAGCACTTCTTCCTCCTGTCATGCAAGGAAGGAGGTGTGCGGTCATAATTCATTGAGATGTCCGGATTCAGAACTGGGGGTCTGTTCACCCTAACAAATTGCCAACATTAACCAGCCTTATACCATGATTTGCTTAGCAACTGCGGTTTATGAGAGCAAAACTGCCTATTAAGATCTCATGTTAAATTATAGACACTCTGCATGTTCCAAAGAGTGCTCTGGCAGCTGGTACCTAGGATGGCTCATGAAACCACAGCTCAATGTGTAGGTGCAGGAAAAAAGGGGGAATCCACCCCTGTTCCCCTCTCAATCTAGGTGACTTTTCTTCCTTACCAGCAAAGACAAAATCTTATGCCGATCTTTCATAAGCTTATTAGAAAAAAATAATTATAACACACCCTATTTCTACTCAATGGACCAAGGAACAAATTTCCACCCCAAATTGTTTAACAACTCTGATTAAAGTGAAACAGGAATGCATAATAGCAAAACAAGGTCTCAGGAAATCATGCTCTACTAAAACCACAAAAGTTGGGTTAAAATTGACTGAATTCCTGCTGTTGGACTAAATTTTATGCTTTTTCCCTTTCCACTAAGCTTCAGACTGTGACAGGATAGAAAGCAATTCTTTTTCTTACATAAATATCTGAAAATCCCATATAGGGATATTATAGGTCTATTTATTCTAAGCCTTTTAAAAAAAGATTTACAATATGAACTTCCACATCAACCAAATATTTCCCCCTTAAACTGCTCCTTGATTGGCTTCACGTATAAAAAGGTGATTTTTATCTTATCTCTTCCCATATCGTAAATTTTAAATCACGCCCTCGCCATTGGATGTTTGGTTTCCCATGCAAGAAGGTCCTAAGGGTATCCCAAATTCCACAAAAAGGATCACAATAAAAGCCATCACCTTAAAAAAAAATGGGTAGGTGAAGAGTGGACATGACAGATTAAAATTTATTTTCTCCTATTTCAGAATCTTTTGGCAACCAATAAAGCTCAATTGTGGATGAGTTTAATCGTCACGTCAACTTGAGGAATTGCTATGGAAAGATGTAATGAAAGGCACCAACATACATGGGTTTAAATGGAAATCAACAGGAATGGTCATCAATGGTTAATTTTGAAAGATATAGGTCGGCCAGACACAGAAGCAGCATTGGTCCAAAGACAGCTGTTTTATACATGGTCCAATAGGCAGACACAGGAAACAGCATTTGTTACCCATTACTTCATTTACTTTCCCCTAAGATCTTTTATTTTTCAAGCCCGCTACTTTCCTAGATGCCATTCAGTCCCTGCAAAAAAAAGCCAGATTATTCTCCTTATCAATTCCTAGACCTTTCTCTTAGGTTGTATAGCCTCTCTTTTGAAGGTTATTAACATCTGTCACAGTCTGCATGTCTTCCCCTTCCCTCAACTGTCAGAATGTTTTTAAAAAATCAGCTCTGAGAGTCTTTAGATAAGCATTATTCACAGCTCAGTTTTTCACTCCTTTCCTATGCTCCTACTACAACAAAGAAAATAGCTGCTCCTCCTCTCATAAAACCATGATTATTGTTACTCTTATTGTTAACATTTTTACCCCACACTTCAGACACAAGACCAAAGCACCCTACAATCACTTCACACTAAAATAATCACTGAAAACACTGAAAAGAAAAAAGGATGCTAGAAGGACTAAGTTGCCAGGCAATCTCATTACATTTTAGCAAAATATAAATTCAGAAAACAGTTGTTTTCCAACTAATAAAAGGAAATCAAATCATTTTAAAAAAATCAATTTTAACAAGGGCTTAACAAAGCCTACCCCTTACACATACTTTATCCACTCTCAAGAGAATACCTAGTCCTGGAAATTTCATGAGAAGTCTTTTCTGCACTGGACTTTATTCTGAATTATATCCCAGAATAGGGACTTCCCACTTGCATATCCTGCACGGGCATGTGGATGTGAGGCCACTATTCCCAGACAGAAATGGAATACAATCCAGAGCAGAAAGGGCCAAAAGGTACTTAAAGAGAAGGAGTGTCTGAGACTTAGTGGCAGAGTAACTCTATGGGAAAAAGAGACTTTGTCCTATCTTTCTGGATGAAGGCAACAGCCCTGGCCTAACAGCTGAAAACAGTAACAACAAACATTTAGTCAGTTACTTAAGATATGGCTGGATATTTTACTGGCATTCGTATTCTTCAGTTTAGATTACTGTGGCCCAAAGACCAGAAATACACATATAAGGATATAAGGGAGCAGCTGTCCCATTGTCTTGACCCGCCTGTGGATTCGTCATCCATCTTTGCTGTCACACTTGCCAATCCACAATATCTATCTGCCTTCCACCAGCACCGAAGAAGCAGCCCAGTAGTCAAACACACACACACACACTCCCTACCCTGATCCCAAGACCCTGCTTAGCCTGATTTTTGATGCTTGTTTCTCTGTGAGCCAGTTTGGTCTTGTGGTTAGAGGGCAGGACTGATATCTCTCCGTCATGGAGTTTGATTCCGCACCCCTCTATGAAGCCAGCTGGGTGACCTTGGGCTAGTCACAGCTCTCCTCTGAGCTCTCACAGCCCCACCTACCTCAAAGGGTGTCTGCTGTGTGTCGGGGGGGGGGGAGAGAACTGAAGGTTTGTCAGCAGCTTTGAGTCCCCTTAAATGGGTGAGAAAAGAGGGGTAGAAATGCCAACTCCTCTTCTTCTGACTGGCTGAACTGACATGACACCCAGCCAGCCAGCCAGCATTCCAACACGATCTTCCCTCTCTTTCCCTCGCCAGGGCTGGACTAGAGGACTTTGGGAATCCCCCTTCCAATGCCACAACCCCCCAAAGCTCCACGATTTCTTCCCTACATCCCCCACATCTAAGGCCTCATAGCCCCTGCCCTTAAACTCTCACTGGGCTTCCTTCCAAGCAGGGTCTCTCTTCTCTTCTCCTCCCCCCCCATGCCATAAGGGATCTCCCCTCACGGTGCCCCCCCAGGCCTAGAGGCCCACCCCACTAGTCCCCCCCAGAGACGTCTTCCGCCGGCCCTCGGGACCCCCCTCCCCAGCATCTCCCCCCTACACGCAGACACCCCTCTCCGATCCCTCTCCGATCCCTCCCCGCCCCACACAAGCCCCCCTCACGCCCCCCAATACCACGTGATTTCCCCTCAGGTTCTTCCCCCCCACCACACCGGCATCACAATCCCCCCTCCCGGCGCCCCCCCGGCCTGCCTGCCTGCCGCGCGTCCCCCCGCCCGGCCCCGCCATCCGCACTGACCCGCGGCCGCCCCCAAAGCTGCTGTAGGCCCGGTCGTCATAAGCGTCGAAGTCCGCCATTGCTGCTCCTGCTGCCGCCGCCGCCGCCTCAGCCTCCCTGGAGCGCGAGCGAGCGCCGCAGGACCCCTCGCGTTTTATATAGGGGGCCTAGCCCGCGGGGCTGGCCGCGGCGCTGCCTGAAGCTAGGGCTCACTCTGCGCTTGCGCAGTGGTAGACGGGCTGCCCTCCGCGGCGCCTGACGGGGAGAGAAGGAGTGAGAGGAGGAGAGGCGGGAGGAGAGAAAAGGTTTTCCTGAGGAGGCGCGGACGGGTCTGGGGGGGCGTTATCGGGAGGCAGGGCGCGAGGCTGAGGCGGGGTCCTCCTTAACCATGGTAACCTTTGGCTGGGCTCGTGCTTCCCCTCAGGAAGGGCCGAAAAGCCTGTTCTTTCACTCTGGAACAACACTTACCATCATCCCCTGCCCTTACCCAGACTGTCCGGGGTTCATGGGAGTTGTAGGAAATCAGCCTCTGGAAGCGCAGGGCTCGGCCGGCGCTGTCTTAGTACGTGCTCGTGAGGGGGAGGCGGGGAAGTGGCTTGGAGGCGGTAGCAGCTCCCATCCCATCTCAAACAAACAGAAAAAAAGTCCCCATTCAAACCTGTCAGTCCCACATAGGGAATGCCTGGGTAAAGAGATTCTTAATAAGTGCTTAAATCCTGGTAGAGTGGAGACGGTTCCTAAAGATAGGGGCTACCACTGAAAAGGCCCTGCTACAGTAAAAGGAGCTCATTGGTGACACTGAATACCCAAGGGAGGCAGCGGTGGACCCCGTCACTGGATGAGGTCAAGCGGTTCCTCTCCCCACACAGACACACAAATGGCTGGACAATATTTTGACGATATTTTGATATAGCTCTGATTAAGGCTTCAAAATCAAAACCTCTCCCAATGCTTTATGACATTTAATAATACTTGAGGTTCTGTGACATGATGTATTATAATTCTAACTTATGATATGCAAGACCCCATCTTCCCACAAACATGTTTGGTCTAGCGGTTAGGGAGCCGGACTCTTATCTGGGAATACCGGGTTCGATTCCACACTCCCCACAAAGGCAGCTGGGTGACCTTGGGCTAGCCACATCTCTCTCCTGAGCTCTCACAGCCCCACCTACCTCACAGGGTGTCTGTTGTGGGGAGAACAGAAGCTTTGTCGCCGCTTTGAGTCCCCTTAAATGGGTGAGAAAAGCGGGGTAAAAAGGCCAACTCTTCTTCTTTCACTGCAAATTTGAGTCACATGTCTTATCTAGCTCTGGGAATGGCAAACTGAGAAAGAACCATTGATTGTACTAATCCTCAGTTATCTATACTTTTGCTATCTACATTTCCACTTGCAAGGTCTATATCTGTTATCCCGTCAACCTGGGCCCTTTCTGCACTTGGCATTATTCTGGAATATATCTGAGGATAAAGGTCTGTTGTCTCCATGCTAATAAAGACTACGGCAGGCCTCAGATGGGGCTTGCCACAGTCTGTTAGATTCATAGATATATAGCAGAGATTGCACAAGGCAAAGATCACAGCAGATAACGTATGGGTCTGGTGTTCACAGGCACAGGAACAGACACGTTGATTTGTGCCAAATAGGACGGCTTTTATTAGCCTCATGGTTACAGTATAATAACTGGCTAAATGCATTGCAGGTTACACGAGTGAGCATATGAAAATAAAATACATGTTCTACAACTTAACCACTAAGGCCCTATGTTCTACATCTTCAGGCAAGAATAAATACATGCACCTTCTGCGTGGCATTAGAAAAAACAAATATGAGTACTTGTGAGATAGCATGATATTTATTTATTTATTTATTTATTTACTTACTTATTTATTTATATTTCTATCCCACCCTATACCCGAAGGTCTCTGGGCGGGTAACAACCTTAAAATCCACCATCACTGAGTCTGGGCCCCATGTGTACATATTTGACCTATCCTGGACAGTATTGTTCTTCTCTGCAAAGTGGAGGCCTGGCTGAGATAACCACGCTGTTCCCACAGGAAAACAGAAACTTAGTTTTGTCTAGGTTACAGAAATAACACATCACCTGATCTTTACCAGAATGTTCCTGGTGAGACAGATTGAAGCACAAACGCTTCCTGTTCTAGAAATATTCCAACATAGTCTGCACTAGCATGAGGATAGCAGCCCTCTGTTCCAAGATATATTCTAGAATAAGCCAAAATGCAGAGAAGTCCCTGATACACAAATAATTTTTTTCAGTTAAAGGTTGTGGTTGTTACTGACCTGCAACAAAAGGTCAGTCTCCCCAATGGATCTATGCCTATCTTTGCTATACTTTCAATAGCTCCTCAATGTATTTTGGGACAATATGTGTTTCTAATCAAGACCCACTGAGCTGAGCACCTAGGTGCATACAAGCTCTCTTGGATCTAAAACTTCCTGACCCATGTAAGGTAACAGGAGCCAGCGTTAATGAAAAGAGTCTTTTCAGTTGTGGCCCCCCCATCTCTGGAACTGCAGATGAGATCTGGCAGCTTCGTTGCTGTTAATATTAAAAACACACCTTTGTATATGTGTTGAGATTATCTAGATAAAATATTGATGTAGAAGAGACTGCATTCGGCAGTTGGCACAGCGTAACATGGTTCTTCCTCTGCAGACACAATCAGAACAGTGGAGACATGATGCATTCCAAGCAGAAGATACTTTATTCATAATGAGTGCAAGTAAGAAACTACATAAATGTGTGAATACATTGGTTGCATGCATATGTGAAATAAATGCAGGTATTATACAACTTAATCTAAGATGAATATATTGATACAGCTAACCACCTCTTGGCTGTTAGAAGCCCAGCATAACTCAGCCTAACTGGCTACATAACTGCAGCGTAGTCTAACATAATTGCTGCCTAACTTAACATGCTCAGAGCCTAGGTTAACATGATAGAAGCTTAGGTTAACATAATTGGAGCAGTAATAAAATGGATGCATAGAAGCAAATTATACCTGTATGAGACTCATGACATCAATAGGAAGAAGGCTGGGTTACTGTATGCCCATAAATGGTTGACCCGATAGTTATAGGTAAACAGTGAGGATTCTCATGGTTCTAGCATGTTCTCACACAGAAATAGCATTGTTATGTCTTTATAGCTAAGCGTGATAAGCAGGTGGTGCTTACTGCTTCTTGCTGTTCTGCAAAGCTAAGCAGAAGACCATGGGGTTATGGCAGGCCGAAGAAACAAGGCACACTTTCTGGAAACTTCCAGATCAGCACAATATTATGTCTATAAACTAATGGGGTCTGAGCTTTCTGCAACACACCAGGAAAGGGATCTCGGGGTTTTTTTGGTGGACAGTTCAATGAAGGTGTCAACCCAGTGCGCGGCAGCAGCGAAAAAAGCTAATTCAGTGCTGGGAATAATTAGGAAGGGAATAGAAAATAAGTCAGCAAGTGTCATTTTGCCTCTTTATAAATCTATGGTGAGGCCACATTTGGTATATTGTGTACAATTCTGGTCACCACACCTCAAAAAGGACATTGTGGAACCAGAGAAGGTGCAGAAAAGGGCAACCAGAATGATTAAGGGTCTGGAACAAAATCCCTTACGAAATCAGGCTGCAACGTCTAGGCCTCTTCAGTCTGGAGAGATGGCGTTTAAGAGGGGATCTGACTGAAGGATATAAAATTATGCACGGTATAGAAAAGGTGGATAGAGAAAATTTCTTTTCTCTATCGCACAACACTAGGACCAGGAGGCATCTATGAAGCTGATGGGTAGGAGAGTCAGATCCGACAAAGGGAAGTATTTCTTCACCCAAAGGGTCATCGGTTTATGGAATGTGCTGCCGGATTATTATTATGGATGACAGATGTATTAATGGCTACTAGAATGAATGCCTAGGTAGATCTTTCAGGCCGGGTGGTGGTGGTGTGGAAGCAGGACGCTTCTAAGGCCATTTGCTGGGATTCAAGAGCAGGAAAAGGTTTGTCCTTGTCTCTGCTTGAGATACCCATGAGCATTTGGCAGGCCACTGTGTGCGACAGGATGCTGGACTAGATGGGCTGTGGCCTGATCCAGCAGGGCCTCTCTTATGTTCTTAATACCTTTGGTAATGGTTGATAGGGTGACTGTGATAAATGACAATGGTTTTATTTCTGCATTTATCCCGTTTTATGTCTTACCTATAAACCGCGTCATCTTCATGATATCTGTGGTATACAGATTCAATAACCGAAACAATAATGCCATCAGGTCAATGTAGCTTTGTGTTGGAGCAGCAGGAGTTGAGAGAACATGCTAGTGCAAACAACAGCAATGTATCAATTGCCACTGTTATACACCTCCCAATATGTGAGAAAGTTGCCCTCTTTACCAGAATCTACTGCCAGAAGAGGTGGTGAAGGCAGCCAGCCTGGATAGTTTTGGGAATGGATTAGATACATTGATGGAGAGCAGGGGTATCAATAGCTATAAAAATGGATGCATAGGGACTCAGGTTGGAGAGACAAGCAGGAGGCATCTAAAGACCGTTTTCAGCAAGCTGAGAGCAGGAGAAGGTTTTATCTTTGTCTTCTTCCTGAGATGGTGGGCCACTGTGTGCGACAGGATGCTGGACTAGATGGGATGTGCATGAATTTTTGTTTGGGTTCTATTTCTATAGAATTGAATGCAAGAAAATGTGTATGAATAGGTCCCCTTCGAATGTGGTAGGGTTTGTACTCAATACGAATGTTCAGTCTCATACAAATGCATACAAGTAGCATACGGATCCTATATACAAATAAATATGAATAGCATACAGATCCTATATACGAATGCATACAAATAGCATACAAATCCCATATGAAGCTTCACACAAATTTATCAAAACATTCTATTCAAATCTGGCTGAACTTTGAATGTTCCAAATATTTGTCCACATCCCTAGCCATGGCCCAATCAACAGGACTCCTCTTACGGTCTTATGTTCTGCCTAGCTTTGGCTGAAGAGGTAGCTTCTTAGCCCCTGTGATTTTATTAGTGGTTGTCATAGACTTGAATTTTAGCAGTATTTGTGTCTGACTTACTGTAACTTGTCCACAGATCTTGATGTTATAGGGGTTGATGGAAATGATAGTAAACAAACACATCTTTGTACTCTGATTATGTTTTGGTTTAGGCTGCACATGTTGAGCGACTGTAACTAAATTCCTCATAACTGCATGAGTCAAATTGAGTGTTTCTGCAGGGAAAACAGATGATTTACATCAACTGAATTAAATTCAGATATGTTTCTGGGCAATAGTTTAACAACAGTTCAAGGAAATAGAAATATGCCTTTTAAAGTGCTATTATTTTTAATATACAATCAAGAGTTTGCCTGGTTTTGTATTTCCTGTGTGTGTTTACAAAGAGATTTGGTCATCTTCTGTTGAAAACTAAGTATGTATTTTTAAACATAACATAAATGGATGGGTCTCATTCTTTCTTAAAACTTTTTTTATGCATACATTTTAAGCTGCCAATTTTTCCAGTCCTGAATTAGACCTTTCAATGACACCATCTAAGCCTTTTCAGCCTTGAAAGGTGGGGGGACCTGGATGAAGTATATACAATCATGCATGTAATAGAAAAAGTGAACATAAGAAAATTCTTTTCTTTTGTCCCACAACGTTAGAACCAGGGGGGCCTGTATAAGGCTGATGGGCAGGAGAGTCGGATCAGACAAGGGGAAGGATTTCTTCTCCCAGAGGGTCATCAGTTTATGGAATTTGCTGCCAGAAGAGGTGGTAACAGCTACCAGCCTAGATGGCTTTAAGGAAGGGCTAGACAAATGTATGGATGACAGATGTATCAATGGCTACTAGAATGGATGCCTAAGTACATCTTTCAGGCTGGAGGGACAAGCAGGATACCTGTAAGGCCATTTACAGGGATTGGAGAGCAGGAAAAGGTTTTGCTCTTGACTTCTGCTTGAGATGCCCAGAATTAATTGGTGAGACAGGATGTGGCATTAGATGAGCTGTGGCCTGATCCAGCAGGACTCTTCTTACGTTCCTTTTCAGGGTAGAGAGAAACAACATTTTTTATTTCCAATCCAAAAATAACAGTGCGTGTTTGTCTCACTGGTGTTTATCTGGCTTTCCCTTGCAGTGCCTGGAGTCTCCACGCGAGGCGCCCTCCGGAGGATTTGAAAGCAAAGGCGCAGCCCCTCTTGCCAGCGGACTCGGTGGCCTCGCAACCCGGAAGCGGGGCACCCACGTGCGTCTCGGCAGCTTGAGAGCCGCTGGCGCGGGGCTCTCACGCGTGTGCTCCATCGGTGCTGCGCCGCTGCAGTCCCCAGCATGGCTGGCGATAGCAGCAACGCCGGGGACCCTGCAGGCGAGGGTCTCGGCCCGACCTCCCTCTCGCACCCCGCCAGGCTCCTGGGGCAGAACCGGCAGTTTCTGGATTTTTTCTGGGACATCGCTAAGCCCGACCAGGAGATCCGCTTGAAGGCCACCGAGGGGCTTTTGGGCTACTTGCGAGAAAACCAGAAAGTAAGGAACTTTAAAGTGGGGTGGGGTGGGGTGGGGTGGGGTCACGTTCGTCTGAAGGGCTGCGTTCACATCTAAGTCTTAAAACGGCTTCAGTCCACTTTTGGAGTGAGAGGACACATCAGTCGACCTCTTGTGTCGACCTGTTTTCTTCTGGTATAAAAACTCCTTTGGGTTAGCTGAAACCGTAGGAGAGATATTCCATTCCATTCCATTCCATTTTTTATTTATTTATATACTGCCTTTCCAAAATAAACTTTTACCCAAGGCGGTTTACAACAAATGGAAACAAAATACAAAGCAAAATACAGTCATTACATCAAATTTAATCAACAACTTAAATCAAAGACAATGCATCTCAAACACATTTGAAGTTAATTTCAAAATAGCCTTAGCAATCACCAGGTTTTAGGAGATAAAGGCAGCAATCTTATATATTAAGAGTTCAATGTATTTATATATTTGTAGTTCAAACTCAATCTGACATCTTGATTATTTTCATCTTGGTTCCTAAATCATATCTGTTTTATATCGTGTGTCCATCTACACCTCTTAATCTGGTTTCAGTCCACTTTTGGAGTGAGGACACAACAGGGAAATGTCAAGCTGTTTTCTTTCAGCATTGTCTAACTCAGAAAATCTATGTTTGGATTAGACAAAGTGGAAAGAACATGACTGTTCACTTTGCTGATGTGGTTAGGGAGCCAGACTCTTATGTGGGAATACTGAGTTCGACTCCCCCTTCCCCATGAAGCCAGCTGGGTGACCTTGGGCTAGTCACAGCTCTCCTCTGAGCTCTCACAGCCTCACCTACCTCACAAGGTGCTCTGTTGTGGGGAGAAGAATAGAAAAGCTTTGTCAGCCGCTTTGAGTCCCCTTAAAGGGTGAGAAAAGTGGGGTAGAAAAACCAACTCTTCTTCTTCTTCTTGTCCCCTGAAAGTGGACTGGAGCTGGATTAACGTTTAGGCATGAACAAAGGAGAAGGTGTGAATTCCCACCCCCATCCCCAGGTTTGGGAAAATTCACTTTTGGGGACCAGATCTTGACCTATTTGACTTCATTGCTTTTGCAAAGATAGATAACTTCATTCTAATCTTAGCCTCCAGTTCTATCTAGAGTTTTCTTAGGAGGAAGCCGTTTGTTTGCTTAGTCCAATTAACATCTGATACAGTATTTATATTCTCATTTTAAAAATATTTCATTGCACTTTTATACTTTTAAAGAACATCTGTAACAAAATGAAGAATGGAAACAAGTCGCATCAGTGTTGCTCATACACACACCTGCTGCTTGTTTTGATATATTCTGGAAAAAGTAGTTTTGACATACTTGTTTTAGGAATGTGCACGAATATTCAAAGACGTTCGAAATTTGATCGAATTTGTTCAAATTTTGACATTCAAATTCGAATCAAATGTCCATAAATTCGAATTTAAACATTCAAGTGAATTTTAAATTTTGAATCTATTTGTTAGAATTATCCGGACATTCGTATGTGTACGGGTTCGTACATGATGCGTACTTGTACATACACATCTTTCCTGCATCTGTACGCGTTTGTATGAATCCGTACGGGATGAAAATGGGTTGCATATGGGATAACTACGGAATGCATATGGATGTGTACGGATGTGTACAGGTTGCGAAATGATGCGTATGGGCCCATATGAATAGTGTTGACATTCGTAAGTGCAAATTCGAATAGAAAATTTGAATGAACAGATTTCAATTTGCTTAGTTTGAATTTTAAAGATTCCATTTGAATAGAATTTTTGGATATTCAATTGGAATCGAATCCCCAAAACTGCATCCACGGACACCCCCATTTGTACTTCTCTCGAAGAATTCAGGAGAGTATGGATCATCTTCTATTTTATCTTCACAACAACCTGGTGTGGTAAGGTAAGCTGAGAGGAAGAGTCAGGCTTAAGCTTGCCCAGGGAGTTTTCTGGATGAAGGAGGAATTCGAACCAAGGGTGCCTTTACCTTAGCCCACCAAATGTCTCTGAACTCTCGCTCCCATAATTCCATTCCAGCCTGGCCTTTATGTTATTCTTGTTACAAGTAGAGGAGTTGGAGTCACAGTTCATAGCCCTGAGCTCCTGCCACATAGGATGAGCCAGGCGGAGGGAGGCTAGAACAAGATAATCCGAGCTTATACCTGTCCACATTGGGATCCAGTTGGTCCTAGACCAGGTGGGCAAAGCTGAGCCTCCAGCTCATGATGTTTCCCCCATCTAGAGTGAATGAATGAATAAAACTTTATTGATTAGTCACTTGACCATATCAAATTTCAGGCATACAAAAATAAAACCATACAAGAATAAAACCAAGTCTGTGTATATATCGTCATTACTTATCCTCATCACCCTTACAAGGCACTCCATTAAGCTCAATGAATGATTTCCTAAGTCAGGCTGCCTTAACCAAATACAAAGCTACCTTGTATGTTACCTGAGCATTCTCTCCCTGCAAGAGGTAAGTCACTTTATGCTCTGTATTCCAGTAAGCCATATTTTGCCGGAGGGGATCCAGACATGTTGTTCTTATTTGGGAATACAGGGGACAGGTAAACAGAATATGTGGGAGATTTTCAACCTCTGGTGCCCCACAGACGCACAGCCTATCTTCATAGCGTATCTTATGGTATCTGCCGTACTTCACCATAGAATCAGTCAGTTCAAATTGTGCATTGGTGAATTGTTGTCTCAACGGGTGGCGCATCTTATAAACCAGGTATTTTTCAATCTGAAAAACGTCTTTTGTTCGCGCCAACCATTTTAATGATTTTATGTTGGAAAGACTCGCAATATCGTTTTGTGCACTGATGTCCCTTACTCGCTGCTTAAAGCACTCTTTTGCTCTCTGACTAGTATGCCCCAGTGTTTGTAAAGACAAACCGCAGTGGGAAATTTCACCATGTATTTTGTGGGTCCATGTATAGGTGGTCTTATTCCTGTATTGCTCTTCCAAGCACATTCTTGGTAGTCTATTTCCTGGCATGGAGAGAAGGCGTATCCAAAAATTAAATAATTTAATGTTAATGGAGCATTGGATAGCTTGTATACCGGTGATGGCCAACCTATGACACGCGTGTCACAAGTGACACGCCAAGCCCTTTTGGGTGACACACATGGCCACCCTGGCACCTGGGTGTGTAGTGCTTGCTTATTCTTGAAGTGTACGAAATACCAACTTTCAATTGAAGATTTAGCAACAAAAGTCACTAATGTAAAGAATTATTTGTTTTTGCTTTTAATAAAATACATATATCAAAAATATAATGTTTTTACTAGAGCCACAAATATCACAAAATTATGGATATTTCTAGACGTGACACAGCACCCGAGTTAAGCTAGGTTTTCTTGCAAATTTTGACACACTGAGCTCAGAAGGTTAGCCATCACTGTTGTATACCAAGTTCTGCTCTGACAGCAGGGCCTGGTATGGTATTGTTGATGCCTAGCATCTGTCTTAAAAAATGGGTCTGAGTTTGTGCTAGCTGGGAAATGTTTGAGAAACCCCACCCCCATCTAGAGATTTCATAACTTCTGTTGTTTCCTTTCTTTTAGGATAATGAGCTGTTGAAATACACACTGAAGCGGCTGATCGATGGATTGGGAGCGACCCGAGAAGCGGCCCGGCCAGGATTCAGCTTAGCTTTGGCTCAGGTTTGTCTCCACTCAAGAATTTTAATTTCTTTTTAAATAGATTTTTTAAAAAATATACAGTCAGACACACACACCCATCCACAGGGGACTGTTTCCAGGCCCTACCGCTGTTACTGAAAACTGTGGATATTTCAGACAATGGGAAATAGCACTCAGTTTCCTAGGATTCCTCAGAAATCCCATGAGATTTCATAGGAATCTGGTGTGATTTTGCCCTATGTTTCTCACTACCTCCAGGAAGCCTCAGGAAGACAATGGGTTTTTTTCCACTGACCTCTCTTAATCTGGATCTTAGATGATCCGAATCTGAGGGATGGGCCCTTCAACTAATCTGGATCTAATAGATCAGGATTAAGGGAGGTACTCGTTGCATCCCCATGGGTGGTGCAGCATCCAGTAGCAATGAGTGCTAGCCTGCCCACAGTGGAAACGCCGGAGCACCCATGTGGCGAATCCGGGTCGACCCATGTGGGGCCCACCAGTCACCCCAAGTTTTCTGGAGGACAGGGGGTGCAGTCTCCGTAGAAACTTTGAAGAGTCTCAAGAGTCTTTGACAAAGGTCCATAGGATTGGCATTGCTCTTGCATGGGGTCCCCTTCGGAGCCTGTGCTATTCTTCGTAGCTGGCTTTGGAGATTGTGCACAGGCTTCAGAGCTCTGGATTCGGGGGCACACACACACCCATGGGGGCGCCCTTCCCAGAGCCCCTCCCCAGACCCCATTGCCCAATCACAGTGGAAACGTGCTCCGTATAATCCAGATTTGATGCCTGAAGTCCCCATTGTGGACCCCTTTAATGAGATCTACAGGAAATCTGGATTATAGGTCCTGAAGGACCCATTCAATCCGGATTTCCCTAGAACTGGTGGAAACAAATGTGGCTGTAATGGGGTCTGCAATGGAAATGGGGTCTTCCTGCTCCGAGCCTCATGGGTCCTTAATGGGTTCTTAATGGGTACTTAGTGCTGGTGGAAACCCCCCCAGTGTGACAGGGGGTAGGGGGGAGGAGGCTGGTCCGGTCACCATGGATAATTGAAACCCCAGTTACCAGATCATCGGATACGGGGGTCCGACTGTGTATATACAAGCCCTAAATAGATTTGGTCATTTATTGTAACTGCGTCTTATTGTTTTGTGGATTATCTATTTTTACTGTTGCAACTCCAAGAGAAGGGACTCACACTGCTTCTGCTCTGATTACACTTTTTTTTACTTTTTTGTCCAGCTCTTACAGGTCTATGAGGAGCTGTCCTTGCTCACAGTTCTAGAGCAGATCAAGGACAAATACAACCTCGGCAAGGTGAAGAAGGTGAGATAACGTGGTCGGGTCAGGGAGGGCCATAAGGGGAGATGTTTAGGAGGGGTCCCCTCTCAGACTGTAAGCCTGAGGGCCGGACCGTCCTTTCTAACACTTTATAGGCTGGTCGAAGAACCTTAGGGTAAGTATCTGGCCCCATGGGGTGTGGGTTGGCATGTGCTAGCATTCACAAGTGTGAGTGCTAGTGCACACCAGTGTGAATGCACTATTGCCGTCCCCCAGACGGAACAGGAAGTGTGGAAAAGCCTCTGGTCCTTTATTTAACCAAAGCTGTAGTTAATAACAAAGCAGATCTGTGGCTTCCAAAGCTCTTCTGGCTCCCTAGGAAGAAGAAAGGGGGAGAAGAGAGGGTAGTGGTTAAGGAGTCGGACTCTAATCTGTGAATACTGGGTTTGATTCCGCCCTCCTCCATGAAGCCAGCAGGGTGACTTTGGGTGAGTCACAGCTCTCTTCTGAGCTCTCAGCGCTTCACCTACCTCACAGGGTGTCTGTTGTGGGGAGAAGAACAGAAGTTTTTCAGCCACTTTGAGTCCCCTTGAATGGGTGAGAAAAGTGGATGAGAAAAACCAACTGTTCTTCTTCTAGGCATGCCTTAATATCATCATTTCCACAACATGTTAGCATGAACCTATAGACCCTGCCCCATCCTTTCAGAAGCGCTGGGTTTGGGGTGCCAGGATAGGCGTCTTCCTTTTCCCCAGTTCTGGGCCCTTTCTGCACTTCACCTTATTTTGGAATATATCTCCGGATGGCAGTCTGCTGGACATAAGCTAATGCAGACCACGAAAGGCCTCACTTGGGGCCTTCCACAGTCTGCATAGCAGGCAGATAGCAGGTCCTTATTCTAGGATGTATTCCAGAATAAGGCCAAGTGCAGATAGGGCCCTGATCGAAAATATCAGGCACTCCATATGCAAGGGGCTGTTACTGTGTTAGTAATGACCAGTTGTTCCTTTACTGTTTTCCTGCTTGTTTCAGAAACTCTTCCGAAATGCCCTCTTTGGAAATTTTTTTGGTGTTCTGGCTCTGTTCCAGTCTGGTCGTCTTGCAAAGGTAAATGCTCAGTGCAACGGCTAGTATTTCATTATTGGAGAAAAATGCCATGTCTCCACCCTTCCTTCCTAAGCTGAATTATTTCTGGAAGCTGCTGAAGCAGGACAATGGATTCCTTTGCACAGGGTCTTTCCAAATAAAGCAGTGGTTCTCAACCTGGGGGTCGGGACCCCTTTGGGGGTCGAACTACCCTTTCAGAGGGGTCATGATGAGTCTCCTGCTGCCCTTCCCTCCCACCTCCTAGCTGCTTCGCCCCCGTGGTTGGGGGTCTCCACAACATGAGGAACTCCATTAAGGGGTCGCGGCATTAGGAAGGTTGAGAACCGCTGAAATAAAGAAATGTATGAAATTAGGCTGAAGGCTCCAGATATCTCATTCTTTCCCCAGCTGGCACAGCAGTGGTTGAGGCCAGGGAGGTATGGTAGCAAGAGGAGTGAAGCATAGGCCAGAACTTTGGTTTGAATGTCAGAAACTCAATAGGCAATTTCTTCCCCTTCAACTTACCGTTTTGTGGGAAAGAAGAATGTCTTCCTGTCTCATATAATTTGGATATGGAGGTAGTGGACCAAAGGCCAACAGTTTATTTATCCCCTGAATGATCATCAAACTACAGCTGTGACTGCTAGTGTGTGAACTAGCTCAGCTGGAAAACTGATCACCTGCAGTTTCACCCAAGGCCACTGGGTGTCATACTTGATTGAATGAGACCTTCAGCCTCCGACCTGCACATGGATCCTCTGACTGATGTCGTCCTTGTCCTTCCTTGTCAACTCATATCTATTTTTCAGGATCCAAAGGCTCTCCCTGAATGTGTCCAGCTTCTCCAGAGCCTTTCGGAGCACTATAACCACCTGAAAGACCTGCCCAGGAAGACTTTGGCAGACATAATCTCAGAGGTATGGAAGGATGGGGACTGTGGTGAGGTCTGTGCTTATTAATAGTACTTTTTGTCATACAGAAGGCCCTGTTAACATGAGGATTCCATTTTGGCAAATCATCACTTAAAGTGAGTAAGGAGCCTATTGCACAATCTGGGGGCCATCACCGTGAAGGCCCCCTCCCAGGTTCCTCTTCCCTGAACCACTGAAGGAGGTGGCATAACTCAGCAGGGCCTCCTTACAGATCTTAAAGCACTGGCAGGTCACTGTGGAAGAAGGTGTTCCTTAAGATATTTAGGGCCCGAGTCATTTAGAACCTTATAAGTTAAGGTTAGCACCTTGAATTGGGTTTTGGGAGCAGATTGGCCGCCGGTGCAGCTGTTTTACGTGGTGTTAATATGCATCCAGCTAACCATTCTGGTCAGCAGTCTAGCTGCTGCATTCTGCACCATCTGCAGCTTCCAAACTGTCTTCAGTGGCAGCCGCATGTAGCGTGCATTACAGTAGCCCAATCTGGAGTCATTGTGGCCAGATTATCTCTGTCCAAAAAGGGCCACAGCTTAGTGGTATAGCCGTAGCATGTGTGCATGCTAGATAATGGGGGGATGTTTTGGTTGAGGCTAGGATGTCTCCTATTGATTCTTTATGGCGAGCAAATCAAGGACACCAGATGGCTGTGTGCTACTGTTGTGTTAAGAGTTAAGAATGGCACCAGGCACTTCAATGTAGGGGAATGGAAAAGCGAGCTGGGAACAACTGGAGGGAGTTCTGGGAGTAAATTCCTTTTGCCGGTGCCTTCTGAAAAAAGGATAGATTCTTGCACCAAAGAAATTCCTTATTCCTGCCTGAGATTCTGGCAGAGTATCACAATCTGTGATTGAGAAAAATGGATCTCCTTCTGCTTTTTCTGGATTACTGACCATATACAGTACTATTGTTAAAATCCTTTACATTAATCTTTAATTAAAGAAGGTGAAGAGAACCAAATTACTTCATGAGAGCAACCTCTGTAAAGTCTGAAACTGGGTTCATGTTTCATGTCCTCTTTAGATCCCAGAAGCTGTGTTTGAAGAGGTCCTGTTTGGCATCTTGGAAGATGATCTCACCTCCGCTTTCAGCACCCCAGGGCAGCTCTATCTTCTGCTGGTGGGCATACAGAAATTCCCCAGAGTCCTACAGCCAGAAAAACTGAAAACTCTCTTAGGTACAACGGCTGTGGTCACCAGAGAAAACATCCCCAGGTAGCTTGACCAAGAATGTGTTCATTTAATTTCCATTTTTGTAGGTTGTCTGTCAGGCCTGAGTTGAAAGAGGCTTAGATGTGCATTTGTGCTGCTCGCCAGTTGTGAATGTCCACAGCTCAGCCATAAAGAGTCAGTCTGGAAACCTGAAGGTTCTGCCTAAAGGAAGATGGTGGCAAATTGAAGTGTCTGTGGCATAGCCAGGTGTTGAGAGCAACTCTAGGACATCATTAGTTCTAGAAGAAAGGACAGTAGCTCAGTGAGGGACTTGCTTTCCAGGCAGCAGGTTGGTAGGTTCGATCCCTGACATTTCCTTTGGGGAAGGTCACAGCAAACTACTTCTGTAGTCTTGCCAATAAAGCTGCATTGAGACTGTCGAGTGATGAGGAGCCAAGCATGACGTGTGGGTGCCTTTGCCATTGGCATATTTATTCCTGTGTGAGGAAGCAAAGCTACTTCTAGATGTTCCTCTTAGGTTCTGATGGGCTAGATGGGCTGTGGCCTGATCCAGCAGGGCTCCTCTTAGGTTCTTATGGACTAGATGGGCTGTGGCCTGATCCAGCAGGGCTCCTCTTAGGTTCTTATGGACTGGATGGGCTGTGGCCTGATCCAGCAGGGCTCCTCTTAGGTTCTTATGGACTAGATGGGTTGTGGACTGATCCAGCAGGGTTCCTCTTAGGTTCTTATGGACTGGATGGGCTGTGGCCTGATCCAGCAGGCCTCCTCTTAAGTTCTTTTGAGCTAGATGGGCTGTGGCCTGATCCAGCCGGGCTCCTCTTAGGTTCTTATGGACTAGATGGGCTGTGGCCTGATCCAGCATGGCTCCTCTTAGGTTCTTATGAGCTAGATGGGCTGTGGCCTCATCCAGCAGGCCTCCTCTTAGGTTCTTATGGACTAGATGGGCTGTGGCCTGATCCAGCAGGGCTCCTCTTAGGTTCTTATGGACTAGATGGGCTGTGGCCTCATCCAGCAGGGCTCCTCTTAGGTTCTTATGGACTAGATGGGCTGTGGCCTGATCCAGCCGGGCTCCTCTTAGGTTCTTATGGACTGGATGGGCTGTGGCCTGATCCAGCAGGCCTCCTCTTAGGTTCTTTTGAGCTAGATGGGCTGTGGCCTGATCCAGCCGGGCTCCTCTTAGGTTCTTATGGACTAGATGGGCTGTGGCCTGATCCAGCATGGCTCCTCTTAGGTTCTTATGAGCTAGATGGGCTGTGGCCTCATCCAGCAGGCCTCCTCTTAGGTTCTTATGGACTAGATGGGCTGTGGCCTCATCCAGCAGGGCTCCTCTTAGGTTCTTATGGACTAGATGGGCTGTGGCCTGATCCAGCAGGGCTCCTCTTAGGTTCTTATGGACTGGATGGGCTGTGGCCTGATCCAGCAGGGCTCCTCTTAGGTTCTTATGGACTAGATGGGCTGTGGCCTGATCCAGCAGGGCTCCTCTTAGGTTCTTATGGACTGGATGGGCTGTGGCCTGATCCAGCAGGCCTCCTCTTAGGTTCTTTTGAGCTAGATGTGCTGTGGCCTGATCCAGCAGGCCTCCTCTTAGGTTCTTTTGAGCTAGATGGGCTGTGGCCTGATCCAGCCGGGCTCCTCTTAGGTTCTTATGGACTAGATGGGTTGTGGCCTGATCCAGCAGGGCTCCTCTTAGGTTCTTATGAGCTAGATGGGCTGTGGCCTCATCCAGCAGGCCTCCTCTTAGGTTCTTATGGACTAGATGGGCTGTGGCCTGATCCAGCAGGGCTCCTCTTAGGTTCTTATGGACTAGATGGGCTGTGGCCTGATCCAGCAGGGCTCCTCTTAGGTTCTTATGGACTAGATGGGCTGTGGCCTGATCCAGCAGGGCTCCCCTTAGGTTCTTATGGACTGGATGGGCTGTGGCCTGATCCAGCAGGGCTCCTTTTATGTTTTTAGGTAGAAGGGCTTCAGTTGAACACCTCTGTTGTAGGCAGTTTTAAGTCGGATAGACCTCCAGCCTGCTTTGGTTGTAGGCTGCCAGTTTTCTATGATCTCCCCTAACTTCTGATGCCATTCCTCCCCCGCCCCCAAGTGAGGGTGGGAGACAGTGTTTTTTTCGTTTGGTTTTTGCAGACTTCTCGAAGTTTTGAAAATGGCTGCCAAATCGGAGAAGAAAGACAGAACCCTTCCCACAGTTGCCCTGGACTTGATGAAGGTTGCCTTAAAGGAAGGTGCTTTTGAACTCTTCTGGGACGAAGCTGTGGAGAATGGATTGCTTAAAGACAATGTTGGACCCTGCAGGTTCGTTGGCTTTTCTCTCCGGTTCCTCTTCTCTCTTCCTCTTTCTTTTGATATTCAAACCTTTCCTAATTCTTAAAACACTTTGCATTGCGTTCCACATATGCATAATATCTTATAATTGTTCTCATTTCCTCTCCCCTAGTAGCCAACATTGTAGTTAGAATTTTATCATTTACAACAAATGAATTCTTATGAATTCTATTTTAATATAAATGAGGCGCATCCAGTCTATTTCAGCAGAGCTTTCCAGTTTTCCTCCATGATCTTCTTGCCTTTTATCCCTATATATACTAGCTGATGGTACCTAGAAGCAGCAGCGCTGGCTTTTCTACCCCACTTTTCTCACCCGTTTAAGTGGACTCAAAGTGCCTGACAAACCTTCTGCTCTTCTCCCCACAACAGAACATCCTGTGAGGTAGGTGGGGCTGTGAGAGCTCAAAAGAGAGCTGTGACTAGCCCAAGGTCACCCAGCTAACTTCATGGAGAAAGGCAGAACATTCCAGATGAGAAAAGGCCGATTAGAGGTGGAATGAGAACATAACCGCTGCACGCCAGGGCACTTCTTAGATGCTTTCCTTTTGCGATGGGTGAACGCAGCTTGCAAATTGGGGCTCAGAGCCACTTTGGCCCTGTGGTTAGAGTGCTGGACTCTTATCTGGTGGCCGCTGGGTTTGAGCCAACACTACTCCATGAAGCCAGCTGGGTGGCCTTGGGTTAGTCATAGATCTCTTTCTGAGCTCTCACAGCCCCACCTACCTCACCGGGTGTCGGTTGTGGGGAGAAGAACAGAAGATTTGTCAGCTATGTTGAGTCCCTTTACGGGTGAGAAAAGCAGGGTGTAAAAGCCAACTCTTCTTTTTCTTTTTATCTGCCTTAAGACCTTTTTTTGCTGCCATATCGACTGTATGCCTACATGTTCTTCTTTCCTTTAGTTATATGTGCTATCGGTTGCTGGGTAGCTCTCTTCCACTCCTGTCTCCTAGCCAGCTGAGGATGGTCCTCCGAGGGGAAGTTATGCGTCAGTATGGCATCCATGTGGTATCAACTCAGGTAGGAAGATCGAGCAGTTTTATTGTTCTTAGGTTCTGCGGTAGGCGGGGAATGAATGTAAAACATTTGATTCAAATGTTAAACCTCCGAATGTCAAAAAACTCGATCTGAATCCATAATATTCGAATCTGCATGTTCAAATCTTAGAGTTGTATTTAAAGATACGAATGTCGACAACGTTCGTATCTGTTACACGTATCTGTGCGCGTTCTATATACATCCCATATTATCCCATATGTATCCTGTTTTAATCCCGTATTTTAATCGCATATGTATAATTTTACATAAGAACATAAGAGAAGCCCTGCTGGATCAGGCCACAGCCCATCTAGTCCAGCGTCCCATCACACACAGTGGCCCACCAAATGCTTCTCAAGAGCATTTATGTTGTTTCTTTGTCAGCTGTTCGCCTTGTCCTGGGAGTGGCTGAAACCCAGTAGTACAGCAAAATGCCTGGAAAACAGAATATTGCCTGTTTAATCCCCAGCCTCTCCCCAGAAGTAGGGAATGGCAAACCACTTCTTTAACTTCGCCAAGAAAACGACATGGGTGAATTCGAGGCTGTAGGGGAAGACTTAAAATACCTAAAATTGCCTCAATGGTCCTGATCGGTCACCCCCTCCATAGCAGCCATGCCTGCCCAGCTGGCCCCCAAAATAAGTCGCCCTTGGAGTTATGATTTCTTATCTGAGAAAGGGGTGCGTATGCCGAGGCTGAATGTGCGAAAGAGACAAAGACGGCAGCGTAGTGGTATTTGATGTCTGTTCCTACAGCCTCAAATTCAGTTAGAGGGACACCCTTTTAAGAGTTTCTGATCGCATCCAAGGGCACATATACCTTGTGTTGCATAGTACACTTTTTGATCTTTCATCAAATAATCCTGGAGGCATGGTTGAGTAACTACTGCCCGTATTCCTTGCTGAGGGACAAAAAATGTCTGAGAATCACATGATCAATACTACTGGACCAAAGGATTCCTTTATTCCACCCTCCCCTCTCCTCTTTCAGCTGCCTGATAGGTTTAAGTTTGCCCCAGAGATGGAGGCCTATGTCAGCTCATTCCTGGAAGGTTGCAACGACTCTGAGAAGCAGCTAGCAGTGGTAGTTGGCTTCTCCGTCCTTACCAACCAAGGATATCCGGTTGTGCCCACCTTCTGGAAGGTAGTGGGCCATTTGCTTCCGGATGCATTGCTGAAGTATATTGACTGGCTGAAGGGCATGTATCTCAAACCGGACCTCGATTCCTGTCTGGATTTTGCCACCAAGCGACAGCAGCAGAATGAGAAGAAAGAAGATGGGTGAGTATTCAGGAAACTAACTGCGTGAGAGGGTAGCGGGATTTTGTATGTCACAAATGGGATGAACTTGCTCTTAAGGTATGCACTCTCCATGGGGCTGCCCTTGAAGACGGTTCGGAAGTTGCAGCTAGTGCAGAATGCAGCCGCCAGAGTGCTGACCGGAACAGCTAGCCAGGTGCACATCACACCAGTATTAAAAGGGCTGCATTGGCTGCCAATTCACTACCGAGCCCAATTCAAAGTGTTAACTCTGCCTTACAAGGCCCTAAATGACTTGGGCCCAAATATCTAATATCTCCCGTACCGACCTGCCTGTGCCTTAAGATCTGGAGCTGAGGCCCTCCAGGTTGTCCCGCCACCCTCAGTAGTGAAACGGGTGGGTACCCGGGAAAGGGCCCTCTCGGTAATGGCCCCCAGGTTATGGAATAGTCTCCCCCTTGAGTTGCGTCATGCCCCTTCTCTGTATATATTCAGGAAGGCGGTGAATACGCACTTCTTTGCCCTGGCCTTTGGCTGATGTGATATGTGATTATGCTTTCCCTCCCCCATGGCCAATACAATTATTTTAGTATTGTAATATGCTGAATCTTTTCAATGCGTTTATGTATATTATTGGCTTTAATATTGGTTTTAATTAATAAATTAATTGTATTTTTACAAATTATTTGTACAAATAATTTGTGGCTTTAAAGGCTGTTACCTGCCCTGAGACCTTCCAGAATATGAATAATAAAATACATAAATAAGATATCGGAAAGGCTGCTCAGTTTTTCATTAGGAAATCCTTTTCCAATCGAAGACGGAACCATTCCGGTCCAGCTGTTTGCTCTCAAACGCCAGACTGAGTTGGTTGACCAAGCCATGGATGGTTGTCCCAAACTGTAGATGGGATGCCTCAAGTCAAGAGAGGTACCAGCAAGGCTACAATCTTGCCTGGGTTATTGAGTGGACAGTGAAGAGGGGGATGAAAGCCTTCGTTCAGAATTTGAAGGTGCTTATCTATCAATTTCTCAGAAATAAATTGTAATCATTAGAATTTAAGAGGGAGTCCTGCTGGATCAGGCCACAGCAGATCTAGTCCAGCATTCCATCTGACACAGTGGCCCTCCAATTGCTTCTGGGCATCTTAAGCAGAAAACAAGGGCAGAACCTTCCCATGCTCTCCGGTCCCCACAAATTGCCCTTAGAAGAGTTGGCTTTTCTACCCTGCTTTCCTCACCCATTTAAGGGGTCTCAAAGCGCCTCATAAGGATTCCTGTTCTTCTCCCCACAAAAGAACACCCTGTGAGGTAGGTGGGACTGTGAGAGCTCAGAAGAGAGCTGTGATTAGCCCAATGTCACCTGTCCTCCGTGAATTTGTCTAACCCTACCTTAAAGCCATCTAGACTGGTAGCTGTCACCTCCTCTTTGGGCAGCAAATTCCATAGACCAATGACCTTCTGGGTGAAGAAATCCTTCCCTTTGTCTGATCTGACTCTCCTACCCATCAGCTTCATAGAGTTCCCACTGGTTCTAGTGTTGTGTGAGAGCGAAAAGAATTTCTCTCTATCCACCTTTTCTACACCACACATGATTTTATATATTTCATTCAGTAGTTCCTCTCTTTGTTGGTGCAGGGAGATGGTGAGTCACTGTGTCACACGTCTAAGAAAGTGGATCATCGCTCGACTCACTGGGATAGTTGAAAATCCACAGATAAAGAAAGAGGAAGAGTTCGTCACAGACATTGCCAGGTAAGCAGCAGCAGCAGTGTTGGCTTTTCTGCCCTCCTTTTCTCACCCATTCAAGGGGACTCAAAGCGGCTGACAAAGCTTCTGTTCTTCTCCCCACACCAGACACCCTGTGTGGTAGGTAGGCTATGAGAGCTCAGAGGAGAGCTGTGACTAGCCCAAGGTCACCCAGCTGGCTTCATGGGGGAGGGCGGAATCGAACCCGGTATTCCCAGATAAGAGTCCAGCTCCCTAACCACTAGACCACACTGGCAAGTATGACTGATGCCCCATATGATCATTCTTGGAGAGCTGAATATTTTGGAAGGAACAGAAGGCTTAATTGGTTATCATTCAAAAAGAGAAATAACCCATCTCAATAATGACAAGCGATTTTACTTTGGGTTTAGACGTCTTGAGATGATTGAGGAAGTCTCCAGAGTTCTGTCTCATTAGTTCATTAATTAATTCATTGCATTTTTGAAAATTGTTTTTACATCTAAAAGGGCTCTCAGTCTGGGCGATACCATCAGGTGCCTTATGAAGAAAGACTTGTGTGTTTGTGGCAGAGCAATGGCTGAAGATCTTTTTCATATCTTGCTAACTTGTCACTTATATTCTTCTTTTACAAAATGCGTCTCACTGGAATGCAGACTGTGAAATCTAGGGTAGCTTAGTTTTTGGTTAGGCCTGCCTGATTTAGGAAATTATTCATTGAGTTGAATGGGTGTCCTCTAAGGGCTTGTCCCCAAGCACTCTGTACTCCAAAGCAAACCTCAATTCAGCTCAGAGCGTCCCCATGCAAGGGCTCCAATCCGGGCTACACGCGGAACAAATCTCCCAAATCCACAGTAAAACAACTGCTTTCACTGTGGGTTGAGAGGCAAGCCCAGATTTTCTTTGATTCCCAATTTTATCTTTGTATGTTTAATATGATTTTCTGTTTTTGTAAACTTGATATGGTCATATGCCTAATCAATCCAGTAAATTCAATTTGATAAGGCTAGACAATTCTCTGCCCTAAGGCACAGAGGCCTGGCAACATCTAACTTTTTAAACTCACCTTTGATGTACCTTCAGAAAAGAGAAGGTAGCATTAGAGCACAAGCAGTTTTCCTTTTTATCCACCTGCCAAAATCAACCTGATGTCTTCTCTCACTCAGATTGGTCAAATATGGACTAAAACTGAGGTGCAAATGGGTCCTGGCAAAAGACACAGCACACGAGGAAAAAGGGATTTGGAGGGAAGAGGAGTAAACTCTGCTCTGGGTGGCAGCTGGAAAAGCAATCTGGGGTTGTTGATCAGTGGTAGGGGAAGAGAGATAATGATGTAGTTTGGCAACCGTTGTTAATAACTCCCTTCCTCTTTCCAGGTTCTGCTTCTTCCATGCTTTTTTCAAGACCAAGAAACCAACTTCTGAGATACCTGAGACGGAAGCAGTGCCATCTGTTCCTCTAAATGAGCCATCTCGCACAGCAGCTGCGAACTCATTTTTTAGGTATTGCCTGTACTGCTCTCCTGGCTTGGCTTAGGGGATAGATTGATGTAAGGCTCAAATACGTAGAGGAAAGTATATTGATTTCGGGAGAGGGCCATAATCCCTACCTAAAATTTTCCAGAAGTCGGCACGATTGAACTTCTATGGCTCTTATGAGAAATAACTCCAGTGAGTTCAACATGTAAATGTAAAATTTCAAATTAACATCCAAGTCATTGTTTAAGTGCTGCCAGATCAAGAAAAACATAAAAATGTAAGAGTAGCTCTGCTGGATCAGACCAGAACCCAACAAGTCTAGCATTTATTTATTTATTTATTTATTTAAAATTCAAAATATACAAACATACAAATCAAGATACAAACAAAATACAACAACCAGTATTTACTAAAACAAAAAACACCCTGGCACCCACTATATACATCAAACTAAATATCATTTACTTCATACTTATAAGAAATTTATTATTTCCTTCAAATTATTTGCTTCTGGTTTAGGAATATAGCTATATAAGTCTTTCCAACTATCTACAATTAAAGTTTTAACATTCCCTTCCAAGATCATGATTCTTCTTTGCCTGATCATGTCATATTTAAACTGCTCAGATATATAATAATACCATCTATCAATTGTACACTTATCAATATTTTTCCAAGATCCAGCTATGGTTGATAATGCTGCCACAAACAATTGATCTAACATATAACCTCTTACTTTCATGTATGCTTTGGCCTTTATACAGCTGTAATAATGCAATCTCTGGATAATTTTTTACCCCTGTACCCATTATTTTTCTTATTTTTTTAAATATCATAGTCCAGAAGGGTAAGATTTTTGGACGTAACCACCACATACGAAAAGTTGTTCCTTTTATTCCACATCCTCTCCAGCATCTTGATGAAAAATTAGAAAGTATGTAGGATACTTGTGCTGGGGGTTTATGCCACTTTGATATTCCAACTTGTCTAGCATTGTGTCTCACCCAGTAGCCCACCAGTTGCTTCTGGGCATCTCAAGCAGGAGACAAAGGCAACACATCACCTGCTCTTGACCCCGTGAAAGTGGCTTTTAAAGGCGCCTTGCCTATTTCCCCAACCAAGAGAAAATATCTTGTCATCCATTCTGTATAAGAACCTAAGAAGAGTCCCAGTGGATTAGGCCAGAGCCCATCTCGTCCAGCATCCCATCTCACACAGTGGCCCACCAATTGCCCATGGGCATCTCGGGCACAAAGACAAAACCTTCACCTGCTCTCAAACCCCTGCGAATGGGTTTCTGCCTGTCTCTTCCACCTGGAGGAGGTGTCTAGGCATCAATTATAGCAGCCATCAATACCTCCATGAATTTGACCAACTCTTTCTTATATAGACCAATGATCCTCTGGGTGAAGAGATTTTTCTCCTTGTCTGACCTAACTCTCCTGCCCATCAGCTTCATGGAGTGCCCTCTGGTTCTAGTGTCGTGTGGCAAAGAAGAGAAGGTTTCTCCACCTTTTCCACACCGTGCATGATTTTGTACCCTTCGGTCCGGTCACCTCTTCCATGGCGCCCTTCAAGACAGAAGAGGCCTAGATGTTGTTACATTAAAAAGGGGAGGGGAGTTCCAGAGAGCAAATTCAGGCCAATGTGGACTTGCCACGCTTGATATACTGGAAGGGAAGAGACCTTAGGGGTGGGAAATGGGCCTTGAGGACCTTGCATGTCATTAACGCCTTGAAGGTTGTCCAATCTCCTGCATCCGCACCTCACAGCTGAATTCCGCGCTTCTTCCTTTGCAGTTTGCTCCAGCACTTGAACACGATGCCTGCCGTTGGGGATTCTGCCCAGGCCGAGGAGATGAGGAAGAAGCACATCCATGGCTTAACCACCAGCGGGGTCTCGTGGCTCTACCTTGTTGCTCAGTATGCCAACCTCCTTCTTTCTCGCCAGAAGCACGTGGCTGTGGTGGCCCCGTTCAGCGAAGAACAGCAGTCTGCCTGGAAACGGTAAGGAGCAGCGGCTGTCCCCTTTGGATATCCTTGGCTCTTCTAAGATGGCCACCTTGGAGAGCGATCCAAGATGGTGGCGCTCATGTCCAGCACCGTCGGGATGTTCGTCCTCCAAAATCTTGGCCATCTAAATTGTCTGATAGCCAGGAAGTTAGTGTGATGAAAGAGAGTGGTGGTGTCACATCAAGTTTCTTGAAATTTCTGTGCGGTAGAGTAAGATGGGATGAACAGTAAATCAAATTTATAGACCCGCACACAGCTTCCAAGACTCTGCACTTGGGGAATGTATCTTCTCAGGATGAAAGCTAGCTGGAGCCCTGGCTGTCAAATCAACCTGGTTTTTTTTTTTTCATTTGGTTGATTGTTCTGGTTTATTTTTCTTTCTTCTCATTGCCTTGGGGCATGGTATAAGGCAGTATATACCAATCTCAAATAATTTAAATAAAAATAAATATATAAATGGCCCCAGGGAAGCTCAGCGGTATGCAAGATCCTGCTTTGAGCATGTATTTTCTTGTTTGCGGATTTGCATTCCACCTCCTATGTAATGTTGCAACATTGAGGTTTGGTGCTGAGACCTTTGGGGTGGCTGGCTGGCTGGCTGGCTGGATGGGTAGATGGATGGATGGGTAGATGGGTGGGTGGGTGGGTGGGTGGATAGGTAAATGGTAGATGGATGGATGGGTGGATAGGTAAATGGTAGATGGATGGATGGGTGGATAGAGGGTGGATGGATAGATGGGTGGGTGGGTGGCTGGATAATCTATCCTCGTTTGCAAACATTCCAGCCTTGCAAAGGTTTGTATTCCTTGTGTTTGGGGGTTTACTGTGGAGACGAACAGAAGGTTTCTCAGCTGTGTTGAGTCCGCTTAAATGGGTGAGAAAAGTGGAGTAGAAAAGCCAGCTCTTCTTCTTCTTGCAGAATGCTGGAGACTGTGGAAGCCCTTCGGGGCAGGGAGCAGACAGACCACAGCGTGAAGTCATCTGCCTTCCAGCATCTTCTGCTCCTTGTTGGCATTCACCTTTTCAAGGTATTGTGCAGCACAATAAAAGCCCCTGCTTTGTGTCTATTTTTGTATACAGCTATGAGCCAATGTCCTGGAAATAATACACATGATCTTTTTGCAACGGCCTCTTGGGGCTTATTTTGCTTTGTGGCTTTTTGACCGTGTAGATGGCAAAGAAGCGAGAAAACCACATTGGGTTGAGAAAAGAGATTACTTTGCAAGCTGTTGTTGATGGTCTTATTGTTATGGTAGTGTTTACTGTAATATTTCATCAAGTACAATGCCAGGCAATACAGCACTAAAAAAAAGCATCCAGTGCAAATGCATCCAATGCAAATCGATAAATAACAACAATGGATAATTCTCGTGTCAAGGTTTAATGGTGAAGCCCTGAAACACAAGCAGCTTCAGTTCACTTTTCTCTCTTAGGGCCATTTTCTGCTTAACTGCCATGGGAAAGTATCTCACAGCAATTAAGATTAGGGACAGTGGCAGGCATTTGCACTGGGAGCACCGTCCCGTCTCAGACTTCACCCACCTAGCTCTGGGTGACGTGCGATCAGCCCCATCTGGCTCACTGTAGCAAGAGCTGTCAGGTAGTGTAGCGGATTTGGAATGGAGTCAGATCACTTGCCAGTCATTTAGCTGGACAGTCATTCAGACAAATAAATCCAGAGACAAAAGTATTTCTTTCCTCACTGGAAGGTTCAGCAACTTTATTCCAGAATCCTTTCTGATATAAACTTGTCTTTAAACAGCAAACTAAAGACAAAAAACTTGTTAAACACAGCTATTTTTATAGCCCACAAACTGCAAGTCATGAGGTTTCAGAATGATGCCATCTAATTACTGCTACAGCATGAGACTGAATCACAAGACTCTGAATCATGTGTTGCTGACTCATTGTGACTCTTCAGTTCCTGATAACAACATTCTAAACTCTTTGACAAGAGCTGTGTGTGCTGGGCTGTTGCTATGGCAATTGGCGATGTGCACTGTCATGCAGCCACGCCACACCACCCCATGCAGCCTTTGGATAGGGAATAATCTGGAGGCTGCACCTGAGAGTTAACTGAGAGCGCTCTAGGCACTACATAGATCGGGGTGGCTCTCGGCTGCTCTGAAACAGAGCATGAAACACAGGGTGTGTGGGCTCTGTGCTGGAGTACACCAGGCCATCCTGATCTCCAGGTTCGTAAAGTACATGACCGTCATGTAAGCAACCAGGATAAAAATGTTTGCGGTAATGGTGTTTGTGGGGTCGTTGCCAAGGGAATAATCCACCTTTTCTTGCATTTGCCCCTCCTTCTCTTGTGATTCCATTAGTCTGCAGATGAATGTGTTAACCTTCTGGGTGACCTTCAGAAATGTGCCCAGAAAGCCTTTGGTGAGGAACCCAAGAAGAAGAAGAAGAAGAAGTCTGTTGCAGCTGGTGAGTGTTCTCTGGAAAGGCGATTGGTTGCATAAGCGCGGTGAGGAGTATTTTTAGGTCATAGCCAATGGGCTGGGTCACTGGAGGTCTCTGAGCCCGGTTTTCCCTTTGCTACTTGACCACGTAATGTCTGCAGGCCAAAGGCTTATGGGTCACATGAGTTATTGTACCTTGTCCCACATTCTTTGCTTCAAGGAATCCAGTCCTGTCGCTTCAGAGCAGGATGTCATTAATATACTGAGGATACTCAGTTACGCATCTCTATACTAGGTCAGTGTAGGGAAGAGGCATTTCCTTGTGATCTGGGACCACTCCTAGACTCATAGCTCGTGAAAACCTAAGAAATGCCCCAGTGGATCACGGCCCATCTAGTCCTGCAGCCTAATCACCCAGTGGTCCACCAGTTGCATCAGGAAGCGGCCAGCAGAACTCGAGCATGAAGTTTGCTCTGCTTGAACTCTTCCAGCAGCTGGCCTCCAGAGGAGAGCATCATCCAGGCTGGAGCGACGAAGAAGGCCCCTCAAGGCCATTTGCAGGGATCCAAGAGAAGGCGGTGAAGGTTTTGCCTTTTGTCTTCTGCTTGAGATGCCCAGAAGCAACGTGTGGGCCATTGTGTGGGACAGGAGGCTGGACTAGAGAGCTGTGGCCTGATCCAGCAAGAGTCCTCTTAGGTTCTTATGGACTAGGTGGTCTACATCTTGATCCAGCAGGGTTCCTCTGAGGTTCTTATGGACTGGATGGGCTGTGGCCTGATCCAGCAGGGCTCCTCTTAGGTTCTTATGGACTAGATGGGCTGTGGCCTGATCAAGCAGGGCTCCTCTTAGGTTTTTATGGACTGGATGGGCAGTGGCCTGATCCAGCAAGAGTCCTCTTAGGTTCTTATGGACTAGGTGAGCTACATATTGATCCAGCAGGGTTCTTCTGAGGTTCCTATGGACTAGATGAGCTGTGGCCTGATCCAACAGAGCTCCTTTTAGGTTCTTATGGACTAGATGGGCTGTGACCTGATCTAGCAAGACTCCTCTCAGGTTCTTATGGACTAGGTGGCTTATGGCCTGATCCAGCAGGGCTCCTCTCAGGTTTCTATGGACTAGATTGGTTGTAGCCTCATCCAGCAGGGCTCCTCTTAGGTTCCCATATTGTTATTGGAGCCAACAGCAATTAATTGCCCTGAAACCCATGAATCAAAGTGTCTATGAATCTCCTCACTGGACATATACCTGTAAATGGTAGTGGACAGTTTAGCAGTTGGATGTTTCAGGCTGGAAATGCTCAGAGTGTCTCCATACGTATGTTTTGTCCTGCCGTAGGGGGTGAAGAAGAGCCTGACTGGGTAGAGGTGATTGTCGAGGTCCTTCTGTCTCTTCTGACCCACTCCAGCGGGCTGATCCGGCGTGTCTGCAAAAGCGTCTTCGGCCTCGTCTGTCAGCACATGACCAAGCGCGCCCTTCAGCTCATCCTGGACGTGAGTCTCGGCTTTGAGAAACACAGTCATCCTTCTTAAAGCTGTTGATTCATTCTTCACCTACATATTTATGTTATTATGCTTCATTTGGAGAAGTTCTGGGTGCCTCAGATGTATGTGTGTGTGTTAGCATGTTGTTGCCCCTGGTCCGGCCTTCTCAGTGGTGGCCCCTACTTTCTAGAATGCTCTCTCCTTTCCAATTCCTGTGGCATTGAAGTTACTCATTTTATACATCTGGCCCATCACTGCCTCACCCATCTCTTTATGAAATAACTCTTCTATCTAGCCTTACTGGCATTATATTGCATTTTTAAATTATAAACATCTCTGAGACTCTCCAAATAAGAGCAGAATACTTTTGTGTATATTTATTTAGGATATTTATTTATTTAAGGCCAGTTGCTAGGATTCGAGAGCAGGAGAAGGTTTGCCCTGCTTGAGATGCCCATGGGCAATTTATGAGCTATTGTGTGTGGCCGGAGGTTGGACTAGAAGTGCTGTGGCCTGACCCAGCAGGGCTCCTCTTAGGTTCTTATGGACTAGAAGGGCTGTGGCCTGATCCAGCAGGGTTCCTCTTCGGGTCTTAAGGACTAGGTGGGCTGTGGCCTGATCCAGCAGGGCTCCTCTTAGGTTCTTATGGACTAGATGAGCTGTGGCCTGATCCAGCAGGGCTCCTCTTTGGTTCTTATGGACTAGAAGGGCTGTGGCCTGATCCAGCAGGGTTCCTCTTATGATATTTTTATGATATTTTTATCTCACCCTGTACCTAAATATATTAGGACAGGTCCCAATAACATCACTATTGATGCAGATAATTGGCTAAAACAATATGGGGATATAATGCTGTTTCCTCCATCAAAGGCTAAGGGTAAAGAGGAGTGCCTTCATCAGATGTTCAGATATATAGAAAGAGGGTGCTTGATGGAGCTCAGCAGGAAGGGGATACCACGGAGAAGGCCCTCCTATGTGTTCTCACTTCCTTAACTGATGAAGGGGACCACACCAACAAGAAGACCTCTCCAGCAGATCTTAAGGCACAGGCAGGTCTATATGGGATGTCCTTTAGATATTTGGGGCTCAATCTGTTTAGGGCCTTATTGGTTAGACTGGACTTGGTAGGAAATCAGCAGCCAGGGCAGTTGTTTTAAAGCTGGCGTTCGCAGGGTGTTAAATTCACAAGATGATGGATAAAGAGGAAGACAGAACAGAGAAAGAAGAGGAAATGCCCACTCAACCTTCCTTCTGGTTTCGTCTACCACCACCTTTAGCCACATGCTAACAATCATCATCCTGGATTGGTGGAGATTGCCCCTAAGAAGGGCTCCTAACCATTGTTCTAGCGTGTGTGCATGTAGTTGCAGACAATTTCGTAGCTGCAGATATAAAAATATTTTTAAATTCCCCTCTCCCAAGGTTCTTGACCCGCGGCAAGATCAGGATGAAGACAGCCTTCTTGTCATTGTTGAAGAAACTAAGAAGACGAAATCATTGCCTGAGAATGCGGTAATACTTTAATTTTCTTTGCTTGTCTTAACCCAAGCAGTTCTAAGGGCCACTTTTCACCTTTTAAATGTTGTAATTCTAATTTTAATTCAAGACACTAATTTTAGTGAAGAAAGCAGGAAGCAGGTCGTAGCCACCAGGTTGGTCTTGTAGTTAGAGTGCTGAATTCGTATTTGGAAGAGTCCCGATTCAATTCTGCGCTCCTCCAGAAAGCCAGCTTGGTGGCCTTGGGCTAGTCACACCACTCTTTGTGAGCCCTCACAGCCCCATCTATCTCACAGGGTGTCTTTAAGGGAAGAAGAAGAAGGAGAGTTGGCTTTTCTACCCTGGTTTTCTCACCCATTTAAGGGGACTCAAAGCAGCTGACGAACTTCTGTTCTCCCCACAACAGACACCCTGTGAGATAGGTGGGGCTGTGGGAGCTCAGAAGAGAGCTGTGACTAGCCCAAGGCCACCCAGCTGGCTTTGTGGGAGAAGAAGAAGAGTTGACGTTTCTACCCCGCTTTTCTCAACCATTTAAGGGGACTCAAAGCAGCTGACAAGTCTTCTGTTCTTCTCCCCACAGCAGACACCCTGGGAGGTAGGTGGGGCTGTGGATGCTCAGAAAGAGAGCTGTGACTAGCCCAAGGTTACCCAGCTGGCTTCATGGAGGAGGGCGGAATCAAACCCGGTATTCCAAGATAAGAGTCCGGCTCCTTAATCACTAGAAACTTTGTCAGTTGCTTTGAGTCCCCTTAGAGCGTGAGAAAGCGGTATTTGCAAAGTTGGGGCCTGAGCCCAAGCATCGGTCACTGGCTTGTAAAGTCCGACACTTCTCTGTCTTGTCAGAGTGAGGATCTCAGCAGTGGGGAGAATTCTTCTGACGAAGACAGCTCAGAAGAAGATGGCGACAGCGATGGAAATGAGGGAGAAAGCGAAGACGAGAACGGCACAGTGGACGAGAATTTCCGTGCTATGCTGAGGAATGTTTTGCAAGCTGGGAACGCGCTGGTGAGTGCGTCGGAGGAGGGGGTGGAGAAATTCAGGGGGATTTGGTCTTTGCTTTCACAAATAACAGCTTTGCCTTCCATGCTAAAACGACCTGGCTTTTGCATTAATAAAAATTTGAATTTGCTACATACCGCCTGTAACTTTAGAAATGCCCATCTCCCTAAATCCATGCTAAGACCTGCAGTTTAATTTGAAAAAAAATCTTCTATCACATAACACTAGAATCAGGGGGCACTTGATGGATCTCATGGGGAAGGGAGCATCCAAGGGGAAGTAATTTTTCATCCAAAAGTCCATGAAGTTTACTACCATAAGAGGGGTTGACAGCAACCAGTCTGGATAGCTTTAAGAAAGTGTTAGATGAATTCATGGAGGGGAGGAGTATCAGTGGCTACTGGAATCAAAAAGGATCTTGTGGAACTGGAAAAGGTGCAGAAAAGGGCAACCAGAATGATTAAGGGTCTGGAACAAAATCTCTTACAAAACCAGGCTGCAACGTCTAGGCCTCTTCAGTCTGGAGAGACGGCGTTTAAGGGGGGACCTGATTGAAGGATATAAGATCATGCATGGTATAGAAAAGGTGGATAGAGAACATTTCTTTTCTCTGTCGCACAACACTAGAACCAGGGGGCATCTATGAAGCTGATGGGCAGGAGAGTCGGATCCGATAAGGGGAAGGATTTCTTCACCCAGAGGGTAATCGGCTTATGGCATTTGCTGCCAGAAGAGGTGGTAACATCTACCAGTCTAGGTGGCTTTAAGGAAGGGTTAGGGAAATTTATGGACAACAGATGTATCAATGGCTACTAGAATGAATGCCTAGATACATCTTTCAGGCTGGGGTGGGAGGCAGGACGCTTCTAAGGCCATTTGCTTGGATTCGAGAGCAGGAGAAGGTTTGCCCTTGTCTCTGCTTGAGATGCCCATGAGCCTTTGGTGGGCCACTGTGTGCGACAGGATGCTGGACTAGATGGGCTGTGTCTGATCCAGCAGGGCTCCTCTTATGTTCTTAGGATGCCTTTCAAGGCCATTTGTGGGGAATTAAGAGCAGGTGAAGGTTTTGCCTTTGTCTTCTGCTTGAGATGTCAACAAACAACTGTTTGACCGCTGTAGTAGTAGTAGTAGTAGTAGTAGTAGTAGAAAAATTTATTTGACTAATCGTGTGACCATTTCAAAGTACAATACAGTTAAAACAATAAAACAGAAGTCCTCTGTATGCAGTCAGGGTTCTACATTCAGGAGATGGGTTCTTTAAAAGCTGTGGGTCAGGATGCTAGACTGCATGGGCTGGGACTGGCTCCAGCAGGTTTATTCATAGGTTCATACACACACACACATAGGGGAAGTTCCCACTGGGATTTTATTGAGCTTTGAAAATATTTTGAATTTTCTTTGTCCGCATTACGAATTGGCTTCCTGCACTTTCCAAGGAGTAAATTGCCAAAAAATGCATTAAAAAAACAACCACTAAAAAAACCCTTTCGCTCCCATTTTTGCTGCTAACACGCTTTATCTTTTTTCCTTTGGGTATGGTACAGCAGTATTGGGGGGAGATTGCGCCTTTCTGGTTGTCTTCCCCAATAGCCTTCTCCCAATGTGTGTTGCTGTTTTGGGTGCGTCATGAAATGGGTGGGGTTTCACCCAGTAGGGCAGCCACACAGCCACAACCCCCCCCCCAAAAAAGCAGTCCCTTGTGTTCTCCCAATTACACACCCTGACGTCTCTGACATGTCGATAGTGACGGGGGGCTGCAGAATCCTGTCTCCTCCTGAGGTCTTTTCGCACTACAGCCAAACGGCTGTAATGAAGTAAGGCTAGGCCACTCGGGGATCCTTTCCCCATTCACACCTGAGCAGGTAGGGTGTGAAAGGGGAATGTGTCCCCCGCCTGGCCTAGCACGAAAAGGCTGGTGTGGGACACAACTCCCAGGCCTGCCCCCCATTGGGTCAAATTCGACCCAGGGGTGGTCAGGCCTGTCGTGTTCCTTCCCCGGCCTGCCCCGTTGGGGCAGCTGGAGGCTGGGCCTGCAGCTGTCAGGGAGGGAGCGTGCGAACGGAACCGCCAGCCCAGTGGAGCGAATGCTTCATCCCAGGGCATCTAACACGTGTTCTGGAGCCCCCCCCCCCCATGAATAATCCTTTGGTCTCCTCCCCGAGGTGGGGGAGCTGTTCTTTATTGAAAAGCAAGAGTGAGTGCACTTATTTATAATAAAAAGTGAAAGGAGGCGGCCGTCGCGAGCGTTTCGCTCTCAGAATCACTTTCTGTTGCCTTTCTCTGCTTTTTCCTTTCCACACCGTGAGGAAAAAGTGTGGGCGAGGGAGGCTTAGGGGGGTGATTGCACAGTTGCGCAAAAGGGACTTGGTTTAAGGTTCAAGCGATGGAGCTGGGATTCCCCATGCTCAGCCACATCATCGTGTGAACCCCATCAAGACGTGCTTTCCCCAACGCTCTTTCGGAGCGTTTCCTGTGGGAACAGCAGAATCAGGTTGACTGCGATTTAAAATTTAAAAAATGAGAATGGACAGAATGCACTTTCACATCCGATTTAGGTTAATTCCGGTTTTAAAAAGTCAAGTGGGATCGCACCCATTTACATACATAATAAAAAGCTATCGTTTTGTCTTTTTAAAATCCAAGGGTGGAGAGGACAGCGATGAAGACGTAGATGACCAGACAATGATTTCTCTGGACAAGAACCTATCGGCTCTCTTTGCTGAGCAGCAGAAACGCATCCAAGCCAAGAAGGATGAGAAGGAAAAGATGAAGAAGGAGAAGTTTTTGCGCCGGGAGTTCAAAATTAAGGTCAGAATTCCTTTCGGAGCATTATGAGCAAAAATAGGATGGGAACAAAGGCTCACAAACACACCCCAGGGGAGGAATCGGCGCGTGGCATTTTGAGGCATGCTTAGAGAGGCTGATTTTGAAAGGTGGAGCCAAAGGCTGCATCTGAACATCACTTGCCAGATGTTTCATAGAAGGGACTCCGGGTTGCTCTGTCCCCTTTGGGTGGCCCAAGCCTCAAGGTGAAGTGTGGGAGGCTAAGGGGCTGCCTCAAAACTGGCTAGATCCGTGAATCTATTTCCGCAGTTTCCAATGATAGGGAAGTGGTTTGCCGTATCTTCTTCTGGGAAATGCTGGGAATTGAACATGTCATTCTCTGCGTTCCATGGGGCCCCCACCGCTTTAGTCTGGTTGTTCTAACTCTGGCCTGCAGGGGGCAGTGAAAGGTTGTTCTATAGTTTAGCCATTTCCTGTCAAAGTCCATGGAAAGAATCCAAAGCATTGTCCATCCTGGCTTGAGCTTCCAGGTCATTTGCACCCTTCCTTGGGCCAGGAAAAAACGAATGAAATTAACCTCATAAAAGAAAGGTGGAAGCCTCCATCAGTGTTGCAAATATCTTGTTATATTCCCAGGTTCTGGATTTGGTAGAGGTGTTTCTGACAAAGCAAGCGGAAAATCCCCTTGTCTTCAGCCTCATTGACCCACTCATCTCCGTAATTGAGCAGAGTATGAGCTCTGAGTCCAATAAGCAAGAACAAGATTATCTCCAGAAGACCGCAGACATCTTTAGGTAGGTTCTAGGGTCAGCTCTGTGGGGCTCAATGTGGGCACTCCTGAAGGAAAACTGCAAAGCATTCTGGGTAGAAAATATAATGGTCTGGAAGGAACAGCGTATAGTAAGGATGCACACGAATGTTTCTTTGCATTCAAATTCGAATCGAATATCGAATGTTTAGAAACCGAATGCAACAATATCCAATTCGAATCAAATACATTCAGATCTATCCATTTGAATATTAGATTCGAATCTGAAGATACGAATGTCGACAGCATTCGTATATGTTATACGTATCTGTATGCATTTCGTATGCATCTCGTTTTATCCCGTATGAATCCCATTTTCGTCCCATACTATCAGCGCAAATGCGTACAGATACGTACGGTATTCGTACAGATACGTATGTAATACATACATACTTATCTGTAATTTTGAATGTTTCAAATCATTGGAACGAATGTTTCGGAACATTCTAAATTCATTCAAATATTTAAATTCAAATCTCCAGACATTATATTCGAATTTGAATGTCCACATTCAATCGAATTTGATCAAATTTTGAATGTTTAGAACATTCTTGCACACCCCTAGTCTATAATCACTCAGCCTGTATTAAAAATGAGCATACAAAATAACGTGTAATAAGTTGTAATCTAATCAGAAAGTATTTGCTTTTTGCTGTCTGGTTGAATGCATGTAAAATCTGAATTGCTTCCCTCAGCGCGATCCCACAAATGTGCAATTATGCCCTTTCGCCTTGGCAGCATCTTTGAGCCAGAGTGGATTGGTCATCTGTCATTTCCCGCGCCCCCAGTTTTCTGTTGGTGGTAGTTTCTTGCCCATCACAATTTAGCACTGCATTGTTGCCTTTTAGCATTATGCGAGGCTGTAATCAGCAAGATATTTAGAAGTAAACAATCACAGCAGAGAAGGCAAAGTAGAAAAATAAGCATGTAATCCAGGAAAGTGGCCTGTCGGATTTGGGGGGCATAAACAGGTTTAATTGAGATATAAGATTAGCACTTAAATTCAAGACTAAAAATATGTTGTAATTCAAGTGAAATAACATGTTGCAGGTTTAACAGACGTTGGGCACTATGTGGATGACTTGGGAACAATTTTGTTAAATTTGGGTTGCATTGCTGTAGTGAAATGGTGGGTTATCCTTGGTTTCCCTTCAGTGTATTAACTGCTCTGCGTGCTGGGTGTTCGTGTTGTCCCTCAGGAATCATTTGTGTAGATCCAGGCAGTACTGCAAAAATGTGGCCCCTATGGGTGAGGAGCTGCACACCCACCTTGAGAGCTTGGTCCGAAGAGCTTGCAAGCAGAGCGACTCCTCAGTAGCTCTCTACTGCTTCAGGTGGGTGCTATGGGCAGAGAGGGCCGCAGGTTGCCCTCTGTTTTGCCTTTGAGGGCCACGGTCGGAAGAGATCTGGGGGGCTTTTCAACCTGCTTTGTTTCTGCCAGCCAGGGTGAGGGCCTTCTTCACACTCAGAAGGGCAAACGGCAGTCACACTTGAGAGGGCCTTTTCCGTGGTGGTCTCCCCAGACTTTGGAGATCCACACGCCAATTTTACATGGCTTTCAGTGTCTGGTTAAAACATACCTCTTCACTAAGGATGTGCGTGAATATTCGTTATTCGTACAAATTCGGACATACGTACATGAATTGAATGTTACGATATTCATATGTTTTTTTAAGCCCCTAGCCCATCTCCCAGCCCCCAAAATATGGAGTCCTCAAATAGAACAGATACTACACTTTTAGCCAAAAGGCCGAGATGCGATACGACATTTGTATACTAACTTGTACGAATACCAATGTTTCTGGACATTCCTACGAATAGTTCAGACATTTGTTAGATTGGGGGTGTGGAACAACGAAACGCCAGTCACATCCACAATGGATCCAGATTGCATTCAACGTGGATTGACAGTGGATTACACGTGGATTTAGGTCGGATTTGGCGTTTTCAGAGGGTGGATATGTTACAGATACGTATCAGATAGGTATTCATATCAGATATGTATTCATTCATATCTGTATTTGTTCATCCATATCAGATACGCATTTGTTCATATCGGATACGTATTCGTTTGCATCGGATACATAGTCGTACATATCAGATACACATTTGTTTGTGTCAGATATTGTGGCGATCGCAGGCATTTGGCAGCCTGCAGACCATGCAGTATTTTTTTTTAAAAAGGAGTCCTCTCTTTTTTGCACCAAATTAGTGTGGGTTTAGGACTTTGCGGAGCCCAGGAAGGCCTGGGGACATGGCTGCTACCCAGAGGGAGAGTCAGCTGACTCTCCCCAACCAATTGGAGCATGGGGGGTGGGGAAAGCATCTTTAAAATGGAGGTTTCTGAGGTAATTTGAGGATGGTGGGGATAGCAGTGAGCAAGTGAGGAATTTGTGGAGCTTCTGCTTACCATCCCGGGCCCTTTTCGGTCAGAGGACTGAGGAAAGGCCCGCTGGCAGCCTCTCTAGAGAGGGAAAGCTGGACACCGAGAGAGACTGGATTCCTTTCTCTGCGATAGTTTATATCCCGACTGGGATATAAAGCAAAGGGGTGCAGGCAAAGTCTGCCTGTCAGCTCAGCTGGGGACAGGGCTCAAGCCTGAGGGCTGGAATGTTCCAGAGGGTGGAGAGTCAAGCCAGACTGAAGGCCTGGGGACTTTAAGGAATATGTATTAACCCTAAGGGGGGAAATAAGAGCCTCTGCAGCCAAGTTAGATGGCAAGAGGGAAGCTTACATTTGTTATACTCAAGTTAACTGGACTGAAACTGTTCTAGGTCATCTTTAATTCTAGTCCTTGCTTCAAATTGTTCTGGTTATTCTTGTAAACAATAAAACACGTAGTTGAGTTCTTTGTTAAAGCTGAATGAGGTGATTTGTCCGGAACATCAGTCCAGATAGAGGGGGGTGTAGTGGCTACGGAGCCTTATGTTCTTTCAGAGCACTGTGGACGCTCGGAATTGGGTGCTCTCTCGCCACCAGAAAACAAGGAGGCTACTCCAGCAGGGCAACTAGTGGTCTGGTGGCACATGGGAGACTTCGCAGATATGTATTTGTTCGTATCGCATATGCACCGGATACATATTCATTCATATCAGATACGCGTTTGTTCGTATCAGATATGTATTCATTCGTATCCAATATGTATGAATAGATTAGTATCGACTAGAATTTTACCACATTCAGATGTGATCTATTTGCACAAATACGGATTTTCAAACATTCAATTCATTACGAATGCATCCTGGCACATGCCTACTCTTCACCCATGCTTTGATGCTTAGCTTGCTCTGAGAGCTTTCCTGGCCGGCACCGTAAGAAATGTTTCCTAAGTTCCTTGTCCCCTCCTGGCCTTGCAGGTGTGTTGGGCTCCTCTTCCAGCTTATCCTAACAGCCCCAGTGAGGTCTAAACCGAAAAGCTGAGAATTGCCTAATTCTGAGTTTGAATCTTGTTGGGATTTCTGCCCCGAGATGGCCTGAGATAGTAAAGGTTTCCTCTTCCTAATTTCAGTGCTTCTTTGTACCTCTTCCGGGTTTTGAAAGGAAACATGGCAGTTGAAGACACATCGCAGGCTGTTCAGCCCAAAAAGAAGCGGAAAGGCAGTGAAGAAAATGACAGCTCCCCATGTCAGGTGAGGATGCTTCCTTCATGGAATCACAGAGTTGGAAGGGGACCTCCAAGGTCATCCAGTCTAACCCCCTGCGCAATGCAGGATTCACTAAACCACCCCAAATAGATGTCTGTCATTTGCATCACTTGGGCCATTCCTTGGGTGAATGGCTGCTTTCACCTTATCCCACTCATGTCTACATGAATTTCACCTGTAGTTTCCCTAAAAGTGCCCGTCTTAGTTTGGTATATAACAAGCTGATGGGTAGGAGAATCAGATCCAACAAAGGGAAGAATTTCTCCACCCAGAGGGTCATCGGTCTATGGAATTTGCTGCCAGGAGAGGTGGTGACAGCAACCAGCCTATATGGCTTTAAGGATGGGTTCGACAAATTTATGGATGACAGATGTATCAGTGGTTACTGGAATGGATAACTAGGTCCCACCTCCAGGTAGGAGGGACAGGGAGAAGGCCTCCAAAGGCCATTTACAGGAAGTGGAATGCAAGTGAGGGTTTTGCCTTTGGTCTAGGGCAGGGATGTCAAAGATATGGCCTGTGGGCCGGATGCGGCCCGCGGCCGTGGCCGCCGCTGTCCTCCTTGGGCGCGAAGGAAGCGAGGTGAGGCGAGACAAGGCGAGGGCGAGCGAGCGCGCGGCGGGACCCTCCACTGCCCGAGTGCACGGGTGCCGCCATGGACAGCCAGCCCCTCCTTGGTGCCCTGGCCACGCCCCCAGCCTGTCCTCTGTACCCTAGCCACGCCCCAGCCCCTCCTCTGTGCCCTGGCCACACCCCCGGCCACGCCCCCTGGCCCTGATAGTATTTTTTTTAATTCGGCCCTTGGCAAAATTGAGTTTGACACCTCTGGTCTAGGGGTTCGATTCCGCCCTCCCCCATTAAGCCAACTGGGTGACCTTGGGCAAGTCACAGCTCTCTTCTGAGCTCTCACAGCTCCACCTACCTCACAGGGTGTTCTGTTTTGGGAAGAAGAACAGAAGCTTTGTCAGCTTCTTTGAGTCGCCTTAAATGGGTGAGAAAAGTGGGGTAGAAAAACCAACTCTTCTTCTTCTTTTGCTTGAGATGCCTATAAGTAATGGTGGGTCAAAGGATACTGGACTAGATGGGCTGTGGCCTGATCCAGCAGTGCTCCTCTTCAGTTGTTATGTTCTTAGGTGATAACAGCTTTTGGCCAGCAACAGGCTCTGACTTGGTCCTTTACGTTCTCTTTTCCTAGCCTCCTTCCCTTGGCAGCCTTGACTTGGAGCGAGTGAGCGCCGTCTATAAAGAGGCACTGAACCTATTTTTGACCAAGCGCAAAAGCCCACTCACAGTATCCATGTTTCTTGATCTCTTTGAACGCCATCCTGTAAGTACTTTTCATGTGTGATCAGACAGGGCTTTTTTGGTCACCCCTTTACCAAGAATCACCCCGTCTATAGATGCACAGTCATATGAATGACCTTCCGTGGCCCTAATTGGTTCCCCATAACAGCTGTTTCCGGGCTGGGATTAGCTACTTGTGCCTCTGTACCTTCCCACCACTTCAGCTACATTAGGAGTCACCCTCGGTGTTATTATTCATAACATGAGGAAGGGGTGCAGGCCTCTCCTAATTCTTGCGTCTATCTCTTATTTTCTTGAAGATCATGTACAAGCAACTCATTGACGTGGTGGTCAAGTCTATCACAGATGGAGCCCGTCAACACCAGCAGGTGAGTTAGAAAGGCAAATGTGCCAAGGGAGAGAAGCTAAGGCAAGTATTTTCTCACCCAGACGGTCATCAGTCTATGGAATTTACTACCAGAAGAAGCGGTGACAGCAACCAGTCTGGATGACTTTAAGAAATGATTGGATAAATTAATGGAGGATCAGGTGTATCAATGGCTGCTAGTACAGCCTTCATGTGGAGAGACAGGCAGGAGGCCTCTCAAAGTCATCTGCAAGGAGTTGAGAGCAGGGGAAAGTTTTGCCTTCGTCTTCTGCTTGAGATGCCCAGAAGCAAATGGGCTACCGTGTGAGATGGGATGCTGGGCTAGATGGGCTGAGGCCTGATCCAGCACAGCTTCTCTTATGTTCTTATCTAGAATGGATGCCTAGGAATGCCTCCTGATTAGAGAGACAGGCAGGGTGCTTCTCAAGGCCACTCGCAAGGAGTCGAGAGCAGGCGAAGGTTTTGCCTTCATCTTCTGCTGGAGCAGTGGTTCTCAACCTGTGGGTCGGGACCCCTTTGGGGGTCAATCTGCTCTTTCACAGAGGTCGCTATGAAGTAGCAACAAAAATAATTTTATGGTTGGGGGTTAGGGTTAGGTGAGGTTGGGGGTCACCACAACATGAGGAACTGTAGTAAAGGGTCACGGCATTAGGAAGGTTGAGAACCACTGTGCTAGAGATACCATTGTGTGAGATGAGGTACTGGCCTAGCTGTGCTGTGGCCTGATCCAGTAGGGCTTCCTTTATGCCCTTAAATACATACAGAAGGTGGTGGGATTAGATTCCAGGTTGATGTCCCCGTGGGCGTAATGTTTGAGGCAGGGCAGCGTGCTGCATTGAATCCTGTTTAATGCCTTGTCTAACAGTAAAGCTATTGGCCGTGTATGGATCAGATATGAAAGAATGCTATCAGATGAATGAATAATTTCCTGGAAGACGGCTATTGTGCTATCTGGCTTTGTTTTGGGCAGAGACTAAGCAGAAAATTACAGACACGGTGGAAACATTTTTGATAGTCACTGTTAAAGGAAGGAAACAGTTTTAGATACTTCCAGCGTTTTCAGTGTTGTTCACTACATCATTTGTGTAAGTGATCTGCTGTGCAATTTTTGTCTGAGTTCAGTGTCTATAAAGAGTGATTAGAATAGGGCAGGAATTAAGTCTAAAAACAAAATGGAACAGTGGAATACTTCTGAACTGGCCACTAATCTTTTCCTCTGTTTCAACAGTTTTAAGCTGTCCCAAGTAGCCATGAGAGGACAGAATGCAACAGGTTCCGTCCTGTTATGCTCACCCAATGTGCTTTTGAAAAAAAATGTGTCACACTTGACAGCAGCCTGAGTTTTAAAACCCCTTTGGTCTTCCTCTGCTGGGGAAGGAAATTGGGTCAGAGGCTGAGTGGCAGAAATTATTTTTCCTTCTGCAGTTGTCCCTCTTTCGGCTTGCAGTTAGGGAGCCGGACTCTTATCTGGGAATACTGGGTTTGATTCCACATTCCTCCATGAAGCCAGCTGGGTGACCTTGGGCTGGTCACAGCTCTCTTCTGAGCTCTCACAGCCCCACCTACCTCACAGGGTCATTCTGTTGTGGGGAGAAGAATAGAAAAGCTTTGTCAGACACTTAAATGGGTGATCCAGCAGAGTACCTCTTAGGTCCTTGAGGACAGGATGGGCTGTGGCCTGATCCAGCAGGGTTCCTCTTAGGTTCTTAGGGACTAGATGGGCTGTGGCCTGATCCAGCAGGGTTCCTCTTAGGTTCTTAGGGACTAGATGTGCTGTGCCCTGATCCAGCAGGGCTCCTCTTAGGTTCTTATGGACTAGATAGGCTGTGGCCTGATCCAGTAGGGCTCCTCTTAGGTTCTTGTGGACTAGAATGGGCTGTGGCCTGATCCACCCGGGCTCCTCTTAGGTTCTTATGGACTAGATGGGCTGTGGCCTGATTCAGCAGGGCTGCTCTTAGGTTCTCATGGACTAGAAGGGCTGTGGCCTGATCCAGCAGGGCTCCTCTTAGGTTCTTATGGACTAGATGGGCTGTGGCCTGATCCAGCAGGGCTCCTCTTAGGTTCTTATAGACTAGATGGGCTGTGGCCTGATCCAGCAGGGCTCCTCTGAGGTTCTTATTGACTAGATGGGCTGTGGCCTGACCCAGCAGGGCTCCTCTTAGGTTCTTATGGACTAGAAGGGCTGTGGCCTGATCCAGCAGGGCTCCTCTTAGGTTCTCATGGACTAGATGGGCTGTGGCCTGATCCAGCAGGGCTCCTCTTAGGTTCTTATGGACTAGATGGGCTGTGGCCTGATCCAACAGAGCTCCTCTTAGGTTCTTAGGGACTAGATGTGCTGTGCCCTGTTCCAGCAGGGCTCCTCTTAGGTTCTTATGGACTAGATAGGCTGTGGCCTGATCCAGCAGGCCTCCTCTTAGGTTCTTATGGACTAGATAGGCTGTGGCCTGATCCAGCAGGGCTCCTCTTAGGTTCTTGTGGACTCGAATGGGCTGTGGCCTGATCCAGCAGGGCTCCTCTTAGGTTCTTATGGACTAGATAGGCTGTGGCCTGATCCAGCAGGGCTCCTCTTAGGTTCTTATGGACTAGATAGGCTGTGGCCTGATCCAGCAGGCCTCCTCTTAGGTTCTTGTGGACTCGAATGGGCTGTGGCCTGATCCAGCAGGGCTCCTCTGAGGTTCTTAGGGACTAGATGGGCTGTGGCCTGATCATGCAGTGTGACAAAATCCTGGTCACCTCTCTAGGCCTTGAACATGAGGCTGGTGCTTTGTCTTTCTGTCCTTGTTTTCTTTCCCTTTTTCCGTGAACGTCTTTTAATGCCCTTATGGGCTCCGATTCCCCATTCCCTCATTGCAGTTTGTAATAAATAGCCATGAATAAATATTAGATGGGAGAAAGAAGACTTGATGGCTCTGGCAAGCACTTGTCTCAGACCTCTGGCTTCTGGAAAGTGAGTTCTTGGCAATGCCAGCTGTTAGGATTCCCCGTGGGGCCAAACGCGCCTGGGCTGCAAAGTGTGAGGAGGATTTTCCTGGCTCTTCCTTCCCTCCCAGCCCCAATTTCTGGGCCTCCTTGAGTCCTGTTTTCCTGTGGTCTTTTTGACTTCCTGCAATTGTCAGGCTGACATTGTTCAAAATCACCATGCGCTGCCCTTCCAAATTGCAGGCTGGAGCGTGCGCGGACAAGCTCTCCACCAATCCGATTTTGTGCTGTTGCTGCCACAACATCCCTTGGAGGAACTGACCTTCAGAATGGCTTTTTTGGAGACCATATTTTCCCTCCTCCTTGGAGGGGCTTTTGAAGTTGGTCAGAGCGTATATCTGAAGGAGGCGAGGGGCAAACCAGAATTTATTTGCCTGCTTGAAATCAAGCTATTATTTAATCCAGCAAAATAACAAGCAATGTATCTCAAAGCCTCAACTAACCATCGTTGAGAAAAACTTACCATACAAGGATTTTCCGTACACAGAGAGAGTTAAAATGTTATTTGAGCAGTATTCAGATCAAGGGAATGGCAAACCTCTTCTGCATTTCTGCCCAGAAAGCTGCATAGAGATACCATGGAGTGTGGGAGGGACTGTAGCTCTGCAGTATCTCTGCCTGGAAAGCAGAGGGTTGCCGGTTCGATCCCCAGCCTCTCCCTGGAAGTCTTAAGCAGCATAGTTGATTCTGCCTTAGGCCCTGAAAAGCTCGTAGTCAAATCATATTGGTGTCTGTCAGCCTCCAGGTGGCCAAAATTTTCCTTCGGGACAGAATGACTTGCACTAAATCTCTGGGGAAGACCAATCAGGCCCCCGGTGATCAGAATCCTTTGTCACTTAAGACTTCACTTTAGCCTGCCTGGTATGGGGCGTATCACGGAGGACAAGATTCTACATGTGGTAGGCCCCCGATCTCCCTCGGTTGGGCTCGCCTTGTGGTTTAGGCGGCCATTTTAGCTGTGCCCCCACACGGCCTGCTTCCTTTTGTCCGCCTTGCCCCCCTTATCTTCCCCGCTGCAGGTTGCCGGGGGTAAAAGCAAGCGCCCCGTTTGGAGCAAAGCAGAGCCGTTGCTCACTGGAGCGTGGCCCGCGTGCCTCTCAACAGTCGACTCTCTTAATGCAAATGCGCAGGGCCGTCCACAAGGTTGAGTAATTTCCCTGGCGTGCCAGAATTATATTTGCTACGCGATGCGTGGAGAGTCGAGTCTTCTGTGGAGACAAGAGCTTGACAGGAATTCAGAGCAAAGCACCTTTTCGTGCAAAATCGGTCAAGCGGAACCTGGCGGTGGGGAACTCTGTTCCTTTATTCAAGGTCATAGATAGTGGGCCGTATTGACGTATGGCAGAGGGAGGTGAACAGGTCTGGTAGGCACCCTTGGCGCAGAATTTTTCTTTAGCGCTGTCCTCAGTCGATTCTAATTCATGAAGTGGATTTTTATTTATTTATTCATTCATCATTTATATCTCTACCCTGCGCTATAGCTGAAGGTCCCGGGGAGGATGGTGATAAAAGCATAACAAAACAGGGATATGTGGACAATTGTGTTTTTGCATTCAATTTGCATGAAAGGAAATTCGCATTTCTTGAATGTGGTGGGATTCCATCTCAAAGCAAATGTTAGATACAAATCAGACTTGAATCCCTGCTGGCAGTGGTGCCTACGAAACCCCTACAGATCCACTCTGAATCCACTTTGAATCCACCAGATCTGCTGCAGATGTGGCTGGGCAGCCGCCTTCCCACCTCCCCAGGTTCACAAACGGAGTGAAGCCTTGTGCAAATGTATCAAAACATTTCATTCGCATTCAGGTGCCGATCTTCGAATGTGCCAACATTTTATTCAAACTCAAATGTCCGAATTTAGACGAATTTGTATGCAATTGGACTGTGATGAATATTCATGCACATCCCTGTCATGAAAACCACATTAAATAACCTGATTAAACAGGAACAGAATACGTGCATGGGGAGGGAGAAAACCCAGGACCAAGGCCAAGAGGTGCATTTTCAGTAGTTTTCTGGCATCTCAATGAGGGAAGGGTCCCAAACCCGAGTCCTAAGACTTGGCTACGAGGAACGGCTAAGACTGTCTTGCAGAAGCTTGAAAGCAAAGCGGCCTCCTTCTGCCCATCTGTGCACAGGATTCTCTGAAAGAGGCTCCGGGAGGGCCGCTGCACGTCCATCTTGTACTCTTGCTTTCCCACAATCCTTTTGGACACCGTCTTTCCTTTTGTTCCCACATAGGCTTGGTATGGTCAGCGAGACCTTGAGCGACCGTGGGGGCTGTGGGGAAATTCTGCTGCAGTCTGAATGATATACCCTTGCCTGGAGCATATTCCTCGCCTCCTGTTATCGGCATTAAACACGGGAACAGGGTCAAGAGGGGCAGGAGGCAAATTCGTGGATTGCCAGCAAATCAAGAGTGAAATATAGGACAGTGAGGTTCAGAGATGGCATTTTGATACACTTAGTACAAGAGAAAATGCTGGGCAAAAAGGAAGTGAATTGAGGAAGAATTAGCGGATTGTATTTATTTTATTTATTATTTGTATTTCTATCCTGCCCTATACGTGGAGGTCTCAGGGCAAGTAACAATGCTTAAAAATTCCACACATTAGAACAAAACAATATATATTAAAACAAGTAATATCTACAACAACATTTTAAATGCAGGATCTTACAGCAAACCGACTATATATTAAAAACAGTACTACCTAAAAGTGGGGGGTGGGAAATGCAACCACATTTAGCCCAAGGCCAGGGCAAAGAAGTGCGTCTTTGTTGCCTTCCTGAACATGTACAGAGAAGGAGCTTGACGCACCTTGAGGAGGAGACTATTCTATAGCCTCGGAGCCACAACTGAGAAGGCCCTCTCTCGGGTGCCCACCTGTTTCACTGCTGAGAGCGGTGGGACAACCAGGAGGGCCTCCCCTCCAGATCTTAAGGCACAGGCAGGTCGTTATGGGACAAGGTGTTGAGGAAGAATTAGTGAATTAAAGATTAATAGGATACAGGATACAACACTTAAGATATTTCATAGTTGGTATTGAGCACCATCCCAATTAGCACATATGATACCTGCCATATCACCGCAACATTGTCGTGGGTGTGGCATGAATATTCTAAACATTCAAAATCTGATCAAATTCGTTTGAATGTGGACATTTGAATTCGAATAGAATGTCTTCACATTTGAATTTAGACATTCAAACGGATTTCAAATGTTCCAAAACATTTGTTCGCATGATTCGAATCAGTTGAATGTACAGATAGGTATGTATTGCATCTGTATGTGTACGGCTATTATATGTATCTGTGCGCATTTGCGCTTATAATACGCAACGAAAATGGGATGCGTACGAAATGCGTACGGATACGTATAGCACATAGAAACGTTGTCGACATCTGCATCTTCAGATTCGTATCCAACATTCGAACGAATAGATTTCAGTGTAATGGATTAGAATCGGTTTTTGTTACATTCCGATTTGACATTCGATTTGACTCCAGTTTGAATGCAAAAAAACACATTTGTGCACATCCAAAGTTTAAATACTTTTGTACCTCCTCTGGGCACAAAATCTTGATAATAAAACAATCCAGTGACTTCCCTCTCTTTATTTTTAGCCTGACTCAAATCTGACTGGTTTTCCCGTGGTCAGCGGGTTGTACATCCTGTAGCTGGCCTCTGCCTTGGCCAAAGTCTCTCGACTTCTCAAAATGAAGCTCAGTTCTCCTTCACAGATACTGGAGTCAGTGAATTCTCATGCCTAGTAATGCCTTAGGCTACAGTTTCGGGAGAAGAATGAGGTTTGCTGCTGGATGGCGAAAGAAATTTGGGGGGTCACCTTAGGGCATCCAGATATACCCAAGTTTCCTGTCTGGTATTGGCTAAATTTCTCAACTCTTCCAAGGGAAGGAACGAAATGTCCAATAGCAAGCTCATAAGAACCTAAGAGGAGCCCTGCTAGATCAGGTCACAGCCCATCTAGCCCATAAAGCCCTGCCAGATGAGGCCACAGCCCATCTAGCCCATAAGAACCTCAGAGGAGCCCTGCCGGATCAGGCCACAGCCCATCTAGTCCAGCGTCCCATCGCACACAGTGGCCCACCATGGTCATCTCAAGCAGAGACAAGAAAACCCTTTTCCTGCTCGCGAATCCCAGCAAATGGCCCTCGAAGCGTCCTACTTTCCCCCTGCTTTTTTAACCAGGGAAAATGTCACGGGGAGAAGCAGCTGCCGCATCATGTTGCTTCTCCTATTTACAAGCTCATTAGGTTCATCCATTTGCAAGTGAGAGTTTGAGACCCTCCTCTGCTTGTGATACAAAAGATTTGGGTTTGTGGATTTTGTAATCCTGTTTAAATAGGGCGGAAACATTTTATTGTTTAGGGAAAAAAACACAGTCAAATCAATTCACAGAGTTGTGTCTGACTCCTGGCTGACTGTTTGACCATGTTCAAAGGCAAGTCTATGCAGGCTTTTTGGCAGCTGTACAGAAGTGGTTTACCATTGCCTACTTCCAGGGAAAGACTGGGGATCAAACTGGCCAGCCTGTGCTTTTCAGGCAATTTCCTCTACAACTGTGTTACAGCCACTTTCAGATTCTGTGGGCGCCTCCATGCAGTTTTCTTGGATAGTCATACAGAAGTGGTTTGCGGTTGCTGACTTTCAGGGAGATTCTGGGGATAGAGCTGGCAACTCTCTTCTTTCCCGACAGCTTCCTCCACCTGTGAGACTGCCTTGGAGTAAATTGATGCTCAGGATCAACAAAGAGGACCATCTCTTTGTTTTTCTAACTGATTTTACGAGGCGTTTTTGTAGGGAGCTGATAATCACTGCCTTTAAAATGGGGGATGATTTCGGCCTCTCCTCTCGTGCTGTCTGGTGTTGCCTTCTTAAATGATCTGGTCTGAAGCCTCCTGCTTGGGACCCACCATGAATAACTGAGCGGGTCTGTGAAATACAGCAGAATACGCTACTGTGATTCTCATGCAGAAAGCATCCTGGGTTTTCCTTGGAGGCGTTTTCTCTCTGTTGTGAGCACTCAGGTTTACTGGCCAGGCTTCAAATCCATTGCCCTTCCATGCATGTTGGAATGATACAGATTGGAAGCTGCCCTAGGTCCTGGGCGAAGGATGGTCTGAAAACCGTTAGAAACAAATAAACTAAGATAAATAAGTGGCCTCACAATGATCGCCTTCTAGTTGTCGAATTTTCCTCATCTCTTGCCCTCTGATCTTTACAGTAGTCTCCATAGCAGCAAATTGTCTTATATTATGCATTGTCTGGGAGATCATCTTCCTTTTTTCTCCTCCATCCATTCGATCTAAAACTCTACAGTCATCGTAGGGTCGGGTGCGCATACGAATTTCCAGATAATTTGAATTTGAATGTCAAATTCAGCACATTCGATCGGATTTTGAAGATTCAAATGTCTTAAAATCCTATTCGAATCCATAATATTTGAATCCGTACATTCGAATGTTAGATTCGTATTTAAAGATACGAATGCCGACAACATTCATGTCTGTTATACTTCCCTGTGCGCATGTTGAAAAATCCATATGCGTACCGTGTTATCCCGTACACATCCTGTTTTAATCCCATATTTTAAGCGCAAGATATGGATAATTTTTGGGCAGATTCGTATATGACAGAAACAAATCTACACATTCGAAAACCCATATCGGATTTTTGAAAATCCCTATTTGAGTTTGAATTTCAAATTCAGATTTTCAAAAATCCAATTCGAGTTTGAATGTCAAAATTCGTCGAATATTTGAGTTTTCGAATATTTGTGCACATCCCTAATGCGGTGCCATTTTCGAGCCCTGTTCCACTCCGCAGCCTGGTCCCGTGCAGACAAGCCCATCCCACTATTTATTTATATTTATGTAACGTAATTGTGGCCAGTCCACACGGCCCCATCCACCATCCCAGTGCTGATAGTGCTTTAATTTTAGAGACTTGATTTTCAGTTATAGTCAGTATCTTCAGACTCAAATCTGTTTTCTTTCAACCATGATTGTGTTCAGAATTTGGGGAAATGTGTTTAAGTGGCTGCCTGGTAAAGGAACATGGGAGTTGTAATCCAAAAAACAACTATTGCAAATGATCATTGAAGCTGTAGTCCAAAACCATAACTTTTGCAAAGGATCGTGGGATCTGTAGTCAAGAACAACTTTTGCGGTTGTTTCCTAGATGTGGAAGCCTTTGCAAATTTGGAGGAAAAGCTGTTTTTTTCCCCCTACCTATTTGGAGTTTCCATGATTGACGTTCTTCCTTTTCTCTTTCAGGCTCAAGCGTGCCTCCTCCTCCAGAAAGCTCTACAGACAAAAGATTTCAGGCTCCTGCTGTCTGAACGTGAATGGGAGGCTCTAATCAGAGAGAGCATCAGCCAGGTCACAGAGGTGAGATGCTTCAGTTGGATTCTCAAGCCAGACTTTCTTTCTTTCTTTTTTTTTATGAATCTCATTGGTGCATCCATCCGCTATTGTGAAAATTCTACCTCCTTTGCCCAACAGGGGAAGGATGAAAAATTATCCACGTGCCTTCTTATTATGCATCCTGTTTCCCATTTATCCCCTTCTCTGTTGCATTTGCTTAACAAGGTTGATAGCCAGTCGGCTGACTGAGAGCTTCCAAGGAGTTGGAAATAACGACAACAGATCTACGAATTTTGGGTCTCTTGAAACTCAGGCAGTGAGTTTCTTGGCCAGCGGTTGAAGCCGCAACCTCCTACTTTGATGGCTGAATGTCCCATAGGAATTGAATATTGGGCAGGTTTGGAAAGCTAGCATTTGCCAGCTGATCCTACTCAAATAGCACAAGACCAGCCTCCTCATTGCCTCTTAATTTTTCCATAGGCGGCTAGGGTGCGGCCTCCTACCGCCTCTCGGTCTTTACCGGCAGTTAAGTTTGTTAAAGGTGGTGTCCTTGGCATGGGATCCCGTTCATCTTCCCAGAAGTTCGAGGCAGCTCAGAGCATTGGCCTCCTCTTTATCATCACGACAGCCTTGTGAGGGAGGCAAGGCTGAGAAGCCATGATTAGAAGCCTTGGGTGCTTCTGTGGCTGAGTGGGGATTCGAACCCAGGGATTCCAAGATGTCTGGTGAAATATTTTTGTATCAGAATGTTGGAGCTCTTAAATTCTCTGTCTTTTAGGGACACGGTTACCTGCTGAAGGTTCGTGGTGGGTTAACGCACTCCATATTTTGTCAGTGGTGTTCTCCGTTCAGTTTTAAGACCAAAGGATCCAAGAGCCACTTGAAATCATTGAGATTTTCTGCCCCTTCCCTCTGGCTGAGTGGATTTCACCCAAAATAGGGCTTGTCTCATGTTTTCATGGCTCCTAGCTCACCAGACTCATTCTATTGACTTGTGGTTTGCAGCAAACTAGGTCGTTCTGGTGGTCTGCACGCAAACCGGACTACTCTGCTGTCCAGAAATCCTGGGGGAAATTCACACCTTACTGTCTGTCCGTGGACAGGAAAGGTTGAAGTTCCCCATGTGTGTGCTAAGGATTCACACTAGACAAAGATAGTACACGCCAACCCAACCCACACATGTCTGGACACTTTCTGGAGTGTGGATGTTTGTTTGGGTGCCGCCATCATGCAACCGGATGCTGGTACCATGGCGCTTGCATACACACCATCAGGGGGACGATGGTGACATGCCACGCACGTGCACTGGTGCCAGCATGTCACATGACCCACTAGCATGCTTGCATGGTGACATGCCACGCACGTGCACTGGTGCCAGCATGTCACATGACCCACTAGCATGCTTGCATGGTGACATGCCACGCACGTGCACTGGTGCCAGCATGTCACATGACCCACTAGCATGCTTGCATGGTGACATGCCACGCACGTGCACTGGTGCCAGCATGTCACATGACCCACTAGCATGCTTGCATGGTGACATGCCATGCACGTGCACTGGTGCCAGCATGTCACATGACCCACTAGCATGCTTGCATGGTGACATGCCACGCACGTGCACTGGTGCCAGCATGTCACATGACCCACTAGCATGCTTGCATCATGTGCCCCTCCATCCACCATAGAGTTGCAGATGGGTTCACTGGTGGACATGAGTGGATGCAGTAAGTCAGCACATGGAGCGTGACATCGTGCTCCACCCATTGTTTGTTTTCAGCGCACTCCTGCATGAAAGGGGCTGCTTCTGAGTTGGAAATGATCCCTTCCAGTATAGATGCTCTGTCTGGGAGCGCACCGTAAGCAAACTAGGAGCCAGGTGCAGAAAGGTTCCTGGTTTGACTTGAATCCAACAAAAGAGTGGTTTAATGAACCAGGGTGGTTCACAGGTGGTTTGCTATGGTTTGAAACCAAACTGAACCACCCTGTTGTACGAAAAACCCAATTCAAATCATATCCAAACCAAGGGTAATTTGGCTTTGACTGAAACAGAATCACTTAATTTCAGTTTGTGCTCGTCTCTATCCCTCTCTCTATCTCTCTTTACCCATCCTTGCTAAGACTTTTCCTGGGCAGCCAGCAGAAGCTCAGTTGCAATACTGACTTCACAGTTGTTGGATAGTGAGTCTCCAGTTGTGTCTTAGCCAGCAATTCTTATCATCACCAGTTTCCTGCCAGGTCCAGCGGCAGGAGGGAGAGAAGATTTGATTCCGCACTTTCTCTTTTCGAGCTCTAAACCATTTGAAATTGTCAACATGAAGCAAAGCATCAAGTGGGAAATTCTAGAAAAGAAATTACACAATACAATACTTTGAAAAAGCTTTTATGGATAGTTTTATGCAGGCACTAAATAGGGAAAAAAACAGTTTTTGTTTTATTCTTTTAAGTGTGATCTTTTAATTATTGATTTTAGATATTTTTCTACTTGCTGATATTTTGGAATAATTTTTTTTCTCATTTGTAGCAGTTTTTGAGCTGTTATGTGTGTTCTTTTGGGAACCTAAGCTTTCGGATATAGTTGTGATATCCATCTTCAGAGGTCTTTGCTCTTGGCTGAGTCATGGGTGACGGGTATCTTACTAGATCTTGTTTCTCTTCTTACAGATGCCTGCTGGTTGTTTGTTAGCTCTTCCTTTGTTTGGGTTGGTAATGTGTCATTGGTCTTCCCTTGGCTGCACCCTGTTGGCATGGTTTCCTTGAGTGGACGTGTTAATGGTGGATCATTGAGGCTAACTTGTTTACTGTGAATTTTTTTGTCTTAAACTACTCAGAGAACTTTGGGTATTGGGCAGTTGTAGAAATCTGAATTTCCGGCCTTCCCGCTGTTCTCCACTACTCTTCCACAAGCTCAGCTCTTCTGTCTTTCTAACTGGCTGATTCTGTGTTTTCTCCTGAAGCTCAGCATCCCACAGTCAGCCTCAGGTGGTCTCCCCATAAGCAACTTCCAACCAGCCCCTCCAGATTAGTCTTGGGACTGGGCTCCAGTCCTGCAAGGACCCTTTGCTAAGACTGACTTTCTGATTGGCTGTAGTGTTCCTGGATGCTGAATTTTCTCTGCCTTTTTCTAATGGCCTCACTTGGCTGTAAATCTTTGCTGTTTCAGTATATTCACACCGTCGGCTCTTTTACTTTGAGAACTGCTCCTGCTAAATCATTTATCTAGCTCTTGTATGCTTGAGACTTTAATGTACATTCTGCCCTCCTTTTCACTCTAAGTGATGAAGGCAAACCCCTTCCTAATCTGTAGGTGATCCTAGATGAGTGGTGATGGAAACACATCAGGGGCGGTTGCGATTCATTTAAACATGCTGTGCAAAAAGTCACGAAAAGTGAAGGAAAAGCTGAGTTGGGAGCGTGTGACAGTTTCTTAAAATAGCATCCCAACCAGCTGTAGGGCTGTTCCTCCTCATGCACTTACATAAGGGCTGTCTGATCTTATTTGTATTCGAGTTGACTAGAGTGGTTGAATTTCCGCGCAACATTTGTTCATCCGGGGCTGCTCATCTTCACTCTCTTCACCCCAGATTTGCTTTTAGAAACCAGATGAGGCCCAAAGAAAAGCTAATTCTTTGGTCCACATTTCTGGAGATTTCTGAAAATCCGATATCCGAGAGTTGCTGTATTTTTAAAGGAAATCCATTTTGTTTATGAATAGTTAAAAGCAGCTTTTATTACCCGGTTTCTTTCTGTTGAACTACAACTTGGTTCCAGGGACAAGGAGTTTGTATATTAATTTCTGTGTCCATTGAGAAGGTCCATCTATTGGTTTTTGGAAGATGGCGTTCTATAGTATATGGAACCCGATGTAAGATCTGTACAGGTGACTTCAGGCAAAGTTTGGTCTGGTGGTTAGAGTGTCTCCTGGTTCTGGTAGTCTCCCGGTTTGATTCTGCACTCTTGGACAAAGCCCTTTGGATGGCCTGGAGTGGGTAGCAGTCTGAGCAATCACAGCCCCACCTACCACACAGGGTGCCTGTTGTAGGGGGAGAAGAACAGAAAGTTTGTCAGTCGCTTTGAATTCCCATAAGGGTGAGAAAAGCAGGGTATAAAAGCCAACTCTTATTCCTACATGAAGCCATCTAGGTGGGCTTGGTCTAGTCACCCCTCTCGTCCTGAGCTCTCATAGGGTGCCTATTGTCAGGGGAAAGAAGAGAGGGTTTGTCAGCCACTTTGAGTTCCCTTAAAGGTGAGAAAAGTGCGGTATAACAGCTAACTCTTCTTCTTCCAGGATTATAACAGGGGAGGCATGGTTCCACATTTAAGGTGCTGTGGTTCCATGTTGTTTAGGGCTTTATGTGTCAAGCAAAAGATGTTGAACCAGGCCTCGTAGTTAATTGGCAACCAGGACAAATGCAGTTTGGTCTAGTGGTCTAGCAGGTCACACCCTTGATTTGGTTTTTGCCTCAGAGCGGACTGGTGAGTATCCGTTGATAGGAGGGCTGACTGTCAACCCGTTGTCATGGACGGATCATTCGCTGGTGAGTTTTGGACTTACAATGGCAGCTCCCATCTGTGGGGTGGGACCTATTGAAATGGTCCGCCCCCGGAGACTTATGGAATCCGAGCGATTCCTGAATGCTCTAGGGGATTTTCCGGTTGGTATGACTGGCGCACCTGTCGAAGCCCTGGTTTCTCTCTGGAATCAGGAGATGACCAGGGCTATTGACACGATCGCTCCCAAGTGCCCTCGGCATGCTTGTGGAGCCCGAAAAGCTCCTTGGTACTCCATGGAACTACGGGCCATGAAACAGGAAGGCCGACGGCTAGAGCATAGGTGGCGTAAATCCGGCTGTGAGTCTGACCGAACACAGGTTAGAGCACACTACTGTGTCTACCATGTGGCGGTGACGGCAGCGAAAAAGATTTTTTTCTCCGCCACCATTGCGTCCTCGAGTAGCCATCCGGCAGAGCTTTTCAGAGTGGTAAATGGCCTCATAAAACCAAGCTCAAAGAAGCATGAGCCAGGGCCAAGTAATATCTGCTGTGACAAATTCGCTAAGCACTTTGAGGACAAAGTCGCCCAGATTCGTAGGGAATTGGATGTCACAATTCGACATAGCCCAAATGAGGCGTCCAGAGAACTGTCTGGTCCTGTTTGGTTGGATCAGTTTCAATTGCTGCAGCCTGAGGATGTGGACAAGCTGCTTGCGGGGGTGCGGCCGATGACGTGCTCTCTGGATCCCTGCCCCTCATGGCTGATAAAGACTAGCCGACAAGGTATGACCGGGTGGATCCAGGAGGTAGTGAATGCCTCTCTGAGGGATGGGGTGGTTCCACTGGCCCTGAAACAGGCTGTGGTGCGCCCCCTCCTGAAGAGGACCTCCCTGGATCCGGAAGATCTAAACAACTATCGCCCGGTGGCTAACATACCTTTCTTAGGCAAGGTTCTGGAGAGGGCTGTCTCTGTTCAACTGCAAGCATGCTTGGAAGAAGCTGACAACTAGACCCATTTCAATCTGGCTTCAGGCCCGGTTACGGCATGGAAACCGCCTTGGTCACCCTGGTTGATGACCTTATCCGGGAGAGAGACAGGGGGAACGCTACCCTGTTGGTTCTCCTGGACCTCTCAGCGACTTTTGATACCATTGACCATGGTATCCTTTTGGAGAGACTACGGAGTTTAGGAGTGAGAGGCAATGCGTGGCACTGGTTCTGCTCCTATCTCCGGGATAGATCTCAGATAGTGACTGTGGGAGACACTGTTTTGACACCCTGGGAACTCACTTGTGGGGTTCCTCAGGGGTCGATCTTATCTCCCATGCTATTTAACATCTATATGAAGCCGTTGGGAGAGGTCATCCGGAGATTTGGAGTGAGGTGTCATCAGTATGCAGATGATACCCAGCTCTATCTCTCTGTACCATCTGAATCAGGAGAGGCGGTTGAAGTGCTTGACAGGTGTCTGGAGGCAGTAATGGGCTGGGTGAGGGCGAATAAATTGAAGCTGAATCCAGACAAGACAGAGGTGCTGTGTGTCACAGGGTCTCGGGTCCGGGTAGTTGGGAGATACCCTGTCCTTGATGGGGTCGCAGTGCCCTGGAAGGGACAGGTGCGTAACTTGGGGGTACTCCTGGACTCTGCGCTAACACTTGAAGCTCAGGTGGAAGTCGTGGCCAGGAGTGCCTACTCCCAACTACGGCTAGTCCGTCAACTGAAGCCACTTCTGGATAGAGACGACTTGGCCACAGTTATCCATGCTCTGGTAACCTCTAGATTGGACTACTGTAATGCGCTCTACATGGGGCTGCCCTTGAAGACGGTTCGGAAGTTGCAGCTAGTGCAAAACGCAGCCGAGAGAGTGCTGACCGGAACATCTAACCGGATGCACATCACACCGGTTTTAAAAGAATTGCACTGGCTGCCAATTCACTACCGAGCCCAATTCAAGGTTTTGACTTTGACTTATAAGGCCCTAAATGACTTGGGCCCCAAATATCTAAAGGAACGCCTTCTCCCGTATCGACCTGCCCGTACCTTAAGATCAAGTGGCGAGGCCCTCCTGGTTGTCCCACCGCCTTCAACAGTGAGGTTGGTGGGCATCCGGGAGAGAGCCATTTCTGTGATGGCCCCCAGACTGTGGAATAGCCTCCCCCTCGAGGTGCGTCAGGCCCCTTCCTTATACATATTTAGGAGGGCAGTAAAGACGCTCCTCTTTGCCCTGGCCTTTGGCTAAGCTGTCAATGTTCCCTCCCCCAGTACAGACATTATCATTTTAAACATGTGGTATATTGTTTTACATGTACTGAATTTTTAACGTCTTTTAATGTGCATTCTGTTTTAATCTGTTGTTTTAATCTGTTGTTTTAATCTGTTGTAACCCGCCCAGAGACCTTTGGGTATGGGTCGGTAAATAAATAAATAAATAAATAAATAGATAGATAGATAGATAGATAGATAGATAGATAGATAGATAGATAGATAGATAGATAGATAGATAGATAGATAGCTGGGCTCTTATCTGGGAATACCGGGTTTGATTCTGCACTCCCCCATGAAGCCAGCTGGGTGACCTTGGGCTAGTCACAGCTGTTTTCTGTGCTCTCACAGCCCCACCTACCTCACCTGGTGTTCTGTTGTGGGGAGAAGAACAGAAGCTTCGTCAGTTGCTTTGAGTCCCCTTAAATGAGTGAGAAAAGTGGGGTAAAAAAGCCAACTCTTCTTCCTCTTCCTCCTCCTCTTCTTCTTAAGCCTGAGGTGCTATATGCCCAGGCTTACGCCCCACTCAGCCACCTGTAGCTTCTGGAGAAAACACAAGGATACCCCAAAGAGCACATTACAGTAGTCTAAACATGAGGTTACCAAGGTGTGGACAGCAGTAGCTAGGCTATTCCTGTCCAGGTAAAGGTCTAGCTGGTATACCAGCTGAAGCTGGGAGTAGATCACCTGAGCCTTCATGGACAAAAGTCACCAAGAGCACCCCCAAACTACACACCTGTTTCTTTTGAGAGAATGCAGCCCCATCAGGAACAGGCAGGGTCCCTAGTGGGCATACTGCATCCAACCCTGCATAAATGCGCATAATGTGTCAAGACCTACGGAATGCAACCCTGCAAAAATGTATGTATGTGTTCAGCTGCACCTAAACCCACTCGATAAATGTTCCCAACTCTGTGTAAATGTGTCCAAAGCAGAAGCTGAGCTTGACTTGAGCTCATGGTTGGCAAATTAGCATCTCTACTAAGCGACAATTTATTCCTTGTCTCAGAAACTTATTAGCTCACCAATTGCAAGGCTGGGGTTCCCCCTCCTCCTTGCTTTCTCCTTCCACAGATCTCTGGCATTGCCGTAGGGCATGCCTGTTCTAATCAGTCACTGGGATATCGCACACATTGGAAAATGAAGGACATGTTATAGTGTCTTGAGGAAACAGGGCTGGCCATTCAGAATAGTCACTGTGAGCAAAATGGATGAAAGTAGGGCAAGCCAAAGTCCTGACAACCAGATCTTAGGGATGTGCATGAATATTTGAAGGTATTTGAATGTAGTAACCACACAGCTGCTCAGCTTTCCCCCCACCCCACCCCCCAGCTTCATTTTCAGCCTCTCTCCGTATAGCTCTTTTGCTGGTTAAAGACAAACCTCAAGAGTAAAAGGAGCAAGAATTTTCCTCCACAGACTTTCATTATGTGCTGGTCGCTGTCCAGGTGCTGAAGCTCTTTCCACTCTGTGCAAATTCCTGCCGGCAATAATGGCGATTCTCAGCCATATGAGAATTTTTTCCCCCACCACTGGTCACAGGATGTGACATCACAAGGACCTCTGACTATCAGACCCCAGCCTTTTCCTTCTGACTCCTGTCTCCAGACTCTTCATCCCCCCCCCCCCATTTTATAGCCTCATCGGGTCAGCCATTACATATGGTTGGTCCCCAGGATCCTAGCCAGTGGAAGCCTGGAAAATCTATCGTAACACCCAGGATATCGTGATTGGTCACGTATCCAGAACGCGACAATCAAAATTCGATAGAATCTGCCCAAATTTCGATATTCAAATTTAAAGATTCAAATGAATTTTGGATCTATTCATTCGAATTATCCAGACATTAATATAGGTTAGGGTTTGTACATGATGAGTACTTGGAGATACACATCTTTCCCACATCCGTATGCATTTGTACAAATCCATGCAGGATGAAAATGGGTTGCATATGGGGTAACTATGGGATGCATATGGACATGTACAGATGCGCACAGATGCGTACGGGATGCATAATGGTGTGTACAGGCCCATATGAATGTTGCTGACATTCTTAAGTGCAAATTCAAATGAAAAATTTGAATAAATAGATTAGAATTTGCTTAATTCGAATCGAATCTGGCTACATTCAAATTTTAAAGATTTGAATCGAATTGAATTCTGAAAATTGCATTTGTGTACACTCCTACCAGATCTAAATATCCAAAGTAAGAGCTGCAGCTGGGTCCGGAAAGCAATGTGATTAAGACAGTTTAATCAATAGTAAAACTGCAAAGGTGAATGACAATATTAAAAACGTTTCATATAACAAAAACACAAATGTGATCTAAAAGGAGTTAAAAACTCTTTTATTTTTGCAGGCTTTCCAATTCTTAACCTTAATTCCATAGGGTTGGTTTCTTTACACTGTGAGCCAGTTTGGTCTAGTGGTTAGAGAGCCAGACTCTTATCTGGGAATACTGGGTTTGATTCCACACTCCTCCACAAAGCCAGCTGGGTGTCCTTGGAAGAGTCACAGCTCTCTTCTGAGCTCTCTCAGCCCCACCTACCTCGCAGGGTGTCTGTCGTGGGTAGCAGAACAGAAGGTTTGTCAGCCACCTTGAGTCCCCTTAAGGGTGAGAAATGCCAGGCAGAAAAGCCAACTCTTCTTCTTTTCCTTCAACAATACCTTGATAAGCTTGTTTTTATAGGTTTTACATATTTGATATTTGGGCTTTATATAATGTGTTATTTATTGAAGTATTATGTGTGATATTTGATTGCTAATTCTTGTACGCTGCTTTGAGTCCCTTTGGGGAAAAGGTGGGATATAAATAAAGTAACGGTAAAACATGGCCTCACTGTTTTAAAAGAAGAGTGGCTAAGTCCAAGGTAGAAATTGTCCTTGTAAACTGGACCTGGAGTAAGTGTTTATAAAATGCATTATTCAGAAACAGATGAGCAGCCACTGACTAAGGCTTTGTGCCGAAATGTGTTTAGCTGAAGAACAACTTTATATAAAATATTGGCTCCAACATCTGAGCACAAGACTGCCCATTAGCCACTGAGTGGCCAGTTTATGGACCGAATACAACTAGAATGTCCTATCAACTACGCTGGAACACCTAAGATCACGTGGCGTTTTTATGTATAGTCCATGAAGCTTTTTTAATAGCATCATTCACCTTTGGAGTGTAGGAAATAGAAGAAGAGTTGGCTTTTCTACCCCGCTTTTCTCACCCATTTAAGGGGACTCAAAGCAGCTGACAAAGCTTCTGTTCTTCTCCCCACAACAGACACCCTGTGAGGTGGGTAGGGCTGTGAGAGCTCAGAAGAGAGCTGTGAGTAGCCCAAGGTCACCCAGCTGGCTTCATGGGGGAGGGCAGAATTGAACTCGGTGTTCCCAGATAAGAATCCAGCTGCCTAACCACTAGACCAGCACACCCCTGTCTGTGTAGAAATTTGGATTGGAAGGCTGCATGCACAGGAAGTAAGCTTGACCTCTTTATCCGGCCTCATAGCTCTTGCCAAGCCCAAACATTTGTCAGATCAAAGCATGACTTATGCTTTAATTTAATGCATTTTTTAAAAAAGGATCTGTGATATTTCCTTGCATTGCAAAAAAGGTGTAATAAATCCTCATTCAGCTGAATGCGCGTTCGGTTTCTAGGTTTGCAGTAGCATACTGTAAAAGTGCACAAGGCACCCTGCGTTGCTCAGACAGAAGGCATTTCCATGGTAATGTGTGTGGTGGGGTGTACCAGGAGGCATTAGTCAGTCCAAGGTCCCTGGGAAACTAATATCTGGTGTGGGATGTCTCTGTGTTAGAAGTGGGTGGTCCTTTCAGGAACCCAGGGGAGCATCTTGGCTTCAGAACCTCCGCAATCCTCATGGTTATGCAGCAAGCAGGATGATTTCCAGCTGTTTTCCTCTGGAGAAGGATGGGTGATTTATTCAAAAGTTGCTTCTGCTGCCTTCCCCCCCCCCCCCCCCAGTGTGAACAAATTCACCTGTTTCAATCCAATCTTCGGAGCATGGTTTTTTCCCCCACTTACCTCCCTTAATCCAGATTTAAGATGATCTGGATCTAAGGAATGGGTCCTTCAACTAATCCGGGTTTAGTAGATCCAGATCTAAGGAGGTACCCGGTGTAGCACCCAATAGCAATGGGTGCTAGAGTGCTCGCAGTGGAAATGCCAGAGCACCCACGTGGTGAATCCAGATCTAACCACATGGGGCCTGACTGTCACAGCATGTTTTTTGGAGGGCACCACGGGGTATGTGTGTGCAAACTCCATAGATGCTCTGGAGAATCTTCAAAGATTGTGGCAAATCACTCCGGAGATTGTCTGGAGCTTTGGACAAAGCTACATAGAAATGGCATTGCTTTGATGGGTCATCTTTGAAGCCTGTGCTGTTCTCCGGAGTTTTCTTCAGAGCTGTCTTCTGAGATTATGCACAGGCTTCCCTAGACCCCATTGCCCGATCACGGTGGAAACATGCTCCATTTAATCCAAATATGATCCCTGAAAACCCCATTGTAGACACCTTTAATGGGGTCTACAGAAAATCCAAGTTATAGGTCCTGTGGGATTCTTAACTGGAGGTCTCCTGGTTCAGTTCCCCACACCTCCACAAAGCCAGCTGGGTGGCCTTGGAATAGTCACAGCTCTCTTTCTGAGCTCTCAACAGTGCCCCCCCCCTCCAATTTCACAAGGTCTCTGTGGTGGGGAGAAGAGCAGAAGGTTTGCCAGCATCATTTGAGTCCCCTTAAGGGTGAGAAAAGTGGGCTATAAAAGCCAACTCTTCTTCTTCGGAATCCCACACAATCTATGGAAGGATTCTTTCTTGTAAATTGACCTTTTATTTTTCAGACTCTGAAGGGAGTGAGTGAGATAAAGGTCAAGGTGGATCAAGAGAAGATCATCACATGCCTGGACCTCTTGAACAACCTCATCAAAATGGTGTTTCAGCAGGTAAGTGCTCTAACCCTGTCCCATGGAAATTGTGTGAAAAGACCCAGTGAACTGATCCAGCAGGGCTCCTCTGAGGTTCTTATGGGTTAGATGGGCTGTGGCCTGATTGAGCAGGGCTCCTCTTAGGTTCTTATGGACTGGATGGGCTGTGGGCTGATCCAGTAGGACTCCTCTTAGGTTCTTATGGACGACATCTGACCCTTTCTTGTTAGAATATTTTAAAATATGATCCCTATCCATTGTGTATCTAATCACGAAACATTATTTAAGGACCATTTAAGGGCTCTGTAACGATCTCCAACCAATTTTATGCCTCACCTGTATGGGAAAGGTAACCTAGTACACCAATCAAGCCTAAACTGTTGGGGTATTGTTGTTGTTGTTGTTGGTATGATTATATAGAACAATTTTGCAATTCTAGGCCACTTCTCCCAACGCCAGGGAAAACTCTGTAAAAATCCACCCAGTGGGGGATTTAAAGCAAGTGAGAAATGAAAACAAGTGTACCATGGCATCATTATTCACCCATACTGATGGTGGTTAAAAATAGAAGCCTGAACTCGACCAAGTTCCCTCGTCCTGACAGACAATGAATTGTTGGATGAATGACCCATTGAAATAACTCAAAATGAATGGGAATAATTAGGAAGGGAATAGAAAACAAGTCAGCAAGTGTCATTTTGCCTCTTTATAAATCTATGGTGAGGCCACATTTGGAATATTGTGTACAATTCTGGTCACCACACCTCAAAAAGGATATTGTGGAACTAGAGAAGGTGCAGAGAAGGGCAACCAGAATGATTAAGGGGCTGGAACACCTCCCTTACGAAACCAGGCTGCAATGTCTAGGCCTCTTCAGTCTGGAGAGACGGCGTTTAAGAGGGGACCTGACTGAAGTATATAAAATCATACAGGGTATAGAAAAGGTGGATAGAGATAATTTCTTTTCTCTGTCATACAACACTAGAACCAGGGGGCATTCTAGGGAGCTGATGGGTAGGAGAGTCGGATCCGACAAGGGGAGGTATTTCTTCACCCAGAGGGTCATCCGTCTATGGAATTGGCTGCCAGAAGAGGTGGTAACAGCAACCAGCCTAGATGGCCTTAAGGAAGGGACAACAGGAGTATCAATGGCTACTAGAATGTTTCAGGCTGGGGAGCGGGGGAAGCAAGGCAAACGTTTGCTGGGATTAGAGAGCAGGAAAAGGCTTGTCCTTGTCTCTGCTTGAGATGCCCATGAGCATTTGGTGGGCCACTGTGTGCGACGGGATGCTGGACTGGATGGGCTGTGGCCTGATCCAGCAGGGCTCCTCTTAGTTCCTTATAGACTAGTCTGGGAGGCAGAGAAACCATGTTTTTCCAGCTCCCTCAATATTTGTCAGTGTTTGGACTTGGAAATATTGGGAAACTATTATATCTTTATACCATCTGCATGTTTCCAGACTCGATCTGATGGTGAATCTCTGTAACTCAGGGCTAGAACGTTGCAGGAGTTTTTCAGATCTGGACCTTGTTACTGCCAATGCTTCACCACTAGAAAACAGCAGCAGCATTCTTTGCAAATCCTACCTCAGGTGTTTGCAATGTCTAGAAACCAGTAAAGACCCAGCGTCTTCCTTGTGTGGCCATCACTGGATCGGCTCATTGCGCCGTCTTCCTGGCGGTGGGAATGCTATTTCTGTTTTCTGCCGTTTCAAAACAACCAGCAAGTTTTGGACTTTTGCTCTTTTGCTTCTCCAGAAGTTGGATGTGGATTTGACAGAGCTCCGTAGCACCCTTGAGTCCTGGGCTCAGAACGAAGGGTTTCGGAAGTCCACCCGGCTTGAAGATATTTACTGGAACGTCATGAAGCTCTTTGGCTTCACGTAGGTGTTTTGGCTTCCTTTGACGTGAAATTAATTGCACGGTTGGAATTCTGCAGATATTTAATCTCTCTCCCTGCCCATCTACCTATCCGTCCGTCCATCTGTCCGTCTTTCTCTCTCTATATATATTTATTTAAGTTCAAGCCGCAGGGGCAATTTAGAGGTGTGGGCTTGGGAAAATCACAAACAGATGACGTTCCAGAGTTGCCGAACCTAACATCCTGGCATTTTTGGAAGATTTTGGTGGTGCATCTGAAGGGTTTTGAAGCTGCTGTTTTAGATGGTTTAGGGGGAACCCTCTGCACTAAATAGCTGCGTGCTGGGTTCTTTTAGGCAGGGAAGAAAGGGACCCAGCAGCCGTCTTCCGCTCCATGAACAGGGCTGTGTTTAGCGGATGGTGCAGAGAAAATCGTCCGCTGACCTTTGCAAACAAGAGGCCTTTGGGCTTTCATCGGTTTGCACGGTTTGCAGCCCGTAAACTCCGCCAGGTCTCTTCCGCTATGCAGCTTTAGGATGGGCAGCCGCCTCTTCTGCTCTTCCCTCCTTCACCGGCTCCTTCCCTGTCTGTCTCCTTTTCTGAATATCTCGTCTTGCAGTGACCGTATCTCTTGCTCCTCCGCCTGACGTTGGCTCAGCAAATCTTCCCTCTCCCAGCTGTCACTTTCTAACGCACCCTGGCATCACCTCTTTCTCCCCTCCCCTCCCCTCCCCTCTCCCTGCCATTCTGGAGTTGCAGGATGTGGCCTCCTTCATGACAATCGTCCGCTGAGCCCTTCGGGACCCGACATCCAAACCGTCGCAGGTTGCCTGCCAGGCGTTGCACTGCCTCTTCCGGCTTCCTCCCCACTTCTGGGGAGCAGTTTTGGCTGAACTGGGATCAGACCAGATTCGAACTGCAGTCCACATAGCAAGCATCTCTTACTGGGTACTGGGTGCTTAGAGGCTGGGCTGACAGGTAGAAAAATCATCACCAAGAAGCAGGAAATGGCAAAGCGCTGTTGCCAGAACACTGAACAAATGTGGTTCATTAGATTACCAAACACCAAGCCTGTCTCGGAGATGCTTTTGTTCTTGCTGGGCACCATTGAGTTGACTACATAGGCACCTCTACACAGTTTTCTTGGCAGGGATACAGAAGTGGTTTACCATTCCCTGCTTCCGGAGGGAGGCTGTGGATTGAACCAGCAACCCTCTGCTTTCCAGGCAATTTACTCTACCACAGAGCTACAGCTCTTCCCAGAAACTTCATGGCCACCATGCAGTTTCCCTGGCAGTAATACAGAAGTGTTACCTGTTTTCTGGGGATTGAACTAGCGACACTTTCATTTCTGGGCAGTTTGACAAACCACTGAGTTTCAGCCCCTCCAAAACTTCATGGTCACTCCATGCAGTTTTCTTGGCAGTGATACAGGAGTGGTTTGCTGTTGCCTGTTTCTGGGGATTGAACCAGCAACACTTTCATTTCCAGGCAGTTTGACAAACCACTGAGCTTCAGCCCCTCCCAGACTTCATGGTCACTCCATGCAGTTTTCTTGGCAGTGATACAGGAGTGGTTTGCCATTGCCTACTTCCAAGGAGAGACTGAGGGTCGAACTGGCTATCCTCATCTTTCTGGGATGCTTTCATTACTACTGAGATACCGCCCCCCCCCTTTTGTGGTGCCTTACCTTTGCCTAATTTACTTGCCTGTTTTATGCGTATCTTCCTTGCTGTTTTGACAGGCGACCTGCAAAGGAGAAAGCCCCAACCCAGGTTAAGAGCCAAGCTGAAGCTGAGCCCCTGCGGAAGAAGAAAAAGGGTTTCCTGCCTGATACCAAGAAGCGCAAGAACCGGAAGAAAGTCCTGTTAGAGCAGCCCCAGCAGAACGGGGCTGAGAGCAGCAGCAAAGGGGCTGATGCAGACGAAGCCAGCCAGAACCCAGAGGGGCGGAAGAGGAAGAGGACGAGGAAAAGGAAAAGGAAGCAAGGGGGGGAGATCCAAAGCTCTGGGCAGGCTCCTTCTCCTGCAAAGAAGGCCATGCGGTCTCCAGGGGATGCTGGAGAGGCAGACATCCAGCAGCGCGATGGGCACAAGAAAAACCGAAGGAAGAGGAAACGCAAACGGGCAAAGACTCTTCCTGCCAAGGGTGGAACCGACTGAAAATTGGGGTGGGCGTGGCAGAGGGGCTGATTTGTAGAAAGGCTACCAAGCTTCCCTTCCCACAAGCCCTTGCCAGGTTTTGACGTGCCCAGAGCAAAACTTTGGTCTCATTTGGAGGCCTGGCAGGAGGCTTGGCCAAAACCTAGTAGGCCCCACATCACATCCCGCTGCAAGATGGTATGACATGACAGAGCTACAACTTTTCTCCCCCTGTCCCAAAAACAGCCAGGAGGAGAACCCAGGAGAAAAGAGTGCCAAGCTAAGCCCTTCATCTTGCCACAGGCCTGAATTTGCTCGATGATCCACCTGGTAAACTCACTCCCTGTTGAAGGGCAGCCTGGCTGGTTCAATCTCTAGGACAGTGTTTTGCACATCCCCTGAGCAGTTCTAACTATACAGTTTAGAAGTTGTATTTTATATCCTAGCGCCTGTTACTACAACAGTTTGTGCTCCAGGCTGTTCAGAGAATGGTTTAGTCTTAACTGCCCGTAGGGATCCAGCCCACAATGAATGCATTTTGGTTCAGTAGAAAGGGGGAAAGGCGTCTTTTGTTTGATGGCATTCACCCACCAGCTCTGGAAACCATCTGTATTGATAAAGCCTCGAGTAATCCAAGGAGGCTACTCCATGTATGAATACGTTTTTGCCTTAATAAAAAAAATTATATTTTTTTCCCCAAAAAGGACATTACTGTCAGGGCTATATTAGAAGCCACCTGAGTTCTTCGCTGCTGTTTGTGTCTGGGGCATGTTGTGGGAAGAAGAAGAGTTGGTTTTTATACCCTGCTTTTCTCACCCATTTAAGGGGACTCAAAGCAGCTGACAAACCTTCTGTTCTTCTCCCCACGACAGATATCTTGTGAGGAATGTGGGGCTGTGAATGCTCAGAAAGAGAACTGTGATGAGCCCAAGGCCACCCAGCTGGCTTTATGGAAGAAGAAGAGCTGTTATTATACCTCCCTTTTCTTAGTCTTAAGGGGACTCAAAGTGGCTGACAAACCTTCTGTTCCTCTCCCCACAACAAGTCTCCCGTGAGGCAGGTGTGGCTGTGAGAACACAGAAAGAGCTGTGACTAGCCCAAGGCCACCCAGCTGGCTTTGTGGAGGAGTGTAAAATATAACCAAAGAACTGCTGTGTAGGAGTCCAGCACTCTAATCACAAGACCGAATGTCATTCAGTGGCGCTGTGGAAGGGAGTCCTAGCTTCTGAATGGCAGACAATGGCACTGGGGAAAGGTGGCCCGGTCTACCAGTGTAAAGCAGCGGTGCTGTGGAAAGGAGACACAGTATACTAACTACTCCAGTGGTGCCACAGAGGTCAAATTGCATTATTGCTGGTTTCTCCAGTCATTTGTGTAAAGGCAAAACATCCTGAACAAAGCCTTGTTCTGTGAGGAACAATGGAACATTCTATTGAAATATAGGCCCTTCTCACTGATGGGCATCCTCTCTAAATGAATGGATTTCACTTATGAATGAAAAATTGTTCCATTCGTGGATGGTGGAGCTTGCTTTGAATTCCTGCAGTCAGACTATAGTTTTGACCTGATTTCTGCAGATGATTTTCATCTCTCTGTGTATATGCGCTCACATCCTAAAATTGTGCTGTATATAATATTTTTCAAGCATGCAAAAATAGATCTCTGCTTTCATTCGGCTGGGATACAAAGTCACCCCCACTTGTATCGATAAGAGCTTCAAAAATGCACACGAATGAGGAAATCCGTCGGCACCAACATACACACCCTCTCCTGGTTATCTTTCTTTTCAAGGAGTTTTTTTTTTTTTCGCATTCTGCTTCTTTCAGCAGTGTGGCTGTCTTTTTGGGTCTGAATCAAATTGAATGGGAGGAAATTTACATCCGTTTGAATAGAGCCCCTTTGAATGTGGTAGGATTTGAATTTGATACAAATGTTCTTCGAATGATTTTCAAATCTACTTTGAGTCCCTGCTACCAGTCAGATCTATGAATCCATTATGAATGTGTCAAATCCACTCTAAATCCATTTTGAATCTGAATCACAGAATTGTGGAGTTGGAAGGGACCTCCCAGGGTCATCCAGTCCGACTCCCTGCTGAATGCAGGATTTCCTAAACCATCCTGGTGAGATGAAGATCCAACCTCTGCTTGAAGACCTCCAGCGAAGGAGAACCCACCACCTCCCATGGGAACCTATTCCATTGACTGGTCGCCCTCACTGTCGGAGTTTTCCCTAAATATCTAAATCTGTATTGACTCCATTGGAGTTTCATCACGTTGTTTCTAGTCCTCCCATCTTGTGCAAGTGAGAATAGGGGCGCTCCCTCTGTACTGTGGTAGCTCTTCAAAGACATGAAGACCGCGATCATGTCTCCTCTCAGTCTTCTCTTCTGCAGGCTAAACATTTCGAGATCCTTCAACCATTCCTCGTAGGACATGCTTTCCAGACCACTCACCATTTTGGTGGCCCTCCTTTGGACTTGCTCTAATTTGTCAATGTCTTTTTTAAACTGGGTTGCCCAGATGAGGTCTGACCAAGGTAAGAATAATTACTTCTCGTGATCTAGACTCAATACTCCTCTTGATGCATCCTAGGGTGACGTTTGCCTTTCTTGCAGCTGCATCACATTGTTGGCTCATGTTCGTCCTGTGATCAACCAGGACACCCAGATCCTTTTCACTTGTGCTGTATTTTTACCCTTTTTCTTACCAAGATGTAGGACTTTGGTAGGAATCTGCTTTGAGTCTGCTATAGATCTGACTGGGCAGCTGCTTTCCTGCCTCCCCAGGTTAACGAATGTAACAAAGCTTCAAATGAATATATAGAAACATTCAGGGCGTGTCCCCATGCATGTTTGGTCCAGTACTGAAATCGGGTTCAGCAAGAGGTATCCCCATGCATTTTTGGTCTGATTTCCACGGACCAAATTGCCCCCAACCGTACCAGACCAGGTCCAAATTCGGTACCCAAAAAAACAAGCCTGGGTACGGTTTGGGGGTCTGACATGCATTGTTTAGCAAGCTGAACCCGCACATGTGGATGGTCCTGGGCTATTTGGGGAGGAGACTGGCACTCACGTCTTTGGGAGGTGGGGTGTGCTTGCCGTTCCTGCCCTGTGCATTGGAGATTGCAACCGCTGAGATTTTTTGGGAGTGAAAAAATCCCGATCACCAAGGCAGGCAGGATAATGGCTTGATTTTGTCCCTTTTCCCAAATATTTCCACCCCTGTTTCCTGATCGCCAAGGCAGGCAGGATAATGGCTTGATTTTGTCCCTTTTCCCAAGTATTTCCACCCCCGTTTCCTGATTGCTAAGGTGATCATGATAATGGTTTGATTTTCTCCCTTTTAAGCTTGCCAGATGTTCCCTACGGTTCCTGGTGGAGCGGAGGTGTGCAAAAGTGCTCAACATCATAGCGGCTTTGGGTTTCTTAAAATTATTTAAAAATTTATTAAACTTAAATTTTTAAAAAAATTCCATGCCTCCCAGCCCAGTCCTGACTTTCTGTGCCACTATGGGAAGGGGGATGCAGCATTTGCAGCTGGCCAAGGTAATCTGGATTCCAATGCAAAGAGAGGGGACAGTGCTGCTCCCCCGTGCCTGGGTTTGGCGCAGTTTGCATGGGGACGGCTGCATCTGCACCCAGCCCACGTTACTGGGAATGGCATGGGGATGGACGAGATTCGATCTTGGACCCGTTTCTGGTCCCATGCGTGCCCAATCAGACCCAAACAGATTGCACGGGGATGCGGCCTCAGTTTGCATTCAAATGTCAATCTAGAAATATATTCAACATTCAGTTCAAATTCAGATGTTCAAATTAGGACAAATTCGATTGGATTTTGAATGTGACTAACATTTGTGCACATCCTTAGTCAGTGGGACAGATAAAATCTCGAGGTGTAGTCCAAAAGGATGCCACACATCAGGGCTGTGATCTCCCCTTCTTTCGGGCCTTCTGTTAATTATTCTTTAATGATGTATCCAAAATGGCCTCAGAGGAAACAGCTGCTCCACCGTTGTGTGCAAGCAGGGGGGAAATGCAAGTGGTTCGTGGACGTTGGTTTGTTCTTCCAACTTAAGGCCCTATGAGGTCTCCAGCACAAGAGGTCTGGCATCTGGGTAATTCAAGCTACTAGTCCCCTGGAGGGTAGGCGCCATGACAACCCAGCCGATGTCGCCGAAACAAACGGAGCCAGCCCACCCTTTCGCTTCAATGCCTACAAAATAGGATTTGGGCATTTGAGCCGAAGGGGAAACAGTGAACCTGTTCCCATCTTCCCCTGGGGACGATTCCAGCCTAGAGAATTATGGGTATTTGGAAGAACCATCTGCAATTTATTTATCTATCTATTTAACATAGTGGGCACTAGGATCTCTGTGTGGTATTTCCCCCTGCTTAAAAAAAAACCCTGAAAGCAAACTGCATCAGTGTAATTCTGACAGTGTCACTCAGAAGCCACCTTTTTGACATAATAATACTCCAAGGCCTCTTATTTTTTTGACAGTGAAGTAAAAGATTAGGTGCATAAAATTGCACTAATGAGCTTCTGCCCTTTGTTGCTAATTGCAGAAACAGGAGTGAGGGTGTATGTGTTTTACTATGGATTTTCTGCAAGGCAGGAAACTTCAGTTTCGGCATTGTTTTTGTCCCACTGCAGAGTGGAATTTCGGTGAGAATGCTAGGTCTATTAAAGTACTTAAAAATATAAAGGTAGAGTAGTACACAGAGGAGACAGGTAAGCACCAAAGGTCTGGGGTCAAGAGACTTCATCAGCCTCCTGAAGGTATAAAAGGGGAAGGGCTTGGTGCATCTCAGATGTGAAACCTTTCCATATCCCAGGGCCACCACAGAGGAGGCCCTGTCACAGATGCCTGCCCCTTTGGCACCTGAAGGGGATGGAAATGCAATTTGCTTTCAGGGCCTCCATGGCAGATCTAAATGTACAGGCAGGTCTATATGGGGAAAAAGAACTCCTTTAGTTGCTAAGGCTGCCTCCCCATGGGCTCCAGTCCCACCCGGTGCAGCGATGACAGGGGAAATTCCTGGGAAACGCGTCCAGGTTGCACCTCCAAAAACACAACATAGCCTGAAGCCGTGCCTCTGACTTTAGCAGACGTGCGCATGTCCGCATGAAAGCAAGCATGCCTCCACTTGACAGCGAGCCTCGTGTTCACATCAGCCTCCCTCTAAACCCTTGCAGCTTGGATCCATTTTCTTATCCTCTGTTCAACTGCCCTTCTGGTCCCCAACGCCTCCAGCTACTACCATTAACAGTCTCAAATCCTAGCTCTGAAAACCATAGCTTTTTGTCAGAGAATGAATGATCCAGGGCTCCTGCGGAAAATCTACCCCTTTACCCGTGTGTGCCTTGCCGATCGGGTGATCAGGCAAGGGGGGGGCATGCTTTTAGCCGGAGAGGGCAAATGAGAGCTCATCTCAGTGTAATTTCTATGCTGCCTTAATTTCTTTCGCCAAGCAGTTGCGATTGCAGCGCGCACGGCAGAGACAGCGAAACCCAGCCTGCTAATGCTCCAATCACCAAACTGCTCCCCCGCTAACCTGATTGCGTCCCCATGAATCAACATAATATGTGCCTGCATCCTAATTCGGAGCGAGAACAGTTGGAAAGGGGGGGGGGGTTGCCGCGGATTTGTGCTGTTTGTCCTGAATGTAGTCCGGATTAGAGGCAGTTCATGGGGATGGTCCAAGGCGAACTCAGGTTTGCCTCAGAGTATTTTGATCATGGGAATGAACCCTTAGAGCTTTATAAGGCAGAGAGTAAAACGCCTTTTCCCAGTGATTCCCTGTCTGAAAGAAGAAAGGCAAATGTCTTGTCCTTCCTGTGGGAAATGGGGTCTCTGGAAACATTGGCTGAATTCACAGTCAGGCCTCTGGTATGCCATTAGGACAGCTCTGGTACAGATATTGTGTACCAGAGCTGTGAATTCAGCCATTATTAACAGTGTCAAGAGCAGTTATAGACAGATAACACAGTTTCCACAGCATGAATACAGAAGTGATTTGCCATGATCTTTTTCGGAGGAAGAGGTGAGACCCAAACACAGGACTCTTTTTTTCCCCCAGGCAGATTCTCTATTGCTGCGCAGCGGAATTTGTTTTTTCCAATGCATTTGCGACCCGAAAGCCAAGGCTCCACGGATCAGGTTTGAGTCATCAAAGGCCCTTTTCCTGCTCACACAAAGTGGGATTGATCATCTTTGCACCTCACGAAGACCCAAAGGAAACCCCCTGACCTAGAAACGGATTGGCCATGATCAATACCGAATTTTGTGCCTTATGAGAGACACACTCGTATTTTGGCAAGAAATATTTAGGGAAAATAAACAAGAAAACAGGTTACTGCTTTGGGGAAACAGTGGGTCTTAAATAAAACAGTAGTGGTGTTTATGAGCATAACACGTGGGAATTGATTTGGCTCTGAGCCAGAGCATGAAGTGACCACATACTCACTACGAATGACCTGGGGGTCAAGATGGGCCATGGGTCACATTCAGGAAACTTGGGGCTATCAATGGCTCTTGGCCCTGATAGGAATAGGAGGGGGTCTACGGAGATACCTCCCTCCTGCTGTTGGCCTTCCATATGAGAGCAGGCTGCCGGGTCAGATGGTGCCAAAGGTCCGATCCAGGGGCCATTTCTTCTACATAGAATGTCAGGGCTATCAGTGACTACCAGCTCCCTGCAGGGGCCACAGACATTGCAAGCTGTGAACTTGATGGTGAGCCAGTTTGGTCTAGTGGTTAAGGAGGCCTGATCCAGCAGGGCTCCTCTTAGGTTCTAAGGGACAGGGGGGGGGAAACAGTTCCACACAACAACAATGTGTTTAAATACTTCTTTTTTAATTTCTTAATTTACATAATAATGTATGGATATATATCTATATTCATTTATATAGATAGATATTTATACATATATATTTATATTTATATATTTGACTATTTTTCTTATACTCTGAGATCCATAATCAATTTCATTGCTCTTAAAAATAAAACAGACATTTTTGTCTACTTGGTTTGGCTTCTGAAAGAAAATCAGAAAAAACTTCTTTAACTCCCGCCTTGTATAACAAGAAAATGTACACTGTATTTCCATCCTTTCACATTGTCAAAGTCATTGTGTGTGTGTGTGTGTTAAAAAAATAAGGAGCAAATTCCTGCCATACAGTTATGCACTTGTTTGATATACTTTTGTATCTGATGCTGCAACTTTTCTCTGTTTTGTTTTCCACGTTTGCATTTCTGCCCATACAGGTATCTATTCATTTCTGAGATGGAACAAACACATCTTTCCATATCCGAGACACATGTTCCCTTTTTCCAGTCCTACGCAAAACTGATGTTACTTTCAAGGCTGCACTTTCCCAGCGCTGAAGGCAGATGGATTTCATAAACGACTGAAGATGAACTTCAGCATTTCCTAGTTCTGTGTGTCTTGGTCATGTGAGAATGTCACATCCCCATGGAGATGTCTCCTGCATGGTCCTCAAACTGCTGTCTGCCAGAACTGTAACCCCAGCCGTCCAGGTCATTGAGGGTGGAATGCTGAGACTAGAAGCTGGAAGCCTAGGACCTGATGTCCAGCAAAATCTAGATGAACAAAATTTGAGAATTTGTGGGGAAGTGGGGACACTCAGTTGGCCCTTCAGTACTAGCTGAATCCCCAAAGTGGAGGGCCTCTACATTCATAGAAAACTCTGGGCACCCCATGACCTGATCTCCCACAGGTTCAGGAAGGCCCCCATCTTAAAACCAGGACCTGTGGAAGGTGAGCCAAAACATCAATACGGAGAGAAGGCAGAGAAAAGAGGTTGGTTCTTTCATACCTTCTACTGCCCATTTAAGTAAGTCCAGGCTCGAAAGAGGGCCTGTTCCGCCAGCGTGAACAAGGCTAAGCTAAACCAGTCCCGTCAGGGAGTACGCCGCTGAATGGTGGCACACGTGTGGTTGCACACCAACTGCGCGAAAGGAATAGAAGAGTGCAATATCTCCTTGGAAGTGTTCCAAACTCCCAGTTATTCACATTTGCACAAGATAAAGCTGAAAGCAAGCTTAAAAGTAATTTTAAAAAAACCCTAAATGTGGTGCTGGATGCAAGCAAGAGAGCATTCCCAAGCAGAACGCGTGCAACCCAATCCGCTCAGATGCTTTCTGGTCCTATCTCGTGGATGCAAGATAGGATTCTCCGAACGAATCCACAGGTTCTGCGCTTTCAGGCACCCCTTGGCCCTCACAATCTCTTAGTCCCCCCGTCTCTAAGAGAATCGGCAAAGTTGCAGTGAATGGCGCGGATTGCGGTCAATGGCCATAGAGATCAGAAAAGGATCAACTCCGCTTTCGTGCCACCTTTACACCCCTCTTTCCCAAACTGTCCCATTGGCAATGCAACCCAGAGGCCAAGAACCTTCTCCCATTCCTCTCTCTTTCCTCACCATGTTCACAAGGAAACACCTTCTCTTTTGCACTACGCGTGCGCAAACACAGATGGTGCTTTTGGAATCAGACCAGCCTGCTCCAGCTGTGATTTTGTCAACCCAAAGGACCACCAGGAGCCGAAGATGGCAACCAGACCATCCCATTTGACTGCCCGATCTCCCCGTCTCTCCAGCTATTCAAAATCGCCCCTGGGTCTTCTGGGGGGAAACCCATGGCATCCATTTCCTTGTGGTCCAAGACCTGAGGTAGACTCCAGTGATTTCTTCCTAGTGCAAACGACACCTTTAAATTAAACACAGTTCTCTAGATATCGCCCGCTCTGTCCAGGTATCCTAGGATGGAGATTAAGCTATAAGGAATTTCTCCAACCAGGATCGCTGACCGAAGCAAGAGAAGGTTCTTCCAAAGCCTTAAAACAAGCGTCTTTGCAGACACCGGGCACGTCAGCAGAAGACCCAAGGTGGCCACCCTGAACGGTTCCAGCTTCCAGGTTGGGTCAATCTTTTAAGCGGGCAAAGTCCACCATTTCCTGGGTCCGTCTGTGCGCCAAAGCGGCTTCTCTCTTTCCTCTCTCTCTCGGACGAGCGGGTCTCCTGCCTGCGTTCTCCCTCAGTTTCCAGGGTGAGGAGGGCGGGGCAGAGGTGGCCCAGTTGGTTTTTGAAGCCCACAAAAGCACCCCTTCATCCTCCAAGAAGTCAGCTGTGGGGAAAGAGACAAAGAGGAGCTGTTAACGCAGCACAAGGAGAGAGAGAGACAAGCTTGGACCATTAAAGGAAATGTGGCTGGATTCCAGGGGGCTGCTGAGGGTGGAGCTGGGCACCAACTCCCAGGTGCAAAAGGGAGGCAACCGCTTTGGGCCTTTTCTTCCAGGAAAGGAAAACGCTGCCGCTAACAAGGATTCAGTAGCTGAGCAGGTCTGCCATTAAGTCATCTTCCCTTTCAAGGAATGGAGCAGAAATCTCTGCTAGCTCAGGTGAGGCTCCTCTTTCGACCTCAAGGGTTATGACTTTCCACAAAGGGCACCTATGCATTGTGATTCCTGACTCTGCCCAGATGCAATTTTTAACCTTCAGTTCAAATAGAATATTCGAATGTCTGAATTCGTAGGAACATAGAAAAAAACGAATATATTAAAATTTGAACCGATTTCAATACATTCATAGCTATTCGTACCAATATTCAATTCGCATTTGGTGATGCAAATGTTGACAATATTCGTATGTGTCCGTATGCATCTGTACGCATCCCGTATGCATCCCGTTTTCATCCCGTATCTATCCGTACAAATGCATACGGACCTGAATAAGATGCAAATGGACACGTATGTAATGCATATATATCCGCACACATACAAATGTCTGAATAATTTGTACGAGTGATTTGAAAGATTTGAATTTGTTTGAATGTTAAAAAACGAATGTCTAGACATTTGAATGTCTGAACTCGAATTCAATTGAATTGTGTATCAATGGCTACTAGAAGGAATGCCTAGGTACATCTTTCAGGCTGGGGGGGCGGGAGGAACCGGGGCGCTTCTAAGGCCATCTGCTGGGACTCGAGAGCAGGAGAAGGTTTGTCCTTGTCTCTGCTTGAGATGCGCATGAGCATTTGGTGGGCCACTGTGTGCGACAGGATGCTGGACTAGATGGGCTGTGGCCTGATCCAGCAGGGCTTCTCTTATGAATTTCAAATATTCCTGGCAAAGATCTAGGGTGCAAACAGACATGCTTACAGGTTCAGCCCCTGGGAAAATTGGAGCCAGGAACACCAAACATTTTACCGTTACTGCATCCTGAAGGGTGGGAGTAAGGACCTCAGAGGAGCCCTGCTGGATCAGGCCACAGCCCATCTAGTCCAGCATCCCATCTCACACAGTGGCACACCAATTGCCCATGGGCATCTGAAGCAGAGACAAGGGCAAACCTTCTCCTGCTCTCGAATCCCAGCAAATGGCCTTAGAAACATCCTGCTTGTCACCACAGCCTGAAAGATGTACTTAGGTGTCCATTCTAGTAGCCACTGAAACATCTGCCTGGTCAGCCTTCCTTCGAACCAGGAATAGGATGACTTTTTTTTAGTCACATTGAGTTGGGAGCTTTGAGGGAAAATCCAGCCAATCCCAGCATGGAAATCCAGTCCACCAGCAGGCAATGAGGACTAGGCACTTGTAGTCAGAGGTGTGTCGCCATACTCTGAGTCTAAGGAAAAGCAACAACTGGAAATATGAGGTCGGATTATTCTTTTTACTGTTTCAATGCCTGGTCTGGGTTTTTGTTTTGTAGCCGTCCAAAACAAAATAAAAGGGGCATGTTCTCGAAAAAGGATAATTGAAAAAGCCCTATCTGATCGCAGCCACGGTGCATTGTAACCTACTTTTTAAAAATGCCACTCAAAAATTAGGAGGAAAAGTCACCTTAAACTTTACATGGCCTTAATCTGCAGTCCTTTGCAGCCGGACAAATTAATGTTTCCCACTGTTAATTAAAAGGGGGTGATTAGCAGCTGGTGAGGAGCAGCTTGGGTTGAATAATCTCCAATTAAGCTTGTGTTCCTCATCATTACCCATTTAGAACCTGAGAGGAGCCCTGCTGGATCAGGCCACAGCCCATCTAGTCCAGCATCCCGCCCACACACTGGTCCACCAGTTTCTTATGGGCATCTCTAGCTGAAGGCAAAGGCAGAACCTCCGCCTGCTCTTGACTCCCGGCAAATCGCCTTTAGGGGCCTCCTTCCTGTCTCTCCAACCTGGAAATGGTACTCAGGCATCCCTTCTAGTAGGAATGTGTGAGTAGGATGCCTCTACCGAGCCCCATTCAAGGTGTTAACTCTGACTTATAAGGCCCTAAATGACTTGGGCCCCAAATATCTAAAGGAACATTTTCTCCCATATCGACCTGCCAGTGCCAGTTTTTTTGATATACTGGATTTTAAAGTTGTTACCCGCCCTGAGACCTTTGGGTACAGGGTGGGATGATGGATGGATGGATGGATGGACGGACGGACGGACGGACAGATGGACGGACGGACGGACGGACGGACGGATGGACGGACGGATATGCAGAGAGCTGAGAACAGGTGAAGGCTTTGCCTTTGACTTCTGCTTGAGATGCCCAGAGGCATTTGGTGGGCCACCATGTGGGACAGATGGGCTGTGGCCTCATCCAGCAGGGCTCCTCTTATGTTCTTATGTTTCTTGGTGGATTTATCATGCCACCAAGGGTGGAGACAAGATGCCAGTAGTCACACCCATGGGTGCCCTGAGCCGTAAGCAGAAATGGTCTTGTTTTCATATTTGCAGTTCAGGTATCGCCAAACAGACAGCCTCTCTGTCTCTCTCTCCCTGTCTCTGACTAGCACAACGTGATCTGGGCTTTAATTTCCATCTCGTGCCACTTCTGGAAAGGTTGGCACTTTGGCACCTTCCATCAACTGCATGACTGTCTATTTTGTGGCCGCTGCTCTAGACAACGGCTCTTTAGAAACCCAGATGTTCACGGCTGACTGCAGCATCACACAGCAACCTGAGTGTTTGCAGCGTGGATTGGTTATTGGCAGACTTGACACAAAAACTTGGTATTCTGGGCTGGGGGAAAATTCAATCCCCACATAAAACAGGAATTGTGGAAGGCTCCAAATGCCACTTCACTATCATTCTGATAAGCTCTATTAAGCATTTATCACGACAAGTGATCATAACCTCTAGGTTGGACTACTGTAATGCGCTCTACATGGGGCTGACCTTGAAGACGGTTCCGAAGCTGCAGCTAGTGCAGAATGCAGCTGCTAGAATGCTGACTGGGACAGCTAGCTGCACATCACATCGGTCTTAAAAGAGTTGCATTGGCTGCTGATTCGCTACTGAGCCCAATTCAAGATGTTTAACTTACAAGGCCCCAAATGACTTGGACCCCAAATATCTAAGGGGACGCCCTCTCCCATACCAAACTGCCCGTGCCTTAAGATCTGGAGGGGAGGCCCTCCTGGTCGTCCCACCACCCTCAGCAGCAAAATGGGTGGGCACCCAGGAGAGGGCCTTCTCAGTGATGGCCCCCAGGCTATGGAATAGTCTCCCCTTTGAGGTGCGTCAGGCTCCTTCGCTGTATATGTTCAGGAAAGCGGTGAAGACGCATCTCTTTGCTCTGACCTTCAGCTAAATGGGGACACACTTTCCCTCCCCACTTGCAGACACTGTTGTTTAATATATGCTCTTATTATTTTAATATATTTGATTTCAAATGTTGCTACCCACCCGGAGACCTTCAGGCATAGGATGGGATAGTAATATAAAGAAGTGTGGAAGGAACACCTATAACAGGTCCGCTTGGCCAGTATATATCTCTGTACACAACACAAGGCAGGACAGGTGAGCACAGTTCACTTGCTCCGTGTCTTTGATACTTTGGGATGAATGTTTTCAACCGATCTGTAGGAAGTTCCAGTGTGTGGATGTGCCTTAAATGGAATCGCCTCCCAGGCGGTGCCGGAAGATACTCCAGGCTCAATGTCATATCCCTGTACTCACCATTTTTAGACCTTCACCGAAGGAGGAGGCATTATGAGTTGATTGACCCTGCAAAGGAAAGAGAAAACAGAGCACTCAAGTTTCCAAAATCATTTCCAAAGCCTGTCTCCCATGCCCAGCCATCCTGAACACAGACCCAAGTCTTGAGCCGAGGCTAAACCAAACTATGGGTACGTTTCTCCTGAAAAACTGGCCGAGAATGTCTTCCTCAGCAATATTCAAGGCTCTGGTATCCACTGCATGTCTTTCAGCAGGAGCCTGGTGCCACTAGAAAGCCAGGCACCCACCCCAACACCGTCAACAAGGCGCCCAGGCTCTGTGCTCGGTCATCCAGAGAGCAACGTCTAGGCCTCTTCAGCTTTGAAAGATGGGGTTGGAGAAGACGGGCTGGCTTTTCTACTCTGCATTTCTCACCCATTCAAGAGGACACAAAGCAAATAACAAATCTTTCTATTCTCTCCCCAACAAAGACACCCTGTGAGGCTGGTGGGGTTGTGAGAGCTCAGAAGAGAGCTGTGACTAGCCCAAGGTCACCCAGCTGGCTTCATGGAGAAAGAAGAGTTGGCTTTTCTACCCCGATTTTCTCACCCATTCAAGGAGACACAAAGCAGTTGACAAATCTTTCTATTCTCTCCCCATCAGACACCCTGTTAGGTGGGGCTGTGAGAGCTCAGAAGAGAGCTCTGACTAGCCCAAGGTCACCCAGCTGGCTTTGTGGTGGAGTCCAGAATCAAACCCAGTATTCCCAGATAAGAGACTGGCTCCATAACCACTAGATCAAACTGGCTCACACTGAAGTATATAACTGCTTGAACTATATGAAATGATGCAGGATAAGGAAAACCGAGAAAAATATATTCTCTACTGCAGAAGCCTTTACTCTGTGAAACTGATCAGCAGGAGAGATAGGAGTGACAAGGGAAAGTAATTTCTCACTCAGAGGACCATCGGTCTATGGAATTTGCTACCAGAAGAGGTGGTGAGGGCAACGAGCCTGATAGCTTTCAGAAAGGGTTAGACAAATTCATGGAGGTCAGATGTATCAATGATTAGTGGAATGGGTGACCAGAGGCATTTCCGCACTGAATCGCGTTCGAAACCGAACGCGTTCAGGCGGAAAGCTTAAGCCAGCTTCGGGCGCTTTCCCCGTTCACACACAGACGCTCCGGAACGCGTGTAAACGCGTTCCGGAGCGTCTGGGTGCGAATGGTCAAAGCGCCCGAAGCTGGCTTAGCCGGCAAACGCCGGCCAGGGGCGCGCCGGCGGCCGCGGAGGCAGATCGACAATCAGCTGTTTGAAAAACAGCTGATTGTCAAAGCCGCGCGGCGTCGGAGGCGAGCCGGCAGGCGATCGGGAGACAGAAGCGGCGCGAACGCTTCTTCTCCCGAACGGCTGAGGGCGGCTCGTCCGCGTTGGAACGCGTGTAGAGCACTTCGAAGTGCTCTACATTTCGAACGCGAAAAAGCCAGCTGCGGACACGTCGGGACGCAAGGCGCGCGCGGCCAATGCGGATGACGTGTCCACAGCTGGCTTTTTCGCGTTCCGTTTTCCCCCGTGCGAAAACGTCTCTGGTCCTTCCTCCAGGCTGGATGTCTCCAAAGGCCTTTTGCAAGGAACTGAGAAGAGCTGAAGGTTTTGCCTCCCCCTCTTGCTTGAGAACCTGTAGGAGCAACTGGTGGGCCACTGGGCAAAATGGATGGGATGGTGGACTAGATGGACTGTGGTCTCACCCAGCAGGGCTCCTCTTAGGTTCTTCCAGACACATTCCTGGAGGACAGGTGCATCAATGGCTACCAGAATGCATGCCTAGGTACCATATCCAGGTTGGAGAGATACACAGGATGCCTCCTAAATGCCATCTGCAGGAATTTGAGAGCAGGAGAAGGTTTGTCCTTGTCTCTGCTTGAGATTCCCAGAAGCAGTCAGTGGGCCACTGTGTGAGACAGGATGCTGGACAAGGTGGGCTGTGACCTGATCCAGCAGGGCTCCTCTTAGGTTCTTATGGACTAGATGGGTTGTGGCCTCATCCAGCAGGGCTCCTCTTAGGTTCTTATGGACTAGATGGGCTGTGGCCTGATCCTGCAGGGCTCCTCTGAGGTTCTTATGGACTAGATGGGTTGTGGCCTCATCCAGCAGGGCTCCTCTTAGGTTCTTATGGACTAGATGGGCTGTGGCCTCATCCAGCAGGGCTCCTCTTAGGTTCTTATGGACTAGATGGGCTGTAGCCTGACTCATCAGGGCTCCTCTTGGGTTCTTATGGACTAGATGGGCTGTGGCCTCATCCAGCAGGGCTCCTCTTAGGTTCTTATGATAGCATCTCAAAGCACCTAATGATCTGGACACCCAAACTGCGACTGTGCACACGCACCATAAGACCTATCACCAATTCACCCGACCATTCTACCTTTGATTCCACCACAGCCAGGCTGCATCCACACCCAAGTTTAAATCCAGCTTCAATCCTGTTTCACTGTGAGAGAACACACCAGCAAAATGACTCACCATTTTCTTTCTCCATTAACTAACCCAAAGGCGGATTTTCTTGAGCTAGATTAAGACAAAAGCAAACCGCTTCTCATTCTGCTAATGCGTTATCTCACTCTGGAAGCGGACTGACTTCGGATTAAAATTTAGGTGTGAATGCAGCTACGGAGGGTGTTAAGAGAGGCCGCCACATGATTTCCAGCCAGACATTTAGCACTGACAAGCAAGACCCATGCAGCTTTGCTCTAGATGCACAGCAGCACATGGCCGGAACACGATGCTGGGATTAATTCATTAGCACAGCCGGCCACCTCTGGCCCTTTCCTCGGCAGTCTTAGCGTTTGATGAATGGATTTAATCTCACGCTTATGTGCCGGGACACTTTATAAACGAATCTGTCCCTAAACCACTTATATCGATAGCCTTTGTGGCTCTGCTGGCTGACTTTTAGATGGGCTAAATTTGGAACCTACTTTGCCCTTACGGAAACAGCTATTGCTTCCAAAGAGAATTCCAGCCACTGAATGAAGGAATTCTTGGAAGGGCTTTTGCTCGGTTTTGCCTTCTCCTGCTTGTTCCATTCACTGGTTCTGATTAGATCTATGGTGGAGGGGTGGCAAAGGGTTTAAGAATTCACTATCTATTCCACAGGACCGCACAAAAACCTGAAAAAGGTTTTCACTCCTTTTTAAAACGATGGATGCATCTCCGGATGAAATGTTCTAGACTAGGGGTGAGCATGGATTTTTTTCCTGTGCATTTGGAGTGCACAATAAGGTAATTCACATTCGATCGAATCAGCCCCTTTGGTCTAATGCAGCGGTTCTCAACCTTCCTAATGCCGCAACCCCTTAATGGAGTTCCTCATGTTGTGGAGACCCCCAAGCACAAGGGGGGAAGCAGCTGGGAGGTGGGAGGGAAGGGCGGCAGGAGACTCGTCGCGACCCCTTTGAAAGGGTAATTCGACCCCCAAAGGGGTCCCGACCCCCAGGTTGAGAACCACTGGTCTAATATTTAGGGAGACTGATTCTTATCTGGGAATACCAGGTTTGATTCCGCACTCCTCCAGGAAGCCAGCTGGGTGACCTTGGGCTAGTCACAGCTCTCTTCTGATCTCTCACAGCCCACACCCACCTTGGAGGGTGTGTCTGTTGCGCAGAGAAGAACAGAAGCTTTGTCAGATGCTTGGAGTCCCCTTAAATGGGTGAGAAAAGCAGCGTAGAAAAACCAACTCTTCTTCTTCTGTGAATGTGGTGGGATTTAAATCCACTGCAAATGTTTTCCAAATGCTATTAGAATCTGATTCGAATCCCTGCTGCCAGCCGCGCCTCCAAATTCTGTCCGAATCCACTTTGAATCCATCCTGAATCCACTGTCGATGTGACAGAGATGGGAATAAGTCTAGGTGAGATGAGCAACTGTTTTGTTCCCTAAATTTATGTCTCGCCTGGAATTCCACAGAGTATCCAAGCTCTGGTTAGCCATGTGGTTGCTTCATGCTTCTGCAGACCACGTCCAAAGGACCAGGGATTAGGGTGGCTCCCATGTTCCTAGGAGAAGGGGACTGAATCTGCTGTGCTAAGTTCCAGAATCAAGCATGCAGAATGCAGACTGGCCATCCAGAAGAAACCAAAGGGAAAATGTCAGAGATTTTATCTGCTTCTGTAAATTGCCTCTGATATTTGAGCCCCTGTCAGATATGCGTCATTTCTGCCCTCTGCAACCAAAAATGCCGGGAAGGAGTTTAAAATCTTCAGAACAGCAGCCAAAAGACGCCCTGTTACGCTGCTGGATGGGTTTGGTTTCCCTGAGATGCTACTGGAATAGGTTATTCAACATGCCGGAATCCTTGAAAGTTAACTAGAAGTTCTCAGTTACACTGTGCAAGGAGGCAACTTCTACCACCACTTTTGGGGGCCCTTGGGATAATTAAAAGGATACTGGTGGCCCTCTTGGGATGGCTGTGAAACTTGCTCGTCAGGCATTTCTGGATTTCCCATAATTCCAGTGCAGTGAATTTTCAGCATGTTGAAATTAGCACCGTACTGGGAATTAGAACATGAGATGGTCTCTGCTAGATGAGCCCACAGCCCATCTAGTCCAGCATCCCATCTCACACAGTAGCCCAACAGTTGCTTCTGGGCATCTCAATGAGAAGAAGAAGGCAAGACCTTCACCTGCTCTTGACTGCCCACAAATGGCCTTTTGAGGCATCCTGCCTGCCTCTCCAACTCGGAAGTGATACCTGGGAATCCATTCTAGTAGCCATGACTAAGTCCATAAGAACATAAAGGAAGCCTTGCTGGATCACGCTACAGCCCATCTATCCCATTATCCTTAGCCTGGGCATCCATTCTAATGGCCATTGATACAGCTGTCCTCCATGAACTGGTCTAACTCAAGTGACCCAAGCTGGTGGACATTCCCACCTCATCAGGTAATAAATTCCTAGGCTTCAGGTAAGCCCTGCAAACATTTCAATATTTCTATTTCACCTTGGCTTGCAGCTGCTGGGAATTGCCTTCAAGAGCATCAAAACATTGCTCCGAGCAGTGAATGAAACAGCCACGCTATGTTCATCTAAAATCCAGCACTCAGAACAAAAGAAAGAAATGCATACCCCCAAGCTAGAACGGTTTCAGTCCTTAAAATTTCAGAGGCAGAAGGCGAGCAAAAGAACTCCCACCCACACCACCACGATGCTTGATTTAGCAGAGACGTGCAAGAACCAAATATTCATGCTCGCTTTGCAATTGAAGCCAACATCTGATCATTCATTTCACTGTCAAATCATCTGAATTTTCAAACTTCCACACTGATGCCTGAACAATTTTGCATTCGAATTCAAACTGAACGTCAAAACATTCGATTCGATTCGAATGTTTAGAATCTGAATGGAACAAAACCCGATTCGAATCAAATACATTTGAACCTATTCGTTCAATTTTTTAAATTCAAAAAGCCTATTTTCACCAGCAAGACACTGGAAAAGTGCAGAAATTCAATTGGATTTCTGTATTCATAAACCAGGGAGCCGGACTCTTATCTGGGAATATTGGGTTCGATTCCACCCTCCCCCATGAAGCCAGCTGGGTGACCTTGGGCTAGTCACAGCTCTCTTCTAAGTTCTCACAGCCCCATTGGCCTCACAGGGGTGTCTGTTGTGGGGAGAAGAACTGAAGGCTTGTCAGCCTCTTTGAGTTCCCTTAAATGGGTGAGAAAACTGGGGTAGAAAAGCCAACTCTTCTTCTTCTTGTCCCACAAAGCCAGCTGGGTGACCTTGGGCTAGTCACAGCTCTCTTCTGAGCTCTCACAGCCCCACCTGCCTCACAGGGTGTCTGTTGTGGGGAGAAGAACAGAAGGTTTGTCAGCCGCTTTGAGCCCCCTTAAATGGGTGAGAAAGTGGGGTAGAAAAGCCAACTCTTCTTCTTCATGCCATTCCTATAATTTAGTTGCTTCAAGCAGCAAAGGCAAAAAAAGATGGAAAAAGTAGGGAGAATCTTACCTGAATGTCCCAAATGTCACCCCTGCTATCACCTGAACAGCAAATACTGATGTGCATTTGCCACAGGTTGATAAACCTCTCAGGGCCAAGAAAGGCTGACGGAGAGCAGGTTTCCCCCCTAAATGTATCACCTTGTCTCTCAATGTCTGTCTCTTAAGGCAGGGATGCACCAAACCTGGCGTCACATTTGCGCACAAATGTGCTAAACATTAGAAATTCAATCGAATGCGATTCAATGTGGACATTCGAACTCGAAAAGAATGTCTTCGCATTGGAATTTAAACGTTTGAACAAATTTTGAATGTTCCAAAACATTTGAATGTCCAGTTTTGGAACATTCAAGGAATCCAGCGCCCTCCGACTCCTGCTCAAAGAAAGAACGCAGTTGGATCCGTTCTCCAGGGCAGGTTTGGGATATTTGCAGCCGTCTCGGATATTTATGGCACTGGGTCAGCCTGTGCCCCTCCAATCAATTATTTAAATTGGACCTTTCCGCTTTCACAGGCTTTCGATCAATCATTCAGACTGAAAATCAATCCACCCCGGCTTCAGGAGCAAGTGCCCTACAAGGGAACGTGTGAAATGCACCCGAGCATTTGGCAACGGCAGGCCACACGTTTTGGGAAGGGAGGAGATTTAGAAGAAAGGTTGGCTTTTCTACCCTGCTTTTCTCACCATTTTGGTCGCCCTCCTTTGGACTTGCTCTAATTTCTCAATGTCTTTTTAAAATTGGGGTGCCCAGAACTGGACGCAGTACTCTAGATGAGGTGTGGCCAAGGTAGAGCAAAGAGGAATAATTACTTTTCATGATCTAGACTCAATACTCCTCTTGAATCATCCTAGGATGACATTTGCCTTTTTTGCTGCTGCGTCACATTGTTGACTCATGTTCATCCTGTGATCAACCAGGACACCCAGATCCTTTTCACTTGTGTTACTACTGAGCCCAATTCCTCCCATCCTGTATTCATTTTAGCATTTTTCTTACCAAGATGTAGGACTTTGCATTTCTCCCTATCAAATATCATCCTGTGAGTTTCAGCCCACTGTTCAAGCTTATCTAGATCCTCCTTAGTGTTAGCAACCCCTCCTAGCTTTGTGTCATCTGCAAATCTGATCAGCATCCATTCAGCTCTCTCATCCAGATCATTTATACAGATGTTGAATAGCACTGAGCCTGGGACAGACAGATGCCCAGAAGCAACTGGTGGGCCACTGTGCGAGGTGAGATGGTGGACTGGATGGGCTGCGGCTGATCCAGCCGGGTTCATCTTAGGTTCTTATGGACTACAAGGGCTGTGGCCTGATCCAGCAGGGCTCCTCTTAGGGACTTGATGGGCTGTGGGCTGATCCAGCAGGGCTCCTCTTAGGTTCTTATGGACTGGATGGGCTGTGGGCTGATCCAGCAGGGCTCCTCTTAGGTTCTTATGGACCAGATGGGCTGTGGGCTGATCCAGTAGGGCTCCTCTCAGGTTCTTATGGGCTGTTGCCTGATCCAGAAGGGCTCCTCTGAGGTTCTTAGGGACTAGATGGGCTGTGGCCTGATCCAGCAGGGCTCCTCTTAGGTTCTTATGGACCAGATGGGCTGTGGCCTGATCCAGCAGGGCTCCTCTTGGGTTCTTATGTTCTTAAGAGCAGACACATCCCCTGTAGGGTTAGTTTCTGGCCCTCCACCCCAATATGAAGGCATGGGTACAGCAGAAGGCCCTTTCCTCTCTCCCTCTCTGCTGTTCAGCACTGCCGCGCAGCTCCCCCTATGTTCTGTAATTAACTTAATGGAAATCTAATGGCTTTCAAATGGAGATTTAATGGTGCTGTAGCCAAAATCTTCCAATAGGTTTATTATGCCTGCTGCTTTGTTTATTTAAAGGGGGAGGGAAATTGCCAGGGGCTGACTGTGCTGCTTTACTCCTGCCAGCGAGTGGCTGCTGACCTAAACCAAGTTCCACATCTAAGTGTCAAGAGCAGAGAAAATCCCCCCAGAGAGAGAGGGGTGTGTGTGTGTGAGGGGGGGGGGAGGTTAAGAAGATGCTGAAAATTTTAGAAAGAAAAAACGACCAGGACACGGGAAGGACTTTGTCAAGCTTATTGCAAGAAGAGAGACAAGCCTTGAATATGTCCAAGGCAAAATGTTATTTGAACACATTTCTTGGGTTCAAATTTCGCTCCCGTAGGGATGTGCACGAATGTTCTTTTCATATTTGTTTCGTATCAAATCGAACACAAGAAAATATTCATTCGAACAGATCCCATTCACACGTGGTAGGATTTCATGGACAACTGATGTATCAATGGCTACTAGAATGGATGGCCAGGTACCGCCTCCAGGTTGGAGAGACAGGCAGGAGGCCCCTAAATGGTATCTGCAAGGAACTGAGGACAAGTGAAGATTTAGCCCTTGTCTTCTGCTTGAGATGCCCAGAAGCAATAGGTGGGCCACTGTGTGAGACAGGATGCTGGACTCGAAGTGCTATGGCTTGATCCAGCAAGGCTCCTCCTATGTGCTTATGAGGCAAGCCAAACGAGGTCCAAGCCAAACGTAGTTCAGGAGAACTTCCTGCTGTTTGCAAGACTCACAAGATTGACCTACGAATCTTGCAAACACTCTGGCTCAGGACCCATCTCAGGAAGTAGGGGGTTTACGTCACTCACCAGGATGAGCCACAGAAGAACCGCGGTGGATTACAGCTTCAGAATTCATAACACAATAAAAATAAAGATGTGGGTTTTAAAAGCTAACCAAAGTAAGACGGATCCCACCACGTCTTACGGAGCCAAGTGTTTTGGAGAATCTGCCCACACAAGGATCTGCCCGTTCCAAGAGGGGGAAGGGAAGAAAGAAAATAGCCCAGAGGAGAAGATTCCTGTGTGGCTCCTTTTGAGATTAAAAGAACAAGAGATATTTCCACAGTGCAGGTCTTCAAGCAGACACTGGGCCTACATCTGTCTGGGGTGGTTTAGGGAATCCTGCATTGAGCAGGGGGCTGGACTGGATGACCCTGCAGGTCCCTTCCAACTCTATGGCTATGTTCCAATGCAGGATTTAGTCCAAGTTGACTTAAGTTCTCTCCATCCTGACAGTTTTCAAAGGATCAGCTGTTTCTGTAGATTAAAGGTCCAGAAACACGAAGTATCCCTATTTGGATTTAGAAATAATCCTCACTATTTAGCAATGGGAACGCAAGCAGGGGGGAACCATGCTTTAGGGGTATTCTCTGTAGTTTTCCCTTATCCAATGATAAGCCGCAATTTCCTGTGCCTGACTCTCTCTGCCATTGGGCTGCCTGAAAGGATGTGGTCAAAGAATCAACAGAACCTGCAGATTGTAACATTTGTAACAAGAGATCTGTGTAACAAATCGGTGACTTCTATGTTAAAGCCTGCCTACTCTCTCCCTTCTTCCTCCCATTCACGTCCTTTGCCTGGTTCCCCACCATTTCATGCTGTTCCGCTGCAATGGGCCAGTGCAATGGTCGCTTCCTTGTGTAAAAGCCTCCCTCCCTCCCTCCTACTTTCCTACTGTCCCCTGCTGCCATTTAGTGCTGCTCTGATGCATGGACCTTTAGGAATTTCCAGCAGCACATCCTTCTTTCTGTGATTTAATCTTCTACTGCCTTGTTAATATGAGAAGCTGTGCTACTGGGGAGAAGCGGTGAAGAAAAAATGCTGCCATGATCTGAATTAGGACAGATTTATATAGGGGGTGGGGTTTGAATTGCCTGCCCCAATGAAGTCAGGGTATGATGGAAGAGGGGAGGTTCTCCGCTGTGAGTCCCGCAGTATAAACTAAAGGTGGGGGCTGATTTAAAAAACCCTCATTTAAATCTGGATTAAACTGCCCAGTGGGAACTTGACCTATCATTCAATGCTTCTACTGGTCCCCCAACCCTTGCGAAGAAGCCATTTTGTTTTCAACAGGACATCAAAACAAAGCAAATGCCAACTAACCCAACGGATCTCTGGTGGCTGTTCAAATGGAAGCATCTTCAGATGTGTTGGAGTAGCCCAGGGCTAGATGGTCCATATCGGCACTGGAAAACATGTAGTCCCGGCTCGGTTGGTTTTTGTTTTTAAGATGCTAGATCAAAGTAATGGTGGTTTTTGTGGAAACACAAGCCCTTCTGCACCCAAGTCCCATTCTATGCTAGAGAAGTCCCTGGTAGATGGTCATTTAGCAGGCATGCGTTGGGTTGCTCCTCACCCAAGAGTCTACTTTTTGGGTTGTGCACTGGACAGCAGAGGAAAAGCTTGGAACAGCTTGCTTTTCCCTGGCTCAAGGGGTTGGTGTGTCCCCTGGGCGCTGAAGGGAAAGAGGAAAATGCACCTGCGCAACAGCTGGCACACATCAGCTGCCATGTGGGGCATGAGCTTCCCTCTTCTCACTGGGGATGCGTTGGAGGAGAAAGGAAGAAGCTTGTTCAGGTCTGATCATTAAGGACAGGTGTGAAAATGGCTACTGGGTACCGCCTCCAGGCTGGAGAGACAGCAAGATGCTTCCAAAGGCCACTTGCAGGGAGTCGAGAGCAGGTGAAGGTTTTGCCTTCATCTTCTGCTTGAGTTGCCCAGAAGCAACTGGTGGGCTGCTGTGGTGAGACTGGATGCTGGACTGGATGGGCTGTGACCTGATCCAGCAGGGCTCCTCTTAAGTTCTTATGAACTAGATGGGCTGTGACCTAATTCAGCAGCATTCCTCTTAGGTTCTAATGGACTGGATGGGCTGTGGCTTGATCCAGTGGGGCTCCTCTTAGGTTTTTATGGACTACATGGGCTTGTGAACTGATCCAGCAGGGCTCCTCTTAGGTTCTTATGGACTGGATGGGCTGTGGCTTGATCCAGGGGGCTCTTTGTAGGTTTTTATGGACTGGATGGGCTGTGACCTGATCCAGCAGGGCTCCTCTTAGGTTCTTAGGGATTGGATGGGCTGTGGCCTGATCCAGCAAGGCATCTCTTAATTTACAGAGGACAGGTGTATCAATGGCTACTAGAACAGAAGCCTAGGTCCTTCCTCCAGGCCGGGGAGACAGGCAGGATGTCTCTCAAGGCCACATGCAGGGAGTCATGAGCAGGTGAAGGTTTTGCCTTTGCCTTCTGCTTTAACTGCCCAGAATCAATTGGTGACTACAGTGTGAGATGGGATCTTGGTCTATTTGGATCCAGCAGAGCTCCTCTTATGTTCTTCTACCTAGCTAAACCCAGAGGTCTGCTGGCTTGGAGTTGAACCAACCTTTAAGGTGTTTCCTGCTCATACCTTAAAGAGGAAATGCGGATGAGATCTCAGAGCAGAGGAAAATAAAGTTGAGATGCTTCTCTACACCAAAAATTTAAACAGGGACTAGCACATCAGCATTTAAAATAGCAGGTGCATGTTCTGGGCCTCATGGAGTCATGGCACAGTGCAATCAGCATTGCAAGGAGAACACCACCAGTATTTCTGGCAATCCCACTACAATGTCAAGACATTCACAGGGTCTACATCACATGTGAAGGGAACCCATGAAGTTTCTGCTGTTGGCCCTCCCAAGAATGACCACAAAGGGATCTCCAGCGTCAGCCCAAATTTGGGGGACTGTAGCATCAACTTGAGGCAACCACAGAGCAAAGATCTTGGAGAAGACACGCTAGGAAGCCGCACCAAAATCACAACAGAAATAAATGCATATTTACAGCCTATGGGCAGTTACCTGCCTGACCACTGACTGTGGAGGAGACAAAATGAAAGCAGGAGGACTAGTCAGAAGACCAACCTGGGACCACCTGAGGAGACCAGCAGCACTTCTGGGTAACTGAAGTCCAGCTCAACGGGAAGCCAAATGTATATGTTGCCTCACGTGGGGGCTTTTCAATTAATTAAATTGTCTCCTGATCCAGCTTTGGAGGCGACAAACATTTTCCCCCAAGCTGCGCGAGCTTTTAACTTAATTAAAATTAATTAGGTGGGTTAGGGTAGGGCGGAAGGGTGAGCAACATGGAGGCCACACTGCTGCTATGCTGGGAAGGGAGCCAAGCATGTGCAGAATTTCAGCACAAAACAGGACAACCATCTCAGAAAGGGAGATCCACAGGGCAGAAGAATACATCTATCAGTTACTGCGCCTGGATTTTGGGTAACCATGCTCCAATTATCAAATTATTTTGACACCCAGCATGACATTCCTGCTTTGTATGGACTGGGCTGTTTCCAGAAACTATGGCTCTGTCCACACCGGGCTGGCAGAGCAGCCTAGAAAGGCCCATAGAATGGGTTGTCCACTTTATTTTATACATGGTCTAACAGGAACTCCCCTCCCACTGGTATACTGTTTTGTCTGCCCAGGACAGATCTTGGAGCGGGGTAACCTGCCAAAGGGGTCCCATATCACACCCCAATCAGGGACAGCTGACCAGTATCTTGATATATTGGACCACAGCTCAAGTGCCTTTTCTTCTAGGCATCCTAAAGCAGTATTGGTGGGCCACTGTGTAGGACAAGATGCTGGACCAGATTGACTGTGGCCTGATCCAGCAGGGCTCCTCCTATGTTCTTATGGACTAGATGATCTATGACCTGATCCAGCAGGGCTCCCCTTAGGTTCTTATGGACTAGATGGGCTGTGGCCTGATCCAGCAGGGCTCCTCTTAGGTTCTTATGGACTGGATGGGCTGTGGCCTGATCCAGCAGGGCTCCTCCTAAGTTCTTATGGACTGTATGGGCTGTGGCCTGATCCAGCAGGGCTCCTCCTAAGTTCTTATGGACTGTATGGGCTGTGGCCTGATCCAGCAGGGCTCCCCTTAGGTTCTTATGGACTGTATGGGCTGTGGCCTGATCCAGCAGGGCTCCTCCTAAGTTCTTATGGACTGTATGGGCTGTGGCCTGATCCAGCAGGGCTCCCCTTAGGTTCTTATGGACTGTATGGGCTGTGGCCCGATCCAGCAGGGCTCCTCTTAGATTCTTTTGGACTGTATGGGCTGCAGCCTGATCCAGCAGGGCTCCTCTTAGGTTATTAGTAGCAGAAGTATGCTACATCTGGGAATGTGGCTGAAAAAGGCCTGGCCAGCCACCACAAATGGGATAGGTGAGGAAGAGCAGTGTGTAAGTGCACAGTGCGTAAGTAGCCCTTGTGGCTTGTGCGCACTGCTACAGACCTACACATGGGGTCTGGTCTGCTCTGCTGTTCAGCCACCCAAGTCTTAACCTCACTTTCCTGGTTGCATTGATGGCCCATGATTAGAGAGCCCACCCCAGAGTCCCTAAGGGAGAAATGTAGTACAATTGTTCAACCTTTAGACATGCTCCTTTAGGATCCACACTAAGGGTGGGCATGAATATTTGGCCTTGGCTGAATCCCCCCTCCCCATGTGACCAAAGGTAATGGGGGGACGGGACGGAAAACTATGGGGCGATCCGGCCTTGGCCGAAGTTTCGAATGAAGCTTTGACGAATGCTGGATAAATTCAATTTACGGGCAAACAAGGTCTACGAATGTAGGCTCTATTTGATTCATCTGTGAATGTTGTTATTTGTATGGATTTGTGCAAATAGCACCAATATTCACACCCATCCCTGATCCAGACATGCCCCTTTAGGATCATGCAAGGTTGGTGTATCCACCCATCAAAGGTGACCCCAATGCCCTGGCTACCCAGCTGTGCCTACTCACTGCTGCTCAGCTTTGGCTTGATCACTGAGGAAGAAGAGCGCTGTGGCCAGGAAAAACATCCCTCCAAGGACGACCACGAAAGGGCAGAGCATGAGTGCGTAGCCGAGGCTAAGAAACTCCCAGAGGGGCGATTCCTTTGTGCTCTGTTGTATCACATCCGAGATCTGGGAAGGAAGCAGAATTGGCGAGGGAGGGGAGAGAGGCAGAGATTAGCAGACACCCAGGTAGCTGGACTGGAACACAGAAACATGCAGCGCTTATTCAGATGTCAACCGGAAAATAAATATTCCTACGCTTACAAAAACCTGACTCTGTTCAGCATCAGGAAAGAAGAAGAGCTGGCTTTTCTACCCTGCTTTTTCCCATCCATTTAAGGGGACTCAAAGCGGCTGACAAACCTTCTGTTCTTCTCCCATGTGAAGTAGGTGGGGCTGTGAGAGCTCAGGAGAGAGCTGTGACTAGCCCAAGGTCACCCAGCTGGCTTCGTGGAGGAGAGCGGAATCGGACCCGGTATTCCCAGATAGGAGTCCGACTTAGGGATCTGCGTGAATATTTGAAAATCCAAATATTCGATTCAAACCTGACAAATGTTGACATTCAAACTCGAATAAGGATTTTTGAAAATCTGATATGGATTTTTGAATGATTCGAATGTGTTGATTCATATCTGTCACATATGAATCTGTGGGAAAATTATCTGTATCTTGCGCTTAAAATACAGGATTAAACCGAGATGCATACAGGATAATATGGGACGCGTACAGGTTTTTACTGTATGCGCACAGTTACATATAACAGATACAAATGTTGTCGACACTCGTATCTTTAAATATGAATCTAACATTCAAACCTACAGATTCAAATGTTGCGGATTCGAATCATAACCTCCCTCCAGCATACTATCAATTACTCCGTAATCAGGCAAAATTGCACACGTTACTTAAGGGATTAGTAAAATATCCGACTCATGAAGATTTGAAGGTTGAGCGGGATACACAGAACGTAGATTTTATATAAAATTTGTTGGTTTTATAGATTTGTGTTTTTCAAACTTTCAAGCCTTGTCTTTGATACGCTCAATACTGACTGATCAATAAATTGATTTGCTAGCCACTTACAAATCCAATCAGATAAGGGCTTCCGGCATCACCAAGGAGGTGAGAAGTGAAACTCTGCAAAGCTACGGCTGTTGCGCGTCGCGTCGGAATAACCACGTACTGGCGAAGGAATGCGGAATGAGAAGAGACAGAGAGAGAGGGGGAGAAATAAAACGTTAATGCAGTCTACACCGGCTCATGCTGAAATGCATATAACTCTCAGTGCGTACTAGGAATGTTCACAAACATTCATCCCATCTGAAATTTGTACAAACTTGAACTGAATGTTGGTACATTCAAAGGCTGACATTCGAATACGAAGCAAACGCTTCAATCCATTCATACGAAGCTTGTTCACATTCGTGAATCTGGGGAGGTGGGAAAGCGGCTGCCCAGGCACATCTGCAACGGATGCAGAATGGATCCAAAGTGGATTCGGAGCGGATTTGACGCACTCAGAGCAGATATGTAGGGATTTGTAGCGAACATTTGTATCAAATTTGAATCCTACCACACTCGAAGGGGATTTGTTCAGATGGATATAATATTTTTTGCATTCAATTTGACACAAATTGTATGTGAAAAAAACACATTCGTGGGCATCCCAAGTGTGTCTTCTGCCCCTTTTCCCTTTAAAAGAGTCGCACAGCGTTAAAAAGAACATTTTGAAATGGGAGGGACTGTTTCTAAGCCCATCTGGGCACGGAGTGGAGCCAATTACAGGCCAGAATGGGCATTTTAAAAACCAAAATAGAGCTGGAGCTGCACCACAGGGCTTGGTTCCTGCCTGCCAGAAAGGGAAGTGTCCACTTTGGCACAAAGTGGCACCCACCATTTAAGGAACCACCAAACCATTTTTAAATGGGAGCTTCGGGGCAAAGATCTGGCTTTGCCAGCTGTTCTCTTTTTCCACCACAAAAGAAAAACTATTCCTGCCACCTCCAGGTTAAGCATGTCATGCGCTCTGGGTACACCAATTCCTGCCACAGGGTGTGCGCACTATGGAAAGCAGCCAGAACTCTTCCAACGCTGCATCCAAACTGAGCGTGGGAAAGGCCTCCAATTTTGAACCACCGGAAGGAAGTCACAGGCTTTTTCAGGCCCAAGTGGCTTGTGGCCTTTCACCATAAGACAGAAGAAGAAGAAGAGTTGCCTTTTCTACCCTACTTTTTTTCACCCATTTAAGGGAACTCAAAGCTACTGACAAACCTTCTGTTCTGCTCCCCACCACAGACACTCTGTGAGGTACGTGGGGCTTTGAGAGCTCAGAAGAGACCTGTGACTCGCCCAAGGTCACCCAGATGGCTATGTGCACAGAGATCAAAGGCTAAGGGGAAATTGCCACATCTCACCCCCTCCACCCCCTCCCTATGTGACTGAATGCCAAAATGTTGGCACGAAAAGGGTGGAGAGTTACCAGAGAGGGTGAAAGATTGTGCTGACTTACCATAAGGATGTCTGCTGTGATGGCCCAGTTTGAAAACAAGAGCGTCTCACCGATAAAAATGCAGACCTGTGGGAAAAGCACGTGGACATACAGTTTGTTCTGGCACAGATGACTGTCTTAACTCAACCTTTTAGCCTTTGCCTGTTACCATCTACAAGCATAAATAGTTGTGGGGTTCTAGGAAAGAAGAAGAGTTGGCTTTTCTATACCGCTTTTCTCATCCATTTAAGGGGACTCAAAATGGCTGACAAACCTTCTGTTCTTTCCCTACAACAGAACATCCTGTGAGGTAGGTGAGGCTGTGAGAGCTCAGAAGAGAGCTGTGACTAGCCCAAGGTCACCCAGCTGGCTTCATGGAGGAGAGCAGAATCAAAGCTGGTATTCCCAGATAACCCACTATAACTTAATACCCTGGAAAGCCATTCTCAGGTCGCATCCAGATGGCAGCTGTATAGCTAGGAAGTGGTAACGTGGGATTTTATTCTGCCTGGAAATTGATTTAGTATTGGATAGGGATGCAACTGAATATCAGCCTCATTCAAAGACTGACATTCAAACGCAAAGCAAATTTTTTTCTGCCTTCATTCGAAATTTTGTTATATTTGCAACCGTGGGGACGCAGCAAAACGGCTGCCCAGCCACACCTGCAGTGGATTCAAAGCAGATTTGGAACATAATCAGAGGGGTGATGCAGCTTGGCATTCAAATCAAAAATTGGCTTTATCCGATGGCAGACATTTGCATGTGAAGCAAAAGCTTTTGTGTGTTTGTTCGAAGCTCTGTAACATTCACGGTGGTGAATGTGTGGATTTGGATCGCATTTGGTTCAGATTCAGACCTATTCGCACGACGCCCTGGGGTGGGGCATACGCGCAGATCGCCTGGCGGGCACGGGTGTGTGGCCAACCAGAGCCGGCGGCGCATGCAGATGCCCAACGCCTCCGGCCAGCCCGGCCACTTCAGAACCCGGTGAGCACCAGATAAGTCCTTCTCTCTCGTGCCCAGTGGTGGTGTGCCCGGGGAGGTCCCTGCTAGTTCTAGGGGACCCGATCCAGTCCCCTGGAGCATGCAGGAACTTGGGGAAGGGACGCAAGAGGCCCGCCCGCCCCTGGGTCGCCTCCAACCCAACGGCGGAGGCCTGGGAGGGTCGTCCCACCCCCACGCCGGTCTTTTCAGGCTAGGACACAGGGGACGGGTTCCCTTTCACACATAGGCAGGTAGTGACTCCATTGTGACAAATGAGAATTTCCGCTCCGTTCACTTTGGTGTGAAGCAAACGGGGAAAAATCATGCACCCCCCCTATTATTTTGTGCTCTTTCAAAAGCTGTAAATCCCGTGAAGGTATGTGGCCTGTGAGCCATATCACAACGGTGACGCAGCCTTCCCATCCAAGGTTTTAATTGTGGCAGGAACACACTGGCAACATCTCGCCAAGAACGATCTAACGATGGCATTTAAGATGAAAGATAAGTCTACAGTGCAATGCTTTCAGGCGGGAACAGATGAGAAATCGCTCTGGCTCTGTCCAGACAGGGGATACAAAGTGCTACTATGTCTGGTCTACGCAGAGATTGCCACGTGTATTTGTGGCAGCCCCAACATAGACCCATGATATCAGGAAAAAGACCCACTATTCCCCATTTCTGGAAAAGCTGAGTCCAAAAGCGGTCCTTTCTCCTGAGGTAGCTCCATATCTTACTTCTTGGGACACGGCCATCTTGCACGTGGCCATCCAAACTGGATACTTACGTAGGCTCCCATAATGCTGGTCTTAGCAGCAACGAAGATCAGGCAGGTGAAAATAGCGGAGCCCAGCATTCCAACAGCGCACACCAGAGGGTCGGCGCGCTGAGTCTTTAACCGGCACCACTTTGTCGCCCCGGCCCCCGTGATCACACCCAGGAACCCGGTGAAGCATGTGATCGCTCCAAAGATCAAGCTACAAGAGGGGAACAAAGAGCAAAAATTGAGGTTGTTTTTTTGTTTCTTCATTGATAACACGAGCATTATTTTTGTACACAGAGACCAAGGTGAGAGGCAGGTGGCGTTTGGTAGATTTGTGGAGCAAAGGAATGAATAAGAGGTGCTAAAAACTGAGGTGCACAAAAGCCGAAGGCCGGAATTCTCAAGATTCAAATGCCGGCTCCGGGGATGTCTGAATATTACCAGGAAGGACTGAGAAATCTCAAAATAAATAAATAAAAGTAATAGTTTCAAGGAAAAGCTTCAGAATTTTAACTGATTCAGCAAAGTGCATCTGGGGAAAAAAAATTCACCCTCAGGCTTAAGGCTCATTAATTGGCCTGGCAGCGGATGCGCAAGAATATCCGTCACGTTTGAAATTCGTGCGAATTTGTTCCAATTTGGACATTCAGATTCAAACCGAATGTTGCCACATTCAAAGATTGACATTCAAATTCGAACTGAGTGCTTGAGAACATCCGTATGGAGCCCCATTACATTCATGAACCTGGGGATGTGGGAAAGCGGCTGCGCAGTCACATCTGCAACAGATCCAGAGTGGATTCAAAGCGGATTGAGATCCCATTCAAAGTGGATTGAGACCAGGCCCTGACGCACTGAGAGCGGATACATAGGAGATACGTATCAGATACGTAGGGGATTCATATTGAAAATTGATACTGAATTTGAATTGTACCACATTTGAAGGGGATCTCTTTGAATCAACACAAACTTGCTTACATTTGATTCAATAGAAATTGAACCCCCCCAAAATCAATATTTGTGCACATCCCTATGGCCTGGAACAGTGACTGGGAATCTGATTTTACTAGACTGTAACCTCTGGATGATTATATTTATTTCCATATTTTGTGTTCGTCTAAATTTATGGATCTCTAATCACAAGAACTGATGGATGGATGGATGGATGGATGGATGGATGGATGGATGGATGGATGGATGGATGGATGGATGGATGGATGGATGGATGGATGGATTAAGCAGAAAGGCAGATAGGCAAATCATGTAGACAGACCGACAGGTAGGTAGGTAGGCAGAGAGAGACAAAACTGATGGATAAACAGATAGACCAATTAGGTGATAGGTAGGTAGGTGGATGGGTGGGTGGGTAGGCAGATAGGCAAATCATGTACAGTAGACAGACTGACAGGTAGGTAGAGAGAGACTAGATTGATGGATAGATAGACAGACAGACCTATTAGATGATAGGTAGGTCGGCGGGTAGGTGGAGTGAGTGAGTGAGTGAGTGAGTGTATTCACATGCCAGTCCCCCAGGCTTATTATGACAAGGGTGACAATGGCATTAACCTGACAAAAGGACCCAGAAGATGAAAAGCAGTTAAGTGATGAAGCCTTACTGAAAAGCACTAGACGGCAATTTATGGTGTTTTCTCTCTAAAGTACCCTGGTCACACACACGCACACAAACAAACTGAAGTTTCCGGCAGACAGATCAGTCTTCTTTATAGTCCCACCAGGAGAAAAAGAAAGCCTACACACAGAGAGACATACATGGATGTACAAACTCTTAAATCAAACTCAGGGAGGCAATGATCTTCCCAAGGTGACTAGAATACAGGAGTTTCTGGTTACCTTGAGACAAAATGGTGCAGAATTGCACAAAGCCTGAGGGAAGAGGACAACGGTATTTTCCACGCCCCCTCTTTTAAACAAACACACAAAACCACAATACTCTGGAAATGAATCAGAATCATGGGACTATAGAGTTGGAAGGGACCTCTGAGATCATCTAGTCCAGCCCCCTGCTCAATGCAGGATTTACTAAACCATCCCAGACTGATGTAGGTCCAGCCTCTGCTTGAAGTTGTCCAGCAAAGGAGAGCTCACTACCTCCTATGGTAGCCTAGTCTATGGATCATCTAGGAAGCATCAAGATGTGGGTATGATTGGGGGTGCATTGCCCATTCAGCTAAAGCACAGTTGCTAAGCTGAAAGTAACTAGGACAAGGGTACATTCCTGGGTCACTGTAACTTTCCTAATATCTCTCTGAAACAAGGGCTCAGAAAAGGCATAACACCTCTTATCATTTGTATAACATCCACTGTGTATGTATAAACAATGTACAGCATTCAAGGATGGTAACATCTTATCCGGTGATGCCAAATATGGGCACACCGGGGGGAAATTTCCATTGAGAAATGTATTCTGTAACTGGGCATAAAAAGCCTAAATCTTCAGTAAAACACAGACTCTTTCACCTGGCAACCATTCTGCGTGTGAGCCTCAATTCATTACAACATCAAGAGGAGCATGGAGTCTAGATCACGGGAAGTAATTATTCCTCTTGACCCTACCTTGGTCAGACCTCATCTAGACTCCTGTGCCCAGTTCTGGGCACCCCAATTTAAAAGAGATGTTGAGAAACTAGAGCAAGTCCAAAGGAGGGCTACCAAGATGGTTAGTGGTCTGGAAAGCATGTCCTACGAGGAAAGGCTGAAAGATCTAGGAATGTTTAGCCTGCAGAAGAGAAGACTGAGAGAAGAAATGATCACAGTCTTCAAGTATCTGTAGGGCTGTCACAGTGCAGAGGGATTGTCCCTATTCTCACTTGCACAAGATGGGAGGACAAGAAACAACGGGATGAAACTTCAAGGGAGTCAATCCAGATATTAGGAGAATATCTGTCAATTCCTGTCAGTGAGGGCGATCAGTCCATGGAATAGACTGCCATGGAATAGGTTCTCCTTTGCTGGAGGTCTTCAAGCAGAGGCTGGACCTACATCTGTCTGGGATGGTTTAGGAAATCCCTCATTGAGCAGGGGCTTGGACTAGATGACCTCAGAGATCTCTTCCAACTCTACAATCCTATGGTTCTACGGACCAATCACCCTTCCTATCAGGAAGTTTTTCCTAATGTCTAATCTGTACTGACTCCCTTGACATTTCAACCTGTTGTTTCTAGTCCTCCCGCCTTGTCCAAGTGAGAATAGGGACGATCCCTCTGCACTGTGACGGCCCTTCAGAGATTTGAAGACCGCGATCATGTTTGAATTCTGACTTAAAGCCATTTAAAGTCTCTCAGCCTCAGTCTGAACCTTGGACAGCACCGTGCAGGCTAAGATGGAAGAGCCCCCCTCCCAAAACAACCCCCTCGTACGCAGCTGTCAACCAAGCAACGACTTACCTGTCTTTGGTCCCGCAGGGCTGTGAGGTGCAGGTCTCTGCCGTCTTCTGCACCACCTGCGCACGATGCAAGTAGAGAGGGATCCACATGCCCAGAGCCCCGGTGGCGAAGGAGACCGCCGACGTGGCCAGGGAGGAAAAGACGTAGCTGCGGCTGGGGAGAGCAAACGTCGGAAGGACGCCATTCAAAACGGTTGGCCATAGTTAAACCACCAACAGGGGCCCAATTCAAGATTGTACCCAAGGGAGACTTGTGCAGCTGGTTTAGCAACAGCTTAGTACCAGCAAAGAGTTTTAGGTCAAGGCTCCCAAGTTCTAGTATTTCCTTAAAAATATAGGGCTGGAGCAACGGATGGAATCAGAACCAACAGAGCAGGGACAGAGGGCTGTGGTCACACCAAAGGTTTAATCCAGCTTCAATCCACCTTCAGAGTGAGAGAACCCATCAGCAAAGCAACTAGTAATTTTCCTTCCACATTATCAGTCCCCAAAGGTGAATTTTCTGAGTTAACACTGAAAGAAAACAGCTTGTCACTTTGCTGATGTGTTCTTTCACTCTGAAAGTGGACTGAAGCTGGATTAAACCTTACGTGTGACCACAGCCACTCTGAAAGAGGACTGAAGCTGGATTAAACCTTACATGTGACCACAGCCACTCTGAAAGTGGACTGATGCTGGATTAAACCTTCAGTCTGACCACAGCCACTCTGAAAGTGGACTGAAGCTGGATTAAACCTTACATGTGACCACAGCCACTCTGAAAGTGGACTGAAGCTGGATTAAACCTTAAGTCTGACCACAGCCACTCTGAAAGTGGGCTGAAAGTGGATTAAACCTTGAGTCTGACCACAGCCACTCTGAAAGTGGACTGAAGGTGGATTAAACCTTACGTCTGACCACAGCCACTCTGAAAGTGGGCTGAAGCTGGATTAAACTTTGAGTCTGACCACAACCGCAGAAACCAACAGTGCGGCTCCCTTACTTTCTCAGCAAGGCCTTCATATCCCTCAGCCAGGAGCTCCTTGCCTTCAGCTGGGCGTCCACATTGCCTCTTTTCGCCGCTGGGACAAATATTAAGATGAGGGTGCCTGTGATCATTCCTAAAAGGGGAGAGACCTGGAGAGGAAAGGAAAGGCCTGTAATTAGCAATTGCACAGCAAAGACTGAATTAAGGGATGGAACGCCCCCCTTATGAAATCAGGCTGCAACATCTAGGCCTCTTCAGCCTGGAAAGACGGCGTTGGAGGGGGAACCTGATTGAAGGAGATAAAATCATGCATGGTGTAGAAAAAGCGGAGAGAGAAATTCTTTTCTCTATCACACAACCCTACGACCAGGGGGCATCTATGAAGCTGAACTCCAAGGAGAGGCTGGGATTGAACCGGGGACACGCTGCTCTCCAGGCCGTATGCTTTACCACTGAGTTATAGCCACTCCCAGACTCAGGCTGTGGGCCCCTCTGCGCAGTTTTCTTGGCAAAGATACAGAAAGTGGTTTGCTATGCCCTAGTTCTGGGAAGAGGTTGGGGGTCGAACCGACAGTTCTGGGCAGTTTGCTCTACCGCTGAGTAGCAGCCACTCCCAGAGTCCGTGGGCCCCTCTACGCAGTTTTCTTGGCAGGGATACAGAAGTGGTTGGCCATACCACGGACTTCTTCCAAGGGAAGTCCAGGGATGAAACCAGCAACCATCCGCTACAGGCCGGGCTAAATTACTAAGGACTCTGATGTCCCCCTGAAGTTTGCGGTTGAACACCAACCAATCTTCTCCCTCCCTGGCTGAGCGTCACCTTCAAAAACAGGCGGCAGTGAGCAGAGCATGGAGGGTGGTGGCCTCCCTTGGCCTCTCTCCAGGTGGTGTCAAAGGTCACAGAACACTTTGGTCCCCTCACTTCCTTTTGGCTAAGTGTTTGGCTCGGCCATCTCTGTGTCTGCCCTGCCCGGACCACTGCTAGCAAGCGCAGCATTTCAAGGACAGTCCCCATGGGGATAATTGGGAAGGAAGGAAGCAGAACTCCATGTAGGAAAACGAAATGTGGCAGGAGTCAAACATTTTCCCACCTCCATACCGGAAAATGTTCTTGGCCAGCTCTAATGACAGTGGAGGGAGGCGGGGATGGTAGAGCTCCAAACCGGGCCGCTATTCCAGGCACAAATGGCTTCCTTTCCTGGTATCGCAAAGCTGGGTGGGACCCCAGAGACTATCCAGCCCACCCCTCTCCTGTTTATTTATTTATTTATTTGCATTTCTATCCTGCCCCATACCCAAAGGTCTGTGGGCAGGTAACAACCAATTAAAACAGGATACAGATTAAAACAGATACAGGTTAAAATGAAATACAGATTAAAACAAGATGCATGTTTAAAAAAACCTTAAAAATTCAACAGATTTAAAACCATGCACTCCCTAGTGCATTGATAGTGATGTTGTTGTAACTGGGGATGGAGAATAAAACCTCAGGCCAAGGCCAAGGCAAAGAGGTATATCTTCACGGCCCTCCTAAATAAATACAAGGAAGGAGCATGGCGCCCCTCAAGGGGGAGGCCATTCCACAGTCTCGGGGCCACCACTGAAAAAGCTCTCTCCCGGGTGCCCACCAACCTCACTACTGAAGGTGGCAGGACGACCAGGAGGGCCTCATCATTGGATCCTAAGGCATGGGCAGGTCGGTATGGGAGAAGGCGTTCCTTTAGATATTTGGGGCCCAAGTCATATAGGGCTGCAGGTCTTTCCTCCGATAAACATTCAAGCCAGGAGGGAAGGCAGAGTTGCTTACCCGTAGTGCCCAGTGCCAGTCTCCAGCCACTTGCTTGACGCTGGATCCCGTGATATAGCCTAAACCGCTAGAGAAGCAAAGTAGTCAGAAGTGAACATGGATGGGCAGCTTCATTCATTTGTTCCGGTCCGCGCCCATCACCACCACCCAGCATCAAAACAGTACAAGTTTCTTCTACAGAGCAGCTGGAAACTCTGTAAGTTCATAAAAAAGGCAGGGCGCAGACTCCAGTGGGTTGAACAGCTACCGTCTTTCCACGGGAATACTTGGGAACTGTATCTTTCTCCCCTCTCAAATACCAGGCCTTTCTGCATCTTACTTGGGCACACACACTGGTGAGCTTCTGGGGTGCACTGGGCGCCTGCACTTTGTGATGCCAGATGCATCCAGGACTTATCCAGCTCTTCCCAAGGTGCTGAGTAAGTGTGATCGCCAGGACTGCTTTGCCACAGCAGTGGGCATGCGCGGCTCTGTTCCTGTGGCAACCAGGCAACCGGGTGTGTAATTGTGGTTGTGCCGCCCTGTCCCAGGCCCCAGTCACCCAGAAGAGATGCAGATGGAGCCCCGCTGGGCTATGTTACCAGCGGCTGGTATAGGGGACGCACACATTTTGTGCTCTGCAACTATACGCGCGGGGGACACTGCAGTGTATGCTCCATGTAGGAGCAGTCTCCCGCTGTACCACCAAAGCAAGTGCAGAAACACAGTCTGTGGACATCTGTAGTGGGCACCTACAGAGTTCATTTTGTATGAACTGTTTGGAGGGGGCCAGGACTGTGTAATGCCTCCCCTGGCAACCCCGGCACTTGCAGAGACCCACAAATGGGTGAATTTGATTCGAATCAAATCAAATATCCAAAAATTCAATTTGAATCTTTAAAATTCGAATTTAACCACATTCAATTCAAATGAAGCAAATTCAAATCTACTTGCTTGAATTTATGATCCAAATTTGCACTTACAAATGCCGACAACATTCATAAGTGCCCGTACGCATCGTTACGCATCCCATACGCCTCTGTACATGTCCATAGGCATCGTGTAGTTATCCCACATGCAACCCGTTTTCGTCCCGTACAGATCCATACGAATGCAGGATAGATGCATATCTGCAAGTACAGCATTGTGCACAAAACCACACACATACGAAGCTCCAGATAATTCGAACAAATTGATCCAAAATTCAAAATTCCCTTGAATCTTTCAATTTGAATTTATGGGCATTCCATTTGAATTTGAATGTCAAAATTTGGACAAATTCTATTGAACTTCCAAATACTTTCAAATATCTGTGCACACCCCTGTAGGTGAGTCCCAATGGAAAGGTGCAAAGGGCACCCCTTTGCTAGAAACATGGCTGCTACTGTTACCGCCTTGCCTATTGGTGATGCCAGACGCATGCAACATCACCGTGCATCTGCAGACACTCATTGAGGCTGACTCTGCCTCCGCTACCATGACAGGTGCAAGTGTGATTCAACTCCACCCTCAAAGCAGGCAATACTGGTGACAGGTGCCCTTCCGGCCATACTGAGCGCTCGGCAGCTTTTCAGCGGGACTTGCCCACAGAACTGAATGGGCTACGGATGCTAAGGAGAACCCAGGGTTGTCCCGTGAGGAACCTAACAGTCCCAGCTCTCACTAGGAACTCATGCTCAACGCACTGTCCTTTGGTATTGCCTCTTTTTGCTGCTGGGATAAATATTAAGATGAGGGTGCTTGTGATCATCCCTAAAAGGGGAGAGACCTGGAGAGGAAAAGAAAGGTCTATAATTAGCGATTGCACAGCAAAGGCTGAATTAAGGGATGGGCATATGCCGAACAGCAGGGGAAAGCCATTCTTGGTTACGTCTGACTTTGAGTTGTTAGGTAGAATCCCACTGAAAAATGAACAGGTTTGGGAATGCTGTAGCACCTGGACTCACGTCCTGACTTTACAGATGCGCACAAATATTCGTCGCATTCAAAATTCACACAGATTTGTTCAAATCCATACATTCACATTCGAACCAAATGTTTCCGTACATTCATATGAAGCTTTGTTACATTTGCGAACCAGGGAAGGTGGGAAAGCAGCTGCCCGGTCATAGCTGCAGTGGATTCAGAGTGGATCCGGAGCAGATTTGAACTGGATCCAGAGCAAATCTGATGCGTTCGGAGCAGATTTATAGGGGATCCATACGCGCAACTGGCCACAGGGATTCAAATTGGATTCGTATCAAACATTTGTATTGAATTTGAAAGCTCGATTGGAATGAATGTGAAATTCCTCTCATTCAACTCAGAATCAAACAGGCTACTTGAATTAGCTATAGCAGATTTTGCAAACGTCACGCAAACGTCATGCTGTCTACGTGTTACAGGTCACTTCTTCCTTGACCACCCACAGCCATGCTGGCTAAGGCTGATGTTCTAAACCAGTGTTTCCCAAAGTGTGGTCCGTGTACCCCCAGGGGTACGAGAAGAGTTTGGTGGGGGTACGCGTTGCACCGGAGTTTGGTGGGGATCACGTGGGAAGATCCACTGCGCCGTGCTTAGCTGCGCCCACAGAACAAGGAAAGAAATAGATGCGTATCGCAGTTTTCACACAGGAACTGGGGCCGCAGTACATCGTATTGCAACTCATTAAGGTGGGAACTTCTGCGCATCCTTCGCGCAGCTCGGGTTCGGCCATTTTTAAACTGCAGGAACATTAAGAGTTGACGTTGAGCCGCGGAGCTGTTTAAACGCTGGAGAATTGCAGTGTTATCTAACCATCTTGTGAGGCGTGAAACGGCGTGAATATACTGCACTTTGTGACAGAGACAACTTACTTCTTTAATAGTTAGTTCCGGGCACCTGTTATTGTGCTTTAGTAAGTTCCACTGATTTTGATTATTTTTATAAAATACAATTTTTATCCCTAATGTTTTTTATGAGGGGTACTCAGCGTTACGAAAATTATAGAAGGGGTACACATATGTCAAAAGTTTGGGAAACACTGTTCTAAACATTCAAAATTCGATCAAATTCAATTGAATGTGGACATTCCAATTTGAATAGAATGCCTACACATTAAAATTTAAACATTCAAATGGATTTTTAATCAATCAAATGTTTGGATATTCAATTCGGCTCAAATTCAAATGCAAAAAAATTCTCCTTCTCAGTGGCCAGGGCTCCTAGCTCCATGACAGTCGCTGGGCTTGCTATTTTTATAGTTCAGCTTCCAGGCATTCCTCAGGAAGAAACCTCTGTACAAGGCCAGGAACTCCATTTTTTTTTCCTGAAGAGCAAAAGGAATGTTTCCAACATTTTGTCTCCATCCCAGAGACTCGGCGTTTGCCAGGCCACAGTCATGAATGTTTTGTCAGTCAATCAGTTACTGGAAAGATCTCCCCCTGATGGAAATAAACACATAACACTGAGCCTTCCTGCAGGAAATGGCTTTGTGGAGCGGAATCCTGGGCCAGGGCTACCATCCCTATCTTTCCCTGCAGCCTTGTCATGAGAAACTGCTCTCTGAGACTATGCAAGGAGAAGATGTAGGGTGCTGAAAGGGGAAACTGAGGCTGTTGCACATACATGCTTATGTCGAGTGCATGTGCGCTGATGTGCGCCTCAGCCCTGCGCGTGGAGGGAACCATAATACTGTCGGCCAGCCTTTGAATAAAGGACAGATTTCTCAAACCACTTGGACTCCTCGTGAGTCACACAAAAGTGCCAAGGAGACCCAGGGTTTCAATTAACTGCGGTTCAGCACAAAGGGCAAATTCATGTGTGGAATACAAGAATAAACAAGCTCCAAGCACATCCGCCAGCAAATGAGTCAAAACCTTCCCTTTATACAAGTTGGACCCGAGCTGCATCTTCACAGGCTCCCGAAGGCACCACTGGAAGCCCCAGAGATGTGGGCAGGATTCTCCTCTGATGATTCTCACCGGCTACCAAACACCCTTGGAAGCATCCGCCCCACAGAGCAAGACACTCAACATTGAGGGTGAGATCAGAGAGGGCTTTTTTTAGTCACCCCTTTAAGAAAAAGCGTCTCTTTCACAGTCACAGAAAAACCCTTAAAGGAATAAGCCTGGCTCATTTTCCCTCATTTCAGTGTTCTTTGCTTCCAGGTCTGGCAATGCTTCCCTGACAACAGTTGCCGCTGATTAGCCACTCCTCTCCCTGGCTTTCCACGGCCCTGATTGGTTGCTCGCTAGCAGCATTAGCTCCCATGCTGTGACTGGCCACTAGCTAGCAGCATTTTTTCCCATGCTATATCATTGGCTACATTTCTCTCTTCTGTGCTTATGTAGCTTCCCACCAAATCTGACCAAAAGGAAGAGCTGTCCTGGGTGTTATTAAACCCCAAATGAGAGATAGGCACCCATTTCCAGGCTTTGAGGCAGGGTACAGTGAATTTAAGGAGAAAATATCCATCCTTAGAGCTTCAAATTTGTTGTGTGTTTAATCCCACCTGAGGATGTCCCCCACCATCAGGAAATCATACAGCTGCTGAACAGGCACACAGTAGCCCTATAAGTGTGGGTGTCACATTGTATCATGTTGGTGAGCCCTCTCTTCAAACCTGAAGATGGTCAAAGCTTTGATGTTCCTCAACCTCACAGAGGAGAAAGGCATGGGGCAGCCAGATGTCATATGCTCAACCCACTCCAGTCCCATTGTCCCTTCGATTCCACCTCTTTCATAAGATCTAAAGCCCAGAATGGTTTGAGGAACTAAACCCAATGTCTGGACGTCACTGAAATACAACTCTGCAATCCAACAAGCGAAAAGAAGCAGCGACGGAAATCCTAGCAAGCGGTTACAGCCACAAGGTATTTCCTACCTGCCCAGAGGGATTGCAAAGTAGAAGACCGACAGCATGAGTGTCCGGGTGTTCTTGGTGAAGAGGTCCCCGATGATGGTGGGAGCAATGGTGGAGTAGCTGGCTTCTCCAATGCCAACCAAACCTCTTGAGAGGACAAACAGCCAGAAATACTGGGGGAAGAAAGAGAAAATGGGTCAGTCACTTATTCACGGAAGTGTTTAAATTCCATCTGTCTTCAAAAGAACTCAAGAAGCCAGGTATCAGCTGTCTCCACACTATCCTTGCAGTAACACTGTAAAATAGGTGAAATCCAGGCCAAGGTTGCCCAGATAGCTTCCTTGACTGATGAAGCTCTCCGTTTACCACTCTAGACCCTTCCACACAGAAAGAGAATTTACAGAACCATCTATTAACTGCTGTCCGACCTGTATCAGACCATGGGCCATTTAGTCCCTAAAAACCTAAGAGGAGACTTGCTGGATCAGGCTGCAGACCATCTAGTCCATAAGGATCTAAGAGGAGCCCTACTGGACCAGAGCTTGGCCCATCTAGTCCATAGGAAGCTAAGAGGAGCCTGTCTAGTCCAGACTCTCAGTTCTTCTGCTCTCAGTTCTTCTGGATCTGCCTAATCCAGCCTCCCATCTCTCACAGTGGCCCACCAACTGCTCCTGGGCATCTCAAGCAAAAGACAAAGGTGAAACCTTCTCCTGCTCTCCACTCCCTGCCAATGGCCATGGGGAGGCATCCTGCCTGCCTGTCCAGCCTAGAGGTGGTACCAGGTGTCCATTGTAGTAGCCATTGGGACGTACAACCTCCGTTCACCCTGGGCACTCTGCTTCTGAGCTCCCACTTGTAGAAAGCCCTTGGGCCTTTTGTGAGCCGGAGTCAGAACAGATTGCAGGAAGCAGTTGTTCAATCCAGAATAGCTGCTTTCCAGGTCTGGATGCGTGAAGAAGCAGCCTGGGTCACACTGCATGGTATCTAACGGCTTGGGATTTAAGGATCATGTGTTCTCCAAAGCCCCCTGGCCAATGTCTCTGAGTGTGAGACATTCTTCAGCAGATTATGGTTTTATCAGTGACTGTAAAACTGTGGGAGAACAGTAGCACCATTCTCTCTTTGCTAAGTAGTTTAGAAGCCGAGCCAATAGAGGAAGAAACTTCTCAGACCTGTTCGATGGCTTCTAGAATCAGGGCATGAATGGGGTTTTTTGTATTTGCTCAAATAGATCCCCTTCGAAAGTGGGAGGATTCTATTTGATACAAATGTATTCATACGTATCCAATATGTATCCCCAGTTTAGCAAATGTTATGAAATACTCGTAATCATATGAATGCTAACATACCAATATCCTAGGCCCAGTTGGGTCCAGTGGTTAGGGAGCCAGACTCTTATCTGGGAATACCAGGTTCAATTCTGCCCTCCCCCATGAAGCCAGCTGGGTGACCTTGGGCTAGTCACAGATCTATTCTGTTAACAAATCTTTTCTGTGAAGTTGCTCTGTAAAAGAGAAACCCATTCCTGCTTTTCAGAAGAAATTCCCTGGTCAAAATTCCCACTTGTAGAAAGGAGTATCCCAATGCAGTTTCAGTAGCAGGGGGTGTCAACATGAGATAGGGTCTTCTCAGTGGTAGCTCCCCAGCAGGCCTCCTCTTAGGTTCTTATGGGCAAGATGGGCTGTGGCCTGATCCAGCAAGGCTCCTCTTAGGTTCTTATGGACTAGGTGGGCTGTGGCCTGATCCAGCAGGGCTCCTCTTAGGTTCTTAAGGACTACAAGGGGTGTGGCCTCATCCAGCAGGGCTCCTCCTCTTAGGTTCTTATGGACTAGATGGGCTGCGGCCTCATCCAGCAGGGCTCCTCCTCTTAGGTTCTTATGGACTAGATGGGCTGCGGCCTGATCCAGCAGGGCTCCTCTTAGGTTCTTATGGACTAGATGGGCTGCGGCCTGATCCAGCAGGGCTCCTCTTAGGTTCTTATGGACTAGATGGGCTGTGGCCTCATCCAGCAGGGCTCCTCCTCTTAGGTTCTTATGGACTGGATGGGCTGCGGCCTGATCCAGCAGGGCTCCTCCTCTTAGGTTCTTATGGACTAGATGGGCTGTGGCCTCATCCAGCAGAGCTCCTCTTGTGTTCTTCTCTAGCACAGATGTCTAAGTACCAACTCTGGGGTGAGAAACAAACAGGATTTTTCCCAAGGCCATTTGCCAGGGCACTGAGAGGAGGTGAAGGTTTTGCTTTTGTCTTCTTCTTGAGATGCCCAGAGGCAATTGTTGTGGGACAGGAGACTGGACTAGATGGTCTGTGGCCTCATCCAGCAGGGCTTTTCTTATGTCCTTATAGCAATCCCAACACACACCTCCCAATTCTAAGGTGCACTGTAGGATCCTGGCTGCCAGGCATGCACAATCTATGCTCGCCTGGCTCACACCGCTCTGGGAGCACAATTGAAAAACTTTGGTTTTCATGGCTCGAATTATCCCTCAGAAATAAAGTAGACTTTTAAATAGTTCTTTGCCGGCTGTGTGTGAACATTATAATCACCTGCAACGAATGTGTGAATCCATATGATGGCAAAAGAATTTTTTTACAAAAAAAAATTGGCTGCCAGCCTGCCTTTTAACCTTCTGTAAGATATATAAAGCCCACCTATTTGGCAATCATTACAGAGCTGGTAGCAGGTGATTACAGGTTTCCCTTTTGGGAATACCGGTGTCCTTGCTATATAATTAGTTTTTGCTATATATTGCTGCACCTTTTGCGCAAGAGCGAACCATTTCAGCTCTAGATTGGAATTCTATTTATTGTATTAATTTGAGACCTGCCTTAGAAGAAGGTGAGGCAGGATAAAAATAATGTGTGCTAAATATAACAATAAAGTACTAGCTGTCCTGGGACAAATGGGTGTACCATTTGGGTTTGGAATACAGGAAGCCCGACATTGATTCCTGGGTATCGGCAAAGTATTCTGAAAGCCAAGGATATGACGTCTCTTGGTTTACGTGACCACTCAGGTAAAAAGCCATTGGAAGGCTACAGGAATTGACCCATTGAAAAGATAAGAAATTATGAGGAGGAGAAAAAGAGGAGTTGGCTTTTCTACCCCTTTTCTGTGCTGGACTAGGTGGGCCACGGCCTGATCCAGGAGGGCTCCTCTTAGGTTCCTATGGACTAGATGGGCCGTGGCCTGATCCAGCAGGTCTCTTCTTAGATTCTTATGGTCTAGATGGGCTGTGGCCTAATTCATTAGGGCTCCTCTTAGATTCCTATGGGCTAGATGGGCTGTGGCCTGAACCAGCAGGGCTCCTCTTAGGTTCTTATGGACTGGATGGGCCGTGGCCTGATCCAGCAGGGCTCCTCTTAGGTTCTTATGGACTAGATGGGCTGTGGCCTGATCCAGCAGGGCTCCTCTTAGGTTCTTATGGACTAGATGGGCTGTGGCCTGATCCAGCAGGGCTCCTCTTAGGTTCTTCTGGACTAGATGGGCTGTGGTCTGATCCAGCAGGCCTCCTCTTAGGTTCTTATGAGCTAGATGGGCTGTGGCCTGATCCAGCCGGGCTCCTCTTAGGTTCTTATGGACTAGATGGGCTGTGGCCTGATCCAGCAGGGCTCCTCTTAGGTTCTTTTGGACTAGATGGGCTGTGGCCTGATCCAGCAGGGCTCCTCTTAGGTTCTTATGGATTGGATGGGCTGTGGCCTGATCCAGCCGGGCTCCTCTTAGGTTCTTATGGACTGGATGGGCTGTGGCCTGATCCAGCAGGGCTCCTCTTAGGTTCTTATGGACTGGATGGGCTGTGGCCTGATCCAGCAGGGCTCCTCCTCTTAGGTTCTTATGGACTGGATGGGCTGTGGCCTGATCCAGCAGGGCTCCTCTTAGGTTCTTATGGACTGGATGGGCTGTGGCCTGATCCAGCAGGGCTCCTCTTAGGTTCTTATGGACTAGACGGGCTGTGGCCTGATCCAGCAGGGCTCCTCTTAGGTTCTTATGGACTAGATGGGTTGTGGCCTGATCCTACACAGCTCCTCTTAGGTTCTCATGGACTAGATGAGCTGTGGCCTGATCCAGCAGGGCTCCCCTTAGCTTTTTATCGACTAGTTGGGCTGTGGCCTGATCCAGTGGGGCTCCTCTTAGCATCCTATCTCACACAATGGCCTACCAATTTTCTTTCATTCGATTCAATATGAATCGAACCCACAATAAACGTTGTTGCACATTCAGGTCCTCAGCCATTTAGAGACTTCATACCTTGGAGTCATATTTTTGAATTTGATTTAAAGAGAACACTTGGAAAACATTAAAGGACAAAAGGCTTCTACAATCTGTGGGAGGTAGAAATGAACGCAACACTCAGGTAGCTGAGGACACCATGTGTAAATAAGCCGCCTCAAGAGGATTTAGTATTTGAAAATTGGCATGGAAACGTTTGAAATAAATCTCCTTAATTACCGCAGATTTTCAAAGGAGTGGAAAAGATTGACACAACATAAGAAACAATTTTCAAATATTTTCATAGGAACAGTACACCTAGTATTTGGATAGTCAGTGGATCTCTTGAAAGAAATCCATGTTTGGACCAGGACGCAGTTCTAGTCTGGTGCCTTATCCCTGCCTGTGGTTTCATCCTGTGCAAACGAAGTGTGAACTTAAAAACATAAGAAGGACCCCTGGTGGATGGGGCCACAGCCCATGTGGTCCAGCATCCCATCTCACACAGTGTCCCACCAACTGCATCTGGGCATCTCAAGCAGAAGACAAGGGCAGAACCTTCACCTGCTCTCGATTCTGTGAAAGTGGCCTTTAGAGGCATCCTGCATATCTTTCCAACCTGGAGGTGGTAAATAGACATCAATTCTAGATAATAACCTAAGAGGAGCCCTGCTGGATCAGGCCACAGCCCATTTAGTCCACAAGAACCTAAGAGGAGCACTGCTGGATCTGGCCACAGCCCATCTAGTCCATAAGAACCTAAGAGGAGCACTGCTGGATCTGGCCACAGCCCCTCCAGTCCTTAAGAACCTAAGAGGAGCCCTGCTGGATCTGGCCACAGACCGTCTAGTCCATAAGAACCTAAGAGGAGCCCTGCTCGATCAGGGCACAGCCCATCTAGTCCATAAGAACCTAAGAGGAGCCCTCCTGGATCATGCCACAGCCCATCCAGTCCATAAGAACCTAAGAGGAGCCCTGCTGGATCAGGCTACAGCCCATCTACTCCATAAGAACCTAAGAGAAGCCCTGCTGGATCAGGCCACAGCCCATCCAGTCCATAAGAACCTAAGAGGAGCACTGCTGGATCTGGCCACAGCCCCTCCAGTCCTTAAGAACCTAAGAGGAGCCCTGCTGGATCTGGCCACACCCCGTCTAGTCCATAAGAACCTAAGAGGAGCCCTGCTGGATCAGGCCACAGCCCATCTAGTCCATAAGAACCTAAGAGGAGCCCTCCTGGATCATGCCACAGCCCATCCAGTCCATAAGAACCTAAGAGGAGCCCTGCTGGATCAGGCCACAGCCCGTCTAGTCCATAAGAACCTAAGAGGAGCCCTGCTGGATCAGGCCACAGCCCGTCTAGTCCATAAGAACCTAAGAGGTGCCCTGCTGGATCAGGCCACAGCCCATCTAGTCCATAAGAACCTAAGAGGAGCCCTCCTGGATCATGCCACAGCCCATCCAGTCCATAAGAACCTAAGAGGAGCCCTGCTGGATCTGGCCACAGCCCATCTAGTCCATAAGAACCTAAGAGGAGCCCTGCTGGATCAGGCCACAGCCCATCCAGTCCTTAAGAACCTAAGTGGAGCCCTGCTGGATCAGGCCACAGCCCATCCAGTCCTTAAGAACCTAAGTGGAGCCCTGCTGGATCAGGCCACAGCCCATCCAGTCCTTAAGAACCTAAGAGGAGCCCTGCTGGATCTGGCCACAGCCCCTCCAGTCCTTAAGAACCTAAGAGGAGCCCTCCTGGATCATGCCATGGCCCACCTAGTCCAGCATCCTGTCTCTCACTGCGTCCCACTAATTGCTTCTGAACATCTCAAGCAGAATACGAAGGCAAAACCTCAACTTCTTCTCACTTCCTTGCAGATAGCCTTAGGTGGGTGTGGGGGTGGAGGATCTCTGCTGATTCTCAGGAGGACAAATTTGGAAAAGGCCAAGAAGACCAGAATGGAGTTTTGTACAACGACCCTGCGGTGCTGCCTTTGAATGTGTGCACAGACCTCTTTTATCTTTAGCATAGTCTACTGATGGGGAAAATTCATCTTTGGTTTAGAAAAATGTGCATTTCACATCTGTGATCAGATCTCTGAACCAAAAGAAAAATCCTTCCTGCTTGAAATTCTGCTCTCCCTGGAAGAGACACATCTAGGCAGGTACGTCTTCAGGAATCTTGGGGAACTGTTGGAATGACTCAGTCGCTGCTTTTGGAAAATCGTCATTATCAGAAAGATATCTCATAAACAGAGCGACCCCACCAGAACAGGTGCAGCCGATAATTGATTTTAAATTTATTTTACTGATAGGGTCTGGGAAGGAAAGAAGGAAGGAAGGAAGGAAGGAGAAAGACCTAGAGAGGAGGGAGAGGAGGGAGTGAGGTAGGGCATAGTAAGACCTAGAGGGAGGGAAGGAAGGAAGGAAGGAAGGAAGGAAGGAAGGAAGGAAGGAAGGAAGGAAGGAAGGAAGGAAGGAAGGAAGGAGAAAGACCTAGAGAGGAGGGAGAGGAGTGAGTGAGGGAGGGCATAGTAAGACCTAGAGGGAAGGAAGGAAGGAAGGAAGGAAGGAAGGAAGGAAGGAAGGAAGGAAGGAGAAAGACCTAGAGAGGAGGGAGAGGAGGGAGTGAGGGAGGGCATAGTAAGACCTAGAGGGAAGGAAGGAAGGAAGGAAGGAAGGAAGGAAGGAAGGAAGGAAGGAAGGAAGGAAGGAAGGAAGGAAGGAAGGAAGGAAGGACATTGTTTCAGTGCCTCTCCAGGACATGTGGATTAGAAGTAATTCTGGGCTGGACACTTTATTTGCTTTTTATGCATAACTGGCAGATAAAGTCATATCTGTAATAAAAATAAAACTGTAAGAGCGCACTTCTAAATCACTTCCTTAAGAGTAGCCATATCAGGTGAAATTCTTGAACCTGATCACCATAAAGCACATTGGATTCTGAGAGTTGTTGGCTTCTTGGCGCATCTCAGGAGAGCCAAACCAACTGGGTTATCAAGAGAATAAAACGGGATAAAATTAGAGACGTGCACGAATATTCTAAACATTTGCAATCTGATCGAATTTGTTCAAACGTGGACATTTGAATTTGAATCGTGTGTCTTCACGTTCAAATTTAGGCATCTGAACGAATTTTGAATGTTCTGAAACCTTCGTTCACTGGATTCGAATCATCCTACGTATCTGCACGCATTTGCGTTTATAATACAGAATGAAAACAGGATGCATATGGGATAAAACTGGATGCATACGAAATGCGCACAGTTGTATCATATCTAACATTCGAACAAATAGATTTGAATGTAACGGATTCGAATTGGTTTTGTTGTTGTTGTTGTTGCATTCGGATTTTAAACATTCAAATCGAATAAAATGTTTTGACATTCGATTCAACTCGAATTCGAATGCAAAAAAACCTTTGTGCACACCCCTAGGTGAAGCTGCATGCTTCAGCCTGAGTTCTTTGCAAAATGGTGGCATATGAATCCCACAAACAAAGAAGAAGAAGAGTTGGGTTTTTTTACCCTGCTTTTCTCACCCTTAAAGGGACTCAAAGCAGCTGACAAACCTTCTGTTTTTCTCCCCACAACAGACAGGTGGGCTGTGACGGCTCATAAAGATTGTTGTGGCTAGCCCAAGGTCATGCAGTTGGTTTTGTCGAGGAGTGTGGAATTGAACCGGGAGACTACCAGATAAGAGTCTGGCACTCTGAGCACAAGAACAAACTGGCTCACCAGGAAACATGAGGACCTTCACATGGTGGTGCTTTATTCAACTTGACCCCCAGTGCTTGCATTGTAGATGGTCTTGGCCTCACCACCTGGATAGTCACAGCAGTGGCTGTGGCAGCGTCAGCCGTGGTCATCGACGAGTGGCACGTGATTGTGCAGTTCGAGTCACACTGCGCACTCACAGCATTTGTACCCGTAAAAGAGTGTGACTGTTGTGTCCAGGAGCACATCGGCTCCTTCCGGTAGAACTGCGCACAGATTTTGACTTGTCCACAGCCACAGGAAATCAAGCCAAATAGAAGGACCTCCCAGATGCCCCAGATTGTGGTGGCTTTCCCAAGTGCGGGCAGAGCCCCCCCCCCCCCCCGGGCATCCAGAACCACTACCTAAAGGTGGGTGCAAACAGGCCCCCTTGATGCTGAGCTCTACCCGTAAACTGCGCTAGGAAGCCATTTTGGGCACCATAGCCCAGTTCAAGCTCTGTCTTGTGCGGACGAGCGTGCAGAATGGAGCCCCCCAGAAAGGGCCCAATGCTGAGTCCCCACTGTCCAGGAACCTCTGGAGAATCACCGCATGAGAACCACGGCACCGAAGGCATCCGTGGGGTTATGCAGCTGGGCGTGACCGCCTCAGAACTATCGCAGGAATGCAGAAGAGCCGAGAAGGTGAGCGGAGATCGTCTGGCTCCTCGCCCACCATGGGGAAACCGCTCAGCAGAGCCTGCGACGTGAACTGGGTTTCTCTCGCCGTGGACACGTTCATTAGCCCCCCCCCCCCTCCCCTTGGCGGCAGGATGCAGAACGGGAGCGCTTTTGCTCTCGGTGGCCTCTCTCGGGGGCATCGCAGAGCTAGCGACAAGGTCTGACCCGTCAACATGAATCACAGGCTCAGAACAAGGGGAGATTGTGTGTGTCAGGTGCGGCGGCTGGAATGCACAAGGTGTCGGGCAGGCAGAATTATCCAGCCACAGAGCAAAGGGAACCACAGTGAACAGGCGGTGTTTCATGCAGCTGAACAAAGAGACAACGCTAGAGGGGTTGGTTCGGCTTCTTCCTTCTTTCCTGAGCGACATTCGGACATTCAGATCCAGATCAGACATTGGGACAATTGGATGCTTCTATACCTTTGTTCTGTATGAAGCTGCATCGTTACGGATGCGCAAGAGATCTTTTGGGAGGGGGGGTTCAATTCGTATCGAACTGAATGCAAGATTCGAACTGGATTTTAAGACATTTGAATCTTTAATATCCAAATTGAATTGGATTTTATGACATTCGAATCTACTCCGATTTGAATGCCAAAAATACATTCTGGAGGGGAAAGATGGAGAAGGCTCAAGCTACTGGTATGGAGGACACTGCTGTCCACTGGCTGGGGACTGAATCTTCTACCTACGAACCAGGCCTGCACCCTTTGGCTCCTTCCCTAGCTGTCCCCTCTGGGCTCGTCCCTCTACCCTAGTCCAGGAGATCTGGCCCACGGCCCCAGCTGTGGAAGACAGTGAGCCAACGTCTTACCTGTTTGGTGATAAAAGAACTGGAGAAGGTGATGGCCGACCAAAAGAAGATGCCGCAGCTCAGGATGACCTTCCTGTTGAAGCGGTCGCCCAGGTAGCCAAATATAGGAGCTGCCACCATGAAGCTACAGATAAAGACTGCAGGGAGGAAGCAGAGAAAAGACATCAGCTGCACCATCAGTTCCCAAAACGGTCCTCGAAAGGGAGCCTTATCTCCAGGACATCCAGAAGCAGCAGCCATTTCCTCGACCATGACGCACCTGGCAGATATACTGCTCACACACACCACACCTTGGGCTGCGAGGAGCTGTGAGCTGAAGCACTGAAGGACCCTTGAACAGGAAGGGTCATGAGGGGTCACCACTTGGAACCCTCTAACCACTGTAAGACATCTCCAGGATTAAACCGGGAACGCTCTGCTTTCCAAGTGGTTTGCTCTACCAGCAAACTACAGCCAGTCCCAGACCCCAGGGGCAACTCTGTGCAGTTTTATTGGCAGGGATACAGAAGTGGTTTGCTGTTGCCCACTTCTGGGGAGACTCTTGGGATCAAACTGTTAACACTCTGTTTTCCAGGTAGTTTCCTCTACCACTACCCAAATCCTGGATCCGTGCGGCCACCAGAACCCCCCACACACCTCGCTTGTGCCGGACACCAACTCCCCAGTTCTGGAATCTTGAGAACTGGACAGTTTTCTCTTGCTATAGATACTTGTCCTTTGCAGTAGGGATGTGCACAAATATTCAAAAATTTAAAAAAACGATCCAAATCTGACGAATATCGACATTTGAATTTGAATCGGATTTTAAAACATTCAAAATTAAACATTTGAATGGATTTCGGATTTCCAAAAATCCGATACAAATACTCGAATGATTCAGATGTACAGATTCGTATGCATCATATGCAAATTTGTGTGAAAATTATACATATTTGCACTTATAACGCAGGATGAAAACAGGATGCATACACAAATGTGCACAAACTCGTATAACAGATACTAAAGTTGTCGACATTCGTATCTTTAAATATGAATCAAACATTCGAATGTATGGATTTGAATAATCTGGATTCAAATCAGATTTTTAACATTTGAACTGGATCAAATTTTTGGATGTTCGATTCGACTCAAATTTGAAAGCAAAAAATACGCTCCTACTTTGCAGTACATTTTGTTGATATTTCCTTTCTATTTACTATGAAGGCACAAACAACAACAAAAGAGGCAAGATGGTATATTTATTTATTATTTATTTCAGAACTAAATCAATCCACACGGCTCAGAGGCAGCAGGAACTCTCCAAGGAGGTGGTCTTGGTACAGGGCTGGCTCGACAAAGGCGTCCGTGAAAGAGGCGGAATCAAGGGATGACAGATGGCAGAGGAACGAACCTGAAACCTGCCGCCCCGAGATGTTTAAAGGGGCCTCCAATTACATGTGACATCCAAAAACGCTGATTGACTTTTAAACAAATCCAGAAAATGACCGCCGGGGCCCGGCAGGCGGAGGACACGTCATCCGGCCTTGCACAGAGATACAAATCAATTACCAAGATTGTGTTTGCAAGAGACAGACAGAGATGCGAAATGTCAGCCACGGTCCTTGTTCACCTGGTTTCACCCTCCAGGTGTGTTTATTTATTTACGACTGACCTCTCCTAGAACTCCCGGGGTTGCTAAAAACACAATCGGTGCCGCTGGTTGTGGGCAGATAAGAGCGTAGACCCTGGGGCTAAAGCAGGCTATTTATTGATTTAAGGATTTACATCGCGCCCTTCAGCCAAAGGTCCCAGGAATAACAAAAGCAATGAAAAGATTAAATGTCTAAAATATTCCTAAAGCATATTTAAAACATAAACCCCCATTCCCGACAAGACAACACCCAGGGGAAGGTAAGCATCAGTTTCAACCAGGTGCCGTAAACCACATAATGTAGGTGCCTGGTGAATCTTCAGGCTGTTCGAGAATCAGGGGGCCACCACAGAAAAGGCTCTCTAGTGTGCCCCTGCCCCTTGCCTCTCTAAGAAACAAAATCTCTTGAGATCTTAATACATGGGCAGGCCTATATGGGAGAAGGTGCTCCTTTAGGGCTTATTCCATATTGGCACCGTTTGAGCTCCGTAAATGTGCCAGGAATGTGCAATAATGTTTTTTCAACATTCTATTCGAGTCAATTCGAATAATCAAAAATTTGATTCGATTCAAATTAAATTTGAATTTAACAAAATTTGATTCGAATGAAGCAAATCCGAATCTATTTGTTTGAATTTTTTATTTGAATTTGCACTTACAGATGTCGACAAGATGTTTAGACGCCTGTATGCATCTTCCCAACATCCGTACAGATCCATACACGTCTGTATGCATCCCGTAGTTATCCCGTATGCAACCCATTTTCGTCCTGTATGGATCCGTACAAATCCGTACAGATGTGGGAAAGGTGAGGATCCTCACATACAAATGTCCAGATACTTGGAACGAATAGTCTCAAAATTTGAAATTCTATTTGAATGTTTAAATTCGAATTTCAGGGCATTCTATTCGAATTCAAATGTCGAAATTCGATTGTAGTTCAAATGCCTACGAATATTCGACATCCCTAAAACGTACTCAGGCCCAGATTCTGATCAGGCATTTTACTTGCTGAATTGTTTTAATTGCTTGTGTAATGCTTGATTTTGAAATGTTTTTTCATGATCTGGTTCTTTGAGCATAAGAAACAATATCTTCCCCATCCCTAAAGCTAAGACAAGGGGTGTTTTTCCACTGTCACCAGAAGTACCCATTAAGTACCCATTAATGGGCACTTCTGGTGACAGTGGAAAGACACCCAAGTTCTTTCAGTTGTTCAGTCCCAAGAGGGATTTTCACAAACAAAAGTACCTGGGAACTATCAACCATCCTGCCTCTTTATTAACTGATCGATCAATCTATCTTGTAGAAGAAGAGAAACTGGCTTTTCTACCCCACTTTTCTCACCCATTTAAGGGGACTCAAAGCGGCTGACAAACCTTCTGTTCTTCTCCCCACAATAGAACACCCTGTGAGGTGGGTGAGGCTAAGAGCTCAGAAGAGAGCTGTGACTAACCCATGGTCACCCAGCTGGCTTCGTGGGGGAGGGCGGAATCGAACCCGGTATTCCCAGAGAAAAGTCTGGTTCCCTAACCACTAGACCAAACTGGCTCAAACTGATTCCATACTTATTTATTTCCATTTTTATCTCACCCTATACCCAAAGGTCTCACGGTGGTGTTACAGTGTGAAAAATGGAAGGTAATATGGCTACAAATTTAGCCACAGAGAAAACTTAGTAAATAGCACGTATGCGGGTGGGCACTGGGACCAGCCCAAAGAAAGGGAAGAGTTAAAAAATAAATGTCTGCAACACACACCTTTTTCATTTATGGTTCCCCCCACTCCCAAAAGCATGAGACAGATCTGGAACAAAGAAAAAAAACAGAGAGGGGGGAAATTGCAGATATGTTGCAAAAATAGGAAAGCCTCAATTATTCCGGGAGGATGGGTTGGGCAGGATCTATTTCTGCCAGTTGCCTGGCCCTTCCCAATACAGGTGGGCTGGGCTTCCCTCAGATTTCTTCCAGATCTATTTCTGTACACGGATGGCCCTCCACCTCCTTTCCATCCTTCTCTTTTAATTACACGAAGGGGAAATATGTTCCTCCCCTTCAGGTTCAGAGCTGTCTACACATGTCACTAGGCATGTCTGCCTCTGCTCATCTGCCGTTCCAGAACTGTCATCCCACCAGCATTTTTTGGCTGCGTCCAAAGGGGGAAAATACAGCAACATTGGGCCTACACTGCGGTGGGCTTGCCAAATATATCCATGGGTCCATCATATACTCCCTTGAAAAACACAATAGTGTATTATAAGAAAACGAGGCACATAATGAGAAGTCAGGAGTCACCGGGGAAGATCTTGATGGCACAGAAAGATGGAAGGGGAGAACAGAGGATGAGTTGGATATGTGTCATGGAAGCAGTGAACCTAAGAACCTAAGAAGAGCCCTGCTGGATCAGGCCACAGCCCATCTAGTCCATAACAACCTCAGAGGGGCCCTGCTGGATCAGGCCACAGCCCATCTAGTCCATAAGAACCTAAGAGGAGCCCTGCTGGATCAGGCCACAGCCCATCTAGTCCATAAGAACCTAAGAGGAGCCCTGCTGGATCAGGCCACAGCCCATCTAGTCCATAACAACCTCAGAGGGGCCCTGCTGGATCAGGCCACAGCCCATCTAGTCCATAACAACCTCAGAGGGGCCCTGCTGGATCAGGCCACAGCCCATCTAGTCCATAACAACCTCAGAGGGGCCCTGCTGGATCAGGCCACAGCCCATCTAGTCAATAAGAACCTCAGAGGAGCCCTGCTGGATCAGGCCACAGCCCATCCAGTCCATAAGAACCTCAGAGGAGCCCTGCTGGATCAGATCACAGGCCATCTAGTACATAAGAACCTAAGAGGAGCCCTGCTGGATCAGGCCACAGCCCATCTAGTCCATAAGAACCTCAGAGGGGCCCTGATGGATCAGCCGCAGCCCATCTAGCCCATAAGAACCTCAGAGGGGCCCGGCTGGATCAGCCCGCAGCCCTTCTAGTCCATAAGAACCTCAGAGGGGCCCTGATGGATCAGCCGCAGCCCATCTAGCCCATAAGAACCTCAGAGGGGCCCGGCTGGATCAGGCCACAACCCATCTAATCCAGCATCCTGCCTCACCCCATGACTCACCACCAATTGCTTCTAGATACCATCACCTGCTCTTGCCTCCCTGCAAATGGCGTTGAGGGGCATCCCACCTGCCTCTGCAACCTCAGGTGGTACCCAAGCATGATACACCTCTCCTCCATGAAGTTGTCTAATCCTTTCTTAACCCTATCCAGGCTGGTTGCCATCACCACCTCTTCTGGTAATAAATTCCCATAGACTGATGAACCTCTGGGTGAAAAAATTTCCCTGCCCCTTTGCTGATCCTTCCTCTCCTGCTCTTCAGCTTCCTAGAGAATATGAGTTTGAGCAAACTCAAAGAGACAGCATAGGATAGAAGAAGATGCCATTGTAGCCTGCCCCTTCTCATTGCCATGGCAACTCCCCCCTGCCAGCTTCCCCAAATCAGGCACATGATGCCACACTCTCTCTCACACACACAAACACATGCCCAAAGCAACCAGCGCAGAGACACTTCTTGCTGGCAAGATCTTTTTGCCCACACGGCCACCCATCTGCAAAAGGTTGCCGACCTCGCTTCACGTTACTCAGCTGCGCCCTTCCGTCTCCCTTTGGCAAGCAGTGGAGAGACCAATGTGGGCGCACGCAGCCTGGCACACGCATAGTTGCTGCTCAATGTCGCAGCTTCATTTTAAAAGCAAGGCCAAGCAGCAGAACTTCAGCAAATCCTTCCAAAACCTTGGGAATGAGAAGCTGCAGGAAAGTCACCATGAACGGCCATTTTCTGTGGTCCGGATCCCGGAGCAGGATTCTGAGACTGAACTCCCAGAGACTGTGGATGACTGGAACTGGGCCATTTTGGAAGTATGAAAGCCTCTTCTTCTACCTCACCCTGTGGGTCATTTTAAATATCTATCGCTCTTTCCTCATGGGACGTTGACCCATGCTAGTGAAGGCCACGGATCTCCCTCACCCCACTTTAGCACGCCTCACCCACACCGGCTGGAGGAGCATACATTGTCTACTGGTCTATCTCAAAAATGTCTACATTCGGGCCAGGGCCTGTTTCCCAGACTACAGAGACATGGAGACAACTGGGGTCCTTTTTTCATGGTGGCCTGCTGGAAGAGCTGGGCTACTAAAAATGAGAGACTGGCAGGATGCCTCCTAAGCCCATTTGAAGGGGGTCTAGGACAGATGAACACCTGGCCTTCATCTTCTGCTTGAGTTGATGGCCCACTGTATGAGATGGGATGCTGGACTAGACGGGCTGTAAATGGATCCAGCAGGGTTCTTCTGATGTTCTTATAGACAACTACTAGAATGGATGCTAAGGTAATGCCTTCAGGTTGGAGAGACAGGCAGGATATCCCCTAAAGGCCATTTGTAAGGATTCAAGAGCAGGTGAAGGGTTTGCCCTTGTCTCCTGCTTGAGATGCCCAGAAGCAACCGGTGAGCCACTGTGTGAGACAGGATGCTGGACTAGGTGGGCCGTGGGCCTCCTCTTAATTCATGGAGGACAGGTGCATCAATGGCTACTAAAATGGATGCCTAGGTACCATCTCCAGGTTGGAGAGACAGGCAGGAGGTCTCTGAAGGCCATTTGCAGGGATTAGAGAGCTTGAGACGCCCATAAGCAATTGGTGGTCATGGGCAACTGTGTGAGACAGGAGGTTCTGGCTTGATCCAGCAGGGCTCCTCTTAGGTTCTTATGATACCTCTGAATGCCATTTGCAGGGAGTCGAGGGCAGGTGAAGGGTCTGCCCTTGTCTTCTACTTGAGATGCCCAGAAGCAATTGATGGGCTGACCTGTGAGACAGAAGGCTGGACTACATGGGCTCCTGCCCAATCCAGCAGGTCTCCTCTTAGGTTCTCTTAAGTTCCCTCCTAAAAAGTTTCAAGGCCAGGACTGAATGCTCCAGTTCTGGTTCAGAATTTGTTTTGTTTTTTGCATTCAAATTTGAGTGGAATCGAATGTCAAAACATTCTATTTGATTCGAAAGCTTAAAATCCAAATGCAACAAAACCCGATTCAAATCCAATGCATTCAAATTTATTTGTTCAAATGTTAGATACGAATTTGAAGATATAAATGTTGACAACATTCGTATGTGTTTTACGTACCTATATGCATTTCACATGCATCCTGTTTTATCCCGTACGCATCCCATTTTTGTTCTGTATTATAAGTGCAAACGCATACAGATACATATGATATTCATACAGATATGTATGTAATACATATGTATCTGTACATCCGAATGATTTAAACCAATGTTTTGGAACATCTGGAATTCATTTGAATGTTTAAATTCGAATGTGAAGACATTCTATTCTAATTCAAATGTCCACATTGGATCGAATTTGACTGAATTTCGAATGTCTAGAACATCTGTGACCCCTGATTAGCACCTTTTCCAGCCCTGCAATATGTTTTTTGGAGATGCCATCTGAGAGGAAGCAGCACAAGTTCAAGGAAGACGGAGGCCTCCGAGAGCAATTGCCGACCCAGCAAATAAAACTCCGGGCTAAATGGTCCACTGTTTTATCACAAAATTACCTCTGGGATCTTTGCAAAGGATATCCTCTCCCGCCGGGTTCCTCTTTACCCAGGATGAGTAATTGTATCAAAGGGAGCTTTCTGGGAAGCTTAAGGAGGGAGGGACAACGGGGAAGGGCATTAAAAACAGCAAACGCAAAATATATAAAGGGTGAAGCGCCGTTTCTGAAAGTACGTAAACATGAAAAACCAAGGCAGAAAACCAACCTCACACCAAACAACATGATTACTTGAGCGAGCCAAAGGTCTACCCATAGCAGCCTCTCCAAGATGCAACCACTAAGTCACTGGGCACAGGCACAAATATTCATCAGCTTTGCCATTGGTAAGAATTTCTACAAATATGAATATCCACATTTGAATCTACTGTCACTACATCTGAAGATTGACATTCAAATGCAAAGCGAAAGGTTTTGTGCCTTTGTCTGATGTTTCCCTATATTCTAGGGGTGTGTACAATATTTCTTTTGCATTTAAATTCAAATCAAATCAAATATCCAAACATTTTATTCGATTCAGATGTTTAGACTCCGAATGCAACAAAATCCGATTCGAATCGAATTACATTAGGATTGATTTGTTTGAATGTTAGATTTGAATCTGAAGATATGAATGTCAACAACATTCATATGTGTATGCATTTCGTATGCATCCTGTTTTATCCCTGGCAGGGTGTGGATCGCTTCTATTCCAGAGGCAATCTTGTCACTGCAGCGTGTGCAGTGGGTAGTGACCAGGAAATGCAGTGTGCAACTGTGCCTGCACCACCGGGTCACATGCTCCATTAGCGGGACTTGTTCCAGCATGCGTGGAAACCATTTCAAGAAATCAAGGAGCTCTGCGCAGGGCGTATGGTACACACTAGGGCATGTCCTACTAAATCAGACAGCAGTGTCTAGGCCTCTTCAGCCTGGTAAGAATGTGTTGAAGAGGGGACCTGATTGAAGTATATGAAATCATGCACGGTATAGAAAAGGTGGACAGAGAAAATCTCTTTTCTCTGTCACACAACACTAGAACCAGGGGCATCTATGAAGTTGATGGGTAGGGTCATCAGTCTATGGAATTTGCAGCTGGAAGAAGTGGTAACAGCTACCAGCCTAGATGGCTTTAAGGAAGGGTTAGACAAGTTTATGGATGACAGATGGGTCAATGGCTGCTAGAATGGATGATCAAGTACATCTTTCTGGCTGGCGGGACAAGCAGAATGCTTCTAAGCTCAATTGCTGGGATTCGAAAGTAGAAGATTTGCCCTTGTCTCTGCTTGAGATGCCCATGAGCAATTGGTGGGCCACTGTGTGCAACAGGATGCTGGACTAGATGGGCTGTAGCCTGATCCAGCAGGGCTCCTCTTAGTTTCTTATGGACTAGATGGGCTGTGGCCTCAACCAGCAGGGCTCGTCTTAGGTTCTTATGGACTAGATGGGCTGTGGGCTGATCCAGCAGGGCTCCTCTGAGGTTCTTATGGACTAGATGGGCTATGGCCTCAACCAGCAGGGCTCGTCTTAGGTTCTTATGTAACGAAGCTTCAAACAAAGCACAAAAGCTTTCATTTTGCATGTGAATGTCAGTCTTCAAATATAGCTGAATTTGAACATGAAGGGTCAAACACTTGGTTCGTATGAATTGTGAACGAGACAAACATTTTCCACCCATTCCTAACCAAGACCATAAAAACCAGTAAATCTTTAAAGGATGAAATAAGACAACGGAACAATAACTTAAGAAAGCAAAAGTTAAGTAAAAGAAATTCACGAAGGCAAAAGACAGAACACAGAATTTCATTTTTTTTAAGAAAGGAAAAATAATTAAATGGATATTTTCATCTCTCAGCCCTCAGCCATCTGTTTGCCACTGACCACGCTCTAAATATACAGTAGTAAAGTTTGGATGGAATCATTTCTGGAAAGAATGGAAGTGTAAGATAAACAAAATACAGAGCTAAAATAAAACATAATAGAGAGGAAAGGATGAGTGATGTACTGTATATATAGCAGAAGATAATAATTGCTCTTCACTTCGGTAAATTCATCTTGATCCGACTTTTTTGTCCCCAGGGTTTTTGGGGTTTTTTCCACAGTTGTGGTCAGGGCTGGGCTGTAATCCTTGAGCCAAAGTTAAAGTAAATTTTGCTTCTGCTGCTACTGGTTTCTGGAGAAGAGAGAAGGAAAGGGGAAGCCGTGGTTACCATCCACTTAAGAATTGGTGGGGGAAGACAAGGGGTTTGTTTGAACTGCCTTCAAAGGATGCTGATGAATGTCTACCTTGTGCCGCAGAAGCCCTTGAAGACCAAGAGGGAACTGTGGTCTAAGGGTTTTCTCCCACTTACCTCCCTTAATCCGGATCTAAGATGATCCAGATCTAAGAAATGAGTCCTTCAACTAATCCAGATTTAGAAGATCCGGATCTAAGGAAGTACCCAATGCCTCTCCAAGCAACCTTGCGGTGGGAACGCCAGCGCACCAGGAAAATAAGAGGGGCTTCTTTGCCCCAGCCTCTCATTTAAAAGGAAAAGACTTTGTCTGATTTCCAAATGCTAGCCTGCTGTTTGGATTATTATTAAATTTTTCATGGTTCGATTTTCACGACGTGATACAATTTTTGTAAATTATACAACACACCTGGAGACCGTTTGGTATACGGTGGGGAAGAAACACCAGAAATAGATAAACATATAAATAAATCTGGGAACACTGACAGATAACAATAACAAAATATTACTAGTAATGAAAGTACTGTTTAAAAATCATTTTTTGTTTTGGGCTGCATCCAGAGGTAGGAAACTTATTCCGCTATATTTGGATATTCTGGAAGAAAACATGGATATTCTGAAATATCTAAACTTTATTTCAGATAATCCAAATATAGTGGGCTAAGGCTCTTGACTTTTAAGGCCCTAAATGACTTGGGCCCCAAATATCTGAAGGAACACCTTCTTCCATAGCGACCTACCCATGCCTTAAGATCTGCAGGGGAGGCCCTCCTGGTTGTCCCGCCACCTTCAACAGTAAAATGGGTGGGCACCCAGGAGTGGGCCTTCTCAGTGGTGGCCCCAGGCTATGGAATAATCTCCCTCTTGAGGTGTGCCAGGCTCCCTCACTGTATACATTCAGGAAGGCAGTGAAGACACTCCTCTTTGCCCTGGCCTTTGGCTAAATGGAGACACCTTTTCTCTTCCCACTTGTAGCCATTACTAGCTATTTGCAGACACTATTGTTTTAATATAGATGGTTTATTGTTTTAATGTATTGGATTTTAAAGGTTGTTGCCCGCCCTGAGACGGGATAGAAATATAAACAAACAAACAAGGTCTAATGCAGCCCAGGTGTTTCTTTGCTTGTCCTTATTAGATGCAAAATGTTATAGTTGGATCATCAAAGTCCCCCCCCCATTTTTTGTTCTGGAGGGGCTGGTAAGGTTGCTTGTGCCGGAACACTGTCCATTCCTATGCTACTACAGTGACCTCACAGCTGTAGTGGCGTTCTCCTAGGGGTGGATGCATCCATAAAAGGGCCTACCAGCTACGTCACTAGGCACTTCTTGATCTCCACCCCAGTGTGGCAGGTGAGGTCCTCTACTGGAGAGTCCCATTTTGGACCCTCTCTCTGGGCCCCTTGGGGACTGCTGCCCTATCCAGCAGGTGCATCATGCTGCCAAACATGGATAGATGATGCCCAACCGACTTCTTGTAATCACCAGACCACATAAGAAGAGAGATGAGTACTGAGTTGGGACATCCAGGTCTGGACTGAGCTGGGAGTTGTAGGTTCTAAGTCTTGGAGGGAAGGCAAGAGACTGATAAGAAAGGGCAGTTGTACCAACCATGGACCTGGTTTCTTCTGGGGGACACCAGGAAATGACCCCATGATCCTCTGCATTCCAGGCAGCTGCCTTGCTGCTGAACTACGCTCACCTCCGATGGTAATAAAGATGGATGTTTCATCTAGCAGTGAGAGCAGCGTGGGCCATCTCCTAAGCCAAGTAGTGAGGAATCAAGAGCTTTGCCCGTGTCTTCTGCTTGAAGTGCCTACAAGCAATTGGTGCACCACTGTGTGAGATGGGATATTGGACTAGATGGGCTGTGGCCTGGAATCATAAAGTTGGAAGGGACCTCTAGGGTCATCAACCTCCTGCTCAATGCAGGATTATCTAAACCATCCCAGACAGATGTAGGTCCAAACTCTGCTTGAAGACCTCCAGTGAAGGATTGCTAACCACCTCCCATGGCAACCTATTCCATTGACTGATCACCCTCACTTTCAGGAAGTTTTTCCTAATATCTAATCTGTATTGACTCCCTTGAAGTTTCATCCCATTGTTTCTAGTCCTCCCATCTTGTGCAAGTGAGAATAGGGACGATCCCTCTGCACTGTGACGGTCCTTCAGATACTTGAAGACTGCAATCAGGTCTCCTCTCAGTCTTCTCTTCTGCAGGCCGAACCTTCCTTGATCCTTCAACCATTCCTTGTAGGACATGCTTTCCAGACCACTCACCATTTTGCTAGCCCCTCTTTGGACTTACTCTAGTTTGTCAATGTCTTTTTTAAATTGGGGTGCCCAGAACTCATCCAGCAGGGCTCCTCTTAGGTTCTTTTGATGTCCTACCCTGGGACCTGGAAGAAGCTTAAATGTTCTGAAGCACGAGAGTTCTGGTGCAATGATTAAAAGGCAGAACCAGAAGTTCCAGGAGGGACATCCAGATTACTCCAATACGCCAACGGCACATGGAGAGGAGATACAGCCTGCCAAAGTGCGTTGACGGCTTCATGGAGGAAAGACCCAACCTGCTAATGTTTAGCAGCGCACGCCAGAGACACAGTGGTGGCCAAATGGCGTGGTGGCCAAATTCCAAAAGCCCATTCAGTCAGGAAGTCACATTTTTCCGACGGCATGTAAGAGCTGAGCCATTTTGTACCAAGCTGTACATGAGAAAGGACAATTAGGCAGCCGTGCCTCGCCTGTGGTCTTCTGAAAAGGTCCCCATTGCAGAAGTCCTGGCAGCCTCAAGATGAAAAGACCTTTACAAGATCGCTTCAGCACATCCTGTGCTCAGAGAAGATGGGTGTGTGTGAGAGAAAGAGACAGAAAGGATAAGTGGATTGCCAATCAAAACACCACATTCAGATCTTGTTCCTGAGAAACTTCCTCATTCTCCAGAGTAGAATATTAATCCAGGCATAAGAACCTAAGAGGAGCCCCATTGGATCAGGCTGTAGACCATCTAGTATAGCATCCTGTCCCACACAGTGGCCCATCAATTGCTTCTGGGCATCTCAAGCCAAAGGCAAAGGCAAAATCTTCCCCTGCCCTCAAATGGACTTCAGATATCTCCTCTCTGTCTCACCAACCTAGAGGCAATACCTAGACATCCATCCTGATAGCCATTGATACATCTGTCTTCCATGAATTAAGAGGAGTCCTGCTGGATGAGGCCACAGCCCATCTGGTCCATAAGAACCTAAGAGGAGTCCTGCTGGATCAGGCCACAGCCCATCTGAACAATATGAACCTAAGAGGAGCCCTGCTGGATCAGGCCACAGCCCATCTAGTCCATAAGAACCTAAGAGGAGTCCTGCTGGATGAGGCCACAGCCCATCTGGTCCATAAGAACCTAAGAGGAGACCTGCTGGATCAGGCCACAGCCCATCTGGTCCATAAGAACCTAAGAGGAGCCCTGCTGGATCAGGCCACAGCCCATCTGAACCATCAGAACCTAAGAGGAGCCCTGCTGGATCAGGCCACAGCCCATCTAGTCCAGCATCCTGTCTCACCCAGGGGCCCACCAATTTCTTCTGGGCATCTGAAGCAGAAGACAAAGGCAAAACCTTCACCTGCTCTCCACTCCCTGCAAATGGCCGTTACAGGCCTCCTGCTTGTCTCTCCAACCTGAGCACAGCATTTAGGGCTTCCATTCCTAATAGCCATTGATACACCTGCCCTCTAGGAATGTATATTTCACTTTCCAGAATCAAAAAAAGTGACAAGCAGTTTTGGATTCCTTCTGCTTCAAGAGACTTGCCCTAACTTCATGTCCAGGAGCGGACAGGTGAACAGTGATCCTCAACTCACCTTTAAAATCCACAAAGTACTTGAATCATTCATTAAAGTGATGCAGGTCTGTGTAGGATCAAAACACACATTGCAGCACGTTACAGTCCTCAAAGATGTGCCTCAAACTCCTGCTCAGCCCTTCCGGTATGCCTCAGGCAGCCTCCAGACGTGTTAAGAAAAAGAAGTTAGCTCAAAAGCAGCTCAGATGTGGTAGCATGTAGACGCTAGAGTTTCCATCCCACCTCTAATCCACACTAAAAGGCCAGGGGATGCAATCTGGAAGCGCATTTCCTGATCCTTCAATGTATGTGGATGGCGGCACCTTCCCTATGCTCCTTCCTACACTGCTTTCGAACCACTTTATTTTCTCTGCATGTGGATGCAGCCTCCGGTGCTGAGTCCGCTGTTCAGGACACTGCAGACAAAATGTACCTCTCTGGCACAATCCTCCATGCCCCTTCTCCAGGTGTGGTGGCACCCAGGTGGCCCTTTTATGGTCTATCAGAAGCAGCCCAGACAGGCAACCAGATCCTTATCCTTCCCCAACCCAAGACAGGTGCTTTTCAGATCGCAAACTGGAGTCATGAAGCATTGGTGATGTTCCGCCCGTGAACATCTGCCTTCTGAGTTTGTTCAGCTGCATATCTCTGATCTTGACCTCGCATCGTCCGGCTCTGGAATTGTGAAGAATCTGCCACCAGGTGAGTTTCTTAGGGGCGGCACTGAGTCATCTGTTCTTGCCCAACGGATTCGCTGCTACCTTCTTCTCGCTTTCCTCCTCTGATTGACATTTATGTGCTTCCTGTGCTTTTATAGCTCACAACATCATGCTAGGGCACAGAGCCACGTTTCCAACTTAAAGGATCCCAGGTTGCAACGGAGAGTCCCTTCCCACCTGGGCTACAAGCAGGTGTGTTAAATATCTATCCCAACCTGTTCCATGAGGTCTCAGGGCTAGGGATATGCAAAAGAAGAAGAGTTGGCTTTTCTTCCCCACTTTTCTCACCCATTGAAGGGGACTCAAAGCAGCTGACAAACCTTCTGTTCTTCTCCCCAGAACAGACACCCTGTGAGGTAGGTGGCTGTGAGAGCTCAGAAGAGAGCTGTGACTAGCCCAAGGTCACCCAGCTGGCTTCATGGAAGAAGAAGAAGAAGAACTGGCTTTTCTTCCCCGCTTTTCTCACCCATTGAAGGGGACTCAAAGCAGCTGACAAACCTTCTGTTCTTCTCCCCACAACAGACACCCTGTGAGGTAGGTGGCTGTGAGAGCTCAGAAGAGAGTTGTGACTAGCCCAAGGTCACCAGCTGGCTTCAGGGAGGAAGAAGAAGGGTTGGCTTTTCTACCCCGCTTTTCTCACCCATTTAAGGGGACAACCAGGAGGGCCTCCCCTGCAGATCTTAAGGCACAGGCAGGTCAATAGGGGAGAAGGTGTTCCTTTAGACCGACATTAGATTGACATGTGCCTTTGTTCAAAGCTTTGTTATATTCACAAAGGTGGGGAGGCAGCAGTTGCCCACTCACAACTGCAGTGGATTCGAAGTGGAATCAGAGTGGATTTAAAGTAGATTCAGAGCAGATTTGAAGCATTCAGAGAGGATTCAATTCGGATTCAAACAGCATTCGAAGAACACGAAAAAGAATTTGTGCATCTCTCTGCTCCGGACAGCTTAACGCCATTTCAACACATGAAAACAAAATTAAAAACATATTAATACAACACAATGGCAAATGGCTCTTTAACCAAAGGCCTGGGAGGGGAAAAGAAAAAAAGAAAAGGTCAGAAGGCAGTTTGCAATCTGTGATTTGGGAAAATTGCAGACTAGAGTTTCCTCCAAACCAACAAACCCTGGTTTGGGGAACTGATCCAGTTTTCCAAACCCTCTGTTTGTATCCTGGGAAGGGAAGGGAAGTGAGAACCAGCACGCTATTCCCATGTATACCGGTAGCATTAACAGACTTTAGCGGAAAAAAAGGAGAAAATGTCTAGTATAATTGTCAGGCTGAAAGAGAAATAAAGTGAAATTCAGGAGACATGCTCATTCCATCTTACTGAACAACTTTGAGATACGTCAAGCAGCAGAAGGAGCTCAGCAGATAGCTCACATGCGCTCCGAAACGCCCCACCACAAACCCTTTCACTGCTTTGAATGTTAGTGAGAGATAGTGGGAAACACAAGGGTAATTTGTCCTCAGCTCATGCTTCACAGAGAGCTCCACCAAATGTCACCAGAAAAGCACTGGCTGTGCACATGATTTCTCAGCCAGGCATGGTGCTTGGCACGACATCTGGACTACCCAGAATCCTCTGCTCACAGCTTTGACCGAAGGAGGATTTGGGGTCCAAATTGCTTCCTCCTGGCTGGTGCACTAAGGGACTCCGACCCTTTCCACATTGACCCTTATTCCTGAACAAGGTTCAGAATATGAGGAAGAAGTCTGCGCACAAATATGGACGAGCCCAAGACCTGCCCACTCCAATCACGCTTCCTCCGCAACTGGCCAAAGGGTGGACCAGTTATTCAAAATGGCACCCTAGCACCAGTATGGGTGTAGACCTCTCTAAAGCAGTCTAAAAACCAGCTTAGCATGGGTATATCAGGCCTCGGAAGCAAGCATTGATTTGTGTTTGTGAGCTGGTCTGGGTTCAATCAAAATTCCAGATATCCGAACCACCATAGATTTGGTTCGATGCGAATATTTGCGAACACATACAGTTTGGTTGAATTTTGAGATACAAACTGAAATTGGCACATCTCTATGTTTTGCCTTCTTCCGTTCTCCCAAATGGCAAAAATTAAAGTTATCCCCATATTTTGGATTCCTACCCACCTTCCTGCCCTCCCTCTGGATCAGTGACTTCATTGCCCACCCATGACCCTTCCGCTGAGAAGATTTAATTAGGAGGGACATGGTTTATTAAATCATTGCCTTCTCCTAGGTTCGCTCAGGGTGTGGCAACCGATGCCACTTTCCATCCATTTCCAGCAAGGAGTTCCTAGTGGGTGGCTTCCAACCAAACCACAGCTGGTGAACAGGAGGGAACTCCCAGCTCCTGCACACTTATTGCACATGCCTGAAAGAATGTCTCCTCTGTCACAAACCCAGGAGAGCCCCTGATACCATCCGGAGAGGTTCTGTTTCTGGTCTTGTAAAATATGGAATCTTGTGATGTCCTGGAGCAGGACCTCCTCAGTGGTGGCCCCTACCATCTGGAACGTCCTGTCCTCTGACATGAGGAAGGCACCTACAATTCAAACTCTTAGGCACCTACTAAAGATGTATCTACTTAGCCACGGTATTCCCTAAATGAACATGGTTGCTCTTTCCCTTCGCCGCGTGATTTTTTAAATGTATTTTTAATGGCTTGTCTATTTTTATCGGCTTTTGTTCTTGTTTTGAAGATTTGCTTTCTTCTCCTTCTTTTAGGTTAGATTCTTTTTATAGGAAGCAGCACAGAAACATGCTAAATAAATAAACAAATAGCAATAAATAATATAAACTCAACCACATATATACCCCTGGATATTTGCACAGAAAGCAAACTTCTGTCCTTACAACCTCTTCATTCTCACCTTCAAAGCAAGAAGAGTTGATTTTTATATCTTGCTTTTCTCATCCTTAAGGGGCCTCAAAGTGCCTGACAAACCTTCTGTTCTTCTCCCCACAACAGACATGCTGTGAGGTAGGTGGGGCTGTCAGAGCGCAGACAAGGGCTGTGAATAGCCCAAGGTCACTCAGCTGGCTTCATGGAGGAGGGTGGAATCAAACTCAGTATTCCCAGATAAGAGTCCGGCCCAAGGTCATCCAGCCAACTTCATTTAGGAAGTAGAGTTGGCTTTTATACCCTGCTTTTCTCACTCTTGAGGGGACTCAAAGCGGCTGACAAACCTTCTGTTCTTCCCACAACAGACCGCCTATGAGGTACGTGTGGCTGGGAGAGCTCAGAAAGAGAGCTGTGACTAGCCCAGGGCCACTCAGATGGCTTTGTGGAGGAGTGCAGAAGCAAACTACACAACAACCAGGTAAGATTCCGACACTGTAACCGCTGGCTTCAAATCTCACTCACTGGGCTCATCCCCAGGCACTGAGTTTACTTTGGATTTGAATTGGGTAATTTCCATTGCGAATTAACCCGTCCCCATGCGATTGAGGAGAGCGCGGGTTCAAGTCGAATGTACCTGTCCCCATGCAAATCGCGCTAAAACCCTGCATCGGGTAACCACATCTTTTTCTCTCCACCCCCTCTCCCCTGATAGGAAGCCGGCTTGACGTCATAATACCCTGTCCCGCCCGCTTCAGCAATGACAGGGAAACACCTCCAGGTTGCATCTCCATGAACACAACAACACACAACAAGGATAAACAATGATAGTAAGGGGCATAATGATGAAAAGCAGCTCATTGCTTGAAGCCGCTACAGTTTAGCGGAGGTGCGCACTTTCGCATGAGAGCGGGCACACATCCACTAGCCACCAGTTCAAGGGATTCTGTGCTTCATTTTCTCATGCTGCATCTGGCGCAGGGAAGCCATGGGCACGTCGCCCATTAAGGCGAAGCAGCGCTCGTGCGCAAAACCAAGCCATTACCCACGCGTAGGCTGGCAATCTGGCAATCAGGGAAGTGGGGGTAGTGTAATAATTGTAGCCGGAAAGACACTCGTAGGACAAATGAGAGCCATCATCATTTCTCTTTCATCATAATTTATTTAAAGAAATCTCCATACAGCTGCGATCTCAGCACACAGGGCAGGAACAGCGGGCACAGGCAAAACTCCGCCCGCTAATGATGTGAGCGCCAATCTCCTCCTCCAATAACCTGGGAGCATCCCCATGCCTCCAAGATAATCCATGCTTGCCTCCGAATTCGCAGCAAAAACTGTTTGCAAGGGTTTTTTTACTGCGGATTTGAGCAATTTTTTCCGCATGTAGCCCGGATTAGAGACTCTGCAAGGCGAATTCAGGTTTGCTTTGGAGTGTATATTGCATGGGGACGAGCCCGCTGCCTCACACACCACATTGCCTCCATGTTCTACTACTATAGGATAGGAGTGACCTTGTAAAGCGTTGCCACATGGGAAAAACTGAGAGTCAGAGAGAGATTGAGAATCGCTGTCTCTTCTTTCCTCTTCCGTGCAACTATTGAGCATATAAGGGCCCTGCCCTCACTTCCTCTTAGCAACCATAATTACACCACAAACAAATGAAACACAAATGGTGCTGAGTGGCAGGTGACCTATGGGTGGGGAACTCAACTTCACGTGCCTCTCAGAAAGGCCTAATGTCTGCCTTTTCTCTCCACTGGTCACTTCCTGTTTCTCATAAACAGACCAACTAATTGTAGTTTAATCAATCATCTTCTATCAGGGAGACAAACCCTTTGGTTTTACTCAAATAATTTCCATCTTGTTTTATTCCTTCTGTTTCTAACATTATGATAATGGCAGAGAGAGGAAGTCCTGATATTATTCCAAACCAGCAGCAACTGTAGAGACAGGAAGTGCCGCCATCATCCCTACCCAATGGTCATGGCAAAGACAGGAAATGCCGCCATCACCCTATCCAACAGTAATAACAGACAGGAAGTCCTGATATTATTCCAACCCAACAGCAACTGTACAGACAAAGTGCCACCATCATCCCTACCCAATGGTCATGGCAAAGACAGGAAGTGCCGCCGTCATCCCACCCAACAATAATAACTGAGACAGGAAATCCTGTTATTATTCCAACCCAACAGCAATTGTAGAGACAGGAAGTGCCGCCATCATCCCTACCCAAAGGTCATGGCAAAGACAGGAAGTGCCGCCAACATTCCTACCCAACAGTAGGGATGTGCACAAATTGTTGCGTATGTGTTTCCTTCTCATCAGAGTGAACACAAAGGAAATTCACATTTGTGCGAACAGAGCCAGTTTGAGTATCGTAGGATTCGAATCCTTTGCAAATATTATTCGAGTGCTATTTGAATCTGCTTTGGAACTCTGCCACCACTCATGCCTCTGAATCCCCTCCAAATCTATTCCAAATCCACTTTGAATCTGCTCTGAATCTGCTTTGCTGCCTCCTAGGGATATGCATGAATATTCGTAACATTTGAAATTCATACAAACTCATCCTCACATTCAGAGATCAACATTAAAATGCGAAGTTAATGCTTCAGACCATTTGTACGAATCTTTGTTATATTCGTGAACCTGGGGAGGGGAGAAAGGAGCTGCCCAGTCACATCTGCAGCAGATTCGAAGTGGATTGAGAACGGATTAAAAGTGGATCCAGGGCGGATTTAAGGCGTTCAGAGCAGATATGTAGGAGATGTGTAGGGGATTTGTAGGCGGCATTCAAATTGAATTTGTATCAAATATTTGTATGGCATTCAAATCCTACTCCATTTGAAGGAGATCTATTTCGAATGAATATGAATTTCCTTGCATTTGATTCTTATGAATCAAACCCTCCAAAAATATCTGTGCACATTCCCATCTGTGTCCCCATCTTTGTGAACATAACTAAGCATCGAATGGAGGCACAATAGCCTTTGCTTCTGATCTGAATATCTGATTCAAATGCGAATATTCAAATACGGACGAGTTTGTACCAACTGCGAACAAACCTGGCAGTCATGCCAGATGTAGTCGTATTGCTGTTTCAGGGAAAACTAGGGTTGGGAGTTGATTTTCCCAGAATAGCGTCATTCATTCATTCATTCATTCATTCATTCATTCATTCATATCCCACTCTCTTTCTTTCTTTCTTTCTATCCTACTCTTTCTTTTTCTTTCTTTCTTTCCCGCTCTTCACCAAGTGGTCCCAGAGCGTCTTACAATAAGAATAAAACATATCAAAAGAAAAAAATAATTTAAAATATCACCCTTCCCTCCCTCCCGCATTCACCCCCCCCAATGGGACAGCACCCCAAGGAAGCTATTTAGATTGCAAAAGCCTGATTGAAAAGATACGTTTTCACCAGGCACCGAAAAGTATGCAATGTAGGCACCTGGCGAACCTCAAGAGGGAGGCTCTTCCAAAGTCTAGGGGCCACCACAGAGAAGGCCCTCTTGTATGTCCGTATGCCTTGTAGCACTGCAAGAGAAGGAACCCCAAGAAGGCCCTCTCCTTGAGAAATCAGTGCCCAGGCAGGTCTACATGGGAGAAGGCGCTCCTTCAGACACCCAGGGCCCAAGCCGTTTAGGGCTTTAAATGTTAGTGTCAACACCTTGAATTGGGCTCGGTAGCAAATAGGTCACCAGTGCAGATCCTTTGAGACCGGCGTGATACGAGTCCAGCCAGAGATTCCCGTCAGCAGACGAGCTGCTGGATCCTGCACTAGTTCCAACTTCCGAACCGTTTCCGAGGGAAGCCAGGATCGACATGGATATGTGTGGCAATCCCAATATAACCCTGGAATAATCCTGGGTTTGATCACTTCGATATTCCAGGACTATCTTAGGAGCGCCACAGTTACACAGCTCTCAGCCAGCACCCGGAGGCCCGCTTGCAAAACAGGTTCCATCCTCCATGGTTTACACAGCCACTGAAATCCCTTCTGAGCGAAAACCTGTTTGGTTTCTTTGCTCAGAAAACCCTTTATGTGTTTTTTTTTTTGGTCTAAAATCACAGTAAACATTACCAACGATACCTGGCCGGAAACGGGTGCAAATATGTACCCCTCCTTTCCGTGATATCTCTCACAGAGGTTCTTGGTGCATGGATTGGCACCGAGATGGAGGACCAAAGTGGGGCCCCCATCCCCACAGTTGTGGCTCTAAGATGGAGCACTGTGGTAGGGAAGCGCATGGAATTCGTACGAATTCGGACATTCGTAAGTCAAATCTAATGTTATGACATTCGTATATTAACATTCGTATGAATATGAACATTTTAGGACATTTGTAGGAATAGTTTGTTCATTCATTAAACTGAGGATATGTATTGGATACGTATGGATATGCATGCGTTGGTATAGGACACATATCCGATATGTACACGTGGGTATAGAAGAAGAAGAGTTGGCTTTTCTACCCCGCTTGTCTCACCCACTTATGGGGACTCAAAGCTGCTGACAAACCTTCTGTTCTTCTCCCCACAATAGAACAAACACCCTGTGAGGTGGGTGGGGCTGTGAAAGCTCAGATGAGAGCTGTGACTAGCCCAATGTCACCCAGCTGGCTTCATGGAGAAGGAAAAAGAAGAAGAAGAAGAGTTGGCTTTTCTACCCTGCTTTTCTCACCCACTTATGGGGACTCAAAGCAGCTGACAAACCTTCTGTTCTTCTCCCCACAATAGAACAAACACCCTGTGAGGTGGGTGGGGCTGTGAGAGCTCAGATGAGAGCTGTGACTAGCCCAAGGTCACCCAGCTGGCTTCATGGAGGAAGAAGAAGAGGAAGAGTTGGCTCTTCTACCCCTCATTTCTCACCCATTGAAGGGGACTCAAAGCAGCTGACAAAACTTATTTTCCACACAACAGACACCCTGTGAGGTAGGTGGGGCTGTGGGAGCCCAGAAAGAGAGCTGTGACTACCCGAAGGTGTTTCTACCCCGCGTTTCTCACCCATTGAAGGGGACTCAAAGCAGCTGACAAACCTTCTGTTCTTCTCCCCACAACAGACACCCTTTGCAGTAGGTGGGGCTATGAGAGTTCAGAAGGAGAGCTGAGAGAAACCCAGAAGGAAGGGGAGGAGAGTTGGTTTTTATACCCCTTTCTAACCCATCCTGAGCCACTGACAGATGTGCCGATCATCAGAGGCCACCCAAATCATCTTATTGTCCTTCTATTTGACCCGCACCTTCTTCTTCTCTGGAGCTGCCATATCTTGACTCCCCCTCCCTTTCAAACGCAGACCGGACAGGTGGGATCCTGCCTTCCCCTTCAGTCAGCAGCCTCCTTGGGGAACGGCTGCCGTCCACCCCATGCCTCGCCCCCTTGGCCGCTCTGACAGATGTTCAGCCGTATACAACCCACCAGCACACGGGTCAAACCAGAGCTGACATTGAAAATGGACTTTTCCTGGCAAATGGCGGCTTGAATCACGGCCCCTGCCTGCTCCCAAGCACACGCAACCCTGGCTGAAGAAAGCACCCCAGGACACACCGTGAATTAAGCGCCCCGCTCAAAGCTTCGCTTACCGGTCTGCAGCAAGCCGGCTCCGCTGTCCTTCACACCAAAATGTTGCTGGATGTCTAGCAGAACACCTGGAAGAGGGAGAGAGAAATGGTTTTGGTTCAGTGTGGAAAGCGAACAGCAAATTCATGGGAATTCTGGCTAGTTTAGAAAAAGAAGAAGAAGAGTTGGCTTTTCTACCCAGCTTTTCTCACCCATTTCAGCAGACTCAAAGCAGCTGACAAACCTTCTGTTCTTCTTCCCACAAGAGAACACCCTATGAGGCAGGTGGGGCTGTGAGAGCTCAGAAGAGAGCTGTGACTAGCCCAAGGCCACCCAGCTGGCTTCATGGAGGAGGAGGAGGAGGAGGAAGAAAAATATTTGGTGGAGTGGGGCAGTTTGTTTAGTACTGGTCTGCGTCAGTGGTGCGGACCAGCGCAAAACAACCCTACGGCCCAGTGCCAGACTGGTGTTTGAGGACCCCTGGACTAGACAGTCCTGGAGATTTCTTCCAACTCCATAATTCTATGATTCTACGATAACCAATTGGTGGGTCACTGTGTGAGCCTGGAGCTCTCCCCATTTTCCCTCTGCTTTTTAAAGCATTAACTTGAACCTGCCTACAGTACATTCACCCACAAGGCTGCATTTCATTCCGTTTATGGGGACGTCACTTCTCCCTTGAAACAGTTGCATAGCAAAAGAAGGAAACTTCAGAAGCCGTTTTCCGCCGTCCCCGTGGGATTCCTCGCTTTTGCGCAATTTAGAAAAGGCAGTTTCCTTTTGGAGTTTACTACAGGAGCCCCTGCGCAGCCTGGCTTTTTCTGATCATTTTCCCCCTCCTTTTCTTTCTGCATTCCCTAGAAGTAGGGCATCCTTAACACCAAGCATGCAGGACAATGACAGGAAAACGATCTAGGACTGAAATGAAAATAAAATAAATGGCGGTGGGCTTCCCTCCACCCCAAACTTTCTGGGGTTTTTTTTAACAGTGTTTAAAAAAAACAAAACACAAAAATACCACAAAGCAGAGGAAAGGGAGTTCATTCCTGCCCAAGCTAATTGGGATGATTCAGATGGCAAGAATTTCAGCCATTTTATTGTTTTTAAACTGGTATCAATGTTGCAATGACTAGAGGGGTGTGCATTATTATTATTATTATTATTATTATTATTATTATTATTATTATTATTATTATTATTATTATTATTATTATTATTATTATTATTATTATTATTATTATTATTATTATTATTATTTTATGTTAGCTTTGCATACATGTGAATAGATAGAGCCACTTCAAATATGGCAGGATTCATTTCTGTTGGGAATTGTAGACAACACTTTGGATAATATAAATTCTTTGATTTTATATACGGTGACAGCAGCTAGATTACTGTATGCAGAGAAATGGAAGAAGGAAGAGATACCGTCAGGGCAAGAATGGCTAGTTAAGCTGATGGACATGGCTGAAATGGACAAATTAACAAATTTACTAAAAGACAGAACAACAGATAAGTTTATGAAAGACTGGAGCCCCTTTATTAACTATCTACGAGAAGGAGAAGAAGAAGAAGGTTGGCTTTTCTCGCCCGTTTAAGGGGACTCAAGGCGGCTGACAAACCTTCTGTTCTTCTCTCCACAACAGAGTACCCTGTGAGGTAGGCGGGGCTGTGAGAGTTCAAAGGAGAGCTGTGATTAGCCCAAGGTCATCCGAATTTGTATCTTCATACATGAATCAATTGTTTCCACACATTTGTATGAAGATCCATTACGTTCGTGAACCTGGGGAGGTGGGACAGCAGCTGCCCCAATTAGATCTGCAATGGATCCAAAGCTGATTCAGAGGCCGCATTCCCATTACAAGCTTAATATGGTTTCCCTAAACCGAAATAATAGAACTGGATGCAAACGCGAATTTCCCTGATCCCATTACTTTCAACTTAATCTCGTTCAATCCGGATTCTGAGGATCATACGTGGTGTACGTGACTCAAGGGGAGACTCAAGTGACTACTTTCTAAAAGCCGCTTTCACGGGCTGCCCTGTCCTCTTCCTCCTGGCATGAACGTGCCACCCATAAAGGACCCCTTCACAGAGCCTAGCTGGGTGGCGGGGTGGCTGCAACTTGCCTGGATGGATGAAAAACGGCACCGGGCAGCCAGCTATTCTTTCCCCTCCTCTCCCCATTGCCCAGGGCACACAGCAGCTGCGGCAACTCAAGCCCCCTTCGCCCGCTTACCTCCAGAGCCACAGCCTTAAACATTCACACATCTCCCAGAACCTGCAGCTGCTTTCCTTTCTTTTCCCTTTCTAAAGGTCAGAACTTTCAGAGTTGTGCAAAATTGCAACATTGTTATCAGGTGTAAAGTGGGTGGATTGCTACAATGTAGCAGCTGCTGTAAGGGGTGGATTTTTAAAAATCACTATCTTTGGAAACAAGCTATTGGGGGAGGGAAACCCTAAACATGCATTCTCATCCCACTAAAACGGTACGGTTCCCACAGCAAGAAATGTAAAACGTTTCAAATGCACGAACCAGAGCGAGACCTGTTGAAATGAGTGTAAATATTTACAACGCTTTGGGAGGATTTAACATGTGGAAAGCGTGTTAAGCCAACCTGACGTGGGGACTGTGAGGATCGAAACCATTTCGAAACCTTTTTAAGCTTGTAATGGGAATTCACCCAGAGTGAAGTAAAAGTGGACTAAGAATGGATGTGATGGAATTCAGAGCAGATACATAAGGGGTACGCAGGGGATACATAGGGATTAATAGTCGATTTGCAGCAGGGATTCAAATTGGATTCGTACTGTACTTGGCATCGAATTCGAATCCTACCACATTCAAAGGGGATCTATGTGAACGAGTACAATTTTTTTTCTGCATTCAGTTTGATGCGGATCAAACGTGAAAAATCATTCGTGCACACCTAGAGTCCACTTTGAATCTACTTTATCCACTCTGAATCCACTCGGATTCCACTCTGAATCCATTGTAGACATGACTGCCACCTCCTCACATTGGCAAAAGTAATGAAACTTCAAACAAAAGCACAAAAGCCTTTGATGTTGGTCTCCAAATGTGGCCAACGTTCAATTCAAATGCGAACCCAATGGATATCCATGCGCATCCCTAGCTGTATGGCTTCCCAAGACCTTCTGGTACAGGGAGGGATAAAAATGCAAATAAATAAATAAATAAACAAATGTGGCGCTCAGGTAACTTGCCCCAAGGGCTTCTGGCTAAAGGGCTGGACCAGAGATGCAGAGACGTGGCCAGAGAATAGCCAAGGAACCAAGGAAATTGGCTTCAAATTTCCCACCCGTTTCTCACGAGCTATTTCTGGCAAACCACAGAGAGAGAGAGAAGACACTCTAAGCTCCCCTCCAGCAAAGAAGATTTTCCAATAAAAAGGGCACTGTGCAAAATTTAACGGTCTTTTTAAAAAGAAAAAAAGGGGGAGGAAACCCTGCATTGTCCCAATTGCGGCCTGAATACGCCAGAAGCAAATCTCTCCCATTAATTGGAGTCAATTTCCTATTTCACACCCAAGCGCATCTGGGAGGCCTTCAAGACACCTTTCCACCATTTTTGGAGACATTAAATTGGAGAAGAAGCTGGGAGACGCCAATGGCAGTGAGAGAACAGGCACTGTCGGAGGCTGAATCCACACACCGGAAAAAAGTGACTTGAAAGCGGTTTAGAGGCAATAGCATGAGGACACCCGTGTTCCTGTTCCACCTCTGACCTTTAAAAGAGCCCTTTCTGGCTTTGAATCAGGATGAAAGGCATTAGTGTGCAGTTGATATCACCTCCAAACCGCTTCCAAGCCACATTGGTGATTTCACAGATGTGTGAATTCTGTATCCCATACATATTCGCCCTGGGCGACCTGTCCTTCACAGCACATGGCTCCCACCTTCCACAGGCTGGGATTTGTCTAAACATTTCGATCGGTGCCTGTGAGCCCAAACACACGTAGATCTGAGTGGCTCAGTGTCCATCAATGTGGCCTTCTTAGGTCTGGGCACAAATGTTTTGTTTTTTTCTATTAAATTCGTGTTGAGTTGAATGCAAGAAAATTTGTATATTCTGAAATTTGGTCCAGATGCGCAACATACAGCACAATTACGTCTGGGCGGTGGAAGGGTTGCCACGTGTATCTGCGGCAACCTGGACACAGAGGAAGCTCTCACCCAGCCCCGCCTACTTCACAGGGAGTCTACTGTGGGGAGAAGAACAAAAGGTTTGTCAGCCACCTCAAGTCCCCTTAAGGGTAAGAAAAGCAGGGTATAAAAGCTGACTCTTCTCCACAAAGTCAGCTGGGTGGCCTTGGGCTGGCCACAGCTCTCTCTTGCACAGACTCAGCTACCTTACAGGGTAGGTAGCTATTGTGGGGAGAAGAACAGAGGGTTTGTCAGCCGCCATGGTTTCCCTTGAGGGTGAGAAAAGTGGGGTATAAAAACCAACTCTTCTTCTTAATAGAAAATACAAACATGCAGTTAAAAGTAAAAAAAGAACCTGGTGGTTTTCTAGGGTTTGTGAAAACGAAGCAGCCCTCTAAACTTGATGTGCAGCTAAATATAGTACCACGTTTCGCTCTAGTTAACGGCAAAACTGTTAAGAAGATGGTGGATGGGTGTGGAAATCACCACTGACGTCTAAGAGGTGCTTGGCAGGGGGCACCGACGTATGTGATGAAATGTTAATTCTGGAGACACAGGTAAAATGTTGGCCCAACCTCCCTCTTCCCTTCCGATGCGGAGAGAAAGCAAGGCGAGGAGGGACTCCACTGCACGGAATGTTCAACAACATTCTCTCCACACCTGCCAATCATTTCTAAACTTAGATCTTGCCAGTAATTTCATCCTTAAGGGCAAAAGAAACTTTGGCACAGATATGCCCCGAGCTCAACTCCCATACCGACCTGCCTGTGCCTTAAGATCCGGAGGGGACGCCCTCCTGGTTGTCCCACCACCCTCAGCAGCAAAGGGGGTGGGCACTCAGGAGAGGGCCTTCTCAGTGTTGGCCCCTAGGCTATGGAATAGTCTCCTCCTCACCTTCACTGCACATGTGAAGACGCACCTCTTTGCCCTGGCCTTCAGTTAAATGCAGACACTCTTTTTTTAAATATACACTGTTCTAATAATGTTTGGTTTTAAATGTTTGGTTTCCACCAGGAAACCTTTAGGTATAGGGCGGGATAGAAATGCAAATAACAAACAAACAAATACACACACAAACGTAAAGGTTCACTTTTCCCACCATTGGTTGCTATGCCTTTGGGCTTGTCCCCATGCACTATATATTCCAAAGTGAACTTGAATTCCGCTCGGAGCATCCACATGCAAAGGCTCCAATCCTGGCTACATGCGGAACAAATCACCCAAATCCGCGGTAAAAAAAAAAACCCTTGCAAACTGTTCTCACTGCGGTTTGGGAGGCAAGCACAGATTATCTTGGAGGCATGGGGACGCTCCAGGGTTATTGGGGGAGGAGATTGGCGCTCACATCATTAGCGGGCGGGGTTTCGCCTGTGCTCGCTGTTCCTGCCCTGCGCACTGCGATCGCAACTGTTTGGGGGTTTCTTTAAATAAATTATGATGAAAGAGAAATGATGAGGGGGCCAAATGGCTCTCATTTGTCCTACGAGTGGCTTTTCAGCTGCAATTATTACACACACACCCCTTCCCTGATCGCCCGATCGGCAAGCTACACATGGGTAATGGCTTGATTTTGCACACGAACGCTGCGTCGCCTTAATGGGTGACACGCCTGTGACTTCCCTGCACCAGATGCAGCATGCGAAGACAATGCACAGAATTCTTCCAACCTATTGTGAGTGGGGGTGTGCCCGCTGTCATGCGAAGGTGCGCACCTCCGCTAAACTGTGGCGGCTTCAAACAATGAGCTGCTTTTCCATTAGTAATGCCCCCCCTTATTATCATTGTTTATCTTTCCTATGTGTTGTGTTCGTGGAGATGCAACCTGGAGGTGTTTCCCTGTCATTGCTGAAGCGGGCGGGGCAGGGTATGGTGACGTCAAGCCGGCTTCCTATCAGGGGAGAGGGGGTGGAGAGAGAAAGATGCGTTTTCCCGATGCAAGGGTTTAGCGCGGTTTGCATGGGGACAGGTACATTCGACTTGAACCTGCACTCTCCTCGATTGCATGGGGACAGGTTAATTCGAATTAGAATCCATATTGGGAATGACCCGATTTAAACCCGAAGTAAACGGAGTGCCTGGGCACAAGCCCTTCATGTTTTTCTCACTTTGTAGGAAGATCTTTGAGGAAGTGAATAAAATAGCAGCGTATTAAAAGTTTTCCATAATCCTCCCTCTGCCTGTTAAATATTTATGACAGGGCTTATCTCACCCATTAAATATGGACAATTGCTATTTTCCCTCCACTTAGCAGGCAGACTCTCCGTTGCCTCAAATTAGATTGGGATTTAATCAGGGAAGTTAACGACACCGCTCAATTTATTAAAGGCAGTAATTGAATCCAGGGCTGGTCCCACGTATTCCTTAATCATCACAAATGTGTTTTCAGGTTTAGAAATTAGTTAGGAAGAGTTTGAGCCTTTCTGAATGGCTTTGTTAATTTGGGGATAAAAAGTTTTACAAAGTGACGTTGCAATATTCAGCTGCATCCACACAGAGAGAGAAAAAGTGGTTTGAAAGCAGCTTCAAAGTTTCTTTTTTTAAAAAAATAATTTTTATTAATTTTCAGTACAACAAGCGTAACAATAAAACTTCAAAGTTCCTTGTCACCCCTTTTCCCCAATTGTCCTGTAATAATCCATTTTTACAATTAGTGACTTCCTTCATTTATTCAGGATCTTATCTTATTGACTTAATATCTTCCAGTTCCACCAGTCCTCCGGGAAGAGAAAAGGAAAGAGAAAAATCAGTCAAAGCCAACAGTTGTTAGTCCTTCTTCCTGCAGAAATTCTATGTAGGGTTTCCAGTCTTTTAAATACTTCTCCATAGTTCTATCTTTTAGGAAGTTTGTCAATTTGTCCATTTCTGCCAATTCAGATAGTTTGACCAACCAATTGTCCACTGAAGGTATTTTTGATTCTTTCCATCTTTTTGCATAAATTATTCTGGCAGCTGTAACCATATACATAATTAAGGTATTCATATGATCTAAGTTTCTATCTATTATCCCCAATAAAAAAAAATTCTGGTTTGAATGGTATAACTATTTTTAATATGTTTCCCATTACCTGGTGAATTTGTGTCCAGTATTTCTTTGCCATTTTACAGGTCCACCACATGTGATATAGTGTACCTTCATTAATCTTGCATTTCCAACATTTATTGGACATGTTTTTGTAAATCTTTGACAGTTTGTAGGGAGTTAGGTACCACCTATACATCATTTTAAATATGTTTTCTTTTAACATAGTGCACATAGTAAATTTCATATCTTTGTTCCATAATTTCTCCCACTGGTCCATAATAATACTGTACCCAGAATTCCTTGACCACTTAATCATGCATTCTTTGACCTGCTCATGTTCTAGGTCCATCTGTAACAGTACTTTATAAATCACCCCGATTATTCCTTTTTCTGCTGTTTTTACTTGTGATTCCCACTTTTGTTTATCCCACTCAAAGTTTGTTCTACTTTTATCTTGTCCATAGATATTTTTGAGTTGTGAATATGTAAACCACTGTAAGTTTTCAAAGTTTCAGCATGTGGACACTAGTTTGGTTGAGTGGTTAGGGAGCCGGACTCTTATCTGGGAGTACCGGGTTTCACTTAAGGGAACTCAAAGCAGCTGACAAACTTTCTGTTCTTCTCCCGACAACAGAACACCCTGTGAGGCAGGCAGGGCTATGAGGGCTCAGAAGAGAGCTGTGACTAGCCCAAGGTCACCCAGCTGGCTTCATGGAGGAGTGTGGACTCGAACCCAGTATACCCAGATAAGAGTCCAGCTCCCTGACCACTAAAGCAAACTGGAAGTAGCACTTTGGGAGAGAATCCTGAACTCCAGTGACGTGCAAACGCACACACATAATCGCAAAGGGGTCACCTACTCCCACCTTTGGCACAACCCCTTCAGGCCATGCAGATCTAGCTATGCAAACCTTCTTCTCTCCTCCCTTTTATTCTCACAACAACCTTGCAAGGTAGGACAGGCTCCCAGAGAAGCAGCAAGGAACCACAGCCTGCATTCCCCTTGCTGCCACTGTGAAAATTCCTGCAGCGGCAGCCTGCTTTGAGCTAGGACACCTCAGAAACTCATCCTGAGCTTTCAGTTTTCTCCAGAGCGCAGAAATTCCCCACGGAGAAGCCTGGAAGGCCAAATCAGCGAGGCAGCAATTAAGTCTAGATATGCGGCGCATTTCCCTCTGCAGCAAAAAGTACCAGATGCAGCTGAAGATAAGCAAAAGAAGTCGCCAGTGGCAGACAAAACCTTGACACTCTTCAAGACGCAAACCAGAGCGTCGCGGGAAAAGCTGCCGAGCAAAGCTCCAAGAGCCGGCGACACCCTTGCATGAGAAAACCCGGCCATGTGGCAATCGCCACTTAGGTAGGAGAGCCCTTGCGACACGCACCAGACATGTTTCTAAAGGCACCTCATGCATTGCAATGCATAACTAGCTGGCCAAGAGAAACTACCCAGGATATATGTCTCCAGCTGTTGATTCAATCAAGGCAGCCACACGTGGGTCGTCGTGGCACTCAGAAGATTCGGGCCCCGTCCAGACTGGGGAATGTAGCACCACCATGGTGGGGGTTTGCCTCATGTACCTGAGGCAACCCCACCCCCTAAAAAGCACTAAATACTATTGGCAGAAAACCAGTGCCCGTCACAGGTTTTCCAGCAACGGTGCTTTGTTCTTACGTTCTGGCCAGAGGTGCCATCAGAGCTCTGTCAACCACACATGTAAGGAGGTCAAAACAAGAACCCACACATTCTAGGGATGGGCATGAATATCTGTAGGCGTTCGAAATTCAATCGAACGTGCCGAATTTCGACATTTGAACTCGAAAAGGATGTCCCAAAAATTGAACGTAAACATTCAAATCGAATTTTGGATCTATTGTTTGAATTATTTGGACATTCGTACGTGTACGGGTTTGTACACGACGCGTACTTGAAGATCCGCATCTTCCTGCATCTGTGCCCATTTGTACGGATCCGTACGGGACGTAAATGGTTTGCATACAGGATAACTACGGGACGCATACGGATGTGTACAGACGTCGGAAAGATGCATACATGCACATACAAATGTTGTTGACGTTGGATTAAAACTTCGAATGAATAGATTTGAATTTGGCAAAAACGAATGGAATCTTGTTATATTCGAATTTAACAGATTCAGATCGAATTGAATTTTCGGGTATTCCTCCCCCTTGTGGGGTAAGTGGGGCTGTGATTAGCCCAAGGCCACCCAGCCGGCTTTGTGAAGGAGTGTGGAACCGAACCGGGAGACTACTGGCTAAGAGTTGGATACTCTAACCGGGAGACCAAACTTGCCACTCCAACGTGCAAAAGAGAACACGTTTGACCTTCCCAAACTGTCGCCACAGTGTCATTCCCAAGCTATTTGCTGGAAAGCCTCCTTACCACCGCGGGTTTTGCATTTCTCCACGAGCACCTGCCTCCCTTCTTTGATTAAAATAGCTCTGCTCTTCTGTTTATATTATTGTCAATCTGCGTCCTATTTCCCAACGTACTTTATTACACCATTTGCAATTTATTTGCATTATCATTACATGTCTGTAGCTCATAATCTGGCAACCTGTAATTATTCCACCTGCGTAATGAGTTTTCTGCTGAATTTTACATGAAGAATCCAGTTTTGGTGTTGATTTCTCTCGCTCTCTCATGTCCTCTCTGGAAGCCTTTCGAGCCTTTCTAGCAAGGAGCTGTTACCTTAGAAATCCATCTAGCAACCAAGAGAGATGCTTGAAGAATCTGACATTTAGAAACCCCAAGCCAGATGACCTGGCAAGCTAATGTGAATTAGCATTCAGACATACAAGAGGTTTCGCTCTCCTTCTCTCTCTCTCTCTCTCTCTCTCTCTCTGTGTTCACATCTGTAAATGTTACAACATTATTTTGGTGTCAGAAATGGTTACAGAATTGACATCTGGAGATATTACCTTCTGCTGAAGGGCTTGATGCACATGCTTGGAGATAATAAATAAAACATATCCAGGGATGAACTCGTGCAAATTAGCTGCAGGAGATGCAACTTGCCTTCCTTGCACAGAGTGAGATGTGCACAAATGGGGGGGGGGAAGGTTTGCATTCAAATTTGGTTCGATTTGATTCAATTCAAATGTTTAGAATCCGAATGCAACAAAATCCCATTTGAATCAAATACATTCGAATCGGAAGACACAACTGTTGACAACATTTGTATGTGTCATAGGTATCTGCAGGCATTTTGTACACATATGCGTACAGATATGTATGTAAGAAGAAGAAGAGTTGGCTTTTCTACCCCGCTTGTCTCACCAATCTAAGGGGACTCAAAGCAGCTGACAAAGCTTCTATTCTTCTCCCCACAGCAGAACACCCTGTGAGGTGGGTGGGGCTGTGACAGCTCAGAAGAGAGCTGTGGCTAGTCCAAGGTCACCCAGCTGGCTACATGGAGGAGAAGAGTTGGCTTTTCTACTGCACTTGTCTCACCCATCTAAGGGGCCTCAAAGAAGCTGACAAAGCTTCTATTCTCCCCACAAGAGAACACCCTGTTGGGTGGGTGGGGCTGTGAGAGCTCAGAAGAGAGCTGTGACTAGCCGAAGGCTTCGTGGGGGAGGGCAGAATCAAACCCGGTATTCCCAAATAAGAGTCCGGCTCCCTAACCACTAGACCAAACAACACACACTTAGAAAATGCATCCTGGGCTCCTTACTGTGGACTACACGTGGGATGGGAACATGATTGTCCACACGCTATCCACTTTAAGCTACTATCTTGAGCTGTGGAATTTTCCCGGTTCTCCTGGGCCTCCGAACCGTATTCTGAGCTCAGCAACTGTGAGGGCAGGGAAACCAGATGGCAGAGGGCCACAGGGGAGTTACAATCGCACAAAAGAGATACGCAAGGCTACGTATGCTGCTTGGACAGATAACGCAGACAGCTTGAGATCCACCTCTAATCAGCACTGACTTTGACAGCTGGATCCTGAGACTCTTAACTGGAGGAGAGAATTCACTTTTGGGGAACTGGACCTGCGGTATCTCACAGCACCAGGCTGGGAGGCAGCTGATAGATTTCCCTGAAATTCTATGCCTTCTTGGTGTCCTTTTGAGCTTCAGGGTTACCGCCCTTTCCATTCTGAGTTTAAGAACCTATGATCATCCGGGGGCTGTATAGGGACTGAAAGAGGTGCAGAAAGTGTGGAAAACCCAGAGATTGTGGTCTTGTAGTCAGAGTGTCAGACTCTTATCGGGTAGACTCCTGGTTCCATTCTGCACTCCTCCATGAAGACAGCTGGGTGACCTTGGGATAGCCACGGCTCTTTCTGAACTCTCACAGCCCCACGGATCCCACAGTCTATGTGTTGTGGGAAGAAGAACAGAATGTTTGTCAGCAGCTTTGAGTCCCCTTAAGGATGAGAAAAGCAGGGTATAGAAGCCAGCTCTTCTTCTTCTTCTTTATCCCCTTCTTTTTTATATAGGATTCCATTTCTTTCTTGCATCTGGAAGCCCTCACCTTTCAAATGATAGCCTCAGAACTGTGCACTATGTATGATTTTATTTCCTTTTATCATGTCTCCTCTCGCTCTTTCCTTTTCTAGACAAAAAACCCACAGATGTGTAGCTTTAGGATTAGGGGTGTGTGCAAATATTTGAAGGTATTCGAAAGTCGATCACATTCATCCGAATTTCGACATTTGGATTCGGATCTAATGTCCACAAATTCAAATTTAAAGATTCGAACAAATTTTGAATCTATTTGTTGGAATTATCTGGACCTTCGTATGTGTACATGATGCGTACTTGCAGATGCGCACCTTTCTTGCTTCCATACACATTGGTATGGATTTGTATGGGACGAAAATGGGTTGCATACGGGAATGCCACCGGATGCATACGGATGCGTACAGATGTGTAACAATTCCAACATTCATAATTGAAAATTCAAATAAAAGTTTGAATGCAAAGATTCAAATTTGCTTAATTCAAATCGAATTCGGTTAAATTTGAATTTTAAAGATTCAAATCGAACCGAATTTTACAGATATTTGATTCTAATTGGATCCCAAAAATTGCATTCATGTGCAACCCTGCTTAGGATCAGACCCACAAGCAGTGGAGAAGCAACAATGTCACGAAGACTCATGGTCAGTTCTCCACCATTATGGGGAGATGGTCATCTGATTATTCCTTCCTGACCCTCTCTCATAGAGTTCTGGCATGCCTCTTCCCCACCACCCCAAGAAATTGCCACTGGTAATTATAAACATCAGAGAGGGGGAAGGTGAAATCCAATTAGCTCAGAAAATGGGAACTTATAGAGTCGGACAGAGAACTCTAAAAGAACCAAATGCCTTTTACCACCGAGTGGGAAGGAGCCAAGATTTGTGAAAAACCAATTATATCCTGGCAGGAATGGTCTGTCGACTGTAAAAGAATGTCCCGTGCCATCGGTTTGGTGAACTCAAAGACACAGTTCCCTTTCTAATGCATGCCGTTCAGGTCCCACATTGGAAAGCCAGGCCCGGCCGCCTTGATGGCCTCTAGAGAGCTGAGACTAGCCCAAGGTCGCCCAGCTGGCTTTCATGGGGGAGGGCAGAATTGAACCCCGTATTCCCAGATAAGAGTCTGGCTCTCTAACCACTACACCAAACTGGCAATGTTTCAATGTGTCCATACGCGTCCATACACATCTGTATCTATGCATTCGTATACACATCCCAATTTTATCTCGTACGCATCCTGTTGTCCCGGATGTACCCATACAAATGCCTACAGATACGAATAAGATGTGCATGGATACCTATGTAATGCATACGTATCTGTACATATACAAATGTCTGAATAATTTGTACGAACAATCTGAAGGATTAAAAAATTCATTTGAATGTTAAATTCAAATTTACAGACATTCGATTTGAGTTTGAAATTCCGAATTCTATCAAATACGATCGAATTTCAAATGTTCCAAATATTCATGCACATCCCTGGTACGGACACATACGGATGTCGTTGACATTTGTATTTTGAAATACAGATTGAATATTCGTATGAATAGATACGAATATATATGATTTGGAAGAAATGCAAATACATTCAAATTTTAAAAATTCAAATCTTTGGAAATTCAATTCAAATAGAATTGTATCCTGAAAATTGCACTCGAACACACTTCTTCTTATATGAGATCTCAGCTGCAGTCTATCAATGCAGCCCTTGGGCACCACAGAGGTCAAGCCAAACTCCCACACCATTTCCAAGAAAACCACATGTCCATAGACACAAAGCCACCTCTCACGTTACATAACACCGTATCAAATACGAGGAAGGACAAAAGAACCTAAGACAACCCCAGCTGGATCAGACCACAGCCCATCTAGTCCATAAGAACCTAAGAGGAGCCCTGCTGGATCAAGCCACAGCCCATCTAGTCCATAAGAACCTAAGAGGAGCCTTACTGGATCAGGCCACAGCCCATCTAGTCCATAAGAACCTAAGAGGAGCCCTGCTGGATCAAGCCACAGCCCATCTAGTCCATAAGAACCTAAGAGGAGCCTTACTGGATCAGGCCACAGCCCATCTAGTCCATAAGAACCTAAGAGGAGCCCTGCTGGATCAAGCCACAGCCCATCTAGTCCATAAGAACCTAAGAGGAGCCCTGCTGGATCAAGCCACAGCCCATCTAGTCCATAAGAACCTAAGAGGAGCCCTGCTGGATCAAGCCACAGCCCATCTAGTCCATAAGAACCTAAGAGGAGCCCTACTGGACCAGGCCATAGCCCATCTAGTCCATAAGAACCTAAGAGGACCCCTGCTGGATCAGGCCACAGCCTATCTAGTCCATAAGAACCTAAGAGGACCCCTGCTGGATCAAGCCGCAGCCCATCTAGTCCATAAGAACCTAAGAGGAGCCCTACTGGATCAGGCCATAGCCCATCTAGTCCATAAGAACCTAAGAGGACCCCTGCTGGATCAAACCACAGCCCATCTAGTCCATAAGAACCTAAGAGGACCCCTGCTGGATCAAGCCACAGCCCATCTAGTCCATAAGTACCTAAGAGGAGCCCTACTGGATCAGGCCATAGCCCATCTAGTCCATAAGAACCTAAGAGGACCCCTGCTGGATCAAACCACAGCCCATCTAGTCCATAAGAACCTAAGAGGACCCCTGCTGGATCAAGCCACAGCCCATCTAGTCCATAAGAACCAAAGAGGACCCCTGCTGGATCAGGCTGCAGCCCATCTAGTCCAGCATCCCATCTCACACAGTGGCCACCAATTGCCCATGGGCATCTCAAGCAGAGACAAGGGCAAACCTTCTCCTGCTCTCGAATCCCAGCAAATGGCCTTAGGGGCATCCTGCTTGACCCCCCAGCCTGCAAGATTTACTTGGGCATCCATTTTAGTACCCTTTGCTGCAGGTGCCTGGCCAGACCTAGCCCTGGACATACCACTTGATCTTCTGAAATCCTGGCCAATTCAGCCAATGCTCATGGGAGCTGTAGTTCAGTAACATCCAGTGGGTCACTGATTGGGGCAAGTAAATGACATATTTACAAATCCAAAATGGACCAGTAGGAATACATTTGCAAGTTAATTTTGCTCTCACTCCTAAAAAGTGACCCAGTTCTGCCCAGGACAGCATGTATGGCTCTCCCTCCCTCCCTCCCTCCCTCTCTCCCACGAGGTTTCAGAAGGTTAACCTGATTCTTACAAATATCTGCCAGCAAGGAAACACCTTAATCGAGCCTTTGATCTTGCTAATTAAAAGCAACCACACAAGGTCGGCCCTGTTCTCTCTGGGAAGATGCCTGGGAAGCAAACATTCCTGACAGGTTCCGTCACAAGGCTGGAGACACCTTGGCAAGGCCTGTGCTGGGCCGCGGCAGGGCGGAGGGATGGTTCTGGTGGCACAGAGAGAGCAACTGAGCACCCATGTTGCACCACAGCTGGGGTCCCAGGTGCAGAAAGCCCCAGAAGGAAACAGGGAAGCGGGGAAGAAGCGTTCTCTGATTTGTTCTTCTTCTTACCAGCAGGAGAGGTGGGCAGGTAGAGAGCAGGTAGTGGAGCTGTCTGGTTATTGGGTTCTCTCCACCATTGTGCAGAACCTGAACAGAAGAACAACAGAGGCGCTCTGCTGGATCAGGCCACAGCCCACCTAGTCCAGCCTCCTTTCTCAGGCAGTGGCCCACCAATTGCTTCTGGGCATCTCAAGCAGAAGATGAAGACAACCTTCACCTGGTGTCCACTCCATACAAGGCTTCCTACCTATGGGAGGTTTTCCACTGACCTGCCTTAATCCAGATCTAAGATGATCCACATCTAAGGAATGGGTCCTTCAACTAATCTGGATCTAGTAGATACGGATTAAGGGAGGTACCTGATACGTCCCCACGGGTGGTGCAGCACCCAGTAGCAATAGGCGCTAGCCTGCCCGCAGTGGAAACGCGCTCTGTATAATCCGGATTTGATGCCTATAATCCAGATTTCCTGTAGACCCCTTTAAAGGACCCATTCAGTCCGGCTTTCCCTAGAACTGGTGGAAACGTGGATCTAATGGGGTCTGCGGTGGAAATGGGGTCTTCCTGCTCTGAGCCTAATGGGTCCCTAATAGATGCTTAATGGGTATTTAGTGCTAGCACTAAAAACCCTCTCTCTCCAAGCTGGAGGGGGTACCTAGGTATCCATTCTAGTAGCCACTGGCACACTTGTCCTCTATGATTTGTCTATAACAGCCTAAGAGGAGCCTTGCTGGATCAGGCCACAGCCCATCTAGTCCAACATCCCATCTCACACGGTGGCCTACCAATTGCTTCTGAGCATCTCAAGCAGGAGACAAAGGCAGAACCTTCACCTGCTCTGGAATCCCAGCAAATGCCCTTTAGGGGCCTCCTGCCCATCTCCCCATCCTGGAGGATGTACCTGGGCAACCATTCTTGTAGCCATGGACACACCTGCCCTCCGTGAATTTGTCTAAGCCTTCCTTAAAGCCATCTAGGCTGGGGGCTTTCATCACCATCAGGTCCTTCTACCTTCTGCTGTCACCAGGAGGCATCGCCATCCAAAGACATAAGAGGAGTACAGCGGGAAAGAGATAGCGGGACATACCAAAGTGATACTGGATGGGGGGGGAGACCGAGGGGGCTGCTGCTGCCCAGCCTGCTTTTGGATTGGTCTGGCAGTGGCCTCTGCAGTCCTAAACTGTCCAAGAACTCCTGACTTGAAACGGTGGAGGCAAGGGGCTTATTCCAGAAAGCCCCCCCCCACAACTGCCGCCACACCCAACCCTTAATACGGACTGAGTCTCCCAAGGACAGAAGGGATCACACACCGGATTGGATTCCCTTTCTTTCCTGCCATAACCTATTTCAGGAAAACCAGACTCTAAATGTGGGTTTTCCCAAAACAGCCCTATATCCTACCTCCCTGGATGCTGCTGCTGGGAGACGCCATCTTGAGTGGGGCCCAGGAAAGGTGGCCACACAAGCTTGGTGCTGAAATACCCGGATGTGTGGGCCATTATACTATGCCAGCCATGTGTGGTCCAGTCAACAGGGGACAATTCCAGAGGCGTATTAACCCAGAATAGGGATGGGCACATTTTTGTGTGTGTTTGATTCACATTCGTACCAATAGAGCTACTTCAAATGTGGAAAGATTTGAGTCTGCTGCAAATGCTTCTCCAGTGCAATTCAAACCTGGTTCGAATCCCTGCACTTCCAAATCCCCACTGCATCCACTTTGAACCTGCTCTGAACATGTGGAATCCTCTCTGAATCATTTTGAATCCGCTCTGAATCTGCTTTAAATCAGCTCTGAATACTTTGAATCCCCTCTGAATCTGCTTTGAGTCTTCTCTGAAGACTTGGAATCTTCCCTAAATCCCCTCTGAATCCCCACTGAATCCACTTTGGATCCCCTCTGAATCTGCTTTAAGTCTTCTCTGAACACTTGGAATCCTCCCTAAATCACTTTGAATCTCCTCTGAATCGACTTTAAATCAGCTCTGGATACTTTGAATCCCCTCTGAATCCCCTCTGAATCTGCTTTAAGTCTTCTCTGAAGACTTGGAATCTTCCCTAAATCCCCTCTGAATCCACTTTGAATCCACTCTGAATCGACTTTAAATCAGCTCTGGATACTTTGGATCCCCTCTGAATCCGCTTTGGATCCCCTCTGAATCCGCTTTGAATCTTCTCTGAACACTTGGAATCCTCCCTAAATCCACTTGGAATCCACTCTGAATTGACTTTAAATTAGCTCTGAATCCCCTTTGAATCCCCTTTGAATCTGCTCTGAATCCACTCTAAAACTGCTGCAGATGTGACTGGGCCATCACTTTGCCGCTTCCCCACATTTGCAGACATAGCAAAGCTTCGAGTGAAGGCACAAAAGCATTCGCTTCACATTCAAGTGTCAGTCTTTGAACAGAGCCAACATTCAATTTGAACATGAATGTGCAAATTCATATGAATTTTGAACGTGATGAATATCCAGGTGCGTCCCTATTCCAGGTAGGAAATGCAGCAAGGAGTGGCAAGGAGTTGGCCCAGGAAGCTTGAATTCTCCTTGTAACTGAACCCCAATATTTCTCATTGTGCATTTTGTGTATGTGTATGCATGAATGTTCTAAAAATCTAAATTTGATAAAATTCATATAGAATATCTTCATATTCGAATTTAGACATACGTATCTGTACAAATCTCACACGTATCTGTACATATTTGCGCTTATAATACAGGATTAAAACAGGATGCATATGGGATAAAACGGGATGCATACGCAATGCATACAGATACATATAACACATACAAATGTTGTCGACATTTGTATCTTCAGATTCAAATCTAACATTTGAACGAAGAGATCTGAATGTATTCAATTCGAATCGGATTTTGTTGCATTCGGATTCTAAACATTCAAATCAAACTGAATGTTTTGACATTCGATTTGATTCAATTTGAATGCAAAAAAACATTTGTGCACATTCCTAGTGTGTGTGTGTGAGAGAGAGAGAGCACGTGAGCATACGCTCTCAAAAAGCATCCACAAGTCTCTAGCCTCCCCTTCTGAAAACCAGAGCGCATACTCTGATGCTCCCTGGAAGCAAGCGAGGTGCCAATTCGAAAGAGACGGCCGCCAGTTGTAGCAAAAACCAAATTACAGCATTCTGGAGGTTGCCTCTCTGCAGAGAAACCTGTAATCTGCAAAGAATTTGAACCGCCAGAGAGAAAAACAAATTAAGCCCACAATGGGGGTGGGGGCATAAAAAGCAAAACAAAATCAAACATGCAAACCGGGAGAGAGAGAGAGAAAGACAAGATTTCACACAGCTCTGCTTAAACATTCTCTTTGAGGCTGGCAATGAAGTGGCATTTTGCTGGCTGGTGGGCTGCTCAAGTTTTCCATGAAATTGGGGCGGACAGCAACCACCATCCTCCAAAATTAGCCCTCACTTGGGCAGCGCAGGAATTAGTCCCTGGTGCTTGGGGTAACAAAGTGTCTATTGGCCTTCCGAACAGCAACGTCAACTTACGCCCCAAAGGTAGGAAGTTCAGCAATTTTGGAAAACGACACCAGACTATCTTCCAGCACCAGCGGTATTGAGTTTCTGCAAAGCAGGCTTCACGGTTCCGGGACGTTGGGGAACAGAAAGGCCAAATGAATCAAATACCATGCTTCCAGGTTCACCCACGAGACATGGTCACACCGTCCCTATAAACCTTCTTCAGTCCATCTTCTGATCCCGACACTCTGAACTTTTCATTTCTATCCATTTTATTTCTGGACTTGTCCACCTTGTGATCCATGCTCTGGTGACGCCCAGACTGGATTACTGTAATGCAATCTACGTGGGACTGCCCTTGAAGATGGTTCGGAAGTTACAGCTGGTGCAGAATGCAGCTGCTAGATCGCTGACCAGGACAGCTGGCCACACACACATCATGCCGGTCTTAAAAGAGTTGCACTCGCTGCCAATTCACTACCAAGCCCAATTCAAGGTGGTAACTTTAACCTATCAGGCCCTAAATGACTTGGGCTCCAAATATCTAAAGGAACACCTTCTCCTATATTGACCTGCCATGCCTTAAGATCTGGAGAGGAGGCCCTCCTGGTTGTCCCACCACCCTCTGCAGCAAAAGGGGTGGGCACCTGAGAGTAGGGTCTTCTCAGTGATGGCCCCCAGGCTATTGAATAGTCTCCCCCTTCAGTTTACTAGCAGAAGAGTTAGATGAATTCACGGAGGACAGGCGTATCAATGGTTACTAGAATACCTAGGTACCTCCTCCAGGATGGAGAGAGAGGCAGGAGGCCTCCAAGGCCATTTCCAGGGAGTCGAGAGCAGGTGAAGGTTTTGCCTTTGTCTTCTGCTTGAGATGCTCAGAAGCAATTGGTAGGTCACTGTATGGGACAGCTGTATGGGCTTGATCTAGCAGGGCTCCTCTTAATTCATGCAGCACAGATGTATCATTGGCTACTAGAATGGATACCCAGGTACCTCCTCCAGATTGGAGAGAAAGGCAGGAGGCCTCTAAGGGCCATTTGCAGGGAGCGGAGAGCAGGTGAAGGTTTTGCCCTTATCTTCTGCTTGACATGTCCTGAAGCAACTGCTGGACTAGATCATCTGTGGCCCAATCCATCAGGGCTCCCCTTATGGATGCCTAGATACCACGTCTGCATTGAAGAGCCAGTCAAGAGGCCTCTAAGGCCATTTGCTGGGATTCGAGAGCAGGAGAAGGTTTGCCCTTGTCTCTGCTTGAGATGCCCATGGGCAATTGGTGGGATACTGCATGGGACAGGAGGCTGGACTAGATGGACTGTGGCCTGACCCAGCAGGGCTCCTCTGATGTTTTTCTGGACTAGCTGGGCTATGGCCTGATCCCACCAGGGTCCTCTACTTCCATTTTCTTGAACCTGCAGTCCATTCCCCCCTTCCCAGTGGTTTCTTGCATGAATCAACAGGCGAAGACCTTTTTTAAAAAATTCCGTATCCATTTTTATCTTCCCTTTTTATCACTGATTTCAATGGTGTCACCTACAGTAGCACATTCCAGGATCTTGTGCTACCCGCACGGCTAATGGGGAAGTGCGCTTACGCAACTGTGGCTCTGTCCTTCCGCAGGGCCCGAAGGCTATTTGCGTTTGAGCGACCGGGGAGCTGCCGCCTTACAATACACACACAGAGAGACACACAGGCAGGGAGTGAGCAGCAGACCCAAGCAGTCATTTTGTGGTAAGCTCCTCCACTTAGCAGTCAGCAGGCACAAGATGCCAAGTGGTAAGGCCGCTGCTAAATGACACAGGGCGCAAGGCTTGACAATTTGCAAAGCATAAACAAGAGTCACATTCTGCGTGGCTCGTCAGAAAATGGAGGGAGGAGATGCAATACAGCAGATGGGAAAAGCCTTTGCTCTCCTGGGTTTTTTCCCCACTTACCTCTCTTAATCCGGATCTAAGAAACGGGTCCTTCAACTAATCCAGATTTAGTAGATCTGGATCTATGGAGGTACCTAATGCGTCTCCACGTAGCAATGGGTGCTAGGCATGCTCGTAGTGGAAATGCTGAAGCACCCATGTGGTGATTCTGACTCGACCCACGTTGGACCCGTCCATCACCCCGTGTTTTTTGGGGGGGGTGACGCGTGGGGAGGGCAAACTCCAGAGCTGCTCTGGAGAATCTTCGAAGATTGCTGCAAATCGCTCCAGAGATTCTCCAGAGTTTGGCCTAAGCTCCGTAGAAAGGCCCCATAGAAATGGCCTAAACTCTGAAGTCTGTGCCATTCTCAGGAGTTTTCTTCAGAGCCGTCTTCAGAGATTAGGCACTGGCTTCGAAGCCTGGGGTTTCAGGGCACCCCCCCCCATGGTTGCCCCCCCTGAACCCTCATGGCCGAAGACCAGATCGTAGACCCCTTTAAGGGGGTTTACAGGAAATCCGGATCTTAGGCCCTGAAGGACCCGTTTAATCCTGATTTCCCTAGTACAAGTGGAAACAAATGTGGCTCTAATGGGGTCTGCAGTGGAAATGGGGTCTTCCTGCTCTTAGCCTAATGGGTCCCTAATGGGTACTTAGTGCTAGTGGACACACACACACACACACATACATATTTCCTTCCTTCCTTCCTTCCTTCCTTCCACTGTTTTTGCACTAGCGACAAAGACTCCATTAGGAACCCATTAGGAACCCAATAGGCACTCGATTGGTCTCTTACGTACCGTCCACACGCGAGACCCCATTAGGATCCCATTCTGAACACGCTGTACCCATGAGTGCTGGCAAAAACTAGATTTAATGGGGTCTTCTGACCCTTAAATCTGGATTAACGCTAGACCTCTTTAATGGTGTCTTCCATGCGGACATATGGGATCCTCACCATGGGACGTTTTGCATATACCTCCCTTAATCCGGATTTAGAAGATTTGGTATCCGGTCCTCATAGAATCCGGTGCTTGAAGTTCCACACCATGGTGAGGGTCTGATGGCAATGGGTGCTAAACAGGGCTGCCAGCACCCTTCCCGAGGCTCCGGATTGAAGACACCAGTGTTAATCCGGATTTAAGGCCCGAAGACCCCATTAAATCCAGATTTCGCTGGTGCTCATGGGTACAGCACATTCAGAATGGGGTCCTTAAGGGATCTTGTGTGCACAAAAGGTACATAGCTGATCCATACCTATTGGGTTCCTAATGGGATCTTCGCTGCAAGACCAGATTCCAATGAGAACTGCACTTCAAAGATCCGGATCTTCTTAATACAGATTAACAGAGATAAGTGCAAAAAACAGCCTTTCTTAAATTCACGAATGCGGGGAGGCGTCAAAGCAGCTGCCCAGTCGCATCTGCAACGGATTCAGAGCGGATTCAAAATGGATTCTCCGCAGATTCAAAATGTTCAGAGCAGATTTGGAGGAGATTTGGAGGCAACAGGGATTTGAATCGGATTCAAATAGCTTTTGAAGAACACGTGTGGCGGGTTTGAATCTTACCGCGTTCGAAGGGGCTGTTTGTTGATTCGATGCAAACCAAACACAGGGAAAAAATCGTGCAGATTGCCATCTATCCCTTTTCTTCTCCAGAAACCCAAAAACCTACAGACCCTCAGATCATTTTGCAAACATTCCAGTAAGCCAACCATGGATCTGTGCTCTCCCTTTGCACCCCTTGGCCAGGTGGTCTTAAGGACTTCATCGTGTTCTCTCTAACCAGTGATTTCCACTGGCAAAAATGGAGCACACCCAATTGGCTGATGTTTACCACCCCTTCTGTTCATTTCAGATGTCCCTCCTTTCCACTGGTCTATCAATATACTGATGGCCAGCTGGCAGAAAAGGGCTGGGCAGGGGCTTTTCTGTGATGGCCCCCTCAGGCCAGAATGGCCTCCTTTCCCCCTCTCTGCCCATACTTAACACGGCCGCAGATCTAGCACATACCTTGCCCATAAGGAATACGCATCACTTATACGTAGAAGGACATTCTGAATACACTGGATGTATCAGAATAGCGTAGTACGGAATACACGATTGCGCCGAACAGGAGCAGGCAGCCAGTATCACTTTGCAGGCACGGAGGTTACGTGGCCAGGCGGTCACAGGTTACCTAAGACCATCTGGCTGCGTCCTTGGCTGAAAAGAGACCCAAGCCAAAGGACTTTCCATCCACAGCTAACCCAGCTGCTCGGCTCCTTACCTGACCCATTGCGATAATAAAAGTAACTTTGTTTTATCTTCACACTTCAAACAACCAGCTGGGGAAGTGGAAAAATCTCCATTAAGGGGAAGCGGTCAGTCTTAGAGGGTTACGCATCACGCCTTCAATGCCTTTGTAGGACGTGCCCTACAAGGAAACTGGGGGATAACGGGAAAAGAAGGGCAAGAGGTCAGAAGAAGTAAAAACAAAAGAAGACGAAGAGTTGGCTTTTCTACCCCACTTTCTCATTCTTAAGGGGCCTCAAAGCAGCTGACAAACCTTCTGTTCTCCCCGCAACAGACACCCTGTGAAGCAGGTGGGGCTGTGAGAGCTCAGAAGAGAGCTATGACTAGCCCAAGGTCACCCAGCTGGCTTCATTTACGAAGGAGAGTTGGCTTTTATACCCCGCTTTTCTCACCCTGCAGGGGACTCAAAGTGGCTGACAAACCTTCTGGTCTTCTCCCCACCACAGACACCCTGTGAAGCAGGTGGGGCTGTGAGAGCTCAGAAGAGAGCTATGACTAGCCCAAGGTCACCCAGCTGGCTTCATTTACGAAGGAGGAGAGTTGGCTTTTATACCCCACTTTTCTCACCCTGCAGGGGACTCAAAGTGGCTGACAAACCTTCTGGTCTTCTCCCCACCACAGACACCCGGTGAAGCAGGTGGGGCTGTGAGAGCTCGGACAGAGATCTGTGACTAGCCCAAGGCCACCCAGCTGGCTTCATGAAGCAGTGCGGAGTCAGACCCAGCGGCCACCAGATAAGAGTCCCACTCTCTAACCACAAGACCAGTATCCCAGAAAAGTGCTGTACCAGTATCCCAGAAAAGGATGCCAATTTGGGCACCCTAGACCAGTCCATGCTCCATCCTACATGGATGGAATGCACCAGGTCCTGCTCTAGTATGTGGATGGCAAAAGTCTGGATCGGACCTGGATCTGCTCCCTCTCCCTCCCTCGCTCCCAGTGCAGAAAGATCCAGAAAGGAATATTATGGGAGGAAGAGGGAAATCTCCAAGCTGATCTCTTCTCCAAACCACTCAGGCCGATGGGAAAGGACTTTCTCCTTGCACCAGTGGGAACGGAACCCGTCCACCTCGCGGCACTCCGGCCTTCGCCTGTCAAAAGCAGGATCCGTCCTTCTGAAACACCCGCCGGCTGGTTGCTCAGGCCGAATGTCAGTTCTATTTTGGAAGAGCGGCAGGGTAGGGGCCCGGGGGGGGGGGGCGGCCTTCTGTCTCCCCTGCCCTCCCCTTCTTTCTCGCGTTCCCTTTTGCTGAAGGAGCCGCAGTCGGTTTTTCAGCGCGCACTATAATTACACGCATTCCTTATGACATCGGCAGTGTATTAACGCATGCAATTTAGAAGATATAATTTAGGTGCCACAGAGGGATCAGAGGAGCTTTAAGGAAAGAAGGATCTGGATGGGGGGTGCAGAAGAGAGGGACAGTTTGATAAGCAATTGCTTTTGGAGACACATGAGCGGCCGATGTGCGTTTCTTTGGAACGGGACTTCCGCTGAGGCTGCGCAAAGCCAGAGAGACCGGGATATTTTCATGCATTTGAGCCAAATTCTGATGCTATGCTGTTTCTCCGCAGCCTGATGGGAAAAAATATCATCATAATCATATGCTTGAAAACTTAAGAAGAAAAAGAGTTGGCTTTTCTCCCCAGCTATTCTCACCCATTTAAGGGGACTCAAAGTGGCTGACAAACTTTCTGTTCTTCTCCCCACAACAGATACCCAGTGAGGTAGGTGGGGATGTGAGAGCTCAGAAGAGAGCTGTGACTAGCCCAAGGTCACCCAGCTGGCTTCATGGAGGAGGGTAGAATCGAACCTGGTATTCCCAGATAAGAGTCTGGCTCCCTACCAAACTGGCTCACTGCGCACTGTCCCTTCCTAGCTGCTAGGACCAGCCATTCATGCTGACCAAGGGGTTAGGCCTAGTGGCTATGGAGGTCAGGGGCTGCACCTCCATTTCTGGGAGCGGTGGGTGGGTGGCGTGGAGAGGCACCCCCATCTGCCCTGTGCTCCTTGTCTCCATTCCAGAGCGAGGAGCAGCTGTTTCCCATGGCACCTCCACACTGCCTCGTTTCGGGGGCGCTTCTGCAAGAAGCTGTGACACAAAACAGCACATGTGATTGCTGCCGCCAAAAGTGGAGACGGAATGGAGACAGGTTCCTCTTTGGATGCCCAGAGGAAGCCTCACAAGAAAAGCACAGACACGATGCAACATCCTTCCTGGAACTGGCCTCCTTCCTTCCTTCCTTCCTTCCTTCCTTCCTTCCTTCCTTCCTTCCTTCCTTCCTTCCTTCCATCCATCCATCCATCCATCCATCCATCCATGTTTAATAAATATTGAGTATATATATGATTTAAAATTGTTGGTGAGTAAGAGCTGGACTGTAAGGAGAGAAAAGCTGAGTCCCAAGGAATCTCTGCTTTCAAACTGTGCTGCTAGAGAAGACTTTTGAGCTTCAAGGTGAACAAATCAGCAATCAATACTCAAGGGAATCGGCCCTGAATGTTCACTGGAAGGAGAAATCCTGAAGCTAAAGCTCAAACACTGTGGCCACCTAATGAAAAGACATGACTCATTGGAGAAGGCCCTGATGTTGGGGCGGGGGGGGGGGAGGGAAGGAAGGAAGGATCTTTTCTGTGAACCAGTTTGGTCTTGTGGATAGAGTTTCAACACTTATCTCATTGTCTCCTGGTTCAGTTCCACACTCCTCCACAAAGCTAGCTAGGTGACCTTGGGCTAGCCACAGTTCTCTTTCTGAGCTCTTAAGGGAGAAGAACAGAAGGTTAGTCAGCAGGTTTGATTCCCTTTAAAAGGGTGAGAAAAGTGGGGTATAAAAGCTGCCTTCCTCCTCCTCCTCCTCCTCCTCCTCCTCCCCCTAATAGGTGCAGCATTCCCTACTCAGATCGTTGCTGTCGGCCATGGTGGCACCGATCTCACCCTTGTCTTCCCCACAATCCAGATCAGTGGCCTGGGCTATTCTGGACTCCACAGATCCCGGATCAAGAGAGGTGAGTGCTGAAAGGGCCGAGGCACAAACGCATAGCTAAGTGAGACTTTAAACTGAGCTCCCCAAGGGCACATGAAATCCGGCACCCAGATTTTAATAGCCTAACTGTGATGACATAAATTTTCATTCATTTTCCAACTTGTTTCCCCAGCGGACAAAACTGCTGACCGACTTTTCAGAGTCTCTCATCCCGCACATAAAGGAAAGCAGAAGCAGGAGAGAATTATCTTACAGATGCAACGTTTATATTATTATTTCCGGGCCTCTGGAGTTTCACCTGCAAATTTGCAACAGCCGAAGAAAAGGAGGAGGAGTTGGTTTTTCTACCATACTTTTCTCACCCCTTTAAGGCGACTCACAGCGGCATGTACTATAAAGGAAGGTCCAGTCCTGGAGTGAGGATTCCAAGCCAGGGACAAGTGTAGTAACCTCTAGGCTGCACAGCTTTTCCCCTGGCTTCCTTTTCTTCAGTCCTCCATTTTACAAGCCTCAGAGTAAAAGGAGACAAGAATTTTCCTTTCCGTAAACTAGTAGTACACACCCAGCGTCACCAGAGTGCCGAATTCTTTCCACTCCGTGCAGCCGCCCTTAGGCAATAATGGAGTTTCTCAGCCATGTAGAAAGAAAAAGAACAACCGCCCTTCTCTTCCTGCTGACCACAGGATGTGGCATCACCAGGACCTCTGATCTACAAAGCACCAGCTTTCATCCAATCACATCCCCACATGTTGCATCGATGCCATTTCCCCCATGCCCCTTTTCTTTGACTATAATAAAAACCCCTGGCACAGATTAAACAGATCTCTTTTCCAGCTAACTCTGACTCCAGCCTCTTTATTCCTCTTCCCAACTTTCTAACCTAATCAGGTCAGCCAGCCACGTGGTTGATCTCCGGGACCTGTGTCAGTCGGGAACCTGGGAATTACCTATCGCAACACCCAGTGAATAGCAGCAGCCCCCAGCTGCTGCTCCTTGCTTCCCAGAGCCCTGTCAGGTTGCAAAGCTGGATTGTGACAAACAAGGCAGGTCAGCACAGAGCATGGCAGCAGATGGTGGTGTGGCAGATGTCCTGTCCTGGCCCAGCTAAAGGCACTAGAGCTCTGCAATTCTCCCTTCTATGCTACTATTAAAGGTGCAGGAGCCCTGCAATTCCCTCTTCTTTGCTATTATTAAAGGCACAAAAGCCCTGCAATTTCTTCTTTTACGTCCCTATTAAAAATGCAGAAACCCTGCAATGCCCTCTTTCATGTGATTATTAACAATGCAGGAGCCCAACAAGTTCTTCTTCTATGCTACTATTAAAGGTGCAAGAGCCCCGCAAGTTCCTGCTGACCATATAAAGGTGCAGGAGCTCTGCAATTCTCTCTTCTATGCTACTATTAAAGGTGCAAGAGTCCTGCAATTCTCTCTAATATGCTACTATTAAAGGTACAGGAACCCAGCAATCTATCATCTATGTTACTGTTAAAGGTGCAAGAGCCCTGCAATTCTCTCTTCTATGCTACTATTAAAGGTGCAAGAGTCCTGCAATTCTCTCTAATATGCTACTATTAAAGGTACAGGAACCCAGCAATCTATCATCTATGTTACCATTAAAGGTGCAAGAGCCCTGCAATTCTCTCCTCTATGCTACTATTAAAGGTGCAAGAGCCCTGCAGTTCTATCATCTATGTTACTATTAAAGGTACAAGAGCCCTGCAATTCTCTCCTCTATGCTACTATTAAAGGTGCAAGAGCCCTGCAGTTCTATGTTACTATTAAAGGTGCAAGAGCTGTGCAATTCTCTCTTCTATTCTACTATTAATGGTGCAAGGGCCCTGAAGTTCCTCTTCCATTATTAAAGGTGCAGTAGCCACATAGTGCCTCTTCTATGCAGTTCTTAAAGGGGCAAGAGCCCCGTCTTCCTCCCCACTAGCTATCCTAAGACGGAGCGGATCCTCCATCTAGTCTGGTCACCTTCTGGAGAAGCCTTCACCTCCCCCGGAGTCCATCATGTTTCCTATCAAATTGTGCCTAGGGGCTGCATCCCCTATTCAACCAGCGGACTATCCACACAACCCTCAGCCTCATTCCAATCCCCTATCTAGAGACAGCAGGCTCCCCAGTGTGTGAGGCATCCCCAATAGAGAAGAAAGGAAGGAAGGAAATTCCACAGCATCTCCAGGAAGTCTGGGGCAGGTCCATTAACAACTTTTCCCGAAAGTAGCCGGGGCCTTGAAAAAGCCAAGCCTTAACAATAGCCTGAATTGACGGCACGTTTCCGCGGGAGAAGTTCAAAGCAGGCGTTGCTCAAACCGCAAAACGGAGAGGTCTTTCTCACCACCGTTTCCCCTGTTTCCAGAATTCAGCCAGGGAAAACCAATTCTTATGTCGCCGGCCTGGGAATACTTTATTTACACAATGGCAACCCTGCAAAGAAGCCTGAAATTTGCTGCTGTTACTTATTTGCAATTCCCCCCCCCCTTTCTCCCACCCTATGCCCGGAGATAAAAACAAGACGTAAAAATGAACACGCTAAAAACTACGATAAGGCCTGAAAGTAGAAAGAGGAAGAAGGAGAAGAATTGGAGTTTATACCCCGCTTTCCTCACCCTTTTAGGGAGACTCAGAGCAGCTGCTGACAAACCTTCCATTCTTCTCCCCACCACAGACACCCTGTGAGGCCAGTGGGACTGAAATTGTTCAGAAAGAGAGCTGTGGCTAGCCCAAGACCACCCATCTGGCTTCGTGTAGGAAGAAGAGTTGGCTTTTATACCCCACATTTCTTACTCCTAAGGTGGCTGACAAACCTTCTGATCTTCTCCCCACAACAGACAGGCAGGTGGGGCTGAGAGAGCTCAGAAAAAGAACTGTGACTAGCCCAAGGCCACCCAGCTGGCTTTGTGGAGGAGTGCGGATGTAAACTGGGATCCTACCAGCTAAGAACCCGACATTCTAACCACAAGGCCAAGGTGTTTCCACAGCCAAAAGCCAGGGTGAATAGGCACATCTTCCCTGATCTCCTGAACGTGTAAAGTGAAGGCGCCTGGTGCAGCTCAGGGGAGAAACTATTCCATAATCTGAAGCCACCACCAAGAAGACCCTATCCTCTTTATCCACTGAAGGTGGTTGTACAACCAGTTGGGCTTCTCATGCATCAGGGGTCGCCATAGCAATGGCCCAGGGCACATGGCTGTTCCTATGGCAATGCAGACAGTCCCAGATGGGACTGCCTGCATGTACCAGATGCAAGATAGGTTATGTTTGATTAACTGTCCCCCGAAAGTGCAAATGTCTTTACTCAAAACACTGTGCTGCGCCCTTTTCTGGAAGTAAGGGATCTCGAGACTGTTGTGCACGCGCTGGTAACCTCACGCCTTGACTTCTGTAACGCACTCTACATGGGGCTACCCCTGTGCTTGACTCGGAAATTACAGCTGGTTCAAAACATGGCAGCCAGGCTTGTCTCAGGAACATCTAGGAGGGACCACATCACTCCCGTTTTGAGGTCCCTCCACTGGCTGCCTATCAGCTTCCGGGCCCAGTACAAGGTGTTGGTTATCACCTTTAAAGCCCTAAATGGCTTGGGTCCAAGCTATCTCAGGGACCGCCTCCTCCCGTACAATCCTCCCCGCACTCTCCGGTCCTCTGGGAGGAACTTACTGCAGCCTCTAAAATCTAGGCTTGCGGCGACCTCCCAGAGGGCGTTCTCTGCTGTCGCCCCCAAACTCTGGAACGACCTGCCGGATGAGATCCGTCAGATAACATCATTAGACAGCTTTAAAAAGGCGGTCAAGACGGATCTCTTCCGGCAGGCCTTTCCAGATTAACCATCCCGGCCCAGATTCCCTGATTCCTCCCGTGGCCCCATCTTAGTGATGGTTGAGGATCAGTAGAGGGACATCAGGGTTTTTAGTTTTTATATGTTTTATGCATTGATATTATGTTTTAATATGTTATACTGTTTAATACTGTCTTAAGGGGGGGAGGGATAAGGTGTTTTTAATTGTTATATTTTACATTTTACTGTTAACCGCCCGGATTGGTTTGCCATAGGGCGGTATACAAATAAATATTATTATTATTATTATTATTTATTCATCCTGAAGGTCCTCAAAGCTGCCTACTATTAAAAAAAATAATAGTAAATTGCCTCCTGAAATCCACAGATTGCAGGCAGAAGGGAATTAAGCCAGCCCTGTAAGAAGCAAGGGACAAGGGAAGACATGACTGAAAATTGTAAACTATACTATTACTTCTCAGACGCTGGAGAGAATAAATCCTATTGAACCCAGCATATAGTGATTTCCATGACTGCCACCTGTTTATTTTCAAGAGGTCAGAGAATTCCTGTAGATCTATAGATTTCTCTGTCCAGGTTCTATCCCGTTGCAAACAGGTAAAGGTATGGATACCCTGAAGTCAAACTCCATCAGGTGGTTCTATGGCCACATCCATCCACTTTTGCTCAGCAAAGATCCCAGAGAGATTTCTCCCTCCTTTCTTTTGTACAGATGCCAGGACTTGGACTTTTAACTGTCTATATGCCAAATATCTGCTTTGACATTGAATAATAATAATAATAATAATAATAATAATAATAATAATAATAATAATAATAATAATAATAATAATAATAATAATAATAATAATAATAATAATAATAATAATTGGCTTTTATACTCTGCTTTTCTCACCCTTCAGGGGATTCAAAGTGACTGACAAATGTTCTGTTCTTCTCCTCACAACGGATCTCTTGTGAGGCAGGTGGTGTTGTGAGAGCTCAGAAAGGGGGCTGTGACCAGCCCAAGGTCACCCAGTTGGCTTCATGTAGGAGAAGGAGGAGGAGGAAGAGTTGGCTTTTATACCCTGTTTTTCTCACCCTTCAGGGGACTCAGAACAGCTATCAAACCAACTGTTCTTCTCGCCACAAGAGACCCCCTGTGGGGTAGATAGGGCTATGAGAGCTCAGAATGAAAGCTGTGACCAGCACAAGGCTGCCCATTGGGATTCGTGGAGGAGGAAGAGTTGGTTTTATACCCCGCTCTTCTCACACCTAAGGGGACTCAAAGCTGCTGACATTCTGTTCTTCTCCTCACAACAGACACCCTGTGAGGCTCTCTTAGAAAGAGAGCTGTGACTAGCCCAAAGCCTCCCAGCTGTCTTCATGGAGGAGTGTGGAATTGGCCCTCGTGACTGCAAGATCTGAGTCCAGCACGAGGCCAAACTGCCTCCCGGCAACTTCACTGGGTCCAGACATTGCTTACTGATTCCATTGTGTTTGGTATCCTGCAACAGCCACATGTAGCAGGATAAGTGACATTTGGATGCTACCACATCTAATGTTCCATCCAACCTGTGATACTTTTTTCTTTTCTGCTTCCCAGGAAATTGTTCTTCCACTAAGCTACGCTCCTTTTCAGCCCCCGGCACAATCCCCAAAGGGGAAGTTAACCTAAGAAAGCCTCACGCGTCCCATTGCGGAAAGCGGATGCGCCAGGTCTGCTGTGCAAGCTATTAAAAACACTGCAGCGTCTCTTTTGAGGAACTGGGGCTCTGATTCACCACCCTTCTCTGGAGGGAAGAAAAATGGGGATTTGAGATTGGATTGCTGGCCAATGGAGAGCGAGTGAACCCTTGCCGTGGCAGGCAAAAGACTGCCTAATTTGCAGACTTGGCATCACCTTGACTAGCGTTTAAGAGGGGACCTGATTGAAGTACAGGAAATATTAAACAAAGAATCTGGGACATTGCTAGCCAGAATTTAATTGCAAGAGCAAATATTATCTGTTCTCCTTTATATATAGGCCTAAATTATGGATACCAACTAAATATGCCATCATACCCCAAAAACCTACAAATAAAAGATATAGAATTGCTTTTGCAAAGGCCGGATTAAATATCCTACCCTAAACCTACTGAAGGGTAGATACCAACATATCCCTATTACCCTCAGAACCTGTTTATGTATAAATGGTGACAGAGAAACTGTGGAATACGTTCTTCTGTTCTGTAATCTTTATAACGCTGCCCGCCAGGAATTAACAAAACCTAAGCTAAGCCCATATCCGTGGAGATCCAGTTCAGAGTACATCAAGTTGTTGTTAAGTGACACCAATCCTGACATGACCCCAGAGGCTGCAGAATTCCTGGCCGTAGTAATAAAAACAAGGGAGAAGTCAGAAAATGAAGCCCTGCAATTGAGCGACCTTGATTAGAGATATGCTGAAAAACGGATCATATGTAATTTAATTTTTTATTGTTTTATTGCTTCTCCTTGTAAACCATTTGTCTATGGAATTCCGTGCCAGGAGAGGCGGTAACAGCAACCAGCCTAGATGGCTTTAAGGAAGGATTAGCTAAATTCATGGACGACAGGTACACCAATGGCTACTAGAATGGATGGCCAGGTACATCCTCCAGGCTGGCCTTTTCCAGAGAGCAGGTGAAGATTTTGCCCTCGTCTTCTGCGTGAGAAGCCCAGGAGAAGTTGGTGGGCGGATAACATTTATAACCTCTCTCAGCAATACATCAGCTGTTTGTCTGCTTGAACCAGAGTTATACTGGAAATGCCTAGAGGATTTTGAATTTTTACCCTGAGTTTTGCAGGTAGCTTCATGCTCTCTGCACTTAACTAGGTTAATCTGTATTAAGTCAATCCGGATCAACCACAGGCAGACACATCTGTATTAAGTGGGCTTTAGACCAACAAATATGTCCAAAGGAGTGCTAGCAATGGATGCAGACCAAAGGTATCCAGATTAGTGAGCCCTTAGCACAGTTCTGATCCAGATCCACTCTGCTCCCACTCAGACAATGGGTGTTTTTCCACTGTCACTAAAAGTACCCATTAAGTACCCATTAATGGGTACTTAATGGGTACTTCTAGTGACAGTGGGAAAACACCCAATGTGTTCTTAGCAGCTCCTCGATTCGGATTGCTGTGCAGACGCCATTTTCATAGCATCTCCTTGATCCAGATTAACAAGTAAGTGCAGACAGGGTCTAAATTCCAGGTAGTGTTGCGGTTTATTTTTCCCTGAACTCGGGTGGCCTTCTAAAATTGTAAAAGGATTCTAAATAATCCTGTTTTTTGGAACCACACAGAAAATAGATCTACACTTCCAATTGGCTGGGGTACAAAGCTACCCCACTGAGGGTCAAGAGGGTTAGAATGGTGGTGACCTTAGACCTTCCTACCACTCGGCCGGACAGCAGAGGCTCGATCCACCAAAAAAGGAAATAACGGAACCAAACAGAGGTAGGCAAGCATATAGGCGCCTTTTTTTACCCCTCCCAAAATCTAAGCTTCCAGCCCCAGCCTCAATTACGCCCACCTTCTCCTCCATAACAGCTTGAGGCGTGCTAAAGAACAGGCAAGAAAATCAGATTAATTATGCTTAAAGTTTGTATCTGCTGGGAATGCATTCAAAAAACAAAATGTCAGAAGCTCCCCCCCCCCCCCAAAAAAGTAAAATATAGAGATCATTGCTTCATGGTGCTTTTGCTTTGGAGACAGATGCAAGAGGTGGGGGGAAAGAATTTTGCAAGGCTGCGAAAGAAAGGAGAGGTGTTTTCGCCCCAAATGCATTGAGAGCAGTTCTCCATCTGCACTGGCAGGTAAAAGACGCGTTCCAAATGCATCCTTTACCTTCCCTCATGTGGGCGGGGAACTGTTCTCAGCCGTTCAGGCCAAAACCCTCCCCCGGGCTGTTCCGACTGGTTCCTCTGGAGCCAGGGATGGGCAGCCCAGGGGGCTCCTTTCTCTTGGTTCCCTCTGTCTCCGGGAGCCGAGATCATGGCTCCTAGGGCCAGCAGGACCTGCATCCTACACCCCCCAGCCCACCCTGGGTTGTGCGCGCATGCATTCACGCCTTACCTGCAGGCTGCCAGACTGATTCTGCCTGCAGGAGGCCCAGTGTGCTATGCGCATGCTCGCAGGGCGGCCCCTCATTGGTCAGCCACCCATGCCTGCACAGATGGCCTGGTGAAGCCAGGTGGGTGGGTGGCCAATGAGGGGCCACCCCGCGAACATGCGCCCAGCACACCAAGTCTCCTGCAGGCAGAATTGACCTGGCAGCCTGCAGGTAAGGCTGCAAACATGTGCCCGCAACCCGGGGTGGGTGGGTGGTGTTAGGTGGGAGTCCCCCTGGCTCTAGGAGCCGCAATCTCGGCTCCTGGAGTCAGCGACAGCCGAGGGAATGGAGGCCCTTGAGCTGCCCACCCCTGGATCCAGAGGAGCCAATCGGAGCAACCCAGGGGAGGGGCCCAGCTGTCACAGAGGGAGAGCATGCAAACGCACTCCCTCTGGAACAGCTGGGAATGCACCAAATGTGCGGAGATGCAACGCGTGGAGAGCGCATTGGGACGCTCGGGGCAGTCTGGAACAGATCTGGCCGCCCCTGAGGTGCGAATGCTGCATCCACGCGTGTTCTCCATGCATTCGAAAACCCCTTGTGCGAAAAGGCCTCAGATGTCTGCGCCAACTTCTGGGAGAAGGACCTCAGGCCCCATTCAGACACAGGATTTAGTCAGGCTTGAAACCAACTCAAGTTCTAACTGTCCTGACGGTTGCCAAGGAATTTCCTGTTTCTGCGGACTAAAGCCCCCAAAACATGGGGTGTTTTTCCACTGTCACTAGAAGTACCCATTAAGTACCCATTAATGGGTACAAAAATGCATTACGTACCCATTAATGGGTACTTTTAGTGACAGTGGAAAAACACCCATGGAGAATCCCTATTTGGATCAAAAGATGTTTCACTGCTGGATCTAGAAAAAATACTCACTATTTAGCAATGGGAACGCAAGCAGGGCTTTGGGGGCAGGGAACCATGCTTTAGGGGTGTTCTCCTCAGTTTCCCCTGATCCAATGAGAATCCATGTGAACGCAGCCCTGTGGAGATGCCCACAGTGGTACTTGTGGAAATCTCACTCCAAGATTGGTCAGGTTACCCACACACGCACGCTGCCTCAAAGCCATAGTTCCCTTGCAACAAGGCTGCTGGGGCTGTGGTCACACTTAGGATTTAATCCAGCTTCGGTACACTTTCAGAGCGAGAGAGCACACCAGCAAAGTGAGTGTTAAATAACTCATAAAATTCACCTTTGGGGTAGATAATGTGGAAAGAAAATGACCGGCCACTTTGCTGATGTGTTCTCTGGCTCTGAAGGTGGACTGAAGCCAGATTAAACCTTAGATGTGACCGCAGCCAGGATGGGGGTGCGGCTGTGGTTACAGCTACCTAAAAGGCAAAGATATGCTAAGCACGGGGAAGCAGGAAGCCACAGGCAGGAAAAATGTGGAGAGCTGCTCTAAGGGAGGGATGGGTGACTCAGAAGCAGTGTGGACGGCAAAACAACATTCCCTCCAAAGCTGCATGACTTCTCCGGAAACGTCACGGGCGAGGAGGGAAATACGCCGTGCCGACAGGTGCCTTTGGAATGCAGCTCCGCAATTTTCTGGCCGGTGCGCTTAATTGCCGTAGATGACAACGCCTGATCTCATTCGCCTCTGCCCTCCCTAGCAACAAGAATCATGATTTCCCTTTGCAGCAGGTTAGCGACGTGTCTGTGTGTGTGTGAGAGAGAGAGAGAAGCAGCAAGGGGCAAATGGATTTTCATCCCAGGTAAGCACAGAGTAACCAATTTCTGTTTGCAGCTGTTGAAGATTTCTCCAAGGCCATTTGAAGAAGAAGATGATGAGTTGGCTTGTCTACCCTGCTTTTCTCACCCATGTAAGGGGCCCCAAAGCAGCTGACAAACCTTCTGTTCTTCTCCCCACAAAAGAACACCCTCTGAGGGAGGTGGGGCTGTGAGAACTCAAAAGAGAGCAGTGACTCACCCAAGGTCACCCAGCTGGCTTTGTGGAGGAGGGCGGAATCGAACCTTAGGTTCTTATGGACTGGATGGGCTGTGGCCTGATCCAGCAGGGCTCCTCTTAGGTTCTTAGGAACTGAATGGGCTGTGGCCTGATCCAGCAGGGCTCCTCTTAGGTTCTTATGGACTAGATGGGCTGTGGCCTTATCCAGCAGGGCTCCTCTGAGGTTCTTATGGACTAGATGGGCTGTGGCCTGATCCAGCAGGGCTCCTCTTCGGTTCTTATGGACTGGATGGTCTGTGGCCTGATCCAGCAGGGCTCCTCTTAGCATGTTCTCTCTGTGTGTGCATGCATGTTTGAGTATGTTTGTGCCATTAAGAGCTTCCATCACTTCCTGCCCATTCAAACTTAATTAAAACAGCGCCTCTGACAAGGGACCCCCCTCTCCCCTTGACCAATTTCAAAGCCCATAATCCCAGTCCAGGTTGCTTCCATTGCTGATCGGCATTTGTTTACCTTGCAAGCGGCTCAATTTGCCATCAATAAAATGATAGATGGTTTTGTCTTTTGTTCAAGAGCAGAAATCTTGCCATCGGTGGAACCCACCTGTCAGCTTCCAAGGAAGGAACCGACAGCACCCAAGAACCGAAGATGGGACTTAAGAGTTCAGCAGCACCCAGAAGATCACAAATAAACCCTCAAGTGAACAAACTAACCATTTTTTTAAACCACCCAAAGAGTGGATTTATTTCAAAACCGTCTCCTCTGGCCAAAATCACTCTTGCTGTTTCAAAGAGCAGCAATTCCTTTCTCTTCTTCCTGATCCGTTTATTGGAAGATAAAGGATCAGGGTGGAGAAATATTCCACCTGAACAGCATTTCTTCTTTCCTCCCCTGAGCAGCCAAAAATTCGAAGTATGATGGTTCCAGGAAGAATTTATATTATTTTACAGCCTCTCTCTTTTCTTTTCTTTTTTAGCCCTCCAGAATACTTGGACTATGAAATAGTCTTAGATTGATTGATTATTTGTATTTCTATCCCGCCCTATACCCAAAGGTCTCCGGGCAGGTAACAACATTTAAAACCAGACATGAAATAACTCAGAAAATCCACCTCTGGGTTGGATAAAATATAAAGAAAATGATTAGTCACTTTTCTGAGCCAGTTTGGTCTAGTGGTTAGGGACCTGGACTCTTATCTATGAATACCAGGTTCGATTCCGCCCTCCCCCATGAAGCCAGCTGGGTGACCTTGGGCTAGTCACAGCTGTCTTCTGAGTTCTCATAGCCTCACCTGCCTCACAGGGTGTCTGTTGTGGGGAGAAAAACTGAAGGTTTGTCAGCCGCTCTGAGTCCCCTTAAATGGGTGGGAAAAGTGGGGTAGAAAAGCCAACTCTTCTTCTTCTCCCACAAAGCCAGCTGGGTGGCCTTGGGCTAGTCCGGTGATGGCCAACCTATGACACGTGTGTCACAGGTGACACGCCAAGCCCTTTTGAGTAACACACCTGGTCACCCAGGCACCTGGGCATGTAGTGCTTGCTTGTTCTTGAAGTGTACGAAATCCCAACTTTCAATTGAAGATTCAGCAAACGAAATTCAGCAACAAAAGTCACTAATGTAAAGAATTATTTGCTTTTGCTTTTAATACATATATCAAAAATATAACTTTTTACTAGAGCTACAAACATCACAAATTTATGGATATTTCTAGATGTGACACAGCACCCAAGTAAAGTTAGTTTTTGTGTGTGTGTGTGTGTGAATTTTGACACACCGAGCTCAAAAGGTTAGCCATCACTGGGCTAGTCACAACTCTCTTCTGAGCTCTCACAGCCCCACCCACCTCACAGTGTGTTCTGTTCTAGGGAGAAGAACTGAAGGTTCTGAAGCCAGATTAAAACCTGGGTCTGAACGTAGCCTTTGATATCAGTACTGCAGGCCAAAATATTATTTGGGGGAGATCAGCGGCAGCTTCCCCCCTCCCCTTCCCTGGAAGCAATCCACAATCATTCCTGGAGGCAGCTCTGTGATTATTCACCCACTCTTTGCTAGCTCCAATAAATATTCAAAAATACAAAATGCAAGATGCACTGCTGAGGCCTTGCTTAATTGGCTTTCCTGCAGAGAATCTTCAAAGAAAAGCAGCTTAGAAATCAGTCTCATGTTCTTGGGTATTTACAAGGAGAACAACAAACCCAAAGCCTCTGTTCTGTTTCATGTTTCCTTCCAGGATTCCACATCCACAAGCACAATATATAAAACACACAGACACGCAGGCGCCTACTGCTGTATGTTCCAGAGATGGGCTCAAACCTAAAAATCAACCCGAATCGTGTATGGATCGGTTTGAATTCTCAAAGGGGGCTAAAACCTTCTCAAACCTGAACCTTGAACCTTCACTGGCCAAAGCGACTATAATAAATGCCCTGTATTATCAGGTGCATTTGACAGGGCCTCCTCTGTGGTGACTTCCAGGTCTCACAATAACATTATCTCTTAAGCATGCCAAGCTCCATCACATCCGCAGTAAAGACAAACCTTTTTACCCTAGCTGAAGAGGTTGCCTGCCCACCCTTTCCAGGCAGTTATTTAGGGTTTATTTGTGGTTCCCGTAAACTGGATTTCAGCTATAATGTGTATTGAACATAAGAACTTAAGGGGAGCCCTGCTGGATCAGGCCACAGCCCGTCAGGTCCAGCATCCTGTATCACACAGTGCCCCACCTTCACCTGCTCTCAAATCCCAGTAAATGATCTCAGAGACCTCCTGCCTGTCTCCCCAGCCTGGAGGATGTACCTGGGCATCCATTTTAGTAGCCACTGCCCTCCATGAATTTATCTGACCCTTTCCCATTCCAGCCGTTAATTGTTCTGGTTGCTCTTTTCTGCACCCTTTGGCATTAGTGCAACCCGTTGTGATAGGATAGAAAAGTAAATAAATCAACTAAGTAAGAAAAAGAAAAAGAAAAATGAGAGCAGAAGAAGGTTTGCCCTTGTCTCTGCTTGAGATGCCCATGGACAATTCGTGGGCCACTGTGTGCAACAGGATGCTGGACTAGAAGGGCTGTGGCCTGATCCAGCAGGCCTCCTCTTAGGTTCTTATGGACTAGATGGGGTGTGGCCTGATCCAGCATTGCTCCTCTTAGGTTCTTATGGACCAGATGGGCTGTGGCCTGATCCAGCAGGGCTCCTCTTAGTGAGCCAGTTTGGTTTAGTCGTTAGGGAATCAGATTCTTATCTGGGAATACTGGGTTTGATTCTGCCCTGCCCCATGAAGCCAGCTGGGTGACCTTGGGCTAGTCACAGCTCTCTTCTGAGTTCTCATAGCCTCACCTGCCTCACAGGGTATTCTGTTGTGGGCAGAACAGAAGGTTTGTCAGCCCCTTTGAGTCCCCTTAAATGGGTGAGAAAAGCGGAGTAGAAAGCCAACTCTTCTTCTTCTTAGGTTCTTATGGACTAGATGGGCTGTGGCCTGATCCAGCAGGGCTCCCCTTAGGTTCTTATGAAATAATAGGACCTCAGCTTGTAGCTAGCCAGACACAGACACACACACCGCTTGTTCTTTTCAGGATATGCAGCTGGTGCACGCTGAGAATGAAAGGTGTGGCATTGGGGGTGGGGTGGGGGGAATCCATCACAGGTTTGCAAAAGGCTGCATTGAAAAGCTGGTTTCAATGCAAAGTCAACAAACCCGATCACCAAGGCTCAGGCAAATCCCCAGGTTGGATCCTCAGGTTGGTCTCACTCACATGACTGATCTGCCTGGCATAAGGATGTGAGCAAGGGAGAAACTCATTATGTGACTCTGACACACCGCCGAGATCCGTGGCCTCCTGGATGTCCCAACCCTTGGCTCCTCTTCTTCTTCTGCAACTGGGGCAGAGTCTGGTTTCCCCAAAACAACAACCCTGCAGCCTCATTAAGGTTTCACGGCCTGCTTTGAAGCCCTGAGAGCCCTTTGCGCTAATTGTCACCTGTCCGTAGACACAAACCGGATTTTTCACCTGGTGCCCTGATTCACACGCGTGCGCGCAAACACACGCACCGTCTGGAGCCTGATCCTGAATGCTGAGTCACCAAATTAGAGACAACCGGGGCGGGAGGGAGGGAGGGAGGGAGGGGTTGGGGTGTGGTGGGAAAGGGGGGAACACATTTACACAAATATAGTGCAGGCAGAGCAATTAACCTCAGCTAATCTTTTCATTACCTTGGGTGCTGTTGCGTTACAGTTTGCAAAATTAGCAACACAGGGTGTGTGCGCGCGCATGCAGGCATCAGCCACACTGTCAGTCCTACTGGCAGCTTATGGCACTTCCACAGACTTCCAAGTTCCTAGCCCTCATTTTTAGAGAATCCTGCACCAGCAAAACCCACAATTACACTTGAAGCAGAGGATGTGAATAATTCGCCTGTCACACAAACGTGAAATCATCATGTAGGGAAGGTGAATTTCCCCACACAATTACTGTAGCATGCACCTGCTCCCCACATGTACATAGGGGCCATAGAGAGGCCAAGCTGATTGGGCAAAGCACCTAACAGTTTGCTCTAGTGGCTAGAGTGTTGGATTCTTGTTTGGTAGTTTCCTGGCTCGAGTCCACAGTCCTATATAAAGCCAGCTGGGGGACCTTGGGCTAGTCACAGCTCTCTTTCTGAACCTGCCTCACAGGGTATCTATGGTAGGGAGAAGAACAGAAGGTTTGTCAGTAGCTTTGAGTCCCCTGAAGGGTGAGAAAAGCGGGGTATAAAAAGCCAGCTCTTCTTCCTACATGAGGTCAGCTGGGTGACTAGTCACAGCTCTCTTCCGAGCTCTCGCAGCCCCACCTACTTCACAGGGTGCCTGTGGTAGGGAAGACAGAAGGTTTGTCAGCAGCTTTGAGTCCCCTTAAAGTGGCGTATAAAAAAGAGTTCTTCTTCTTCACAACAGTCCCAGATCTCTGCCTTCCATTCAGTTTCACACAGGGATGTTTAAGCTGATGGGTCCCATGGGTTTCCAACCCCTCTGACCATGGCCTTTCTGCATTGGGCCTTATTCTGTTTTGTGTGTCTCAGAATAGGGACCCACCATACACCTGCCTCTGGCCACTTTGGTGAGTCTGGAGTCAGGCTAGATTGCTGGCGCGTCCCCATCCTGCAGCAACCATCCACTGCATTCCATAGGGTCTCTTTTCAAGCTGGTTACAACTAACCTCAAAACACTTCCTATGGGAGGAGTGCTTAGCAGCTGCAAAGCTACTATTGGGTCTGACCAAGCTTTTGGCTGGGATGGGGGGGGGCATAACCAAAAGGCCCCCAGGAACCACTACAGCTGGATGGAACAGGAGGAAGGAAGAAGAATTGTGTTCGAGGCTTTCAGCTGTCCAGGAAAAACTTCCAGGAATGGTGCAAATGCAATAAACAAAGAAACACTGGAAATATTTCCCCTGCAAAATCCCATCCTGATCTCCATCAGGCTGGTCCAACTCTCTCTCTCTCTCTCTCACACACACACACACACACACACAGATTAACTCTGATCACTGCTTAGGGCATCTCCTGGAATGCCCGAATTCAGCCATAAACAAGTCCAGAGATAGAAATGCTGCAGCCACCAATTGAGCCAACAAGGAAGAACAATGAAGGGAAGGAAACCCTTGGGGTTTTTTTTGGGGGGGGGGGTTTCTCTGTCCTCCAGCATCCCACAAGAACTGGTCACCCGTAGGGGTGAGTTCAGGGTCAGGATGGCGACAGGAAGTTTGTCACCAGCTCTGGCCAACGACCTGATCACAACAGGAATGGAGGTGACAACGGACAGCTGGCATTTCCGGTGCCAGGTTCCATACACTTGAACTCCAAAGCTGGAAGGGACTCCAGGGTCGTGGAGTCCAACCGCCTACTCCATGCAGGATTCAAAACCTACCTTACTGGAGCAGGTCTACTAAACGTTCTGTTTCTAGCCTGGTTGGCATCACCCACATTGCGAGGGGGCTGGGATGCCACCACCTTGGTCCAGCAGTGCCAGCAAGGTGGACGGTCCAACGCCTGGTCCACAACCCATCCTTCCGGTAGAAAGTTCCACCGAACGCAATCAGCGATAAGGCAATGCGTGTTAGCGCTCCTACATTGTGTCCGAAGTGTGCAAACGGCGAACACCTGAACTGGCATCTGGTGTGCAGCTGGATGAAGACGAGTTGGCTTTTATACCCCGCTTGTCTCACCCTTAAGGGGCCTCAAAGCAGCTGAAAACCCTTCTGTTCTTCTCTCCACAAGGCTGGCAGGCCTGTGAGAGATCAGAAAGAGCGCTGTGACTAGCTCAAAGTCACCCAGCTGGCTTTGGGGAGGAGTACAGAATCGAAATAGACTACCAGATACAAGTCCAGCACTCTAACCACAAGACACTGGTTCACAACATTAAAATACGAAGGCCAAATTGCCATATAGCATAATGGATAGACTGTTAGCCTTGAAATCCAAGAGTTCTTGATTTCAAGTCCCTACCCAGATAAATAATTCACTGGCTGTTCTGTGGATAAATAGAAAGGAAGAGAACTGTGCCTTTGGTTAGCTGGAGAAACAGCAGGATCAGGATGCCATAAAGAAGAAGAGGAAGAGGAGTTGGCTTTTCTACCCCACTTTTCTCACCCATTTAAGGGGACTCAAAGCGGCTGACAAACCTTCTGTTCTTCTCCCAATAACAGAACATCCTGTGAGGTAGGTGGGGCTGTGAGAACTCAGAAAGAGAGCTGTGACTAGCCCAAGGTCACCCAGCTGACTTTATGGAGGAGGGAGGAATGAAACCTGGTATTCCCAGATAAGAGTCCAACTCCTTAACCACTACACCAAACTGGTTCACAACATTAACATAGAAAACAGGGGGGGGGGGGAGGTAAAATAATTCAAAATATACCCAAAATCTAGAATGAAAATTGCAATGCAGGACGTGGAGAAGGGAGGTGGACCATCTAAATGTTGCTACCCGCCTGGAGGCCTCTGGGTATAGGGCGAGAGAAAATATAAATAAATAAATAAATCCGGCCAGAGGCTGGATGACTGGGTGACTGGATCAGCTTTGCTTTGCTGAGATCTTGCAAAGTCCCCAAAGGACCCAATATTTCAATGACCTAGTAGATAGTGGCCGCCAATTTCACAGAACTATAGGCTCTGCTCATACTTAAGGTTTAATCCAGCTCCACTCCATCTTCAGAGTGAGAAAAACACATCAGCAAAGTGACCAGCAATTTTCTCTCCACATCATCTGTCCCCAAGGTGAATTTTCTGAGTTATTTTAACACCGAAAGAAACCAGCTGGTCACTTTGGCGATGTGGTCTCTCACTCTGAAAGTGGACTGTAGCTGCTGGATTAAACCTTAGATGTGTCCACAGCCACAGATTCATAGATTTTATTTTCTACGAATTCTTGTGGACAACCAGCTCATCACACAGCACCAAACACCCCCGCAAGATGCAGCGTCATCCAGACACAGGGAATGTTGTGTTGCTCAAAATGCAGCCTGTGACACCACCATCGACAATAGTGACCGTGATGTTGCCATAAGTAGGGATATGCATGAATATCCGTAGGCATCTGAAATCCGATCGAATGTGCCAGATTTCAGGATTCAAATTCAAGTGTAAACATTCAAATCGAATTTTGGATCTATTCGTTCAAATTATCCAGACATTCGGATGTGTCCAGGTTCACACATGATGCATACCTGAAGATCCACATCTTTCCTGCACCCGTACTCAACTGTATGGATCCGTACGGGCTGAAAACAGGTTCCATACGGGATAACTAAGGGATGCATACAGATGTTCACAGATGTGGGAAAGATGCCCACGTGCACATATGAATGTTGTCAACATTTGTATGTGCAGATTCGAATCAAAACTTTGAATGAACAGACTCAAATTTGGTAAATTCGCATAGAATTCAAATTTAAAATTCAAATTTAAAAGATTCAAAACAAATTGGATTTTTGGGATTCGATTTAAAAAACCATTCCTCTACATCTCTAGTCCTAAGCATCATAACTCAGGTTGTGCCCCATTGACTCAGGTTGTGCCCCATTTCTGATATCCTTCCTCTAGCCAGGTCCAGTTCACAACAACCCTGCAAGGCAGGCCCCTTTTGAGGCCGCAGATAACTCCAGGACAAAACCTGAACCTCTGGCGTGGAAAAGATCCACCAGTTCCGGAGTTTCCCCAAGAAGGTTTGGCGCAAATGTAGCCAAGTGTGGTTTTAAAGTGTCATTGGAGACTTTGCTTATTTCTAAAGTATCTCACGCAGGTCTATTTCTTTCCTCTTTGTAACAACTTCATTAGCAGCAAACTTGTTACAAAACAAAGTATATCTATCTATTTATTTATTTATTTAATGCCTATTGAATGAAGTAGATAGAAGCATCAACACTACATTGCTCACTGCACATTGTTTATGCTCAGAAAAAGAAATTTCAACACGCTTCTTAACGAGCCAAGTTTGATTTTTCCCCCTTTCCCTCCTTGCTAAGGGTTTAAGGAAATACACACATACACAATAGGCTGCAGTCACACCTAAAGTTTAATCCGGCTTCAGTCCGCTTTCAGAGTCATTGAGAAAATGCCAGCAAAATGACTAGCCACTTCCTTTCCACTTTAACTAACATAAGGATGAATTTTCCGAGCTAGATAATACTGGAAGAAAACAGCCTGACACTTTACTGATGCACCATTTAAAGGGACTCAAACTGGCTGACAAACTTTCTGTTCTTCTCCCCACAACACTCTGTCACTCTGAAAGTAGACTGAAGCCGGATTAAACTTTAGGTGCGACCACAGCCATAATACATAAGCAAGCTCACCCAAGGCCAAAATTAAATTAAAATATAAAGATCAAAGTAAGAAGAATAGCCTGTTTCTAGGCTATGAAAGGAAACCTTTTCCAGTGGATCCCTCAATGGGCAGCTGGCTCGGAGCAGAAGGTAAAACTGCCCTTCTGTTTCCCAAAAACCCCAGGTTAAAAGGAGGGTGGCGGGAGAGATCGCGACCACTACGCAAGAGAAGCAGCTTAAATGAGTGCTAGCCGGACACACATCACGCCGGTTTTAAAAGGGCTGCACTGGCTGCCAATTTATTACCGAGCCCAATTCAAGGTGTTAACCTTGACTTATAAGGCCCTAAATGACTTGGGCTCCAAATATCTAAAGAAACGCCTTCTCCCATACCGACCTGCCCGTGCCTTAAGATCTGGAGGGGAGGCCCTCCTGGTTGTACCACCACTCACAGCAGCAAAAGGGGTGGGTACCCGGGATAGGGCCTTTTCAGTCATGGCTCCCAGACCTTGGAATAGTCTCCCCTTAGAGGTGTGTCATGCCCCTTCCTTGTATATATTTAGGACGGTAGCGAAGATGCCCCTCTTTGCCCTGGCCTTTGGCTGAGGGGGGGTTATATCTCCCCCTATCAGCACAGACACCATCATTTTAAATACGGAGCGTATCATTATGGATACACTGAAAGCGCTTTTAATGTATATTCTGTTTTTAATCTGCTGTTTTAACGGTCGCTACCTGCCCAGAGACCTTCGGGTATGGGGCGGGATGGAAATGTAAATAAATAAATAAATAGGTTATAACAGGGCAATCCGGCTGCATCGTCAAAGCGCCTTCCACACGCTCGCAGAAGCTGGAGCCCTTAGCTACCATGAAGCAGAACATCATCAGGGTATGTGGAAAAGCACTCCACGTTTCGTGGACCGCACAGATCCCCCCCCCCAGCTCAGCCCAGCCCACCACGCAAGGGCGTGCGCATTGCAAAAAGCAAAGTCGGGTAGCAACAAGAAGCGCAGAGAAATCCCCCCACCCAAATAAATATTATTTTCCTCCTTCCTATTAATCTTTTTTCTCTCCTTTTTCCACTTACGAAGCATTTCCTCGCAACGCCAATTGTGCAACGGGGGGGGGGGGCGCGGAGGAAGGAACCGTTTCTCCCGGTTAGCAGGGCGTGCAATTAAATGACAGCCCCCCCCCCCGCTTAAAGACAATGCTGCAAATCCGCAGAAGGGGAGAAGGCGATTCACTGCACCGTATCGAGCGCCGATTCCTTATCCTCCCCCCGGTTTTTGCACCCACGGCCCTGCAATCCAGCAATTATGACCCACACCGACAGCGGGCGGGGGGTCTACTGGGGGGGTCAATCGGAGCAGGAATCTCGTTTATTATAACCATCGCTACTATTGGGGGAGGAAGGAAAGGAGGGAAGAAAGCAGAGCGGAGCTTCTCCCCCCCCGCCGCCGCGAACATGAGGACCCCCAAACAAGACAGCACGGGCGGGGGGCCACTTTTCACAATGGAGTGGGGGGGCGCCCCTGGGGTCTTTGGGAAGCAACAGACCCCCACCCAACCCCGTGCGTTGCAAGATGAGCAGCCAGGCCGACCCAGAGGCAGCCCCCCCCCCACCAATATAGGGACCCTAGAAAGACCCTGGTACCTCTGCTGGGTTTCCCAGGTGCCTAAGCAGCCCCCCCACTCCCACCCCCCGCAGCGGGTCAGGAAAGTCTGCGGGGCCTTTTAAGTGGCTCCCCTCTTCTTCCTCATCCTCATCCTCTCCCCCCCCCCCCAGAACAACCTCTGGGATGCGGCAAGGGGTCGGCGGGGGGGGGGGGAAATGGGAGGACCGAGCTGAAACCAGGGCAACCTGGCCGCTGGAGAGAGAAGGATGCTGAAAGCTCGGGGGGGGGGCAGAGGGAGGGGGCGCCCAGGGGGCGTGAAAGGATGGGGGAAATGGGAAGGGAATGGGAGGGGGTCCCAAAGGGGCTCGGACTTGGGGGCTCGGAGGGGGGCAGGAGGGGGGAAGAGGAGGTGAGGTGAGGTGGGGGGGCGGGGAAGGCGTGAAAGGGAGAGGATGGGGGGATGGGAAAGGGAGTGGGAGTGGGGTCCCAAAGGGGCAAAGGGGCTCGGACTGGGGGGGCGGAGGGCGGGGCGGAGGGAGGAAGAGGGGGTGAGGTGGGGGCAGGGAAGGCGTGAAAGGGACTGGATGGGGGACGGGAAAGGTAGCGGGGGGGGAGATGCGGCGGAGCGGGGATCCCAAAGGGGCAGGGAGGGGCGGGCGCTCACCTGCCACGGTGTACCTGTCCAGGTAGTTGAGGACGTTGCCCACGCTGAGGATGGCGGCGGCCGCCACGCGGGCTCTGCCCAGGCTGGGGGGCGCCGCGCCCCCTGCGCCTGCCGCCGCCACCGCCTTGGCCGGCCCGCCGGTCCCTCCGCCGCGGGGCGCCTGCACCTGCACCGCTCCGGAGAGGGTCCGCACGCCTCCGCCTCCGCCGCCGTCGTCCTCCTCCTCGTCCTCCCCGCCGGCCGCCGTGGCCGGAGCCGAGACGCCCAGCCGCCCGCCGCAGCCGCGCTTGGCCGCCGAGGAGGAGGCGCCGCCGCCGCCGCCGCCGTCGCTCTCCAGGCACATCATGAGCCGCCCCGCGACGCCGCCGCCGCTGCCTCCTCCCCGGCGGCGCACCTGTCCCGCGCCTCGGCGGCGGCTCCCCCGGCCAGGCTGCCGACGCGCCGCTCGCCCGCGCCGCTCCCTTCGCCTGCCCGCCCGTCCGTCCGTGGCCGCCCGCTCGCCCGCCCGCCCGCCTGCCTGCCTGCCGATGCTCCGCGCACAGGGGAGGCAGCAGGCGCACCGCCCAGCAGCCCGGCCGGCCGGCCGGCGGCGCACGCCAACCCCGACCGACGCCGCCTGATTGGACGGACGGGCCCCTCGGCCACGCCCCTGGCCACGCCCCCGGTGGCTCACAGGCAGGCGAGAGGCAGCGCGCACACAGGGGCAGAGGAGGCTGCCTGCCCGCATGGACGGTGCGCCCTCTCTGGACACCCGCTGGGCGCCCGCAGTGCCCACGCTGTGGATCGCGCCGAGACCCCGCGCGGGACCCGCGATCGGAGCGGCTGCGCTGCGGGGATTGTGCGAGGAGGCAAAGCGCGGGGCCACCCGGCTGCCCAGGCTGCCCCCCACCCGGGACGCCTTGTATTTCCACCGATGGGCGAGGGAGTGGCCCGGCGGCAGAGGAAGCCGCCTGGCTGGCGGGGGGCTGCCCGCTTTCCTTCCTGGCCTCTCTCTGCGTGTAGGGAATGGCAAACAACTTCTCTGCCCCTGCCAGGAAAACTGCAAAGGGATTGGGGGCGGCTGTAGGTCGGTGTGGCCAGCAGAGAGTTCCCAGTCCTGTCCTCGGCCTCTCCCCAGAAGTAGGCGATGGCAAACCACTGCTGTATCTCTGCCAAGAAAACTGCCTACGCTCCAAGAGGTCCAGGAGCCACTGTAACGCAGCGGTACTCCACAGCGGCAACAGCAGAGGTGTGCAAAGGCTAAGCGGCCCCTAGAAATGGGGTTGAGTTTTCATACCCAACTTGTGCAGCGTTTATTCAGACGATGCTCAGCTACATGACCGGGTCACGGGCCCCTGGCGTAGAATTGTGGCACACCACCTCTGCGCGTCTGACCGAGCCTCAGTCTGGTGGTATGAAGGGCACAACTCTGCAGCCAATTGCAAGATGGGTCGCAGGCTGATAATTCCTCCAGCCCATGTTTTGCCAGCCTGGGCAGGCAAACCAGCCCAAAACCGAGGTCAGCACAGCCACAGGTAGTCCAGACTTCCAGGGGTTGGTCCAAACCTTGTTTCCTAGGCCATCCAGTCCCTGGAAGCCGAGGACACATTGGTGGGAGAAAATTCCACCAGCTGTGCTACCAGCTGTGCGCTCTCTCCTGCTATGTCCACGATTCAGCTTCATTGGGTGGCCTCTGATCCTGGAAGGACAAACCCTACTCCTGATCCACCATGCATGACCTTATAAACCTCTATCACATCCCCACCCATTTGTCTCCAGTTTGGCCTTGTGGGTTAGAGTGCTGGATTCTTTTCTGGTAGTCTCCTGGTTAGATTCCACACTCCTCCATGAAGCCAGCTGGGTGGCCTTGAGCTAGTCACGGCTCCATTTCTGAGATCTTGCAGGGTGTCTGTTGTGGGGAGAACAGAAGGTGTGTCAGCTGCTTTGAGTCCCCTTAAGAGTGAAAACAGTGGGATATAAAAACCAACTCTTCTTCTTCCTCCATGAAGCCAGCTGGGTGACTTTGGGCTAATCACAGCTCTCTTCTGAGCTTCCCAAGCCCTACCTGCCTCGCGGGGTGTGTTTGGGGGAGAAGAACAGAAGGTTTGTCAGCTGCTTTGAGTCCCCTTAAGAGTGAAAAAAGTGGTATAAAAACCAACTCTTCTTTTTCCTCCATGAAGCCAGATGGGTGACCTTGGGCTAGACACAGCTCTCTTCTGAGCTTCCCCAGCCCCACCTACCTCACAGGGTGTCTGTTTTGGGGAGAACAGAAGGTTTGTCAGCTGCTTTGAGTCCCCTTAAGAGTGAGAAACGCTGGTATAAAAGCCAGCTCCTCCTCCTTCTCCTCTTGATCTGTTCATTTTCCACCTCTTAATTGCTGGGTGTTTTTATTTTCTGCTTGCTTGTTTCCTATTCTACTGTTTTTCACCCTTGATTTTAATGCCCTATAAACCGCTTTGGATTTTATTTTACTTTAAATGCAAAGTGGTTTTAGATATGTCTTCAATAAACAAATAACGTATAATAGTTACCCTGGGATTATATTTTAAGTGCATGTTAGGCTGCCTTTGGTTTTGATCTTTCCGTTCTCCTGACCCGCCCTTGGACCTTCGAGGGAAGGGAGGGAGATAAATACTTAAATAAATAAAATAGGAAACCGAGGGCAGGAAGAGAAAAGTTGCATCCTTCGCCAAACCTCGCCGATCTGTCCTTAGTCCCCCGAAAGAAGTACCGTATTATTATTATTTTACTGTCCCCAAAAGGACGCCGCTGTTCCAAGTGAAATAACCTCTGCGGGCCGCTTGCAAATCTCAGCAGAGACTCCAATGATTTCCTCTGCACCACATCTTTGGCACGCTGGTGCGCGCATGCATGTTCACACGCATGAAATCCTCCCTTGACTTCATTACAGAGAAGCTATGGGCTTCCTGAGGGCCGGACTGCGCATTTTTGACCGGAGCCCAAAATGTTTCCTGCCTCTTAAGGAGCTGCCAAATTCTTGGAGGTCTGGGGAACTACTGTTTATGAACCTTCTGTGGCGTGGAGATATGCAAGGCATTGCAGGGCATCCATCCTCTGGCGAAAGCGCCCTGGGCCAACCCCGCGTGGGAAACGGGGAGAAAGCATGTGAGGACTCACAGAGAACCTGTAATGATCAGGTTGGGGAAAGAAAGGTTATTAGGGAAGCTATAAATAGGCGCTGCAGGCCTGGCAAACATCTGATCCTAGGGAAGTTTCCTTAAGCTGGGAAGAACACAGAGAGACATCAAGAAGAAGAGTTGGCTTTTCTACTCTGCTATTCTCACCCATTTAAGGGGACTCAAAGCGGCTGACAAAGCTTCTGTTCTTCTCCCCACAACCGACACCCTGTGAGGTGGGTGGGGCTGTGAGAGCTCAGAGGAGAGCTGTGACTAGCCCAAGGTCACCCAGCTGGCTTCATGGGGCAGGGCAGAATTGAACTCAGTATTCCCAGATAAGAATCTGACTCCCTCATGACTAGACCGGTGATGGCCAACCTATGACACGCGTGTCACAGGTGGCAGGCCAAGCCCTTTTGGGTGACACACATGGTCACCCTGGCACCTGGGCATGTAGTGCTTTCTTGTTCTTGAAGTGTATGAAATACCAACCTTCAATTGAAGATTTAGTAACAAAAGTCACTAATGTTAAGAATTATTTGTTTTTGCTTTCAATAAAATACATATACTGTATATTCTGGTGTATAAGACTACTTCTCAAAAGTCGGGGGCCGTCTTATACGCTGGTTGTCGTCTTCTTATATAGAGAGTATATCCCAACCTCTGTATTTTAACTGGAAAGTTGGGGGTTGTCTTATACGCCTAGTCGTCTTATACGCCGGAATATACGGTATCAAAAATATAACTTTTTTACTAGAGCTACAAATATCACAAAATTATGGATATTTCTAGATGTGACACAGGACCCGAGTTAAGCTAGGTTTTCTTGTGAATTTTGACACACCGAGCTCAAAAGGCATCAACTGGACTAGACCAAACTGGCATACTAAGAGGAGACCTTCTGGATCAGGCCACAGCCCATCAAGTCCATAAGAACCTAAGAGGAGACCTTCTGGATCAGGCCACAGCCCATCTAGTCCATAAGAACTTAAGAGGAGCCCTGCTGGATCAGGCCACAGCCCATCTAGTCCATAAGAACCTAAGAGGAGCCCTGCTGGATCAGGCCACAGCCCATCTAGTCTGGCATCATGTCACCCACAGTGGCCCACCAATTGCTTATAGGCATCTCAAGTAGAAGATGAAGGCAAAGCTTTCACCTGCTCTCAAATCCCTGCCAATGTGACTAGCCCAAGGTCACCCAGCAGGCTTCATAGGGAAGGACGGAATCGAACCTGGTCTTCCTAGATTAGAGTCCGGCTCCCTAACCACTAGACCAAAGAAGAAGAGATATTTATTATACAGTAACATACTTAACTTACATACATATATATACATGCCTCAAGTAAAAACAATAAATAAACACAAAATGTACTGATACGTCCCTTCACCCCCTCCCCTGTGATAGACCAATTCAGTTGACTTAATTGTGGCTACCATCTAGGCACCTACTCTTTTAACTAATATTGTGGAAGTGCACATCACCTGTATGGGATGGACAGAAATCTTGATGGCTCACCCCACAAAGATCGATAATAGCAACTAGTGCTGGAAAATCTGCCACAAGTTCTGGGTTTTTCAGCAATAGACTATCACACATTTTAGGCGGGGTATGGTGGGGTTGCCAAAGATACATGAGGCAACCCCACCACTGCACAGCCATAACAGACAAGGCCTTTTTCAATCAATTGCAACCCCTAATGCCGATAAAAGGCACACTTGGGAGGCATAACTTATTTTCCAGTTTACATTTTGGTTTGACAAGCATGAACTTTTGCGCAAATGGGCTCAGAATATTAAACACCCAGCCTCCCGCGCCTCCCTCCTTGAGTCGCTTGGAATCGAGGGGAAATAATTTTACTCAGCTGAGCTCTTTGCGCCTTCAGATGTGGGCAAGGTCTGCTCATTCTCAGTCAAGTCCTTTGGATTTGGGCTCTGGAAACAATGAGGTGATCTTCCTCATGAGTGACCTGAGGCCTTTTTGCACAAAGGCTGGGACACGCAAGGGCAAATGCCCCATTCACACTTGGCTGGTAAGGAACGCATCCATATGAACCTCCGGGGAGCCCTGCTGGATCAGGCCACAGGCCATCTAATCGATAAGAACCTAAGAGGAGGGCTGCTGGATCAGGCCACAGGCCATCTAGTCCATAAGAACCTAAGAGAAGCCCTGTAGGTCAGACCACAGCCCATCTAGTCCATAAGAACCTAAGAGGAGCCCTGCTGGATCGGGCCACAGCCCATCTAGTCCATAAGAACCTAAGAGGAGCCCTGCTGGATCAGGCCACAGCCCATCCAGTCCATAAGAACCCAAGAGGAGGCCTGCTGGATCAGGCCAAAGCCCATCCAGTCCATAAGAACCCAAGAGGAGGCCTGCTGGATCAGGCCACAGCCCATCTAGTCCATAAGAACCTAAGAGAAGCCCTGTAGGTCAGACCACAGCCCATCTAGTCCATAAGAACCTAAGAGGAACCCTGCTGAATCAGGCCACAGCCCATCTAGTCTAGCATCCTGTCCCCCACAGTGGCCCACCAATTGCTTATGGGCATCTCAAGTAGAAGATGAAGGCAAAGCTTTCACCTGCTCTCAAATCCCTGCCAATGGCCTTTAGGGGCCTCCTGTCCATCTTCCCGGCCTGGAGGATGAACCTGGGCATCCATCCTTGTACCCATTAATACATCTGTCCTCCATGAACTTGTCTAACCCTTCCTTAAAGCTACCTGGGGTGGTTGCTGGAGGTCAGGTGTCTCCATGGCTACTCAAGTCCATGTTCCTGGCCACCAGAGGTCTCACTTAGGTCCTCTTAGCTGCAAAAAAGGGAAGGGTTTTCTCCTCTCTGCTTTCCTTGGAGGTGATGCGGAGAGGAACTCCTGTTTCTTGGTGTCGTTGCATATGTGTCTGTGGTTTGTGTGTGTGTGTGTGTTGTTAAGGTACTTAGAAACATCAGGGAATCATGAATTGGTTGCGGAGTCATTTGCAAGCTATTCTTTCTTTAAAAGCACGCTATCGTGAAAGCGTGAAAAAGGAAAGGAATGAAAAGGGTTTTAAAAAATAATAAAGGGAGTGGAAACAAGGGAGAAAACAAAACCTTGCCGCCTGGGAAGTGGGTGGCAGAAATCAAATGTGTGAATTCTGGCACACATATGGGCACGATTTTCTCCGTCTTTAGCCAATGGCGCAGGCTGTAGTTCTCCCGGTCCTGATCATCTGCTATGGAATTCCCTCCCCCAGTTAACTCCCTTACGTTTCTCCCAGTCGATTGTCACCACAGCACGTCCCTAATCAGACATTCTATGCTGGGAGCGAGTCTTGGATGCTCAGCTCCGTGAAAATTTCTTGGCAGGCATACAGAAGTGGTTAGCAGTCCCCTGCCTTCATGGAGAGGCAGGGGATTGAACTGGTGACCCTTTGTTCTCCAGGCCAGTTTCTCTACCATGAAGCTATAGGCACTCCAGGACTCCGTGGGCACCTCCATGCAGTTTTCTTGGCAGAGATGCAGGAGTAGTTTGCCACTGCCTCCTCCTGGAGAGAGTCTGGGGATTGAACTGGCAACCCTCTGCTTTCCAGGCAGTTTAATCATAGGATCATAGAGTTGGAAGGGACCTCCAGGGTCATCAAGTCCAACCCCCTGCTCAGTGCAGGATTTCCTAAACCATCCCAGACAGATGGAGGTCCAACCTCTGCCTGAAGACCTCCAACGAAGGAGAGCTCACCACCTCCATGGCAACCTATTCCGCTGACTGGTCGCCCTCACTGTCAGGAGGTTTTTTCTAATATCTAATCCGTATTGACTCCCTTGAAGTTTCATCCTGTTGTTTCTAGTCCCCCCATCTTGTGCAAGTGAGAACAGGAACAATCCCTCTGCCTTGTGATGGCCCTTCAGATACCTGAAGACCACCATCATGTCTCCTCTCAGTCTTCTCTTCTGAAGGCTAAACATTTCTAGATCCTTCAACCGTTCCTCGTAGGACGTGGTTTCCAGACCACTCACCATTTTGGCAGCCCTCCTTTGGACTTGCTCTAGTTTCTCAATGTCCTTTTTGAATTGGGGTGCCCAGAACTGGACACAGGACTCTAGATGAGGTCTGACCAAGGCAGAGTAAAGAGGAACAATTACTTCTCGTCATCTAGACTCAATACTCCTCTTCATGCATCCCAGGATGACATTTGCCTTTTTTGCTGCTGCGTCACATTGTTGACTCATGTTATTCCTGTGATCAACCAGGACACCCAGATCCTTTTCACTTGTGTTACCTGCTCAGCCTAATTCCTCCCATTCTGTATTCATTTTTACCCTTTTTCTTACCAAGATGTAGGACTTCGCATTTGTCCCTATTGAATATCGTCCTGTTAGTTTCAGCCCACTGTTCAAGCTTATCTAGTTCTTTTGGAACCCTCTCCTTCTCCTCTCTACTGTTACCAACCCCTCCTAGCTCTTCCACTGAGCTATAGCAACTCTATAGCTGCATCTATGCAGATTTCCTAGCAGATGCAGAAAGAGTTTTCCATGACCTCCAACACGCTACTTTTGGCTTTCTGGAGAGTTGCTCTTATACTGATCTACAGCCATTTCTACAGGTCGTATGGCAAGATGATAGCTGAGTTATCAGACAGTGCTAAGATTAGAGCTCACAGATGCTATATTAGAAAGGTAGCCACCATTCTCATCTCTGGGATGCTTGTGAGGACCAAGAGGTCCTGGTGTTTCCTGTTGATCACATGACACCCCATCCTACTTCCTGGTACATAAGAACATAGGAATGTAGGAGGAGCCCTGCTGGATCATGCCGCTGCTCATCTAGTCCATAAGAACCTCAGAGGAGCCCTGCTGGATCAGGCCACAGCCCATCTAGTCCATAAGAACATAAGAGGAGACCTGCTGGGTCAGGCCACAGCCCATCTAGTCCATAAGAACATAAGAGACCTGCTGGATCAGGCCACAGCCCATCTAGTCCATAAGAACCTAAGAGGAGCCCTGCTGGATCAGGCCACAGCCCATCTAGTCCATAAGAATATAAGAGGAGCCCTGCTGGATCAGGCCACAGCCCATCTACTCCATAAGAATATAAGAGACCTGCTGGATCAGGCCACAGCCCATCTAGTCCATAACAAGATAAGAGGAGCCCTGCTGGATCAGGCCAAGGGCCATCTAGTCCAGCATTTTCTCTCACACAGTGGCCCACCAGTTGCTTATGGGATGCCTTAATAAACACCTGATCAGCGGTCAGCTAAGTGCTCCAAAGCTTCCTGGTCCCTGGCAATATGAATTTAACTGTGTTTTGTTCATTGACTTAAGACACGTTTGTGCAGTTTTTTCACCTTAAAAATGTCAGAGTGAATTCCAAAAATTATGGGGACCTTTTTCCACTAGAGCTTAGAACCCTTCTAAGACCCCATTAGGAAACCAATTAGTACCCGATTCGTACCAATCCAGAAGGCCCTGTCCTGAAGAGGGCAGGGGAAATCTGGATTTAATGGGTCCTTCAGGCCCTTAAATCTGGATTTCGTGTGGACCTGATTAAAGGTGTCCACAATGGGGTCCTCAGGCATCTTCAAGATCCGGATCTCCAGGAGGACCCCATCTCAAAGATCTGGGTCTTTAAGATCTGGATCTTTGACTGTGCATGGAAAAAGTAGGGAAAGCAAATAAAAAAGTTGTGTCCTTTAAATTTTTGGTTATGTCTTTTGAGTTTCTCCAGCCCAGGGTTTTTAAGGATGACATTTCATAGCAGTCATATCAGCCACAGCTGCAAGGATCAGTTCTGCAACACAAGAGCAAGTTGATGACAGAAATAGCGCTTTACTGAGTGTCCGCGTCCCAGCTGAATCTAGAGCGCCCCCTATTGGAGACTTCTAGCTAGTTCTGGAAAATGACTATATAAGAACCTAAGAGGAGCCCTGCTGGATCAGGCCACAGCCCATCTAGTCCATTAGAACCTAAGAGGAGCCCTGCTGGATCAGGCCACAGCCCATCTGGACCATAAGGACCTAAGAGGAGTCCTGCTGGATCAGGCCATAGCCCATCTAGTCCATAAGAACCTAAGAGGAGCCCTGCTGGATGAGGCCACAGCCCATCTGGACCATAAGGACCTAAGAGGAGCCCTGCTGGATCAGGCCACAACCCATTTAGTCAATAAGAACCTGAGAGGAGCCCTGCTGGATCAGGCCACAGCCCATCTGGACCATAAGGACCTAAGAGGAGCCCTGCTGGATCAGGCCATAGCTCATCTAGTCCATAAGAACCTAAGAGGAGCCCTGCTGGATGAGGCCACAGCCCATCTAGTCCATAAGGACTTAAGAGGAGCCCTGCTGGATCAGGCCACAACCCATCTAGTCAATAAGAACCTGAGAGGAGCCCTGCTGGATCAGGCCACAGCCCATCTAGTCCTAAGAGGAACCTTGCTGGATCCGGCCACAGCCCATCCCATGCGGCATCCTGCCTCTCCAACCTGTAGGCAGTACGTGATGTCCGTAAATTTACAATATCTGAAATATCCCTAAATAGTATTATATTTAGACACTGGCTCTTTCTGCACTTGGGATTATTCTGGAATGTATCTTGGGATAGGGGTCTGCTGCCCGCAAGCTAATGCAGGTTATGGTAGGCCTCGCTTGGTGCCTGCTGTAGCCTAGATGGCCATGTGAACAGCAGGCCCCTATTCTAGGATATAATCCAGAATACTGCTAAGTGCAGAAAGGCTCACTGTCTGGAAGCGGCCTTAGTCACAGATTCTCTGCAAACCCAAGCTGGGCCTTTGATTCAATAACAATGCTTGGGAAAACTGGAGAAAGTCACAGAAATTATGGGATGCCAACGCCTTTGAGTTGCATTTGTGTAGAGGCTTGCTTGCAATCTCTTTTGACTCACTCTAGGACTTGAAATATGGGGTTCTTGGGTCATGCGCTCATGCGCACCTCTCTCGCTGATTTCGTGGTCGGCTCACACTCATGTGCCAAATGTGGCAGGAGTGTGAGAAATGGATCAGAGGTATGAGATTTCTTTCTTTCTCTCTCTTTCTCTCTCTCTCTCTCCTTTCAGATTCTCCTGATCTTTGCTCAGGCCCTTTTGGCACATGCAAAATAGAGCGCCGTTATGGCACTGCTATGGTAAGCCAGTTTGGTCTAGTGGTTAGGGAGCTGCTCTCTTATCTGAGAATACCAGGTTTGATTCCGCACTCCCCCACAAAGCCAGCTGGGTGGCCTTTGGCTAGTCACAGCTCTCTTCTAAGCTCTCACAGCCCCACCTACCTCACAGGGTGTCTGTTGTGGGGAGAAGAACAGAAGGCTTGTCAGCTGCTTTGAGCTCCCTTAAGAGTCAGAAAAGTGAGATAGAACAGCCAACTCTTCTCCTCCTCCTCCTCCATGAAGCCAGCTGAGTGACCTTGGGCTAGTCACAGCCTTCTTTCTGAGCTCTCACAGCAACATTGACCTCATAAGGTGTCTGTAGTCGGGAGAAGAACAGAAGGTTTGTCAGCTGCTTTGAGGCTCCTTAAGGGTGAGAAAAGCAGAATATAAAAGCCTCCCCCACCTCCCCCAACTCTTTTTCAAGGCTCAGAGACAGACGCCAGAAATAAAGATGCCAGAGCTGCCATCTAGCCGCCCTTTCTTGTTTCATGGCTGAGCCATCTTAATCATAATAACTCCTAGGTGCATTCCCTAAGAGGAAAGCAATTTATGCTTCTGCCAATGAGCCCTTAGCAGCTAAATTAATTAAGCTAATGGATGCCTATTGAAAAATGTCTTTCACTAAAAGGGGAGAAAACAGGCATAGATTAAATTCGGGACTGTGAAATGACATTCTGCATGAACGGCAATTCTTCATCTGCTTAATTAAAGCAGCTTTCCTACAGATTTTGGTGGGAGAAATAATTTCCCCCTCCCTCCCCAGGATTAAAGTGGATACACATTCCACTGCAAATAGGAGCCTTTCAGAAGTCGTTTAAACTATGGTCCTTTCTGAAAAGACCGTTAATCCAGAATTACTTGTTTCCACTTACTTGTTAATCCAGATCAAAGAGCTGCAAAGAACACATCGTCTGCATGGGCGTAGAGTAGATCCAGATCAGAACTGTGCTAGTGGTAGACCAGAGGCAATCTCATGCGTCTTGGGCAAGGATTGGGCAAGGACCAATCTCAGACCCGCTCTGAGTCCCATGATTGCCCATTCCGTGCCAAATGGCTTGCATGGGGGCGTGGCCTTAGAGCACTCCAACCATCCAGCTGAAGTTTGTCATGCCCCGTTCAGCCTCATTGGAGGAGGGAGATCTGCCTGCAATGCCACCACAGACTGAGAGGCAACCACAACATGGCATTACAGACATTAAAGGGTTAAGGCCAGTTCCAGGTGAGCAGCCAGACAGCTCTGATAATGAATCTACCAGCAGTGAGCCTCATCAAAGGCCCTCTCCTCTCCTGCTAGGGAACAGAAGCAGCTGAGGTGCAGATCAGAGCGATTAGCTCAGCTGCACCGTGGGTGAGGCAATGACTCCTCTACTTAAGGAGCAGGCTCACTTTGCCTCAGTGTTGCAGACAATGTCTTTGCAGCCTCGTGTTACTCTGTGCCTGTATTCTTGGACTCCTTGTGACTTGCTGACCCCTTGGATCGACTGACCCTTACTGGCTTTCTGGACTCCTAGACCCTGGACTGGAACTGAGTAAGCTGCGAACGTGTTTGCCTGTGCCTTGCTGGCCTGTGACGTGACAAAGTGCGAAAAGGCCCAAGGACTCCTTAGTGCTGATGTGAGAGACCAAATCCCCCATTGGACTGTCCCACCTGAATTTTATGGTGCATTAGTTAGTCCCCATCCAATATCACCACTAGACCTGTTCTATCAGGTCTACTGGGGTACCCTGGGCCCTGATCCTGAACGTGAGAGGCATACAGAAGGCATGGCCCCTATGTTTGTGATTATCGAGGGCTGCGTTTTGGTAGTGCGCCAACTGCCCACCAAAATGCATCCCCCAGAGAGTCCAGGGCTGTGAAGATTTGTTCCTTGCCCTTGGAGGTGTGGGAGTCCAACCTGAAAGCTCACAGAAGATTTGAGGCCAAAGCATATGCTAGTCTGGGCTAATATCATAGTGCAGGCAAAGCTATTCCAGACCACACCTTTCTGGAGTCGAAACCGGCAAGCCTGGCTCTTTCATACCTACTGAAACCAACCACAGAGAAGGTAAGTGCAGAAAAGGCCTGTCATTTGCTGTTGCAAGTGTAGAATACTGTATTTTTTGTAGGGCCAGGATTTGGGTGGCACGTGGGACTTTGGAAGCAGGATGCTCTGGAGGACCCACACAGAGAGACCGAGGCCAAGAGAGTGTGGAAGAGGCTATTCAGCAGCCAGAAGAACAAAGGAAGCTCAAAGGCAGTGTATGCCCTGAGATATGACCTGCTAGCTGCGGCTGTGAACCCCAGGGTGGAGACAAGGCCAGCTGGAAGACTGATTAACACCCAAGGCCTCTAGATGGCGTTGTCCCACAAGAAAGCAACCCATGGCTGGTTTGGTTGCTTCTGACATGTTTAATTCCTTCTGATTTCCATAGTATAAATTATACGATTGGGAGGTATTGGAGGGACATGTCCCCGTGTTGCCAGCTCTGCGATGACAGGATCGTGTTGCGTGATTTCATGGTCTTGATGTTTTGTAGCAGTGAATTGGAGAAGCAAAGATTAGGCAGCGAGTCCTACCATTTGGAATCCTGGTTTTCAAACGTGTGGCTGAGAAATCATGTCCTTATATAGGCTGCAATGTGCAAGAATATTCGAAACATCTGAAATTCATTCGAATTCAAACAGGATGTCTATACATTCATTTTTTTAACATTCGAACAAATTTGAATGTTTCAGCTCATTTGTACAAATTATTCAGACGTTCGTATGTGTTTGGATATGTACAGGACAAAACGGGATGCGTACAGGATGCATACAAATGCATATGGATGCATACAAATGTTGTCGACTTTCGTATCTTCAAATACAAATTGAAATTTGTACAAATAGAGACGAATGTATTCGAATAAGTTTAAATTGGAATATTTGAATCAAATTCAAAAATTGCATTCTTGCACACGCCTAGCCTTGTTTAGGTTTCAGAGCACAGGGACCCCTTTTACTCTCCTTCCAGTGACTTTGCCGGAGAGCCCCTGGATGCAATTGGAAACGTGTAAAGAACAGTTTCTTTTCATCCCGTGGAAATAGCTCTACCACTCACACAGTCATGCAGAGATTTTATTCTTCCCAAAAGCACGTCAGAGCTATTATTTGAGAAAAGAAAAAACGTAAAAGACCCAGAAGTATTAAATCTGCTTTTTTTAAAAAAAACCTTGCTGTCGTGATTTAGCAGCCTAATCCTGCTGTGAACATGGAAAGAGATGTGCCGATGCTAAAGCTGGAACAGAGGACTTTCTGCGCTTATGTGCCAAGGCTGCCGTGAACGAGGGCTGGTCAGTGTCGGATACAGGAGGACCATTCATGCCTGCTTTTATTATTTGTTGGGGCGGCGTGGCCCAGTGCCACGTGGATTGATCCCCAGCCAGCCTGCCGCTGCACTGCCAGCCCACAGAAACCTGCCCAACCGTGGCAGCGGCACAGACGACACGCTCCTCGCCCTCCTCATGCAGCGAGCCAGAAGACACGCGAATTGCCACACCACCAGACGCTGCAGGTAAGTCTCGGGTGAAGGTTGGTGATCAACAATTACTGCACCTCAAGTGAGGGCAGACATGCTTCTAGCTGTAGCAGCCTAGTGGGCGTGCATATGGTCTTCACCAGAGCTGCATTAATTGCTGCCCAGAGGCCGTAGTGTGAACCTCTAGGCTGGACTACTGCAATGCACTCTACATGGGGCTTCCCTTGAAGACGGTTCAGAAGTTGCAGCTAGTGCAGAATTCAGCTGCTCGGTTGCTGACTGGAACAGCTCACCGGATGCACATCACACCGGTTTTAAAAGGGCTGCATTGGCTGCTGATTTGCTACCAAGCCCAGTTCAAGGTGTTGACTCTGTTTTCCAGGCAGTTTGCTCTACCCTTGAGTTACAGCCACTCCCAGCCTCCATGAACAATGCCATGCAGTTTTCTTGGCAGGGACACAGAAGTGGTTTGCCACTGCCTTCTTCCAGGGAGAGGCTGGGGCTCAAACCGGCAACCCTCTGCTTTCTAGGCAGTTTGCTGTTCCACTGAGCTACTCCCAGCCTTCCAGACTCCATGGGCATCTCTGTGCAGTTTTCTTGGCAGGGACACAGAAGTGGTTTGCCATTGCCTTCTTCCAGGGAAAGGCCAGGCAATTTGTTCCACCACTGATCTAAAAAAGAATCTCAAAGCAACTACAAAAAAGAGATACACTAAAAACAAGTAAAAACATGAAGAAATATACAAGCAATTGAAAACACATCTAGGGAATGCCCAGATGGATACTTCTGTGTGCCTGAAAGCTGAAACTGCAGTGTAGAAATGAATAAATAGAACAAGTCCCATTAAGCAATAACTGAGGTTTCTTCTCAGAAGTGTGTGCCTCTGTGTGTATGTATGTGTGTATATATATAATTTCACACATACTGATGTTCAGTTTAACACCTGCTCCTATTCAGGGACAAAGATTTCCTTGCATGTATAGAAGGTGCTAAATTGTCAAGATAAGTTTGGGGGCTTTTAACAAAAGCAAGAACACCTTTGCCTTTCATTCATTACTTTTTATCCTATTTCACATCCAGGGGAGAAATCACTTCCGTTTCAAAACCAAAGCAAATTCAGCCTCCTCCGACGTGCTGCAGAGAAGAACTACTCTTCACTGTGGCTCGAAAAGAGAGTTTGGGAGAGGGTTCGAAGAGCACCACCCGGCTCTTGTAACAATTCTTCCCCTGAAAAAGTGGGTTAGAGATGGGATGACAACTCACTGGCCACACTATACTGACTCTGAGTTGAGACTTACCCCTCCTGAACCTCAGATGCGGCTCTGATGAATATCCCATTCAACAATCGAGAACGTTCTCTTAACAACTTCATTTCTAAGACTGCATCCAGATGTTGGTTTATTTTTGGTGTGGACACAGCCCAGGAGTATCTGGAGCTGATTGGCCACCACGGGCTTGTTCCCATGCACTCTGTTTACTTCGGATTGGATTTGGGATATTCCCAATACGGAGTCTAGTTCGAATTGACCTGTCCCCATGCAATTGACAAAAGCGTGGGCTCAAGTTGAATGCACCTGTCCCCATGCAAACAAACTCTCCACCTCCTCTTTCCTGATAGCAGCGAGGGCAGGGAAATCCCACCCAGATTTCAGATTCAATTCAGAGTATACAGCGCATGGGGACGCCCCCCAAGTTTCCCAGTGCAGGAAGAAAGCCATTGGCCACAGATCTAGTAGCCTGTGTGCCTCCAACCTCGCCACCACAAGTCATGGCGAGACCTAGACTGAAGGCCCTACCAGACACGGGCAGCTTCATAAGGAGAAATTGGCATTCCTGTAATTGGCATGAGGCTGGAAGTGCAGATCTGATAATAATATATCACAACTCTGTGCCAGGCCCAATAAAGATATTTTATATAAGATATGCTTCTATAAGGTATAAAGGCATGGGAAACAGATGTGTTTTGGGATTTCTCAGGGTGTTTTTCCACTGCGCTCCTTTAATCTGGATCTAAGAAGATCCGGATCTAAGGAATGGGTACATTCCTTAATCCAGATCTAGTAGATCTGGATTAAGGGAAGTACCCAATGTGTTTCCATGGGTGGTCTAGCACCCAGTAGCAATGGGTGCTAGCCTCTCTGCCATGGAAATACCGGAGCACCCATTTGGAAATCCAGATCTACCCATGAGGGGTCTGCCTGTCTCCCCAGGTGTTTGGGGGGGCAGGGGGGGCAATCTCCGAAGCGGCTTCGAAATCTGTGCAAAACAGCTCCATTGAAGTCTGCTGATCTTTGGAGTGAAGTTTGAAGTGACTTCAAAGTGACTTCAGAGTCACTTCGAAGTTCACTCTGAAGATCAGCACAGACTTCAAAGTTGCTCCGGAGCTATTTTGCACAGACTTCGAAGTGACTTCGAAATGACTTCGAAGCTTAGGTTTTGGGGCTCCCCCCCCATGGGTGCCCCCTCCCTCTAGCCTCCTCTAGACCCCATTGCCACACAGGCGTGGAAACAGGCTCCCTTTCATCTCAATCTTCTGCCTGAAAAACCCATTGTAGACCCCATTAATGGGGTCTACAGAAAATCCGGATTAAAGGCCCCAAAGTACCCATTTGATCCGGATTTCCCCAGCAGCAGTGGAAACAATCGGGTCCCAAATGGGTGCCGTGGTGGAAATGGGATCATCTGGCTCACACCCAAATGGGTCCTTAATGAGTGCAAAAATGGGTACTTTCTGCCAGTGGAAAAACACCCTCAGTCCCATTATTGCAAAACAAATTTACTTATGCAGTTTTAATGCATTTTTTAAAAACCTCAACAAAGATCCCAGCGTCAGTGGTGTTCAGACAGGCTGCTCCCCATTCTGAACATGTGTCTCCGACGTCTATGTACAGCCCAGGTGAGGTTTCCTCAGAAATGGCTAAAGAACACCTGTCTTCAAAAATATATGAGCATCACTCGCTATCTTAGGGAACTTTTATGACCTCCAGGAAATTCCAGGAATGACATAAGCGGAGAAGCCATGTCTGTTGACACCATGCCGTTCTAGGATCCATTAGTTCTGCGCTCCCAGATTAATTGCTCGGAAATATTCCGAAGATTGTAAATCTTTGTGTTCTATTCATAATCAGCGCCGCATGCCCAGAAACCGGAATGAATTCAGAGAGCAAGTTTTTCTTCCCATGAGGCAGTGTGGCCTTGTGGTTAGAGTGCCGGGCTCTTCCCAGGTAGTCTCCTGCTTCAATTCGGCACTTCTCCACAAAGCCACCTGGGTGACCTTGGACTAGCCCCAGCTCTCTTCTGAGCTCTCACAGCCCCACCTGCCTCACGGGTTCGGTTCCACTCTCCTCCACGAAGCCAGCTGGGTGACCTTGGGCTAGCCCCAGCTCTCTTCTGAGCTGTCACAGCCCCACCTGCCTCACGGGTTCGGTTCCACTCTCCCCCATGAAGCCAGCTGGGTGACCTTGGGCTAGTCACCGCTCTCTTCTGAGCTCTCACAGCCCCACCTACCTCACAGGGTGTCTGTTGTGGGGAGAAGAATAGAAAAGCTTTGTCAGCTGCTTTGAGTCCCCTTAAATGGGTGAGAAAAGCGGGGTAGAAAAGGCAACTCTTCTTCTATTGTGGGGAGAACAGGAGGTTTGTCAGCTGCCTTGAGTCCCCTTAGGGGTGAGAAAAGAAAGCCCCTTTTCTGAGTGCTATCTCCTTCCTTCCAGAAAACAGCAAAGTGGGTCAGCAAACCTTATCCAATTTCACCTAAGCGATGCAGTCAATTATTTGCAAAAAACACAGAGATAATTGAAATTTTTTACCCGTTACAACCATTCTTTTTTTGTGTGATCCTTTCGGGAGCTTTCATAATTAGCTTCTCTGCAGTATCTGATTCAGTGGAGACTCCTCAAACTTTCTTTAAAAATGCTCCATAAACATAAGTGCCCAAGTCTCAATTTATCACAGCAACTTCTGCCCACCCAGCGCTGCCCCTGCAGCATTTTGCCTGCAAACCGGTGTCCAGGGAGGAGCTCATGTTACAGTATAGAACTGTAAATAGCTCCCCCCTGTCTCTAAAGGAAGCCCCATGTAGGCTGAGGTGGGACTTACCTTGGGCCATAGAAGTGCATCTTTGGCTGTTTTTCCACTGTCACTAGAAGTACCCATTAAGTACCCATTAATGGGTACAAAAATGCCATTACATACCCATTAATGGGTACTTAATGGGTACTTCTAGTGACAGTGGAAAACCACCCTTTGACTCTGGACACTAAGGCCCTTTCTAGGGTTGAGCACGAATATTCAAAAGCTCGAACATTCAAATCCGACAAATGCCTGCATTCGAACTCAAATTGGATTTTCGAAAGTCCAAATTTGACATTCGAACTCGAATACGGGTTTTCAAAGATCCAATGCGGATTTTCGAATGATTAGAATGTGTAGATTCGTATCTATTGCATACAAATCTGCTTGAAAATTATCCATATCTTGCACTTAAAATACGGAATTAAAACGGGATGCGTACAGGATAATACGGGATGCATACGGATTTTTCCAGCATGCGCGCAGATACGTGTAACTGACACGAAAGTTGTCAACATACATATCTTTAAATATGAATCTAACATTTGAACGTACAGATTCGAATGTTACGGATTCAAACTGGATTTTAAGACATTTGAATCTTAAATATCCAAATCGAATCGGATTTTTTGACATTCAAAGCTACACTTGTGCTCATCCCTAGCCCTTTCTGCCCTTACCTTGGTTATTCCATGGGTGCTTTTCCGCCGCGCTCCCTTAATCCAGATCTAAGAAGATCCTGATCTAGGGAATGGGTACTTCCCTTAATCTGCATCTAGTAGATCTGGATTAAGGGAAGTACCCAATGTGTTTCCATGGGTAGTCTAGCACCCAATAGCAGTGGGTGTAGCCTCCCTGCCATGGAAACACCGGAGCACCCATTTGGAAATCCGGATCTACCCACAAGGGGTCTGCCTGTCACCCCAGGTGTTTGGAGGGACGGGGGTGCAATCTCCAAAGTGGCTCCAAAGTCGCTTCAAAGTCACTTCGAAGTCTGTGCAAAATAGCTCTGGAGCGTCTTTGAAGTCTGTGCTGATCTTCGGAGTAAACTTCGAAGTGACTTCGGGGTAACTTTGGTGTTCACCCCAAAGATCGGCACAGACTTCAAAGACGCTCCGGAGCTATTTTGCACAGACTTCAAAGTGACTTCGAAGCTTAGGTTTTGGGGCTCCCCCCCCCAAGGGTGCCCCCTTTAGACCCCATTGCCAAACTAATGTGGAAACAGGCTCCCTTTAATCCTGATTTTCTGGCTGAAGACCCCATTGTAGACCCCATTAATGGGGTCTACAGAAAATCCAGATTAAAGGCTGAGATGTACCCATGTGATCCAGATTTCCCCAGCGGCGGTGGAAACAAATGTGTCCCAAATGGGTGCCGTGGTGGAAATGAGGTTATCCGGCTCACACCCAAATGGATCCTTAATGGGTGCAAAAATGGGTACAAAGTGACCGTGGAAAAACACTCCATATTAGCTAGATCCACATTAGCTAGGTCTCGATTAGCTAGATCCAGATTAACCACAGGCAGAAGAATCTATACTGAGTGGGCTTCAGAATAGCAAATGTGTGCTAAAGAGTGCTAGCATGGATGAAGACCACATATATCTGGCCTACCACTAATCCAGATAAGTGAGCCCTTAGCACAGTTCTGGAGCCTTTTCGCACAGGGGTTTTTCGAACGCATGGAGGGCACGTCGGAACGCAGCACTCGCTCTTGCGGGCGGCGGGATCCATTCCAGGCCGCCCGCAAGCGTCCCGACGTGCCCTCCACGCGTTCGAGTTTCAGAGCACTAAAAAGTGCTCTGAAACCGTCTCTGCGCGTTCCGACCCGTCCCAGAGAGGAAGCGTTCGCACGCTCTCTCCCTGTGACAGCTCGGCCCCTCCCCCGGGCTGCTCCCATTGGCTCCTATGGAGCGAGGGTGGGCAGCCGGCTGCCTTCTGTCCCTGGGTTCCTGATCGCTCCCGAACCCCAGATCGGGCTCCGGGGGTGGGCAGGAACGCCAGCCAAAAGCCCCCTACCCATCCAAAGGGTCTTACCTTCTCCTGCAGGCTCCATTCTGTGTAGGAAGGCCGGGCCGTTCTGAGCACGCTCGAGGGGGCGGCCCCTCATTGGCTGGGCACCCGCACATGCTCAGATGGGCAATAGAAGCCAGGCGGGTGCCCAGCCAATGAGGGGCCGCCCCCTCGAGCGTGCTCAGAACGGCCCGGCCTTTCCACACAGAATGGAGCCTGCAGGAAAAGGTAAGACCCTTTGGATGGGTAGGGGGCTTTTGGCTGGGGTTCCTGCCCACCCCTAGAGCCCGATCTGGGGTTCGGGAGTGAGCAGGAACCCAGGGACAGAAGGCACCCAGGCTGCCCACACTGGGTCCCTAGGAGCCAATGGGAGCAGCCCGGGGGAGGGTCTTCCCCCCGAACGGGTTGAGAACACTTTCCCGTTCGCACTGGCAGGTGAGGGAACTGCTCTCAAAGCGTTCCTTACCTGCCCTTGTGTGAACGGGAAAGTGTTCTCAACCCGTTCGGGGGGAAGCGTTCCGAGGCGTCTTCGCCTTACTGCGAAAACGCCTCTGGTCTGGATCTCCTCTACTGTGTGGATGACACGTTCTCAGCAGCTTCTTGATCTGGATCAAAAAGTTGGTGGAGAAAGGGCCTAAAGTCATGTCCAAACCGGGTCAACGGGCCACCTCAAGGGACCGCTGGACCATTCTGTCTGTGCAGGATGGAGCTTTGGAGCTTGAAGCAGTGCAAAAATGGTCCATGCAGGACTTGTAGTGATCTAGTGTGGACTCAGGCTCACAGTCTAATAATGCTGGATTTATGGAGCTCTGATGATTTCCCCTCCCTTTCCCAAAATACTAGAACCAAGGGATGCCCAGTGAAGCTGACTCCTGGAAGAATCAGGACAGACCAAATGATTTATTTTATTATTATTGTTATTTTAAAACGGAGTGCGTGCTTAAACTTTGGACTTTGCCACCAGAAGATGTAATGCTGGCTTGGATACCGGGATGGACTGGACAGTGTTGCAGCTTATAATAAAGAAGATATTTTTGTGTGCTGTTTATACATTGCCGTTCACAAACAGGAGTAAGACCTCACTCACAAACACAAAATGTTAGTAGTGAGACCTCTTAAATGGGTTTAAGAAAGGGTTAGATAAATTCATGGAGGACAGGTGTCCCAATGGCTACGATAATGGATACCCAGGTACCACCTCCAGGTTAGAGAAGCAGGCAGGAGGCCTCTCTAGGCCATCTGCAGGGAACTGAGAGCAAGTGAGGGTTTTGCCTTTGCCTTCTTCTTGAGATGCCCAGAAGCATTTGGTGGGCCACTATGTTTGACAGGATGCTGGACTGGATGGGCTGTGGCCTCATCCAGCAGGGCTCCTCTGATGTTCTTATCTAGAAAAGATGCCTAGGTACCACTTCCAGGTTGGGGAGACAGGATCCTTCTGAAGGCCATTTGCAGGGATCTGAGAACAGGTGAAAGGTTTTGCCCTTGTCTTCTGTTTGTGATGTCCAGAAGCAACTGGTGGGCCACTGTGTGAGAAGGGATGCTGGACTAGATGGGCTGTAGCCTGATTCAGCAGGGCTCCTCTTAGGTTCTTATGGACCAAACGGGCTGTGGCCTGATCCAGCAGGGTCCCTCTTAAAATCCTCCAGCCTCCAGGCCCCAAGGAACCATCGCCATGCAAAACGTCCATCTGCCACAATTTGGAGCATCAAACAGCAACTATCAAGTCCCTTAGTCTGGGAGCTGAGCTACAGTCTTGGCACCTTTCTTGACCACCTTCAGAGGCAGCGAAGGCTCAAAAGGACAGGTGATGCAGGATATTTTAAACTTCAGGGTCCATTCACAGAAATTTCACCCCCTGGGCAGCATCTATGTTCCTCCGTCTCTTGGCTTCTTCACGATGGGGAACTGCTGAGCCTAAACCTCAGACCGTCCACCCTGCTGATCCTCAGAAGGGTCGTAATTTTTGTTCTCAATGCCTGAAAAGAAGGAACAAGTCAGAAAAGGCCTTTCAAAAAAAAAAAAAAAGGAAGGAAGCAGGAGAGGCCATATCACTACCTCTGGTTGCAAAACCCTGTGGAATTATCCAGAAGACATGGCAGTAAACAAGAACAACAGGGTCAATCCAAATATTTCTGTGCCACATTTTCCATTTCAAAGTCCATTCTATTTCTGTCACACCTAAGAACAACTGTAAGTTGCACATACATAAGCCATTGTACATTCATACCTTCTTGATTTTACTGTCTTCTTGTTTGCTTCATTTTTAATCCAAACTTCACCTCCCTCAAATGTTTAAAAATGTCCCTCCTGTGGATCAGGTCACAACCCATCTAGTCCAGCACCTACCTTGTTTGTGTGGTTCTTTGTTTGCGTCTCAAGCTGAAGACGTCCCCATGCAAGCCGTTTGGCGCTGTTTGGGCTCACATGGGCTGGGTGAGGGACAGAGATCGAATCTCGGGCGTCCCCATGTCATTCCCAGCAATGCGGGCCAGGCACAGGCTGGGCATGGATGGGGGCGTCCCCATGCAAACCACGCCACACCCTGGCACGGGGGAGCAGCGCCCCCTCCTCTCCGCCCCCTCTCTCCTCATTGGAAGCCAGATGGACGTCAGCCCACCCCTGTGCCGCATCCCCCCTCCCTTAATGGCACTGAACGCTAGGACTGGGCTGGGCAGCACGGAAAAAAACTTAAAATAAAGCTTACTTCATAATAATAAATGTATAAATAGTTTTAAAAGACCAAAAGCTACTACAAGGTCTAGTAGCAGTTAGGCACTTGAGCAGTTTTGCGCACCGAGAACCACGAGAACGCCCGCCAAGTTTAAAAGGGAGAAAATTAGGCCTTTATTTCATGATGGCAAGCACACCCACCTCCTAATGACATGAGCACCAATCTCCTCCCCGGTTAGCCCACGATCAGCCCCCTGCATGGGATCAGCTTGCTGACCAATGCGTGCTGGACCCCCAAGCCGTGCCGAGACTTGTTTTTTCAGGTATCAACTTTGGCCCTGGTCTGGCATGGTTTGGGGGGGGGGGTTGGTTGGTCTGCTTTCTGTGGGCCAAATTCAAAACGCATGGGGACGCCCCCTGCCGATCTCGTGTTTGGAACCGTACGGGGCAGGATATAAATGTAAATAACTAAATAAATGGGGACACGCCCCCTGCCACTGTGTCTCCAACCTGGAGTTCTAGGCGTCCATTATAGGAGCCATTGCATAAAAGCCAAACCTTCAGCAGATGTGCAAGCAACCCTGGCCTCCTTACCTGCCCACCATATTCTCAGTGCTTAAGGAAGGTGCTCTCTTCAGGAACAAAGGACGGGAGTCTACATTACCTTGAAGCGTCTCTGGCGCTGCTTTAAGTCTATCTTCTTCAATATGGAGGGCCGTAAGAAGGAAGCAGGCTCCACCGAGGACGCCGACAAAGACACAGACCACAAAGCTATACTGCAAGCCGCGGAAGGAGCTGAGCTCCGGCGATTTGTCTGTTCTGTTCTGGATCATGGTGGAGATCTGAAGATGGAAATGAAAAGTCACCTGTGAGGAGGGCCTGCTTGATGGAAAGTTTTAGGACTGGGTCCCTTGGGATGGATCTTTGGAGAACTTCCCAAGACGCAGAAGCCCACCAGTGCAAGGTTTCTGAAAATCCACAGAACTTTGGATTCCTGGATTTGGCTTGGACTCTCTGTTTTGCATGTCCTGAGTCCCAAGTTTGGTCCCTGGAAAAAAACGCTGGCAAAACATTTTCATATTGCCCCCCCCAAAATAGCATGGATCATCCTTGGGGTTCCAAGAGCTGAGCTTGACTCAAAGAGGAGGAAGAAGAAGAGTTGCTGTTTATATCTTGCTTTTCTCACCCATAAGGGGACTCAAAGCAGCTGACAAACCTTCTGTTCTTCTCCCCATAACAGACACCCTGTGAGGTAGGTGGGGCTGTGAGAGTTTAGAGAGCTGTGACTAGCCCAAGGCGACCCAGCTGACTTCAAGTAGAAAGAAGAGTTGGCTTTTACACCCCACTTTTCTCACCCATTTCAGCAGACTCCAAGCAGCTGACAAACCTTCTGTTCTTCTCTCCCCAACAGACTTTTGTCTTTGTTCCAGCTGGTTTTATGGAGGAGTGTGGAATCGAACCAGGAGGTGAACAGATAAGAGTCCAACTCTCTAACCACAACACCAAACTGGCCACAACCGAGAAGATCCTCCTTCACGCTGCCATCTTCCTTCCAGTTAGATCACTGCCAGAACCAGTCTAAACTAGGGTTCTCTTAAGCTCCATTTGGTTGTTCACCCCCTCCACACAGTACAACCCATCACACACATCTTGGAGAGAACCCTGATGCCAAGTGCAAATAATTGCAAACTTGGGGTGCGCACAAATGTTTTTAAACATTCAAAGTAAATACTCGAAAATCCAATTTTATTTGAATCTTTTTAAATTCGATTTTAACCAAATTTGAATCAATTCATTTGAATTTTTGATTCGAATCTGCACGTACGAACGTCAACAACATTTGTATGTGCACGCAGGCATCTTCCCCACATCTGTACAAATCCATACATATCTGTATGCATCCCGTAGTTATCCTGTATGCAACCCATTTTTGTCCCGTACAGATCCATACAAATGCATATGGATGCAGGAAAGATGTGGATCTTCAAGTGCGCATTGCGTATGAACCCGCCGTACACATACGAATGTCCGGATATTTTGAATGAATAGATCCGAAGTTTGAAATTCGATTTGAATGTTTACATCTGAATTTTGGGACATTCTATTCGAGTTTGAATGTCGAAATTTGGCACATTCGATCAGATTTCGAATGTTCGTATACATCTCTAGCACAAACCACTTTCTCAATCTTTTATGCTTGCAAACCCCATCCCTTTGCTCCTAGCAGAAAAGCATCACAGTACGAAACCCAAAATCATTTTCACTCACAGTTCCAATGAGATAAGGGCTGCCAGCGTCCCCGAGCAGGTGGCTGAAAAAAATCTGGAGCGACACAGCTGTGGATTGCTGGGTTGGTTTCACCACATACTGAAAAAGCCAAGAGAAAAGTGTCCAGAGCTTGCCAGAAGCTCCAATGTCCTGAAAGGCGCCCTCTCTAGAACTGCTTTGAGTTTTTCAGATTGACCAAGGACACCTCCAGACGGCACCTGGATCAGGCCGCTGCTCATCTAGTCCATAAGAACCTCAGAGGAGCCCTGCTGGATCAGGCCACAGCCCATCTAGCCCATAAGAACCTAAGAGGAGCCCTAATGGATCAGGCCACAGCCCATCTAGTCCATAAGAACCTAAGAGAAGCCCTGATGGATCAGGCCACAGCCCATCTAGTCCATAAGAACCTAAGAGGAGCCCTAATGGATCAGGCCACAGCCCATCTAGTCCATAAGAACCTAAGAGGAGCCCTGCTGGATCAGGCCACAGCCCATCTAGTCCATAAGAACCTAAGAGGAGCCCTGATGGATCAGGCCACAGCCCATCTAGTCCATAAGAACCTAAGAGAAGCCCTGATGGATCAGGCCACAGCCCATCTAGTCCTAAGAACCTAAGAGGAGCCCTGCTGGATCAGGCCACAGCCCATCTAGTCCATAAGAACCTAAGAGGAGCCCTGATGGATCAGGCCACAGCCCATCTAGTCCATAAGAACCACAGAGGAGTTGTGATGCCCAAGAAGGGACAGGTGCCCTAGAAATATGGGGGTACTCTTGGACTCGGTCCTGACCCTTGAAACTCAGGTGGATGCCGTGGCCAGGAATGCCTATTTCCAATTATGGCTGGTGCACCAGCTGAAGCCATTTTTGGACAGAGATGACTTCGCCACAGTTATCCATGCTCTAGTAACCTCTAGATTGGACTACTGCAATGCACTCTACATGGGGCTGCCTTTGAAGATGGTTCGGAAGCTGCAGCTAGTGCAGAATGCAGCTGCTAGACTGCTGACCAGAACAGCTAGCTGGATGTTCATCATGCCGGTCTTAAAAGAATTGCACTGGCTGCCAATTCACTACCAAGCCCAATTCAAGGTGTTAACCTTGACTTATAAGGCCCTAAATGACTTGGGCCGGAAATATCTGAAGGAATGGCTTCTCCCGTATCGACCTGCCCGTGCCTTAAGATCTGGAGGGGAGGCCCTCCTGGTTGTCCCACCACCTTCTGCAGTAAAATGGGTGGGCACTCGAGAGAGGGCCTTCACAGTGGTGGCTCCAGGCTATGGAATAATCTTCCTCTCTGTGTACGTTCAGGAAGGCAGTGAAGACGTAGCTCTTTGCCCTGGAGATGCATTTTCCCTTCCCATTTGTAGCCATTACTAGTTATTTGCAGACACTATTGTTTTAATATAGTTTATTGTTTTAACGTATTGGATTTTATATGCTGTTACCTGCCCTGAGACCTTCAGGTATAGGGTGGGATAGAAAAACAAACAAAGAAACTCTGGCATTAAATGGCCCTACTATATATTCAAACTATTGTCTGCAGCAATTTCTTATAGCATTTGTGACCTTAGGCATTTCCGCACTGCATCGCGTTCGAAACGGAACGCGTTCAGGCGGAAAGCTTAAGCCAGCTCCAGGCGCTTTCCCCGTTCACACACAGACGCGCCAGAACGCGTGTAAACGCGTTCCGGAGCGTCTGGGTGCGAATGCTCAAAGCGCCCGAAGCTGGCTTAGCCGGCAAACGCCGGCAAGGGGCGCGCAGACAGCCGCGGAGGCAGATCGACAATCAGCTGTTTGACAAACAGCTGATTGTCAAAGCCGCGCGGCGTCGGAGGCGTGCCCGCAGCTGTTCGGGAGATAGAAGCAGGCGCGAATGCTTCTCCTCCCGAACGGCTGCGGGCGGCTCGTCCGCGTTGGAACGCGTGTAGAGCAGTTTAAAGTGCTCTACATTTCGAACGCGGAAAAGACAGCTGCGGACACGTCGGAACGCAAGCCGCGCGCGGGCAATGCGGATGACGTGTCCACAGCTGTCTTTTCCGCGTTCCGTTCAGCCCCGTGCGAAAACGTCTCTTCATGGGGGCAGCTTCTAAGATTGGAGCTGGGTCCAAACAGCAGAGAAGGGAAAGCTCTAAGAATAGAAAAGTCCAAGTTGTCAGCTGAATCCATAAGGACATCCAAACTCACCAGCAGAATGTCAGTCACGACGGCCCAGTTTAAGGATAAAAGGAATTCCCCGAGGACAATAAAAATCTGAAAGAGAAAGAGGGAAGCTTGAATGTCAGCGCTGGAATGGGAAGAGTCATTTGGGGACTGTAAATAATACAGAGATGGGAAAATAAAACAGGCTGCCTCCGAAATTGGTAAGGGAAGAGGCAAAAGGAGAAACCAGGGTAGTAGTAGTAGTAGTAGTAGAAGAAGAAGAAGAGTTGGCTTTTCTACCCTACTTTTACCACCCATTTAAGGGGACTCAAAGCAGGTGACAAACCTTCTGTTTGTCTCCCCACAACAGAGCACCCTGTGAGATAGGTGGGGCTGTGATAGCTCAGAAGAGAGCTGTGACTAGCTCAAGGTCACCCAGCTGGCTTCATGGAGGAAGAAGAAGAGTTGGCTTTTCTACCTCACTTTTCTCACCCATTTAAGGGCACTCAAAGCAGCTGACAAAGCTTTTCTATTCTTCTCCCCACACGAGACACCCTATGAGGCAGGTGGGGCTGTGAGAGCTCAGAACAGAGCTGTGACTAGCCCAAGGTCACCCAGCTGGCTTCATGGGAGAGGGTGGGACTGAACCCAGGTCACTCACGTATGTAGCCAGGATGCTTTCCTGAGCAAGCATTATTGATAGATAGAGGCATGGTGCTGAGCTGAGTGACCCAAGCGCGCAGATGAGGGGGTCGGCCGTTGGGTTAATCTTCTTACATCTTCTGGCCATTTCTGCTCCAGTAACACCTCCCAAAATACCTGTGACAATAGTCATTACTCCAAAAATCAGGCTGGTGAGAGAGAAGAAAGAGAGATATTTATTTGAACCGGACATTGGACACTTCAGGAATCGTAAAGCCCTTCTGCTCTTCTTGGTTTATGGGACTAAGGGCAGCCTGGGACGGGCACCTGCCATGTGCAACCTCGGTCCACACTTGGTCCAGCCTATCTGTTCTAGACTAGGCCATGGAACAGGATCGGGTACCAAAATGGCGTCCTAACCTGGGCCGCCAGTAGACCTTTCCCGCCGGTAGACCTCCAGACTGAAGAGGCCTAGACGTTGCAGTCTGATTTCATAAGGAAGGCGTTCCAGACCCTTCATCATTCTGGTTGCCCTTTTCTGCACCTTCTCCAGTTCCACAAGATCCTTTTTGAGTTTTGTACAAAGAGAAGTTTGCCTCACCTGTTGGAAGTGTTACACATCCCCTCTTCACAGGTCTCTGCCAACTTGAGGACCACCTGAGCTCTGTAGAAGAAGACAGGCATCCAAATACCCAGAGCGCCAGTGATGAACGCCATGCTGGTCACACCCAAGGAGGACCACAAGAAGCTCCAGCTGATGGAAGGGAAAAGAACATAGTTCATAGTTCTTCAAGGTCCCTGGTGACCATTTCATTCTCATGCTGTGAAAAGGCACAACAGCCCCACCTAGACTCAGCTACACCTAAATCTTAATCCACCTTTGGTCCATGTTCAGGTAGAAAAAAAACCATAATAGCAAAGGGGGAAAGCTGTTTTCTGTCCACATGAACTAACCCAGAAAACCCACTTTTGGTTTAGATGTCGTGGAAAGAAAATGGCTCATCACTTTGCAGATGGTTTTTCTCCAGGTGAACCCAGTGCCTGATGCGAGGAACAATCCAAGACCTACCTTGATGTCTGGTGAGCACCTTCTAGGATTGCCTTGGGAGGGGCTTCTGGAAGCCAGCAAAGCACCAGCCCACTTCCTTTTGTTATTTTCATGTGGTTGGTTGGCTTCTGGTAGCCCCCGTCAAGCTGACTGCAGAAGGTAATCATTGCTTTTATGGGAAGGATAAGCATTGCTATTATGGGAAGAAGAAGAAGAAGAGTTGGCTTTTCTACCCTGCTTTTCTCACCCATTTAAGGGGACTCAAAGCAGCTGACAAAGCTTTCTATTCTTCTCCCCACAACAGAACACCCTGTGAGGTAGGTGGGGCTGTGAGAGCTCAGAAGAGAGCTGTCACTAGCCCAAGGTCACCCAGGTGGCTTAGTGGAGGAGGGCGGAATCAAACTTGGTATTCCCAGATAAGAGTCTGGCTCCCTAACCACTAGACCAAACTGGCTAGAATAAGCATCGCTATTATGGGAAGGATAAGCATTGCTTTTATGGGAAAGTAAGCATTGCTATTATGAGAAGGATAAGCATTGCTTTTATGGGAAAGTAAGCACTGTTATTATGGGAAGAATAAGCATTACTTTTATAGGAAAGTATTGCTATTATGGGAAGGATCAGCATTGCTATTACAGGAAGGCCAGCATCATTGCTGGATTTCCTCTAAAGAGCACTACAAGAGGCTTTTTCGCACTGCAACGTGTTCCGTTTGGAACGCGTGCAGGCGGGCAGCTTAAGACAGTTCCGGGCGCTTTCAGCATTCACACACAGGCGCGCCGGAACGCTTCGTGCCAGGTCTACGGGGCTGGATCGGGCCCAGTGGAGCTGGCACGAACGTGCCTGGGCACTCGGGTGCTCTGCATCCGGAACGCGTGGAAGACAGCTCCGGACGCGAGGCGGCGCAAGCCCCGCTCGGGCAATGCGAATGCCTCGTCCGGAGCTGTCTTCCACGCGTTCTAAAAAGGCCTGTGCGAAAAGGCCTAAGGTTTTGGCCCCTTAAGGCAGCAATATACTTGAAATGCCAGGCATATGTCTGGTATTCCTAATATGGTGCTGAGACAATTGCAGGTTTTACTGAACATCTGGAGACAGCCTCACTATGAAAATTAGGGATGTGCATGAATGTTTTTATTTTCGTATTTGCATTTGATTCAAATCAAATGTCAAAACATTCAGTTCGATTCAAGTGTTTAGAATCTGAATGCAACAAAATCCGATTCAAATTGAATACATTCTATTTGTTTGAATGCTAGATTTGAATCTGAAGATACAGATGTCGACAACATTTGTATGTGTCATACGTATCTGTACATATTTTGTACGCAAATGCGTACAGATACATATAAGATGGATACAGATACGTATCTGTACATTCGAATGTTTCTAATCATTCAAACAAATGTTTCGGAACATTCAAATCATTTGAATGTTTAAATTTGAATGTGTAGACATTCTATTTGAGTTTGAATGTCTACATTTGTACAATTTTTGAATGTTTAGAACATTGGTGCACATGCCTTATGAAGATGGGTGGAAGGTAGATTAAAAATTAGGTATACCTGTGGCCTAAGGCAGGACCACACAGGGAGAAGGCGGAGAGCTTTTGGTCAAAATGCATCTGTTCTCTTGGATAATCTCTTCCACCTTCTGATTCACTTAGGAGAGAACTATATATCTTTATTTGGTGAAGTTTTTGAAGAAGTCCGTTGTGCCCTCTAGTGGCAGCACATAGCACGTGGGTGAGTGTTCAAACCCACAAGCATCTGTTTACACTTGGGCTAAGGTCTGGACTAGCATGAGGCCAGCAGGACCTTATTCCAGGATATAATCCAGAATAAGGCCCAGGGCAGAAAGGGCAGTATGCAGATTCCAGGCTCACCCAGAAATTCGCGCACAGGAAGGGAAACCATCAGTTAAAAAGTAGAGACCAACCTGCAAAGCATAATAGCATCTTAAGCTTTCGTAAATCTGCCAGGTAGCAAAAAAGGATCCCTTACTTTTTGCCAAGGGTTGAGAGATCTTTGAACCAAGCCAATATTCCTCCCTTCTTCTCTGCTTCAGCCTTCTTTACTCCATGACGCTTCGATACGGGGACAAATAGACAGAGAATCACCAGACCCACAATTGCCATGCAAGGAGTGACCTATAGCAAGAGGAACCAGACAATGCCGTGTGAACAAGATTATTAGACCGGCTTTGTTTTAGGATGAGTTTGAAAAAGGTTTCAGAAGTTTAAGAACATAAGAGAAGCCCTGCTGCATCAGCCCACAGCCCATCTAGTCCAGCGTCCCATCTCACACAGTGAGCCACCAACTGCCCATGGGCATCTCAAGCAAAGACAAGGACAAACCTTCTCCTGCTCTCGAATCCCAGCAAATGGCCTTAGAAGCGTCCTGCTTGCCCCACAGCCTGAAAGATGCACCTAGGCGTCCATTCTAGTAGCCATTGATACATCTGTCGTCCATAAATTTGTCTAACCCTTCCTTAAATTCATCTAGGCTGGTACCACCTCTTCCGGCAGCAAATTCCAGAGACCGATGACCCTCTGGGTGAAGAAATACTCCCCCTTGTCTGATTCGACTCTCCTGCCCATCAGCTTCATAGAGGCCCCCTGGTTCTAGTGTTATGTGATAGAGAAAATAAATTGTCTCTCTCCACCTTTTCTATACCATGCATACCAAGTTTCCTGAGATATCAAAAGTAGGGATGTACAAGAATATTCTAAACATTCATCATTCAATCAAATTTTGGAAGATAATAGAAAGGAAAATAAACAAAATACTGGGGACGAATATCAGATTGGATAAACAAATGGTAATATTTAAGTTAATAAAAAATGATAAACAGTATGGATGCATACATGGTCAAAAAATGATTGGAGCAGCATAAGCAACAGTAGCTCTAGGGGTATTTTCCACTGGCAGAAAGTACCCATTTTAGCACCCATTAAGGACCCATTTGGCTCAGAGCCGGATGACCCCATTTCCACCACAGACTCCATTAGGGACACATGTGTTTCCACCGCAGCTCGGGAAATCCAGATCATATGGGTCCTTCAGGACCTATAATCTGGATTTCATGTAGACCCCATTAAAAGGGTCTACAATGGGGTCTTCAGCCTGAAAATCCACATTGGAGGGAGCCTTTGCATTTGTTCAACTAGAGCCCCTTTGAATGTGGTAGGATTCGAATTAAATACAAATGTTCTTTGAATGCTATTCGAATCCGGTTCAAATCCCTGCCGCCGGTCGCCCCTATGGATCCCCTACAAAGTTCCTATGGCTTTGCTCTGAGCATGTCAAATCCATTCTGAATCCATTTCAAATCCACTCTGAATCTACTTTGAATCCAGCGCAGACGAGACTGGGCAGCTGCTTTCCCGCCTCCCCAGGTTCACAAATGTAATGAGGCTTCGAACGAACGTATAGAAGCGTTCCGTTCGCTTTTGAATGTCATTCTTCGAATGTAGCCAACATTTTATTCGAATTAAAATGTCCAAATTCAAACAGATCTACCGCTTTCTAATCATATTGCTTTTCAGCATGAAACTGCCCGAAGAAAGAAGAAGAAGAAAGAGGAAGCTACTGTGTATTTGCCAGTGGCGAATACTAAGAATAATCCTTACCCGGAATCCCCAGGACCAATTGCCGGTTGCACGCGCCATTTCAGAAGACAGGATATAGCCAAGCCCACTGCAAGAGAAAGGAAGTTCTATGACGGCTGGGAACCGGGACCTAGAGTGCGATCACACTGGGTTTTTTTCAAATGCCTCTTTTTAACAAAATGGGCCTCTTCCATAGCCATCTAAAAAACAGGCATTCAAAAAGTCAAAAGAAAATCCGACCTCACCTTCACCTGTTCCTTTACCTGGATGTAGCAACAGGTTCTCGCCACTCAGTAGCCGCCGCTGGCACAGATTTCTGGTTCCCTTTCCACAGCCGGTCAGTAGACCGGACCAAGCAGTCCCTAGTACACTTTATCCGCACGGGGCTGGCATCATCCCAGCTCAAAACTGCTCCAAGGCGTCCCTGTCCTTGTTTGAAGAGATCTACAACTCTTCCAAGCCATATGAGCTGGAAGGGATTTGCACAAATATCCAAAACATTAGAAATTTGTTGGGATTCGGACATTCGAATTCAAGTCAAATGTCTATACATTGGAATTTAAACATCTGAATGAATTTCGAATCTTTCAAATCATTTGTGCGGATTATTCAGGAATTTGTATGTTTACGGATACCTACATGTTATATGCGTAGACGTACGCATCTTATTTGTATCTGTACACATTTGTACATATATGCATGGGATAAACACGGGATGCATACGGGATAAACACGGGATGCATACGGGATAAACATGGGATGCATACGGGATAAACACGGGATGCATACGGATGCGTACAGTTGTCGACATTCATTTATTCAATACTAATCGAACATGCATATAAATAGATTTGAATGTATTCTATTTAAGTCAAATGTATTTTAATCAAACTGAATTGGTTCAAATCTTTGGCTATTTGAATCGAATTGAATGCCGAAAACTACATTCGTTCACACCCCTATTAGCTAGATTTATATGAGCTAAATTCATATTAGCTAGATCCATATTAGCTAGATCCGGATCAACCACAGACAGAGGCATCCACAGTGAGTGGCCCTTAGAACAGCAGATGTGCTCTAAAGAGTGCTAGCATGGATGTAGACACATTAATCTGGTCTACCACTAATCCAGATTAGTGAGCCTTTAGCACAGTTCTGATCTGGATCTCCTGTACTCCTGTGTGGACAATGTGTACTTGGATGCTCCTTGATCCAAGTGAAGAAGAAGAAGAATTGGATTTTCTACCCCGCTTTTCTCACCCATTTAAGGGAACTCAAAGCAGCTGACAAATGTTCTGTTCTTCTCCCCATGTGGTTGGTTGGCTTCTGGTAGCCCCTGTCAAGTTGACTGCAGGAGATAAGCATTGCTATTATGGGAAGGATAAGCACTGCTATTATGAGAAGGATAAGCATTGCTATTATGGGAAGGATAAGCGTTGCTATTATGGGAAGAAGAAGAAGAGTGGGCTTTTCTACTCCAATTTTCTCACCAATTTAATGGGATTCGAAGCGGCTGACAAAGCTTTCTATTCTTCTCCCCACAACAGAACACCCTGTGAGGTAGGTGGGGCTGTGAGAGCTCAGAAGAGAGCTGTTGCTAGCCCAAGGTCACCCAGCTGGCTTCATGGGGGAGGGCGGAATCAAACCTGGTGTTCCCAGATAAGAGATTCCCATCCTCTGTTAGCCTTTAGAATACACTCTACCTTCCAGCTGGTATGAAAACGTAGAAGAGGGACAGCATCCAGGTCCTGTAGTCTTTCTCAAACAGGTCTGCAATGATGGTGGGAGCGATTGTGGAGTAGCTGGCGGTGCCAACACCCACCAGTCCCCGCGAGAGGAAGAAGAGCCAAGCCATCTAGAGGAAGACAAGCTGAATCTTGGAAACACATCCTCTACAGATCTCTAGGACTGGGCACAGCCGTAAGCTGAGTCTGATCTCAATTTCAAGAGAAGCTTCTGGCAAAAGAAAAGAAGCTAAAAACATAGTCATGTTTCGTGTGAATTTTAGACACAACAGATATGCTGGTATAAAAATATTACTTTTTATTCATTAGAGAAATCACAAATCCAATCCAATGAAGCTGTGACTTTAGGCCTGCATGAGAAAAGGCTGGTAAATATCTCATAAAGTGTGTCAGGTTTAATCCACATGACCTCTACTTTGCCCTGGAGATTTTCCACAAACGAAGGGCCGCTCTTACCCATTTTGGGATGAAGGAACTACCAAGCGTCACTCCTGACCACAGGACTATCCCAAAGCCCAGGATGATCTTCCGATTGTAGTGGTCACCGAGATACCCAAAAACGGGGGCCAAAACCAGGAAAGAGAGGATGAAAACTGCCATAGAAAGAAAAGGGAAGCAGGTGGGGCTTATGGGAAATGTGTTAGAATTGCATACATGGTTGCATATATGTCTGTTGTAGGGACGCGCACAAATGCTCATCACATTCAAAAGTCGATCGAACGCACCCAAATTTGGACATTCAAATAGGGCGGGATAGAAATACAAATAAATAAATAAATAAATCGCATTCGGATCAAAGGTTGGCTACATTCAAAGACTACGTTCAAAGTCTTCTCTGCATTTGTTTGAAGCTTTGCTATATGTGTGAACCTGGGGCAGCGGGAAAGCGGCTGCCCAGGAACATGTAGGGTGTTTCTCCACCGCACTCCTTAGATCTGGACCTAAGAAGATCCGGATCTAAGGAATGGGGAAAACTAAGCCTCGACCCTCCATTTTACAGGGGGGAGGGAAGGGAAACTGAAAGGGAGAGTAATAGCCTCTCTCTCTCCCCCTCTTGGTGCGAGCTGTCTTTATTTTGAAAGGGAATTGCTTTGCACTTTCGGTTCTTCCGCTCTCCTGTTTAAGTGCAAAACTGCTGTCTTGGCAATGTGAATCGAGGGAGGGAGCTTCCAATTTGAAAGGGAGAGTGTGAAAGGGACGATTGCTTCTGTTGCAGCTGATTCTGTAGGGTAGGTTTAACAGGGGTTGGACAGGGGCTGAGATTAAAAGGTCCTGCGTCTCTGTGCTGGTTTTGATTTGTTTTGTTTGTGGTTTTATCCTCAAGGAAATGGGGGCAGCCAGATCGTGCACTCTGTCCTGAATCCGGATTTTAAAAGTCCAACCTGGATTTAAAAAGTCAAGTGGGAACGCAGCCTGTGAATATTCTGTTAAATTGCCAGGTTTCTTAGCTGCAGCAGACCAGGATCTAGAGATGCCCACGAATGCTTTTTTTTTTCGTGTTTGCTACAAATGGAATCAAATGCAAGGAAATTTGCATTTGTACTACATTGCATTTGTGCCCTTCGAATGTGGCAGGATTTGAATTTGCTGTGAATGTTCGTTGAATGCTATTCGAATCCAATTCGAATCTGCTGATTCGAGTCTTTTGCCTACCAATCCCCTAGATTTTGCTCTGGATGCTTTGAATCTGCTCTGAATCCACTTTGAATGCGCTCTGGATCCGCTGCAGATATGACTGAGCAGGCACTTTGCCGCCTCCACACATTCACAGCTACTACGAAGCATCAACGAAGGCACGAAAGCGTTCACTTCGCATTCGAATGCCAATCTTCAAATGGCGCCAACGTTCAATTTGAATGCAAATGGAATTTGAATGTGGCAAATATTTGTGTGCATCTCTACCTGGACCCTAAAGGACTGACAGTTTGCTTCTGACCATCACGTCTCTTCCTCGCTGATCCCTCCCATTTGGAAAAGGGACGCATGCCCACGGGAATCCCAAAATTATCACAAGCAATATATCTTGTTGTCGCTATTGCAGGAAAAAAGAACCTTGAACCCAGGTTTTCCCGCTTGGGGATATTGCTTCCCTTGCCCGGCTCTTGCTCCAGGACTTTTCCTATTGGAAATACCCACTGTGCAAGCACAGGGCAATACCTGGCTGAAAACAGCCACTATGCAAGTCTGGCTCTTGCGCAGTTCCAGATATTTTGTGAACCAATGCATTGTGGGAGAATGCCCGGGGGCAGGTAAGGTCCCGAGTTTGCCCCATGATTTGCCCCTACTATCTGGCAGAGATGCCGAGAGAAGCAATTGCAGGAACAAAACATGGTCCTGCGTTTTCCTCCCACCACCCGGGGGCAGCCATATTCTCATTCTGTGGGTAGCTAGTGCAAACCAGCATAGGCTAGGCATGTGGACGAATATTCAGATGCATTCAAAATTTGAGCGAATCAACCTTTGAATCAAATTTGATGTCCTTACATTCAAATTTAAAGATTCGATTCAAATTTCGGATCTATCCGTTCACATTTTTCAGACATTCGTATGTGCATGGGTTTGCACATGATGCGTACTAGAAGATCCGCATCTTTCCCACATCCGTACACATTTGTACGGATCTGTATGGGATGAAAACGGGTCGCATACGGGATAACTACAGGATGCACACAGAGGTGTACAGGTCCGGGGAAGATGTGTGCAAGCCTGGGGGTGTCTGACTTTGTGGACACCCCCGTGCGGTTTTCTGTCAAGGGGATGCTGCGTACCAAACCTTCAACCCTCCACGTTGCGAGCGAGCTGCTCTCCCTATTAGAGCCAACTTTTTCTAGAGCAAGCAGAGCAAAGCTTCCAGAGACAAAATGATGAATCCAAGATTCTGAGTTTGCTTTACCTGTGTGTAAGAAGCCTGCCTCACTGTCTTGGAGGGAGAAGAATTTCTGTATGTCTAGAAGAACGCCTGCGAGAAAGCAAAGCAAAACGTAACACATCAGGACATGATGCGCAGAAAAAGATGCTCAGCAGCATTGGCTGCGCTTCTGGCATGTGCTGTTCCACCATGTTCATTACTAGTTCAGAAATGCAAAGATGGATACCTTGCCTGATCACTAACAAAGGAGCCTTTGGGTGCTTCCACACAGGCCCTTAGAACACATACGAGACACATTTAGATTTACCTTCCACATTGGAGGCCGGACCCAGGACTCTTCCTGGCGGCCGCTTCTGCGTAAGACCCAACCCTAATTGGGTGTAGCCGCCGAAGAGTCCGTTCTTCGTGAGGACCTCGAAAATTAGGTCTTCAATCCGTCCCTTCACCTTGATCTGGTCGGAAGCAGGGCGCTTCGCCACATGGACAGGCAAAAGGCCGGTTTGCCTCTTTCTGCCCTACCCCCCCCCATGCCATGCGCCGCTGGAAATGCACAGCGACTGGCAGCTGCGTGGTCCAGTCCTGCAGCTCCAGGGTTGGTGGGGGAGGGCAGATGCCCCTTTGAATGGGTGCTGTGGCTTCCGCGCAGCAACAAGGCGATCTGGCCTCCCCGCATGTGTGCAGACACAAGAGGGCCCTTCGGATCCATCCCTATTTGGGACGGATCCTCGGGAGCTCGGATCTTCTTTGAGCCGTTTCTCTGCGGCAAATGCGGAAGCACCCTTTTACCTTTATTTGTAGCTTTAGATCTGCAAAAGAAACTCTGCTCTGTGTGCCCCCAGAAGTGAGTTAAAGAAAATGGCTGCAGAAAAGAGGGCCTTTTCAGTGGTGGGACCCAGGCTCTGGAACAACCTTCCCAGAGAGGTCTCCTTGACACCATCCTTATATGCCTTTAGGTCCCAGGTGAAAATCTCTTTATTCACTCAGGTCTGATGGCTTGCCTTTCACTTTTTAAGGATTGGCTTCTCATCTTCGCGTTACTGGGCAACGCGACAGAAATCCTGAATTGCACACCAGCAAAAGTTGCCAACTGTTTTAACAACGAGGAAAGGCTCTGGGTGCAAGCCAGACCCGTCTCTTCCTGAAAGTCTCGCAAGAGACCGAGTCACAGAGGAGAACTCTTCAAGAGCACTTTGTGGTTAAGTGTAGAACACACAGAGCAGGAAGTTTGCACAGCGCTGCCATGACTTGTGCGCACAAGGCACCATGTGCAAACTTACACCACAAGCATAAAGTGTAGATGGACCCCAGTTTGCCAAGCATGTTGCTGCTGGTTCCCATAGAATCGTGGTTGACTGGCAACTACTGAAGAAACCAGTTCAAGGGGACAAATTATTGGTGGAAACATCAAGGGAATCTGACAGGTCTTTCTTGGGGGGTTTTCCACTAGCACTAAGTACCCATTAAGAACCCATTAAGGACCCATTAGGCTCTGAGCGGGAAGACCCCATTTCCACTGCAAACCCCAGTAGAGCCACATTTCTTTCCACCAGTTCTAAGGAAATCTGGATTAAATGGGTCCTTCAGGACCTATAATCCGGATCTCCTGTAGACCCCATTAAAGGGGTCTATAATGGGGTCTTCAGGCATCAAATCCGGATTATACAGAGTGCGTTTCCACTGCAATCAGGCAATGGGGGCTCCGAGGGGCTCCGTGGGTCCCTCAGCTCCCCATGTGTGTGGACACGGATCTGGATTTCCTGTGGACCCCATTAAAGGGGTCTACAATGGGGTCTTCAGGCATCAAATCTGGATTATACGGAGTGAGTTTCCACTGCGATCAGGCAATGGGATCTGGAGGTGCTCCGGGGGGGGGCATTCATGGGGGGGGGGGCAAACACAAAGCTCCAAAGCTGGCTCCAAAGAATATCACAGGCCCCGAAGAGGACCCCACATGAGAGCAACGCCAATCCTACAGACCTTTGTCAAAGGCTCCAGAAAATCTTCGAAGTTTGTGGCAGATCGCTCCGGAGAATCTACAAAGAATCACTGGAGCGTCTATGGAGATTGCACCCCTTGCAGCCCCCCAAAAGATCCTGGGGTGGGTTGATCCGGATTCGCCACATGGGTGCTCCAGCATTTCCACTGCGGGCAGGCTAGCACCCATTGTTGTTGGGTGCCGCACTGCCCATGGGAACCCATCGCGTACCTCCCTTAATCTAGGTCTACTAGATCCAGATTAGTTGAAGGACTCATTCCTTAGATCTAGATCATCTTAGATCCGGATTAAGGGAGGTCAGTGGGGAAAAAAAACCCTTGTAGAAGATAATTTTGGTATCCTGCAGGAATAAAAGACAATCCTCCAGGGAAAAGAGAAGGTGAGGTTCGATTAGCAATTGGCTTCCATTACAGTTCATGCTTCTAAGAGCAATACAGAAAAGCCACCACGAGGGATGTGGACAAACATTTGTTTGCATTTGTTTGACTAGATCCCCTTCAAATGGGGTAGGATTTGAATTCAGTGCAAATGTTTGATACGAATCCGATTCGTGGGCCCACTACGAATCCCTACATATCCCCTACGTGTCCCCTGCGAATCCGCTCTGAACGTGTCAAATCTGTTCTCAATCCACTTTGAACCCACTCTGAATCTGCTTTGAATCCACTCTGGATCTGTTGCTGATGCGACTCGGGCAGCCGCTTTCCCACCTCCCCAGGTTCACAAATGTAATGAAGCTTCGTATGAACGTATCAAAACATTCGATTCGGATTCACATGTCCAAATTCGGATGTATTCAGACCAATTTCGAATGTGATAAAAATGCATGCGCATCCACAGACAGCATGACCACGGCCATCTGGGGGCCGCCTGCATCTTCCGGTTTCTTTGCAGGAATCGTGCCTATGAGTCTTGCAACGCTCTCATCTAAGGATGGTTTTTCCTCAAACTTACCAAGACATTTTCTTATCACATTCCAAACCCCCAAATACTTTGTTCTCCACATCACCTCCAAGAAAGATTATTGCACAAAGCCACTGTACTTCTGGCATGCATGTTTTTTTGTTTACGTTCCTGGAAGAGTTCTTGGAAGTGGTTTCACAAGGTGTATTTCCTCCCCCCATATGCTCCCCAAAAGAAGAGATCTCTTGCATCCCGGGGGATTAAGGTAAGAGTGAAAGAAGGCAACAAGTTGATTCACCATCGTGCTTCCCTTCAAGAGGCAGGGCGCACTGCTTGGGCCAGGCTTTTAAGGTAGCACCAGAAGTGCACTGCTCCTGGGCACCTGGCTGGTAAATCTGAAGGAGAGAAGCTAAACTGGGATGAGATGTCCACCATGGAATGTCCACAAATGATGTCCGCCATGGGATGTCCACAATGCTGTCCACCATGGGATGTCCACAACGCTGTCCACCATGGGGTGTCCACAATGCTGTCCACCATGGGATGTCTGGAATGCTGTCCACCATGGGATGTCCACAATGCTATCTACCATGGGATGTCCACAGCGCTGTCCACCATGGGATATCCATGGTGCTGTCCACCATGAGATGTCTGGAATGCTGTCCACCATGGGATGTCCACAGCACTATCCACAATTCTGTCCACAATGGGATTTCTGCAATGTGAGCTACCTCTCTAGATCAGTTGCCAGAAACTCCTTCTGTTCTCCATACATGGAGCCATAAGGGAAAAGTGGGTTGAATTCCCTCTCCCTTCCTCCTGTATGATGGTCTCAGTTCAGGGCTGGCCAAGGTCTGCATCCTCTACCACGTTCAGAGAACTCCATCTTCTGGGTTTCCACTGGACTGCATCTTGAATTCTACCTGCCCTATCATTCATTCTCCTGGGAAAGGGCCTTCTCAGTGAGGGCCCCCAGCTTAGAAAACAGTTGTCCCAATTAGGTGTATCAGGCTACCTTCACTTTTCTAAGGAAATACCTTCTCCTCCCCACTTTTCAGATTCCCCCTTTTTCCACGCACAGTCAAAGATCCAGATCTTCAAGACCCAGATCTTGAAGAGGCCTGAAGACCCCAGTGTGGACACCTTTAATCAGGTCCACACAGAATCCAGATTTAAGGGCCTGAAGGACCCATTAAATCCAGATTCCCCCTGCCCTCATGGGGACAGGGCCTTGCAGAAGGGGTCTTCAACGGGGTCTAGGTAGGGACAGGGCCTTTCCAATTGGTACCAATCGGGTTCCTAATGGGGTCTTAGAACGGTTCTAAGCCCTAGTGGAAAAACGCCCATTGTTTTCGTATTTATTGAGACCTTTGGGTATAGGGCAGGATAAAACTTCAGATAGATCAATACATTAGTTTGATCCTTAGTCCTCCATTCCCTTGGATCTCGTCTCTGTCCTCTGCCCCATCCATCCATCATTCCTTACCTGCGACCACAAACCAGTCCATGTAATTCACTAGGTTCAAATAGCAGAGCACGGTGATGGCTACCCAAGCTCTTCTGGTGGGACGCCTCGCTGGCCCCTGGTCCCCTTCCTTCGGTTCCATGGCTTTGTAGGACGTCCAGGAGGGAGGGCGCTGAAGCTGCAGGCCGGAGACCGCCGTCTCATTCATGCCTCGGGTGGGCCAAATCGAAGGCAAAACACACAAAGCTCCGTGGTCCCCAGAGCTTCCCTCTCTGCTCTGCCCACGAATTCTTCGCTCTTGAACGATCAGGAAATGGACTCGGTTTGGTCATTTCCTGCCAAGAGTAACCCAAGCCTCACAACTTCCCTTTTGTGCAGAGCTGCTCATCTGTGGGAAAACGATGGCCCCGGGCACTTTGACGCCCACTGTCCCTCCACTTGGTGGCTGCAAGAAGAAGTCTGGAGTCGAGATGAGCCGAACTGCAGTTTATAAGATGTTCGCTTCTTATGAACCACTTGGAGAAGCCCAGGCCTGTCAGGTGCTATGCCCAACAATCTCCAGGGAACTCTCCTTCACTGGAGATGTGGCCACTGACATTAACACTCCTGTGTCTTCGTGACAATAATGGTGGTGGGCTTAGGTGAGATGATCTGCTCTGTGAAACCTCAAACCATCCTAAGGAACTGTGGGCAAAGTAGGACATGGGTAAAATTATGGGGTTTGTAATGCCTTGGAAGCAACAGGTGAGAAATTTGGGGGTGCTCTTCGACTCTGCGCTAACGCTTGAAGCTCAGGTGGAGGCCGTGGCCAAGACTGTCTATTCCCAACCATGGCTGGTGTGCCAGTTGAAGCCCTTTTTGGACAGAGATGACGTGGCCACAGTTGTCCATGCTCTGGTAACTTCCAGACTAGACTACTGTAATGCGCTCTACATGGGGCTGCCCTTGAAGACAGTCTGGAAGCTGCAACTGGTGCAGAATGTGGCTGCTAGACTACTGACCAGAACAGCTGGCCAAACATACATCACAATGGTCTTTGAAAAGTTTTATTGGTTGCCGATTTGCTACAGAGCCCAATTCAAGGTGTTAACTTTGACTTATAAGGCCCTAAATGACTTGGGCCCCAAATATCTGAAGGAACGCCTTCTCCCATGTTCACCTGCCCGTGCCCTAGGATCTGGAGGGAAGGCCCTCCAAGTTGTACCAGCACCTTTGGTAACAAAAGGGGCGGCTGCCTGGGAGAGGGACTTCTCAGTGGTGGCCCCTTGGCTATGAAATAGTCCCCCCCCCCTTGAGGCGTGCCAGGCACCTTCGCTTTGCCCTGGGCTTCAGTTAGGTGGGGAAACACTTTCCAAGTTTCAGACACCCTGAGACCTTCAGGTATAGGGTGGGATAGAAATGCAAAAAGTAAATGACAGACAGACAGATAGATGGATAGATAATCTTGAAAGAAGTTATTCATGTGCGATGTGAAAAAGAAGAGTGGGTCAAGAAATAAATTCATTGCTGTGGTTATCATAAGCATTTCATTCTTCAGTGTTTAAATCACATGACTCAGGTAGGTGGTCTGTTGGAAAACTCTGGGTGACGAGACACCCTAGGTCAGCCCTTGCTCATGGCTGTTTATTCATTCATCAGCTGGCGGTTGTGCAACTCCATAAACGCTCCACGCTCAAAAACATGATCTTCTCTTGGGGTTTATTGGTTGGTGATTTAAAAAGAGGCCTTTCTACCCCGCTTTTCTCACCCATTTAAGGGGACTCAAAGTGGCTGACAAAGCTTTTCTATTCTTCTCCCCACAACAGACACCCTAGGAGACAGGTGGAGCTGTGAGAGCTCAGAAGAGAGCTGTGACTAGTCCAATGTCACCCAGATGGCTTTCTGGGGGAGGCTGGAATCGAACCCAGTATTCCCAGATAAGAGTCCGGCTCCCTAACCACTAGGCCAAAGTGGCTCACAAACTGGGAGAAGGGAGGGCAAACAGCAATGGGGAAAGGATCAAAATTCCCCCAAAGGGACCACTGCTGGAAACAGCTTCTTGCAAAGGAGCCGTCTTCAGACTGCTTCCAACAGGCTTCGGAAAACTCAGTTTAAACAGCGACTGCAGTGAGTTAACAGTGAGTTAAACACCATCCACACTCCTGGCCTTTCAAAGGGGCGCACCTTGTCCCAGCGGGGGAGTCTGTCCCCTGCCTGCTGGATGTTCTGAAGGGAGAAATTTGCACAACCTGTGACCAGGCCCCCAGTCCAATCCAGGTACACAAGGGCAGCGAAAGTTTAATCCAGCTTCAGTCCACCTTCAGAGCAAGAGAACGCATCAGCAAAGGCACCAGGAATTTCCTTTCCAGATTTTCTATCCCAAAGGTGGAGTTATTTAGCACTGAAAGAAAACTGCTTGTCACTTTGCTGATGTGTTCTCTCGCTCTGAAAGTGGACTGAAGCTGGATTAAACCTTAAGTTTGACCACAGCCTAGATGGTGTTAGAACTCCTGCAAATGAACAGGAAACAGGAAAATGGCAGGACTTTGGTTTAGCTTTCCTTTCTCTGAGGAAAGAGGTCTGCTCTGTCAATATCTGTTAGGCAACCTGCTTTCACTGTTGACTTCATGTGCCTGCCTTCTCCTTCCACCTCAAACAAACTGTGCGTCTTCCTAGGTCTTCCAGGTCTGACTCAAGGGCCCTTTCTGTATTAACGGTCCATTCTAGTAAACCCTGAGCCTCTGTATCCACACATTAATGCAGATCACAGAGTCCTCTCCTCACCCCCTACTGGTCTCTGGTGGTGCTCTGTTCTGGACCACCAGAGGGATTGATACAGACCACTCTAGAACATCAGAAGAATCAGTGCAGCCTGTTCTGGAACATCAGTGACCAGTGTGGTCTGCTCTGGACCACAAGAGGGATCAGCTCAGATTGATCTAGAACATTAGAGTGATGAGCATGGTCTGTTCTGGACCACCAGACGGATCAGCTCACTCTGATCTAGAGCGTCAGAGTGATGAGTGTGGTCTGCTCTGGACCACTAGGGGGACCAGCTCAGACTGATCTAGAACATCAGAAGGACCAGTGCAGCCTGATCTGGAACATCAGATAAATCCACACAGCCCTGATCTAGAACACATCACCAAAAGCCATCTCAAACAGGCCCATATTAGCTAGATCTGGATCAGCCTCTGCACTGAGTGGGCTTTAGAACACCAAATGGGTGCTACAGAGACCGCATTTATCTGGTCTACCACTAATCTGGATTAGTGAGCCCTTATCACAGTTGTGATCTGCATCTACTCTGCTCCTGTACAGATGATGTGTCCTTAGCAGCTCCTTGATCTGGATTAACAACTAAGTGCAGAAAGGGCTGAGGATGGTTTTAAAAATCTGGCTTCTTCCTACTCAAGTTGGGCCCTGGTGCTTCTGGACCAATTAATTCCCTCTCTTCCCTTCTGATGGGCCCTGTAACCCAAACAAGAAGAAGAGTTGGCTTTTCTACCGTGTTTTTCTCAACTCATTTAAGGGGACTCAAAGCGGCTGACAAACCTTCTGTTCTTCTCCCCACAACAGACACCCTGTGAGGTAGGTGTGAGAGCTCAGAAGACAGCTGTGACTTGCCCAAGGTCACCCATCTGGCTTTGTGGAGGACAGCGGAATCAAGCCCGGTATTCCCAGATAAGAGTCTGGCTCCCTAACCACTAGACCAAACTGGCTCACTCCAAACTGCTTCCCTTCAGTGCCAATGTAATTTCCACCCAAAGGCAACCACCTCCAATGGCTTTTTACTTTGTCCTATGAAGAACAAAAAAACCTGTATAGACTGTACTGTGCTGTACCAAGAGCTCTTAGCTGTTGGGTGTATAATATAAAAGGCCACCAGGTGGCGACAGATGATTTCTGGCTTTTATTTCTCTTTTTGTGTGTCTGTGCGTCTGTGTCGTTTTTTCCTCGTTCTCTGGAATGAAAAACAGAGAACTGAAACACATGACATCATTAAAGCGTATTGCAAGCCGCTGGGATGAGAAATAAAATAGGGAACAAAACGTAAGGGGGAAACTAGCTATACCCAAAGTTTTTCTGCACGCGTTGCACGGTGGAACTCCCTGCTACATGACAAACTGTGATAGATGGTATCCACGGTTGCTCTTAAAATAACTTATATATATATATAAAGGATTAGAAAAATTCATTGAGCTACCTGTGCTATCTGTATCATCTGAACTATTAAACCTCCGGACGCACATTTGGTCCAGAGGTTAAGGAGCCGGACTTTTATCTGGGAATACCGGGTTTGATTCCGCCCTCCCCCATGAAAGCCAGCTGGGTGACCTTGGGCTAGTCGCAGCTCCCTTCTGAGCTCTCACAGCCCCGCCCACCTCACAGGGTGACTGTTGTGAGGAGAAGAACAGAAGGTTTGTCAGCCACTTTGAGTCCCATTAAATGGGTGAGGAAAGCGGGGTAGAAAAGCCAGCTCTTCTCCTCCTCCTCCTCCTCCTCCTCCTCCTTCTTCTTCTTCTCGGCACTGCTAGTGAGAACACTAATATGTTTTCATCCTTGCTGACCTTGACAGCCACTTTGAGTCCCTTTAAGGGTAAGTAGAAGACATATTGTAGAACACATGATCGCCCTATCTTGCTCTGTTGTGGGTTCAGCACGTTTGCAGGCTGAGTGATCTTTGTAACCAAACCTCCTCCACCGACACCCCTTCAAAATCAGGACTCGACGCCTGCTGTTCGAGAGGTGGGTGGCAGCGTGACCGACGCAGCGGGTTCAGCTGTGTTGCGAAGAAGGAGACTGACGTGTCACCTGCAAACTGATTCGCGTCTCCATCTGCTGAACAACAAACAATCGCAAAATGTTCAGCAAAATGGGGAAAAGAGCAATCAGCGCTCAGAGAGAAAGATATACCTCTAGGAGACGGCATTCTTCGCAGTTTGCTTTGCTTTTTTTAAAATTTAAGGACACTTGTACTTTGCCGCCTTTGTTACAAAGGGCCTTTCCGCACAGATTTAGGGTCTTTCTGTAAATTGGGCCAGACCAAGCAAGGGTCGTTGTGGGGTCACAAGAAGAGGAGGAGGAGGATTTGGCTTTTCTATCTGCTTTTCTCCCGCATTTAATGTGGCTCAATGCAACTGACAAACCTTCTGTTCTTCTCCCCACAACAGACACCCTAGGAGTTAGGTGGGGCTGTGAGAGCTCAGAAGAGAGCTGTGACTAGCCCAAGGTCATCCAGCTGGCTTCATGGAGGAAGAAGGAGAAGAAGGGTTGGCTTTTCTATACCGCTTTTCTCACCCATTTAAGGGGACTCAAAGCGGCTGACAAAGCTTTCTGTTCTCCCCACAACAGACACCCTGAGAGGTGGGTGGGGCTGTGAGAGCTCAGAAGAGAACTGTGACTAGCCCAAGGTCACCCAGCTGGCTTCATGGAGGAGAGTGAAATCAAACCTAGTATTCTCAAATAAGAGTCCGTCTCCTTAACCACTAGAACAAACTGGCTCACTAAATTGCAGACAGATCAAGCTGGGCCAGGTTGAAGGCCTTTTTGAAGCAACCCCCCCCCCCCCCAGCTGTCCATGTGCAGATGGCAGCAGGGGAGGTGGTCTGCTCTACCAGTACTGACAAAGAATCCGGTGCCATATTCCAGCTTCCCCAGCGACGGCACAGAAATGTGCTTAAATACATTGGAAGCAGGCAGGGGACTTTAATTCTCAACCTCCAAAGTTGCCAGTCAGATTAGATTTGAGTTCAAATGTCAAAATTTGGCACATTCAATCAGATTTTGCATGCCTATGAATATTTGTGACCATCCCTGTCTTAAGGTGCCCAAGAATTGTCCATTGACATGGCCTTCTAATATTTCATTTACGTTATCTTGTAAATATATTTGGATCCAGATCTTTTTGCGCTTTGATATTGTACTTTTATAGATGAGATGTGAGACCTGTTTTGTATCTTGTACTGCTCTGGAAGCAATCTGTCCCAGACTGTGCAGTGGTGACCTCATGCGCATGTGTGCTGACATGCTTTGCAGGACCACCAATGAAGGGTCCTAAACTGGTGCCAGGAACACACTGGGCAAGCAGACACGTTCCCCTCCACATGCATAAATAACATAAGAACCTCAGAAGAGCCCTGCTGGATCAGGACACAGCCCATCCAGTCCATGAGAACCTAAGAGGAGCCCTGCTGGATCAGGCCACAGCCCATCTAGTCCATAAGAACCTAAGAGGAGTCCTGCTGGATCAGGCCACAGCCCATCTAGTCCATAAGAACCTAAGAGGAGCCCTGCTGGATCAGGCCTCAGCCCATCCAGTCCATGACAACCTAAAAGGAGCCTCGCTGGATCCATAAGAACCTCAGAGGAGCCCTGCTGGATCAGGCCACAGCCCATGTAGTCCAGCGTCCTGTCGCACACGGTGTCCCACCACATTCTCATGGGCATCTCAAGCAGAGACAAGGTCACACCTTCTCCTGCTCTCGAATCCCAGCACGGAAGGCTATCCTAAAGATCCAGGACTGTTAGGGAAAGCTGTCTGCACTCGACAACGCATCGCGCATCACAACCCTACCGGCGACACCTTCCATTGCCGGAGGCCCCTAACTCCATCCCGGAACCGTTGTTTTTAGGACAAACCCTTTCCTGCCTGTACAATAACAAGCTCTGGCAGCCGGGTGACCTCCAGAGACATCATGTTCCTTAGAGGCAGCCAAGAATTCCTGCTCCACGATCTGCCACTTGTTCATCCTGCAATGGACGGCAATTTATCCTATGACCATTCCTTTTTCCAGGGGGGGGGGGGCAGAGAGAACAAAAACAGCAGATGCACCCCTCCCTCTTCTGGGTTCCCAAAAGGATCTTTCCTCTTGCGACGGCGCTGTAGTATCAGATGTGTAAAAGGAAACTCTTCGCGGAATTCCGCGTCTTTCTCTGCCCTCCGGTGGGGAAATCTCCCCGCCAGGGATTACTGGAAAGAAAATAGAAATTTGGCTGCAGCCCAGGAAGTCCTGCTGATGGAGTCTTTCTGGTGCCTTCCAGATTATTCGGCCGTCCACCTTCCGCCCCGCGGACGCCCCAGTTTCTGCCAGACCTGTGATGAACATGCACCCGGCTGAACCGAACATGTCATTGTCAGAGTGCAGCATGAAAGCGCAGTGTGTTGGCGCATGACTCGTGTATTAGCAGTTCCTTCTTAGTAGGCACATGGCTCTTTTAAAAAAAAATCTGTTTAATTAGCATCCTCTTTCATCCTTGATCATAAGATGTCACACCCCAGTTTTTTCACCCTTAAGGGGACTCAAAGCGGCTGACGAACCTTCTGTTCTTCTCCCGCAACAGGCAGCCAGTGAGATAGGCGGGGCTGTGAAAGCTCAGAAAGAGAGCTGTGGCTAGCCCAAAGGTACCCAGCTTGCTTTGTGGAGGAGTGCAGAATCAGACTGGGTAAGAGTCCAAGACTGTCTAACCACAAGACCACCTTTAGCCACAACTACTGGCATCCCTGATCCTGCTTGGAGTTCTGCTGCCTCTACAAAGCCAGCTGGGTGACCTTGGGCTAGTCACAGCTGTCCTTCTGAGCTCTCACAGCCCCACCCCACAGGGTGTCTGGTGTGGGGAGAAGAACAGAAGGTTTGTCAGCCGCTTTGAGGGCCCTTCAATGGATGAGAAAAGCAGGGTAGAAAAGCCAACTCCTCCTCTTCCTCCATGAAGCCAGCTGGGTGACCCTGGGCTAGTCACGGCTGTCCTTCTGAGCTCTCACAGCCCCACCTACCTCACAGGGTGCCTTTTGTGGGGAGAAGAACAGAAGGTTTATCAGCCACCTTGAGTCCACTTAAGGTTGAGAAAAGTGGGGTGTAAAAGCCAACTCTTCTTCTAAAAAGCACTAAAAACTGTTGCTGGAAAACCCAAGATTGTTTGCAGGTTTTCCACCAATGGCACATTGACTTATCTTCTCAACGGAGCTGCCTGTTGTTCTTCCGCCCACTGCGTACACATGGAATTTGAAACTGACACACATGTGCAGTGTTGATGGCGCGCCCTTCTGGGTGTCTGACGCGTACCTAATACTCAGAGGCCTTTTCGCACTACAGCTGAATGCCTGTAGAGCAGTAAGGCTAGGGCACGCAGGGACGCTTTCCCCATTCGCACCTTGGCAGGTAAGGGACTCGTGGACACGCCTTCCTACCTGCCTACCTGAGAAAGGGGAATCCGTCCCTGCACGGCCTAGCCTGAAAAGGCTGGTGCAGGTGCGGGACGTCCCTCCCAGGCCTGTGGGCAGCCCTGTTGTATTCCTTCCCCAGTTCCCACAGGAACCCCCCCCCCCCGGCACCACCACCCCCGGGCACAGGCCTACATAGGGATGTGTGCACACGTGAGGCACTTACCTCATGCTCACCGGGTTCCAAAGTCTGCCACTTCAGAACCCGGCAAGCACAAGGTAAGTGCGTCTCTCTCGTGCGCGTCCCCACCCAGGCCCGTGTCTGGGGGGGGGGGGGTTACTACAGGCTCTAGGGGACCCGATCTGGTCCCCTAGGGCCTGTGGGAACCGGGGAAGGAACGCAACAGCCCTGCCCAATGGGGGCAGCCAGAGGTGGGGCCCACAGCTGTCAGGGAAGGAGCACGCGAATGTGGGACGGCCCGGAACGCCCTGGGCCGGGTGTAGAGCACGAGTTTGTGCTCTATACCTGGAATGCAAGTGGGCTCCCTGGGATGGGCTGGGGTGGTTCCAAACGGAACCGCCAGCCCAGCGGAGCAAATGCTGCATCCCAGGGTGTCCAAGACCTCTTACGTGCACATCGCTGAAATGCGCAAAGCCAGCGCCAAAGCCGGCATTGTCTATCCGACAAGTCACAATGGTGGAGTAACGATAAGCCACGTTACGGCTTGCTGGCGTCTGGAGCAGACCTCACGCCAGGCAACAGCCATTCCGGCAGCTTCCAGTGCGTGCAGCCTAGTGACATATGTGGAAGGAAGGAAGAGGGAGAGCAGCGCATAGTTCACCAGGGGAGGGAGGAAATGTTTGGCCGGCCCTCCATCTGACTGTGGATCCACACTTGTGACACCTCTATTCTTAGAAAGGTTGGTCACCGTTCTAGGTACTGAAGGTCACACGCTGTGCTCTCGTATGTGATCCATGCCACGCAGCAAGGTCAGCTGCTGCCAGTGAGCAGGACAGAAAGCTGATTACTCTTGGCCAGTTATTTGGGTCCCATTGGTGCCCCGGAGAAAGCGAGAGCTGTTCAGGTTTCTTCTTAAATCAGATTTTATTAAAAGTTTCCCAGCGTACAGGGAAAGATAGCATATATAGTCTAAAAAGAAATAAAATATACAGAATGACCTCCAGTCTTCCCCATTAACGGTCATTGTTGCTGTTGGATAACACTGACTTGTGGCTGACCCGTGGTTTGTACCTCTATGCAGGTTTCTTGGCAGAGATACAGAAATGGTTTGCCATTGCCTACTTCCGGAAAGAGGATTGGGGATCGAACCAGCAACCCTCTGCTTTCCAGACAGTTTGCCCTACCAGTGGGCTGCAGCCTCTCCCAGACTCAATGGGCACCTCTGTGCAGTATTCTTGGCAGAGACAGAGGAGCGGTTTGCTATTGCCTGCTTCCGGAAAGAGGATTGGGGATCGAACCAGCAACCCTCTGTTTTCCAGGCAGTTTGCATTACCATTGCACTACAATCACTCTGAATACTGAATACTGAAAATCCAGGTTGTTAAAGCAAACCAAATATATATTAAAAACAGGACTGTCTAAGGGTGTTTTTCCACCACGCTCCTTTAATCTGGATCTAAGATCCAGACCTAAGGAATGGGTACATTCCTTAATCCGGATCTAGTAGATCCGGATTAAGGGAAGTACCCAATGGCTGTTTCCGCACAGGGACTAATAAAACTGGATCTCTGGCACCTGGATTTAGTAAAACCGGTTCCTGGGGGAACTGGCTTTAATAACTCCAGATCACAGATAGATCTGGTTTAACAGGGTAGATCCCACTCGCAACAGGTTTGAGGAATTCTGTGCATCGTCTTCTCATGTTGCATCTGGTGCAGGGAAGCCATTAAGACGATGCAGCACTCGTGCGCAAAATCAAGCCATTACCCACGTGTAGCTTGTCGATCAGGCGATCAGGGAAGGGGGGTGTAATAATTGTAGCCAGAAAGACACTCATAGGACAAATGAGAGCCATTTGATCCCCTCATCATTTCTCTTTCATCATAATTTATTTATAGAAATCCCCAGACTGTTGTGATCACAGTGCGGAGGGTAGCAACAGTGAGCACAGGCGAACCCCCGCCTGCTAATGATGCGAGCGCCAATCTCCTCCCTCAATAAACTGAGAGTGTCCCCATGACTCCAAGATAATACGTGCTTGCATCCCAAACCACAGCAAGAACAGTTTGCAAGGGTTTTTTTTTTGTTTTTTGTTTTACCATGGATTTGGGCAATTTGTTCTGCATGTAGCCCAGACTGGGCCGCGTTCCCATTACAAGCTCAAAACGGTTTTGAAACGGTTTCGATCCTCGCAGTCCCCACGTCAGGTTGGCTTAACACGCTTTCCGTGTGTTAAATCACCCCAAAGCATTGTAAATGTTAACACTCATTTCAACAGGTCTCGTTCCGGTTCATGCATTTGAAACATTTTACATTTCTTATTGTGGGAACAGTACAGTTTTAGTGGGATGAGAATGCATGTTTAGGGTTTCCCTCCCCCAATAGCTTGCTTCCAAAGATAGTGATTTCATTGTAAAAATCCACCCCTTACAGCAGCCATTACACTGTAGCAATCCACCCACTTCACACCTGATAACAGTGTTGCAGTTCTGGCTCTTTGAAGTTCTGACGTTTAGAAAGGCAAAGGAAGGAAAGCAGCTGCAGGTTCTGGGAGATGTGTGAATGTTTAAGGCTGTGGCTGTGGAGGTGAGTGGGCAAAGGGGCCTTGAGTTGCTGCTGCTGCTGCTGCTGCTGTGTGCCCTGGGCAATGGGGAAAGAATAGCTGGCTGCCCAGTGCCACTTTTCATCCATCCAGGCAAGCGGCAGCCACCCAGCCACCCAGCTAGGCTCCGTGAAGGGGTCCATTATGGGTGGCGCGTTTATGCCAGGAAGAAGAAAGCGGCTTTTAGAAAGTAACCACTTGAGTCCCCCCTTGAGTCACGTATGCCACATATGATCCGCAGAATCTGGATCGAACGTGGTTAAGTTGAAAGTAATGGGATCAGGCAAATTCGTGTTAGTATCCATTTCTATTATTTTGGTTTAGGAAAACCGTTTTAAGCTTGTAATGGGAACTGGGCCTTGGAGCCTTTGCATGGAGATGCTATGAGTTGAATTCAGGTTCACTCCGGAGTATAGAGTACATGGGAACAAGCCCTACAGGATCCATCTGAAGATAGGAAGTGTCCCATGCCTGGGTGGATCATTGCCTTGACATCCAGACTGAGCATAATTTAAAATTTTCTTTCTTTTTTTAAATTTTCATTTATTCATATTCCTACCTAGGACCCATTATATAAACCTCAGGGCAGTTTAAGGAGAATAAAACACACAAAAAGATCAAAATACCATACTGAAACTTACAAAGTACAGATATTAAAATACATCTATATTTTTTAAAGTCCCCTGGCAAGATCTGGGGCGACAAAGAACTTTCTAGCTGTCTTCTAAAGAGAGCTGGGGAGCAGTTTTGGGTTACACACTGGATGGAAGCTGTATTGCACGAGACTGGGCCACTACAGAGAAGGCCCTGCTGAGGAACACGTGTGCCTGTGACATTTTCACTTGAGCATCTGAAGCCTTTGGGAATTTCTGTCCATCTCTGAAGTTGCCCACTTTGGGTCATCAGAACAGAATCGGGGCATGAAAGGGCACAGCCGTTTGCCCGATTCAATCGAGAGGGGACGGAGAGGGCACCCCTTTTAGTAGCACTTGGAAGCAGCCTTCATTTTAAACAAAGACTTGGGCTGCACAGGTGTTTAGCTTTAGCTGCATGATGTCCACTATGACTAATAACTTTGGGTAGGCAAATAAGGTTCCCGTCCAAAAATACCTTCCCTGCTGGATTTTCCCTTACTTCATTACTCACTTGTCCCACACGTCACATGTTCAGCCATCTTCTCCGCTGCCTCCACCTCATATGGTCCCTGCCATTGTTTTGTTTTGCAGGGGGGAGGGAGAAGCAGAAAGAAGACACACACCAACCCTGCACCCCAATATTAAAATCCTCTTATCTTGGTGTGAATACAACAGAAGGTTTGCTAGCCTCTTTCGACTCCAGTTGACAGCTCAAAATATTTGGAGTATGGTGGGCCTGCCAATGACACATGTCGTGACCCCGCCCTAGCAGTGCCATAGTGGTGTTATTTTTGTCACATTTGAATGCACCCTAAATGCCTGGGACCTTAATCCAGATTAAAGCCTAGTATAGTATGCACCTGAACCTCCAGAGTTGCATGTTAAAGTTCTAGGAGGCCCTGCTCTTGCTGGTACAACTCTGCCTGCTTTAGATGGAGCCTGATCCAGATTAAGGAGGAGGCCCTGATCCAGAACACAGGAGGCATGCCCCATAGTACACACTGCCAGAATGCACCTCAAAGTCTAGGAACATTGGAAGTGTAAGGGCACAGCCATGAAGGTCACACCAGCTTTGGGTCCAGATCAGTGGGCTGGGTTATTCTGGACACAATCCCAGCTAAAAGCAGGTAAGGGCTGGAAGCTGCATCCCTGTGCAGTAAAGAAAGCAGCTCAAAAGTGGCTTAAGGTCAGTAGCATCCATATACTCATGCTGTTCATCCCCATTAAAGACCAGAAAACGCACTTCCAAAGTGCAAAATTTGGCCTTTAATTTGGATTAGAGTTGGGATGGGGACACTAGCATTCGTTGCATCACTTCTAAACTGAATCTGAGCAGGTCTCTCCTCAGTCCCACCAAAGACAGAAGTCCATCTTACTTTAGCCCGCAGTCGATGCCTTCTGGGTGGTAGCACCTTTCCTAGGAAGGATCCTTCCTTCTGCTATTCATGAGCTGTCCACACTGACAGCTTTTGTAGGCACCTATTTTAATGGATTTTTACAAAGAAATTGTTTCAGAACTTATAGCTGCATCATAGATATTTTGGCAAGTATGTGCAGTTTGCTTATATGTTATGACATTTTGAAATCCCAATTGCCTGCAACATACACAAGCCATTGAGAAAGACATTGAGTCAAAACGGGTCTGGCAAGACTAAAGACAAGGGGTGTTTTTCCACTAGCACTAAGGACCCATTAAGGACCCATTTGGCTCAGAGCGGGAAGACCCCATTTCCACTACAGACCCCATTAGAGCCACATTTGTTTCCACCTATTCTAGGGAAATCTGGATCATATGGGTTCTTCAGGACCTATAATCCAGATACCCTGTAGATCTACAGTGGGGTCTTCAGGTGTCAAATCCAGATTATACAGAGCTTGTTTCCACCACTATTGGGCAGTGGGGTCTATGGGCAGCTGGGGGGCGGGGGGCTTTGAAGCCTGTGCACACTATCCGAAGCCGGCTGCGAAGTTCCTCTGAAGTTGCCTTCAAAGATTCGCACCGTCTCCAAAGAGGACCCCATGCAAGAGCAATGCCTTTGTCAAAGGCTCCGGAGAATCTTTGAAGTTTGCGACAGATCACTCTGGAGAGTGTCTACGGAGATTGCACCCCCTGTCCCCCAAAACACCTGGATTCGCCACATGGGTGCTCTGGCGTATTCACTGCGGGCAAGCTAGCACCTGTTGCGATTAGGTGCTAGACAACCCAGGGAAATGCATTGGGTACTTTCCTTAATCCAGATCTACTAGATACAGATTAAAGGAAGCACCCATTCCTTAAATCCGGATCATCTTAGATCCAGATTAAGGGATGTCAGTGGAAAAGAACCCATTGGGTACTTCTACTAGATGTGGATTAAGGGAAGCACCCATTCCTTAGATCTGGATCTTCTTAGATCCGGACTAAAGGAGCTCAGTGAAAAAACACCACTAGTGGAAACAGGCTCCCTACAATCCGGATTTTCAGGCTGAAGACGCCATTGTAGACCCCTATAATGGGGTCTACACAAAATCCGGATTATAGGTCCTGAAGGACCCATATGATCTGGATTTCCCTAGCTGTGGTGGAAACAGATGTGTCCCTAATGGGGTCTGTGGTGGAAATGGGGTCTTCTGGCTCTCAGCCAAATGGGTCCTTAATGGGTGCTTCAATGGATACTTAGTGCTAGTGGAAAAACACCCCAGGACTGCTCACACACCTTTTCATCTGAGGACTTTCTACCAAAGGTTTAAAGGGAAGCCGTGACCTTGGCTTAAATGGTTTATAGGTTTTATATATGTTTTTATACGTGATTTGGACTTTTATATTGATATATTGATATACAGTCTGACCCCTGTATCTGCTGGGGATACGTCCTGGATCCTACCATGGTTACCTGAAACAGTGGATAATTGTGAACAGGACTTCTGGTTCTGGGGTCGTGAAACTCCAGAACTGGGAGTACTTTTCTGGCTTCCACAAGGCCTCTTTCAACCTAGGCCTTCCGGTTCTGGGTGCTTTTTTCTTATGGCACCCGCAGGGGACGCAGTGGGGCTGATCCGGTAACCATGGTTAACTGAAACCATGGTTACTGAAGCCGTGGATACCGGGGTCCGAAACTTATCTCTTTACCCAAGCATTCCCAGTGTGGATATTTTATTTATGTATTTGTTTTATGCGTTTATTTTTTATCCCTCCTGTCTCGGGGCAGCTTACAATGTTAAAAACCAGCAAACCTATAAATTCAACAGATTAAATCACACCAGCGCCTGAATGTGGGGGAGGAAAACCCATTTCTTTGTTTATTTATTTTTATTTTTATTTTTATTTTTATTTTTATTTTTATTTTTATTATTATTTCCTTCTTTAGACAAACTCCTGGGTGAAGAGGTGTGTCTTCACATGGCTCTCCTGAATGCGTAAAGCAAAGGTGTTTGGCACACCTCAGGAAGGAGACCCTGCCACACTCTGGAATCCTGAAAAGGCCCTATCCTGGGTGGCCAGCAGTTTAATGCCACATTCTCAGTTTTTGAGGTTGGGGTTTCATTAGACCCTAAACTTATGCTGATGAAACAAAGGGAAATTGTGCTATTTTGGTGTTTTTTTTAAGCCAACAGTTTTTATTTATTTCCTGAATTTTTGCACAAGGAAATTTTTGCACGTTCTCTGGGTGGCTCATGACAACCGCACTGCACTGAAGTAATGAGAAGCAGCACCACCATGGCAATAATTTATTGCATGGAAGGAAGAGGAAAAACGGGATACAGGGGGAGCGAGGAATAAAGATCTCTCTGTCTCTCTCTCTTTCTGGCTGAACTTTTCAGGGTTAATGTACAGGCAGCAAGCTGGAGACTTCGCCCTTCCCAAGATGGCGCCGCCACGACTAGTACGGAAACCGCAGCAGCGGGCCCAGAAGGAGCTCCGCCCCCTCGTCGTCCTCCTCCTCCTGTGGGGCTTCGACCTTCCAAGCATGGCGCCCCCTTTGCCGAGGAAGAAGCCAACGAACGCCTCTCCTCGGGCCGCTGCCGCGTCGGACGTGCGTGCGTAAGGACGTTACGTACGTACGCGAACGCGCGTGTGCGTGAGCGAGTGAGCGAGCGAGCGGCGCCTGCGCGCCTCGGCGCCCCTGCCTGAGCGAAGCGAAATTCCGTGGCGGCGGCGGCGGCAAAGCGGGCGCAAGAGAAAGGGAAGCGGGAGAGGAGGAGCGAGGGGGGGAGACGAGGAGGAGGAGGAGGAGGAGGAAGAGGCTGAGGGGAAGGTCTGCGCGAGGCCCCCGCCTCGCCTCGACTCAGACTCGACTCAGGAGCGGCTCCCGGTGGCCAGCAGGGCCGGGGCGGCGGGCGTGAGGCGGCGGCGCCAGGAGGAGGAGGAGGGCAGGAGGAAGGCCGGCCGCCCGGCCGCCGAGGGTTAAAGCTCAGGAGCGGCGGCGGCTCCTCCTCCTCCTCCTCGGCCGCGCCACCGACCGACCGACCGAGCGGGCGGACGGACGGACCGGACGGGCTCCGCGGGGCCCCCGGGCGGAGAGGATGACGGAGCTCCAGTCCGCGTTGCTACTGCGGAGACAGCTGGCAGGTGAGGCGGGCGGGCGGGCGGCGCGAGCCAGAGGAACCCCGGCTAGGCCCCGACCAGTGCTGCTGCCCCGAGGCACGACGGGAGCGGGGGGGGAGGGGAGGAGGGGGCTCTGGGGGAGGTCATCCCTCCCCTCCCCTCCCCTCTTTTGTCGCTCCTTTTTTTTGGGAAAGGGAGTTTTCCCCCCTCCCCCTGTCTTTGTAGCCTCCTTTTATTGGGAGGGGGAGGGGAGCGGGGAGGTCCCCCTCCCCCTGTCTTTGTAGCCCTCTTTTTATTGGGAGGGGGAGGGAGACCGATGGGGGCGGGGGCACTGGAGGGGGCGGGCAGTGGCTTGGACATGGGGGGCGGGGAGGGCTTTTGGGCCGGCGGGGCAGGAAAAGTTTGTTTTGAGGGAGGGGGAAGCAGGCAAGACTTTTGTCTCCTCTAAAAGGAAGAGGAGGGGGGAGGGGGACCGAGGCTGACCTGCTGTGGGGGGGGAGGGGTAGGATGGGGCGGGGCGATTGAGGAGGGTGGGGGGAACTAAGGCTGTCCTGGGATCCCTGTGGAGGAGCAAAGATAGGTAAGTGAAGGGTGGGGGCCGCCAGAGAGGAGGTAGGAAGGCAATTAAGGGGGGGGGGCTTTGAAGTAGCCCAGAGAGAGGGAGGGGCCACCACATCAGGGCCCTGCCTGCAGAGGTTGTTGGGCTAAAGCCCTCACAGTGCTTTGCTACCATCCTGACTGGGAAAGGCTTGTGGGAGCTGTAGTTCAGTTTGTACTTGGGGAGAGGCTTGATTTGGAGCCCTTGGGTGCATTCCAGAAGCCTTACTCTTCCTGTGGGTGGGACTATTGCGAGAAGGTGGGCAGTGCAGGCTAGTTGCTGTGGATTAACTGGAGGGATCTTTAAATGATCTTGGGGGCTGTGGAGGAACAAGGATAAGCTTAGGCAGGTGCCAGTGAAATGGATTTGAAAGAAGTGCAGGGGTATCAGCTCTTACTACAAGTAAAACGTGAGCTACTGTGGGGTAGGTAAGGAGGAATCTTTGGTCTCCTGAGGGTAGAGTTTAAGGTGGTCAAGGGAACTCTGCTGTATTTCAGCTCTAGTGTGGGGACTGGCTACGAAGGGGTAGCTAGATGAGAAGATAGCTAAGGAGAGATGAGTGGGATGGGAAAGGAGTTGACTATGACTGGGTATGGTAGCTGGAGTTGCAGGTGTGCCAGACCGAATACCGAGGTGTGATGGCCTGGTTGAGTGGGAAAAGATGTGTGTGAGGTGACAGAAAGACGCTGGTGTAAGGAATATGAATTGGGTGCCCTTTGGGAGGCCGTGGAAACAGGCTGGAGAACAGCAGCCAAAAAAAGTTAAATGTGGCACATCTGGGGCAGCTCCAGGTAGAGTGTGGTGGGGCTCCTGGGAGAGACCAGGGCGTGAAGGAAAGGGCAAGCAAATAGGTTTAAACGGGTGGTGTCTGGTTGGGAGAAGGGAGACTGTGGAGTCTTGCGGGGTGTCTAGGTTCCCTACAGAATTGATTGAGGAGTTGTGTGGATTTTGGCGAATGTAATTAAGGTGGGCTGGAATGTTTGGGGTATAAAATGATAATGGAGAACAAGGAGGCAATAAATCTGAGGCCCTAAAAGAGTGTGCAGAGCTGTGGAGGAAAAAATGCTGTATAGGCAGTAATTCTTAAGTGAGAGCAAACAAAAAGATTAATGACTAGAAAAACACTTGGTAAGAAGGAGAGGGTGGTTGGTTGTGTGTATTGGCTGCAGTGCACAAAATAGTTCTATGAAAAGGAAGAACTTCAGCTGTTGAGGGTCAACTAAAGTGTTAAAAAGCTGAACTGGGGTCATGGGTAGAGTGTAGAGGAGGCTCTCTTGATTTTTTCTTCCTCTGGCATGGAGCTGGTGCCCCAAAAAGGAACAGGGAGGAAATTGACTCTGTCTTTAACTGTGCTTTTAGAGAAGCCTTTGAGATATACTACTAGCTTAATTTCTCCTAGTCTGTGCCTGGCCTGTAGAATAGGATGACACCATGGGTGTTTTTCCACTGAGCTCCTTTAAGTCTAAGAAGATCCAGATCTAAGGAATGGGTACTTCCTTTAATCCAGATCTAGTAGATTTGGATTAAGGGAAATACCCAGTGTGTTTCCACGGGTAGTCTACCACCCATTAGCAATAGGTGCTAGCCTCCCTGCTGTGGAAATGCTGGAACACCCATGTGCAAATCCGAATCTACCCACAAGGGGTCTGCCTGTCACCCCAGCGGCTCCGTAGAATCTCTGGAGCAATCTGCCGCTAACTTCGAAGATCCTCCAGAGCCTTAGACAGTGGCATTGCTCTCACAAGGGTTTTTTCTTCAGAGCCTGTGCTAATCTCTGAAGGCATCTTCGGAGGGACTTCGGAGCTGCCTTTGGAGGGACATTGAAGGCTTGAGTTTGAGGTACCCCCCCCCATTGGTGCCTCCCCCCCTGAGCCTCCTCTAGACCCCATGGCCCAATTGTAGTGGAAACAGGCTCCCTATAATCCGGATTTTATGGCTGAAGACCCCATTGTAGACCCCTTTATTGGGGTCTGCAGGAAATCCAGATTATAGGTCCCGAAGGACCCATATGATCCGAATTTCCCTAGCTGTGGTGGAAACAGATGTGTTTCTAATGGGGTCTGTAGTGGAAATGGGGTCGTTCAGCTCTGAGCCAAATGGGTCCTTAATGGGTGCTTCAATGGGAACTTAGTGCTAGTGGAAAAACATCCCATGTTTAATTTGAAGAAAGGAAGGTACAGATGGGGTGAAATTTCAGGAGGGTTAATTAGTGTTTCAGATCCATTCTAAGAAGCTACTGATGTTGTCAACTTTTTCCTTGTGGGGCTGCTGCAGTGTGTCTTCTGCTATACTTGAGTGGGTGGCATTTTTTCTAATTGCAATTTCCTTCATAACAGAAGGAATATGGCCTTTGATAACACAAAAACTGGTATGAGGATGGCAGAAGATGGTAATAACAAATTAAAGTGGTGTTAAACATGCTCTTTGTTTTGTCCCCTCGCCTGATTTGCTGTCATAACTGCCCTTATACCTTATTCTCTCTCCTCAGCTTGGTCAGGTTCGTATGGCTAACGCTGTATAGCAGGGGTCTGCCCCATGAAATGCTGGGAGCAGTAGTCCAGGAAGATCTGTAGAGTGATATAGTGGGAGGTGGCTGGATTAAGCTTACCTGGCATTTGTGCGGCCATGCACACAAGCTCTTTTGATAGTTAGATTTGCACTGCAGCTCCATGTGCTACTGAGTATGAAAATGAAAGAGAAATGAGTCAATGGGGCTGCTTGGTTAGCCTTAGGAAGTACCATGCGTGGCTGAATCCTTTCTTTAACCTCTGTTCACCATCATGCCTCAGCCTGAGCTTTTCTGCAATGACAGAATAGCTCCACTGACTGGGGCTTCCTCCAGACATGAGGTAAAACTTCTGATGGTCCTAACACCACTTTGGGAGCACCAGTTATACCTCAGGTATTTTCACTGTAGTTCAGATTTCAGTGTGCAAAAAGCACGTTGCAGTGCTCTTATGGGAAATCCAGCCATGACACTGCTTTCCTGTAGCAGCAGCTCTTATCTGTGCATCTAGCAAGCAGCATACATGATTGGTCAATTGTGCAAAATAGACAAGAAAGGGGTCAGACACTTGGCTGGCTTCCAGTAGTCCCCAGCGGTCCAGTTGTTGATGTGGCTTGTCAGACACATGTAAGTGTGGGCACCTGGGACAGGACCTTTTCAGTGTTGGCTCCCAGATTGTGGAATAGTCTCCCCCTGAGGTATGTCAAGCACTTTCACTTTGCATGTTCAGGAAAGCAGTGAAGCCTTTGGCTAGATAAAGAAACAGCTCTCCCCTCCCCACTTTCAGGTACAGTATGTTTTTTTTAATTTGTTTTTTAATGTTGTACCCCAACTTGAGCCCTTTGGGTCCTGAGTGGAATAAAAATGCTAAATAAATAAATTAGCAGCGGTTTGCTGCTCACATATGGTGGCAGTCCGTGGGGTCTTATTGAGATCCTGCTTGTTTCTTACTGTCTGGTTTGATTAAAGCACTTGTTAAACCTGATTGCCTGCCTTTTTTAAAGCAAATGTAGGGGTTTTGGTAGAGCTTTCTTTGTAGTAGAGCTTAAGTATCAGAAGAAGAAGAAAAGTTGTGGCAGGACTTTTACTTCATACCTGCCAAAGAGGTTCAGTTTGGAAATAAACTGCAAAAGGCACAGTGCGCTAACATTGGGTATACAGTCGGACCACCATATCCACTGATCCGGTATCTGTGGTTTCAATTAACCATGGTGACCAGACCAGCCTCTCCCCCCCCCCCCCACAACCCCACTTTGGGGTAATGAGAGAAACAGCATGAAATTATGCAGTGTTTCCCATGATTCCTGTAAAATCTCGCTGGATTTCCAAGGAATCGTTGGAAATTGAGTACAATTAGCCACAGTTTTCAGTAACCACAGTAAGGCCTGGAACTTTTCCCATGCAGATATGGGGGTCTGACTATTCTGAAATTGCCTTAAACTTTAATCTGTGTCCAGTTAACTTATTTGACTTATTTGCTCTGGTCTCGTGAATGGGTCTCTCAGTGGCATTCAAATGGGGGTAATGCTGCCGCTAAGAATTAATGCCGTTTGTTTTAAGTGTGCTAAAGAAACTGACTTAAAATTGCCTAGCAATGTAGGAGCTAGAGCTTATTTCATTTTGAATCCTACACAATCTTCTTGGGATCACTATGGAGCAACTAGAATGTTAAACATAGTTTGGTGAAGTAAGATGCAAGTCCTAGAAATGCTTAAAAACTGGTACCCATTCAAGAAACACATCAGTCTTTATCGTAGAACTTTGTGAGCCAGTTAGGTCTAGTGGTTAGGGAGCCAGACTCTTATCTGGGAATACAGGGTTCGATTCCGTCGTCCCCCACGAAGCCAGCTGGGTGACCTTGGGCTGATCACAGCTCTCTTCTGAGCTCTCACAGCCCCACCTACCTCTCAGGGTGTTCCGTTGTGGGGAGAAAAATAGAAAAGCTTTATCAGCCACTTTGAGTCCCCTTAAATGGGTGAGAAAAGCAGGGTAAAAAAGCCAACTCTTCTTCAAGAGCTCATCATTTTCTTAACATAATATCAAAGTGATTTTCCTAAAAGCCAAACTGACAACAGAAATGATAGATAGATAGATCGCTCTCAGTGGTCAAAGTTTAGAAGTATTTTTTTCCACAGATTGAGTAAATAGAAGGGAGTAATTCATATAGCTAAAATCTGTAACTCTGCTCTGTTCTGATATATGACATCATGGCTTGCCTTCAAAAATATTCCCCACATTATGGGGAGGGGAAGTATACAATAAGGTGGGTGTTCCACGTGGTCACAGTTTAAGGACTGGCTACCTGCTTTGTACAATATTGCAATTGGATTCTTGTATCTGGCTCAGGTAGATTTGGAAAAAGTGCTGCAGGTAGAAGCTTCTGGGATCTTGAGAAATGGCTCCTGGGAACTTATCTCCTTTGCCCTATGACCATGTGACACTAATTCCATTCCAGCTGTACTAGTTGTAATTGTTTTTGAGCCCAGTTAAAAATGCTGGTCATTACCTTTAAGGGCCTAAACAACTGGGAGGGGTTAAGTTTAATGATCATTTGCACAAAACTGGTTAGCTTTAACATGGCCTGTAGAAGTCAGGATATAGTTCACCTGTTGAAGAACCTCCTCCCGCAGGAATTTCCTGTTAATGTTTTGATCTTAATAACCCTTGTTTGAATTTGGGTTTGACCTGAATAATAGCAGAGGACCACTCCTAAAGTAGAAATAGTAATCTGTCTTGCTGTTAGTTGTTGCTGTAGTATGAGTTAAAGTTCATTTCTGCTATGCCTTGGTAGGTAACAAAGCTTCAGAAAGTTTTATTCACCTTTGCGGAGCTTTTTTCTTGTTTCAGTGGGTTAATGTAAGATAATGGTGGGAAAAGGTGCTGTATTCCTCCCCCCACCCCCATCAAGGTGAGTGTATCCTTTTGGAAGGAAAAAGACCACAGTGGTTAGAGTATCAGACTCTGGTAGTCTCCTGGTTCAATTCTATACTCCTTAATAAAGCCAGCTGGGTGACTTTGGGCTAGTCACAGCTCTTCTGAGCTCTCACAGCCCCACTTACCTTACTGGGCATCTGTGGTGGGGAGTAGTACAGAAGGCTTATCAACCACTTTGAGTTCCCTTAAGGGTGAGGAAAGTGGGGTATAAAAACCAAATCCTCCTCTCCTTCTCCACAACCTTAGGACCATGCAATATAGATATTCTTGTTACCATTCTTATAATCAGGGCTGGGTAGAAGGTACTTCCTTTGTACTGCTTCCCCAAATAGAGAACTCCAACCGCTCCTAGGTTCAAATTCAGAAAGGACAATAGGGTGCTATTTATCAGTTATGCTGATGAGGCAACTAGTAAAGGAAGTCCAATGTGTCAGGCCTCTATTACTGTTTTCAGTAGTCGCAGTTGTTTCTGGGCCACAGAAATAGCTCAAGATCTGGTTGAGAAAATCTGTTATTGGATAGATATTGCTTGCATGCTTCTTACTGTCTATTCTTAGCTGATCATCTTATAACTAACCGGTCTTCTGTGATATTTCTCAGGGCTGCGTGTGCATTTTGTAATTGGTCTACCTACTTACTAGTTGGCCATCCCATTCTTTCCCCTTGTACTTTACCAAGCATAACCATGTTTTCCAAGAAGTTCAGGCTTCTCTGTATATACCCAAAGTGTTACAGTTTAAGTCCTGTCATTTATTTATTTATATTATTTATATTTATCTCCCACCCTATACCCAAAAGTCTCAGGGTGGGTAACAATTTTTAAAACAGCAAATTACAAGTCAGTATATATTAAAAACAATAAAATACATCAAAACACTTTTAAAAGATTCAACATATTTACAAGAATATCCCAGTTATTAAAATAAAAGTATCTATGGGGGGGGGGAGTATAATCACCTTAGCCAAAGGCCAGGGCGAAGAGATGTGTCTTCACTGCCTTCCTGAATATATACAGGGAAGGGGCATGTCGCATCTTGAGGGGGAGACTATTCTAAAACCTGGGGGGCATTACCAAAAAGGCCCTTTCCTGGATGCGCACCCGTCTCACTACAGAAGGGGGTGGGACAACCAGGGGGGCCTCACCTCCTGGTCTTAAGGCACGGGCAGGATGTTATGGGAGAAGGTGTTCCTTTGTGCCTTTCGTGAATATTGAGGTTCTTTGTGGTCTAGAATTCACTGATTTGTTTTTCCATGGTACTCTGAGCAACCTTCTCCAGCACCAAAGTTCAAAAGCACCTACACGTTTTTGGTCTTGCTTTGCCATAGCCCAGCTCTCACATCCATACAACACAGCCCTCAAGGCCGTGGCCCTTTCTTCACTGGGCCCTGTTTCAGATTATATCCCAGAGTAGGGACCTGCCATCCCCCTACTCGGGCAGATTACAGCAGTCCCTACTGCAGTCTGCACTAGCATGCTCCTGGCAGTTCCCTATTCCAGAGTATAATCTGAAATAAGACCAAATGCAGAAAGACCTCAAGTTCAGTAGGATGTCGTGACACCTGAAAATCTTTTCTAAACCTTTCATTGATACCTGGTCTTTGGCGCACTCTCTGAGTGCCAGATGGATATTGTTGAGAACAAAGAAATACAGAATAATAGTGTTATATATACTTTGCCATTAAAGGCAAGCTCAAGTCACTTCACTACCTGTTTATTCTATTTGGTACACAAGCTACATATCAGAAGACTCAGGGCCTGTTCCCACTTGGCCATATTTTGGAATGTATTTCTTGTTGTCTGGGAGCTAATACAGACTCTGGTAGGCCTCACCTGGGCCCTGGTATAGCCTGCATTAGCATGTGGACAGCAGGGCCCTATTCCAGGAGATATTCCAGAACCAAGTGCAAACAGGCCTCGTATCATATTATTCCCAGTGTGTTTTAACAGTCCAGGACAGGTGCTGGCCTTGAAAGCCAGGCAGAGCTGAGTTCTTCCTTCCTTTGGCATAAAAGTGTGTTTCAAAATGTGGCCCTTTCTGCACTTACCTGGGTTGATCTGAACTAATTAGATCTATATTTGCTAGATCCAGATCAACCACAGGCAGAGGCATATGGTCCCAAGCGTGCTAGCACATTTATCTGGTCTACCACTACTTTAGTTTAACGAGCCCTTAGCACAGTTCTGATCTGGATCTACAGTACTCCCTTGCAGACAATGTGTTCTTAGCAGCAACTTGAGCTAAATTAACAAATAAGTGCAGAAATGGATGGACCTGATGTTCCTACACTTGGTTCCCCTCCTCTTTCTTGAAGGCTGTGGCTTCTTCTGAGACCTCAAGGAATACACCTCACATGAGTTCACAATTATGTGCAGAAATGGGTACAGCCAGGGTGATCTGCATCTTTGATTTGGTTACATAGGTAGGCCAAAAATTATGTACCTAGGACAATGTAGTGCTGCTGCCCACTAGTACAGTGATATGAAGACGGTTGGCCTTTTCAAATTTCAATGTTTGCATCAAGATATGTTTGCTGGAATTATTTTGAGTTTTGGTTGTACATAAGGCCATGCCAATTTATGTGCAGTTATAACAAGATCTGACAGTGTTTCACTAGATGCTTCAAACAGAGGCTGTGTTCAGACTCCTTGCCAGAATCTCTGCAAAGTTCAGCTTTTTTTTTTAATAAGAGAATTTCCCTTTGCACCGCCTGGTCCGGAAATTCAGACTTCCCACCGCTGTGTTTTCTCTGACTGCCTGCTAAGAGGGAACTCCCTCTTGCAGCTGATTCCAACCCCCTCCTGCTCCCTGGCACTTGTGTTCCTGGTTCAGCTGTTCTAATCTTTAAACAGTCAGTGTTGGCAAATGATATTACTGTCTACTGTTTCACATACATCAGCTGTGTTATTAAGCAGTTAACTTCCAGAGGGGATATGCTTCATTGAAAGCAAAAATAGTCTTGTGACAACCGAAGAGCTAACAGATTTTATTGTGCCAGCTTAGTCCACAATAAATCTGTTAGCCATTAAGGTGCCAGAGGGCTAGATTGTATTATAAGTAACCACTTGTCACTCGTGGTGTGCTTCACCTGAGTGCAGTGGTCTTTTTCCAAGTCTGGTGTTTCAAAAACTATGATTTTTTAAAATCTAAACTGTAACTTAATTTAAAGCTTTAGCAGAAATACATGGCAATGCAGCATAAACTTTTACAAAACACATAATCAAAGAACAAATGTTTCCACGGTACGTTACCAAAAGGATAAACTGATGGGTGTACTTCATTTACAAACAGTTTTAACTAACAAAACAAGGAACAAACTAGCTTTATGAATCATTTAAATTTTGAAATAGTCTAATTTGTATCAAGTAGGTGCGCCAGGTGTGGGAATGAAATGGTAAAGTCTACGTTTAAGAGAAATTTGCATTATTGGGGAAAGGCTATGAAGATAGGAATTGTTTCTAGCTGATTCTAGAAAAAGAGACCACTTGGGACCATATATTTTGTTGAGCAGCTATGCTATCATTTAAAATGTTGATCCAGACTCTGTTTAACCACTGCTGTACTGAAAACTGTTGAGGTTCTTTCCAGTGTTGAGCTATAACCATCTTTGCATTAGTTATAAGGGCCCTATTTGAGTGTTGGATATTTTCACTCTGGAATAAAACTAGAAAAACCAGTGCTGGCGAGAGAGGTATGTTCTATTTCATAATGATTTGTAAATTTTGTTGTATTTTCCCCCAGAATTCCACTGCAAATAGGCACTCCCACCACATATGTTTGTAGGTGCCTACTAAAACTATGATACATTTGAAATACCTGATGGTACAGATCTCCTCTCGGTAACGTAAATGTGCCATTAGCATTTCTTAAGCAGAGGTAATTTGCTAAGGATATTTTTTGCAAGGTTCTCCAGGTTAAAATAGGATCCATGAGCCTAGAAGAAACTGTGGAGTGATCTGTTGATTAGTAAAGATGTTGTGGTACTTAAATTAACAGAACACCAATAGTGGTGGGTTATCAAGAGCATCTTCTAGTTTCTTAGCTTAGTATGCTATGGTCAGAGGCATGGAAGGTCATGAGGGCTCAAACAGGATAGCTTGCACACGTTTGTACACTAATTTTCAGAGTCTCCTTTCTTCCTCAGTGCTTTATGTGAGTCTGGTTCTGCTACTCCGTAAGGTGATAAACTTAGGTGATAAAAAGTGCCTGTTCTCCAGTATTTTCTAGAATAGAAATTCTTAAATATTGGACTTTCCCTTACTACTGTGTTTCATGGCATATAAAACAATGGCATGTAAAATTCATGCGCAATTGAAGGTGTTGACTCTAGCTTACATGGCCCTAAATGACTTGGGCCCCAAATCTCTAAAGGAACGCCTTCTTCTCCCATACCAACCTGCAGGTGCCTTAAGATCTGGAGGGGAGGCCCTCCTGGTTGTCCATCGCCCTCAGTAATGAAACAAGTGGGCACCTGGGAAAAAGCCTTCTTGGTAATGGCCCCCAGGTTATGGAATAGTCTCCCCCTTTAGGTGTGTCACACCCGTTCTCTGTATATATTCAGGAAGGCGGGGAAGACATACCTCTTTGCCCCGGCCTTTGGCTAATGTGGTTATACTTCTCCTCCACTGTAAATATTATTATTTTAATATTTAGGATATATGCTGAATTTTTAAAGTGATTTTATGTATATTATTGCTTTTAATATATATTGATTGGTAATTTGTTGTTTTAAAGGTTGTTTTAAAGGTTGAGACTTTTGGGTATAGGGCAGGATAGAAATATAAATAATAAATAAAGTAAAAATAAATAAAATGCACTTATAATTTTGCCAGGGAGTATGTAAGATTTAAAAAAAAACATGCAGGGTTTTTTAAGGATAAATTATGTTGTAACAAATGTGGGCCTTGTAATAGCAAAAATTACAATATTTAATCATTCTTTAAATGTTGGGTTACCACCAGAATGAACCTGAGAAAAGTTCCAACAATGTCTCCAGCGTAATAAATTCTCCTAAGCTGTTAGCCTATATTTCTTAGATTGAGTCCGTCTAAAATTTGGTTCAAACACAAGTCAAGAAAGCCCATAGGATAGCAAGAAAATATGATGCAACACAAATACCTATCCATTCTATTCCTGCCGTACTACGAGGTGTTGAAACCCGCAAATTGCAAAGACTTGCATTTTATCAAATAGGCGTAGAAGCATTCTTGAAAATAAGTCTGCAGCACGTTGATAACAACTCTGATACAAAGACAGCATGTGCGTATCAAGGTTGGCCAACTTTCTGCATTACCTGAATGCCCCGGTTCTCAATTACTTATATTTTTTCTTTGGGTGTTTTTACCCATTAAGGACCCATTTGGGTGAGAGCCAGATGACCGCATTTCCACCACAGCACCCATTAGGGACACATTTGTTTCCACCGCGCCTCAGGAAATCTGGATCATATGGGTAGTTTTTGGCCTTTAATCCGGATTTTCTGAGAATGGGGTCTACAATGGGGTCTTCAGCCAGAAAATCTGGATTAAAGGGAGCCTGTTTCCACGCTTGTGTGGCAATGGGATCTAGAGGAGGCTAGTGGGAGGGGGAACCCTTGGGGGGGGAACCCCAAAACCTAAGCTTCAATGTCATTTCGAAGTCACTTCGAAGTCTGTGCAAAATACCTCCGGAGCGTCTTTGAAGTCTGTGCTGATCTTCGGCGTGAACATCAAAGTCACTCCAAAGTCACTTCGAAGTTTACTCCAAAGATCAGAGCAGACTTCAAAGACGCTCCAGAGCTATTTTGCACAGATTTCGAAGTGACTTTGGAGCCACTTCGGAGATTGCACCCCCTATCCCCCAAAACACCTGGGGTGACAGGCAGACCCCTTGTGGGTAGATCCGGATTTCCTAATGAGTGCTCCGGTGTTTCCAGGGCAGTTAGGCTAGTACCCATTGCTATTGGGTGCTAGACCACCCATGGAAACACATTGGGTACTTCCCTTAATCCAGATCTGCTAGATCTGGATTAAGGGAAGTACAAATTCCCTAGATCCGGATATTCTTAGATCCGGATTAAAGGAGCGCGGTGGAAAAACACCCTTCTTCCTCCCTCTCAAGAACATGATACTGAGCTGGGATGAACCAAGATTGTTTAGAGACAATAGCTGAAGAGACCAGTTGAGCAGAGCAAATTCCAGAAGGTGTGTTATGGGTTTATTATAAAGCAGCATTTGTATAATAATCATCTTTGCCTTCCTGGAATTTGGTCTCGACTTTGTTTCCATTTGGTCAAACATTTGGTAAAGGAAATAACAACCTTTTAAAAAGAATACTTGTATAATAAAACATCCTAAGAACTAGTGATACTTTCTTTTGAAGAACTTGTTAGACTTCTATGAGATCCTTTTTCACAAATAAACCTTGAAATGTAATGTATTAGTTATTTACAGTAAGAAGATACATTCAGCTATACCTATGGTAATGGAAATAAAAGTGGTTAAAAAGTTACTAAGTTACTAGTCTGTGTACAGGGGACCCCATGTTTTGTTTTTATACATTAAGAAGATCAGGCTGCTGTTATGTTATTTTTGTCAAGAGAGTAGATTTTGAGCTGTTTTCTTGGATATGAATGCCTCCTTCATGTTTCTTCAAGGAAAGTTACACTTACTAAGATTTCATTATTAGAGATAATACTTTTCTGGTCTACTGCTGAATTTAAGAATAATCCTGATACAGTGGTACCTTGACATACGAGTTTAATTCGTTCCGTAACCTTGCTCTTATGTCAAATCGCTCGTATCTCAAAACAATTTTCCCATTAATCCATTCCAGCTCCCAAAACACCACCTCAGTTGTTTTTGTTATGTACTGTACTGTATTTACATACTCGTATCTCAAATCTTGCTCTCATCTCAAAGCAAAATATCACTCGCTCGGCGGCTTGTATCTCAAAACACTTGTATGTCAGGGCACTTGTATGTCGAGGTACCACTGTATTTCTAAACACTTTTACCAATGCCTTGCAACCAAACATGGTCCATTTCATAGAATCGTAGAATGATAGAGTTGGAAGGGACCTCTAGGGACATCAAGTCCAACCCCCTGCTCAGTGCAGAATTTCCTAAACTATTTCGGGCTTTTCTTCCTGGAAGAGCTTTCCTTAGTTTTAATTCCTTTGAATCAAAGCTTCAGTAAAACACTGGGTTTTCCTGATAATAATCTGAAAGACTAATACAACACATATTTATTTGCGTGTTCTGCTATCTTGATCAGGAGATAGGGTGATGTTGGTGCATGTCTTGAGTTAAAAGGATTGTTCAGATGCTTCATAAGGTTTCATAAATGTAACATCATACCAAAATGTTTGTCTTGAAAAGTTTGGTCCCTCTTTTGATCAGAGATACTGGCAAGGTTTGTGTGTCCTTTGTTAAGGCCTAATCTGAGATTAAACCACGATTTTACTCTGTTGAGTGATGGAGTACTTGAATTGATCTTGTGTGCAATCCAGCGCTGGTTTATTTTTCCTTAAATAAGACTCAAGGGCCTGTGCAAGGTAATACTAAACCAGCCGCTCTGGATTTTGTTCCACTGTTGTGGAAAGGAAGGCTGAAAGACAGAATGGTGAGCAAGGGTGTACTGGCACGTTCCTATTTTATTTTATTATTCATTTCTTATTTGCATTTTTATCTCCCTCTATACCTGAAGGTCTCTGGGTGGCTAACAGCATTTAAAACCAAATATAAACATATCCAAACAATAAAACTATCTGAAAAGTGGGGAGGAAAGCTATATCCCCATTTAGCCGAAGGCCAGGACAAAGAGGTGCGTCTTCACTGCCTTCCTAAACATGTAAAGTGAAGGTGCCTGACAAACCTCAAGGGGGAGGCTGTTCCATAGCCTAGGGGCCATCACTGAGAAGGCCCTCTCCCAGGTGCCCATCCTGTTCGCTGCTGAGGGCAGTGGTAACAACTAGAAGGTTTCGTTAAGTTGTGTGTTGCATGTGACTGGCTTATGGACTGCTGTGAGTGAACGAGCTCACTCTGCCTTATTGAGCTAATAAAATGACAGCTAGGGGCTCTTAGCTTAACACTGGAGCCTCTTAATTTCTAAGAATTCTGAAGAAGCGTTGTGAGCAGGAGATACAAAATGGCTCATGTGAACTGGCGATGGGTTGGTCCTCTTGTTCCCAGCATCCCTTGGTCCTGGAAAGACACGGGAAGGTGTCCAATCAGGAACATTCCAATTTTGTTCACAGGTCAAAGGTGAAGAGGAATTTTTCTGAGCTTTGAGAACAGGCGATCAGACCATTATGTGGGTTTTGGCGGTGATTGTTAAAGTACTGCTGAATGCCGGCGGAGGCCCTTGAATCTCTGGGAACACTCGTTCAGGAAACCTCTGGCCTATGAGCTGAGTTTCTGTCTCAGGGCCTCCCAAGGTTGCCCTAGCTGCCCATTATCTATCTGCAGACTTTGTCTTTCTCCTCCTCTCCTGCTAGTCCTTCCTCACTGCTGAGGGCAGAAACGCAGCAGCATGGTATTGTGGCTAGACTGTTGGACTATGACCAAGGAGCTCTTTGGAAGAAAGGTGTCAGAATTCTATCTTGAGCAGACCAAACAACGAAGGAAGGAATTCACACTCTTTGTTGAAGCTACAGGCAAAAGGGAACCAGACATGTTGTCAAGACTGAGATTTGGCAACGCAAGAGTTGAAGGAGAGCTTACTGCTACCGGTTCTGCTGCCCTGGATCATCCTAAAAACCCTGGGCCAGGCTAATTTGTCTCATTATTGTTTCAAAACCTTAAATTGTCTCCTTCCACTCCATCTCATGGTTGCCCTTCTGGGCATCCTGAGGTTCTTGCTTTCTCTCCTTTAAGGCAAAATGCCTCATCAACCTCCTTTCAAATATAAATGTGATTCTATGAAGGTACATCAGCTGCAAAATATTCTCGGGATTCTTTTGCATTTTGAATGGTCAAAGAGGTTGGTAACCCACCCCCAGTCAGTAAGAGTTTCCTTGTTTCATTATGCTCTGGCTATTCCATCCTGTGTGCATTTTTGTTGTGGTTGGTGGTGTGTGAACTGTGTTGTGATGCAAAACTCAGTTACACTGTTTGCTCACTCAGTTACACTCAGCCTTTGCTAACCTGGACAAACATATTTGGAGTGACACGTTTGGTAGGCGCTTGACTCCATGTACCATTCTGCATTAGGAACCTGCATCCTAGATTTGTCCATATATACCTAAGGGACATTTTGATGCTATAAAAGCCCATCTTTCTACTAAGAACAATTCAAACCTCAGGAAATGTAGTTAATTTTCTTAGTTGAAGAAAGCTGTTTGCTTTTTCCCCCTTTCAAGTAGAAATATCCTGTGTGAATTTTATGTTTTTGATGTAGCTCTATCTGGTCTTAATCCCAGTTGGATATAGGGCTTGAAATGTAGACTGTGAAGAAGTCATCAGATAGAAAAAGCAGTATCTCTTATGGGGTCTTGATATCCACCATTCGGAGGCTCTGGAAATGATAAATACAGCTGGTGCTTTGAACAGATGCTTTAAGATCTTAAAGCATGGTAAATCACGTCACTGATGAGAGCAGCTTACTGTCGGACCTATTCAGCTTTTGTAAGCCTGTGTGTGTGAAGGATACAGTCTTTGACGTCCAGTTTAGAGGTAGGAGAATTTCAGATTTCATCCATTCAAATCAACAAAAAACATGCCATTGTTAGGATATGTATTTATTTGCATACCATAAAGAGTATTTGCAAAATGTCAGCAACGGATTCCCTGCGGTCTTATGTATCTTTAAACCATCATATCATTATTTACCAGAAGTCTCAGTTTGGTTAAAATCTTCCCCAGGTGGTTAGAAAGTCATTGAGTGTAAAACATGAACATTGCTACATCAAATGCAGTTTTTGATAAATGTTGAAATATTGGGAAGACATTTGTCAGTGATTTATGTTTTCAGATGGTACTTGGGATTAGGGATGCGCATGAACACACACACAAAAAAATCTTTTGCTGTCAAATCTTATCATCCAAAAATTCATTTCATCATCAAATCGCTCGTTTGGACATTTGAATTTACAGCTGAACATTTTTCACTGCTTTTTTCTATTGAAGTAGCCTATTTTCTTCAGAAATATACCATGAAAGTGGGAAAATTCAATCTTTCCATATTTGTTAATTTTGCTCAAATATCCGGACAGTCAAATGTCTGTACATTCATTTTCATGCGGAAATTTGCAAGTTAGAAAATTGGATTGACTTTTCAGACGCGAATTCGTCCATGCACAGGGGTGCCTGGCATCGATGTATCCCTCTGACACCTGGCAAAGGTCTTCTGTAGCCCTTTGCAGAATTTATTGTTGTGTTCTGCTGTTTGAACGTTACCTGCCTTAGTAGTTCATAATTGCTTTAATTAATGCTTTAAAAAATTATTAACGTTTTTTAAAAATTCAAATCCCAAAGCTCTTTTGATTCAGTAGTTCTGTTCTAAGGCCTCATGGTGGGCAGCAGAATGTTGTAAAATAACAAATGTGCTTTGTTCTCGTGGGCTTGGGAATTACACGGGCCTGGGGTTCTCACACTCTCTTCCAACATTCTTGGCCAGAACTGGTCAAAGTTCCTTCTAGAAAGTTGCAGAATCCAAAATGCTGTGAGTTCTGCTGAAGGAAAGCACTGCATGAAGACGCCATGGTTTACTTCGATAGCAAAGTCATTTGCTTGCATGTTCCTTTTCTTCTTCATTCTGAGTAGATACCAAGAGGGTGGCAGTTCTTGTTCATGGCGCAGTCTGTCAAAGTCCGCTGGGTTAGTAAGATTTAATTGCAAACTTGTATCGTTTTTACTAGTAAACTGGTCTCTTTCACAGTTTGCAAACACAGCCAAACTTCACACCTTCTGTTGCTAAACAAGAGGTAGCGATGCAGGACTGAAACGGCTTAGTGATGTGTAGTAGTAGTTAAGTTCAGCTAATGGGAAAGATCAACAAACAGTCCTGCGCTGAGCCAAGTGTAAACTAAAACAACTGCAAAGGAGAGTTGGCAAGACGTGAAACCCTGGAGCTGCTATTGGTGGCTAAAAGCTTAGTTATTAGAAGATCCCTTTGACTCATGTTTCTAATTGGTAAAAGCTGTGACGTCTCAGGGTAATGTTCAAATGTTGTTTTCAGGGGACAAAACCTGTCCTGTGATTTGTTGTTGTTGGGCTCTGTTGCAAACACGGAGCCTGCTTGCACTTGGCTTCATTCTGGAATATATCTCAGGATAGGGTCCAGATGTCCACATGATATTGCACGTTCCAGCAGTCTTCAGGTGAGGCCTGCCATAGTCTGCATTGTCATGTGGACAACAGACCCCTATCCTGAGATATATCCCAGAATAAGGCAAAGTGTGAACAGGCCCCTGGTGGCTTTACTATTGAATGAACTTCCTTTCTGCAATCTAACTCTCTACTAAGCCTAATGCCCTGTGTACCTATCACAGGATGATTTTTGGACTTCTTATGGTTTCTGGTTTGCTCCCCAAAGGAAACATCAGAGTAAGAAACTGGATACTTTGAAATTCTAGTTATAGTGTGGTGCTTGCTGTGTGCATATGGAAAATTAGCCAGTGAAAGGACTTCTGTTCAGAAGCTGTTTTTAAGGTGTGAACCCGCACCACCTTAAATGGTGTCATAGAAGGAACGGGTTTTGCTGGGGGGGGGGGAGGATGACCCAAGTGAAAACCTCGTCATTACCTACCTTTGCAGGAGCTGTTTCTACCTGAGGCGCAAAACTGCAGCAGTCCAAGAATGTTTCTGTGTGGCCCTGTGACTTCAGCCACTTCACATGAGTTTGATGTGGGGGTCTTAGAGGTCCTAAATGAATTAGTCCAGGGTTTTCCAAACTGTGGGACCCACCTCTAGGAAATTTAACCTTATTTTAAATAACTTTTTTGATGTAATTATTTAATTAAAGTTATAAAAAAAATTGTATTAAAACTTTGTTATTTGAAAAGTCCTTTATTCATATTGGTAACGGTTAAATTTCCTAGAGGTGGGTCCCGAGTTGGTAAACTTATATTAGATGGGTCGTAGCCCAGGCGACTTTGGGAACCACTGAATTCGCCTGTTTCCTAAATTCCATGAGCCAGAAGAGGACATGCTTAAGGTCCCAGGGTCTAATTCTTGCTATCTCTAGGAAGGGCTAAAGGCTATTTCCGATTGGTATAAGCTTCACTGGATAAACCAGTCAGGCAGCTGAGCTTTCTGTGTGTGTAGATTAAAAATTGAGATTGAGAATTGCTATGTTCAGTTCTGCCTATATGTTACAGTTGATGCTTGGACTGAGTTTGAAAAATTCTGCAAGGATTTGGCACATAAACAACATTTTCCTTCATAAACGCTGTATGTGCAGCCACTGTGCCCCTGATATAAATAACAAGAAGATGCAAAGAATGTGAAAGAGCAAATATTTTGTAGCCTACAGGACTTGTATGACCACTTGATTTTAATTACAATCTCTTAATTCTTTGTGAACCCGGTGTATGGTTGTCTGATCTCTTCTAGTGCTATAATTATTTTGTTGAAAGTTAGCTTACTTGGTTACACGCACTAGTAAATCAAATTATATCAGTTTCATATTGCTGCTTGCCCAGAGTGAAGATCTATACCTCACCTCCTAGTTCTTTGTGGTCAACCTGTTACTGGGCTCTTCTGTTTTCCTTGCTGATGTCTGGTTCCAACACTGGGCTTTCTTTGGCCCTTTCTCAGCCTCACTGTTACACACTGGTATGGAACAGAGCCGGTCCTGTCTCCTGGAATGCTCTTCCTGTACTGGATGGAGCATAGACCTGGATAGTGGGACCAGAATGACACCATATCACATTCTAGTGGCAGACCTCGACAGAGGAGCCTACCAGCATACTGCTAAGCACATGGTAACCTGTTTCGGTGATACACTGAGAAGCACCACCTGAAGCCAATGTGCTACCAAAATGTCCCTCTTGGTGATCGTGAAGGGCTGGGCGCAGCCTCAAAACTGGCCCAGGAGCCTAAGGCAGGAGGGGCTGTTCAAGTGCAGACAGACCACTCTGTCCCGGTGGCAGCCTTTGTTAGTCTGGGATGGCTTGCGTCTCCCAGACCGTGGCATCCTGCACTGGTCTGGAATGAAAGAGATAAGTGTGGCAAAGCGACCTTTGACCCGGTGTGGCCCGGCTATCCTCCCTAATTTTAGTGTAGTTTTTATTTTTATTATTATTAAATTATCAAACATTACAATAACATTCAGTCGAACCTGACCTTTAAGAAAGTTGTACGAGTGTGAAGTCCCACAAAGAAATGTGTTCTGAATTCTTGCTTTTACAAGTCTAAATCTGGTGGTTTGGCTCGTCATCTGCTATAGGCAGGAAGAAATCTTGCTGGCATTCGCACTATAGGTTTAATAGTGTTAAACTCTTGTGACTAGCAGATCAGGACCATGGGTGTTGGATAAGGGGCAGCTGAGGCACTGAAAATAATTGTCGATATTCACAACCGCAAAGTAGCTGATTGCAATAAGCTTGCAAAGGTATTAGGCTAATACGAAATTGATAAACAAAGCAAAATTTCATAATGTATTTTGCTGTCAACTAATTATAGAATGAGGACAAGGTTTTAAATGACATTATCAACTTGTACAGAGCCTAGATGTTAAATCTGTGCAGTTTTCTTGGCAGGGATACAAAAGTGGTTTTCACTGCCTTATTTCTGGGGAGAGGCAGGGATTGAACCTATGACCCTCTGCTTTCCGGACAGTTTACTCTTTTTTTTTTTTCATTTTTTTTATTTTAAAGAAAATTACATAGTTATGCACTTATACATTCTTCCCTCTTTTTTCCCCCCCCCCCTCCCCCCCCCCTCCCTCCCCTAAATAGTAAATATTCAATAACATTTATGAGCTAAGGGTTACATTTGGAATACAATTCTTAGCTGTAATTTTACTAATTCACTTCTGACACTCGCTTCCAGGTAATTTTTAACCTCCCTCCATTTATTTTTACACCTTCTTATTTTTGCTAAATCATTTTCAAAATTTTCCCGACATTCTCGAACCTCTACTGCAATCGAGGCTATTATATATTCATACAGTTTCTGTATTTCCCATTTAGTTGCATCCTTCCATCCATTTACTACTACCAATTGAGCCGACCTAAGTATGGAACAGACTACTTCCCTAATCTCTTTTGGCCTTATATTCTCCAAATCCAATTGAAATATTACTATCCTTTCATTTAAATTAATATTAAGTGCATATATATTATTGATCATATTTTCTACCTCCTTCCAAAACACCTGCACTCTCTGACACTGCCAAATCATATGTAAAAATATTCCTCTTTCTTGACATCCGTGCCAGCATTCTTCGGTTACATTTGGAAAGAAGTGTGACAATTGTATTGGTGTTCTATACCATTTATGTATTATTTTCATTCTTGTTTCCCATATTCGTCCATATTTTATTTTTTCCATTCTCTGTATTTCCTTTTTAACTTCTTCTCTGTTTATTCTTATATCATCACTCCATATTCCTCTTATTTCTTCATATATTTCCTCTCCCACTGTCATTAACCCCTTATATATAATTCCTGCAATACCTTTTTCACTCTTCCTCACTTTTCTTATTATTTTATCAAATATTTCATCTTCCTTATTCACTATCTCTCTAATTCTTACTTGATCTATATAAGTCTTTATTCCCCTCGCTTGCAACCAGCTTCCTCCCAATAATTGTTCTAATTCCCTTAAATTTTTGGGATTATGTCCCGTATCATATAAATCTTCAATTACCTTTATTCCTTTCCTATATAATCTATTTAATGCCCATTGTAAACCATCCTCAGCTCCCACATTTATTTTCCAGATTGTAGCTAATTTTCCTTCCTCCTGTGCAATTTTTCTTTTCCTTTTATTCCATATTTTCATTGTGCCCAAAAATTTTTTACTCCAATTCCTCTGTTCTCTTGGTAACCAATTTCTATATATTAATTCCTTCCCTTCTATGTTATTTATTTTTTTTTCTAATTTGGCCCATTTAGACTCTCCAGTTTACTCTACTGCTGAGCTACAGACACTCCCCACAACAAACTCCTCCTCTTCAAAAGAAATTCTGAAAGCTATTTATATAAAGAAAGAAAGTCAACACACCTTACAAAACTCTCATGCTGATGTTTTCAATACAGGTGATCTCCTTTCTGCCTTGGATATGATGTAATGTTCTGTAGGTCTTTTAGGGCTCAGTGAGCAAACATGATTATTTGCCTCTGGCCTTTGAAATTCTGGTTAAAAGTTACTGAAGGTGCTCAAAGTATACCAACGTAAAAAGACTTCCCTGCAACATGTTTGTCCTTGTACTACTACACTTACATCCGTGGTGCCATCAAAGAACCATTTCCTTTCTGTAGAAGTGTAACCAAACATCATTTTGGGGTTCATACAAAACACTAGTGACAAAAAAGTGGCTTAATAAGTAAACCTGGTTGATTCTGCTTACTCAGCCTCTGATCTGCCCCTGGACAAGTCGATGGGTGCCTTCTAAAATCTTGGGAATAAAAAGTCTATCCTGATTAGCTTTTGTTGAAGATACTGTACCTGGTTTACGTTGTGCTAGATAAAGCGAAGAGAAAGGAGAAAACCCACTGCTTTCTTGCTAGCTGCTTTCTGAGGCCTAGGATGGGGGGTTCTTCTAGTGTCTCAGATAGGGTGGGTAGAGGCCCCAATGATTCCCAGTGTTACAGCTTCAGCCTTTGGCTCCTTTACTGATTGCTTTGGGGTTGGAAATTTATCAGTAACTATGTCTTGTACCAGTGACTTTTAGCCTTTTTTGTCCCACCATGGATCTCCTTCAAATACCTTTTGTTACTGCAAACCACCATTATCTTCAAAAAATGTCGCTTTGACACTTTTCATTTTTTATTTCCCCAAGGACCCCCCCCCCTCCAGACTTCCCCTGTCGTGCCCCTAGAATACCACCCTGCCCTGCGCCTGTCTTAAAATTTCTCCAGTCATTTGCGGGGACCCCTGTGAGGTCTTTGCAGACTCCAGGAGGTCAGCAGACCGCAGATTACGAATTCAGGTTTAAACTATTGTAGGCCTTTCCAAACACAAAGTCTAGTAGTTTCATATGACTTAAAAAAACATTGAAAGTATTTTCTTTGGACATTTCACAGCCCTGATACAGAGCGTGAAGAATCACATTAGGTAATTCATGGCGCTTACACATTCTGCAAACACGCTGGGCTAATTGATTCCCAGAATTCATCAGCTTTGGTCCTGTGTTAGTTAGGGAGGCAGTTCTCCCTCGCCCCCCCCCCCTTGATGTCCCAACATGATGGTAGAACTGTTCAGGGTAATGGTAGGCTGAAAAGCCACACATAGGTGCCCTCTTAGCTACTCTGATTTTCCTGCTTTAGTCATTTCTGTTTACTTGTGCTACTTTGTTTTGAGTGGGTTTGTATGGAGGGTTTTCTTCCTATAAAGTGGATGGAGCCTTGCTTCCAGGGCAAAGCCCCCCTTTTAGCTGATAATATAACTACCCAGATGTGCCTTGAACTGGGTGCTGATCTGTGTCCCCAGTCAAAACTGTTTACGTGGTTTTCACCTCTTGGCATTTGATCTCGCTCTAGCGAGTACGGAATCAAATGACTCAGTTCTCTATTTTAAAATCATAAGCTTCTTGCGAGAAGAGATCACAGAAGCAAAGTAAAAAAGATGCATTTCGCCTCAGTGTGCTGCTGCTAGAACAACCTCAGCTGCACAAAACAAAAGGATGGAAGTCAAATAATTAAAAGGTCTTGCTGAAGATGTAGGCTGCAGGCTGCACAAACTGAGTGTAACTCCGTGCTGCATTAGTTACGCGCCTGCTAAATCCTCCAAACCTTGGAATATTATTCTATTTTTGCGCTATAATTCTTAGATTTGCTAGTCCTGCAAATTACAGCTTTGGAAAAAATATACTTGCAGGCTCTGACAAAACCATACCTTTTTGTATGAGATATTTGCATTGATTATCCCTGGGATAGGATCCTTGTTTAACTTTGTGAATTTTATCACCGAAGATTTGTACAAACTGTTGTTCTTAATGTGGTGTCTCTTGCTCTGCACCCTAAGCCCTCCATAAGCTAACAAACTAAGATGTCTTCTAATACAAATTGATTGCTTAGACTTAAAGAACCTTTGGAGTTCCACAATAAGTCTTAATTCTGTAACCCTGGTCAGATGCGTTGTCTGGAAATGGTTTCAGCACTAGGGACGGGCACAGATATTTTTCCATGTTTGCTTTGCATCAGAGTGAAGTAAATGCAAAGGAAATGTAGTGGGATTAGAATTAGGGGTGTGGACGAATGCAATTTCCAAGATTGGATTGGATTCCAATCGAATATCTGAAAATTTGAATTGATTTGAATGTTTAAAATTTGAATGCATTCACATTCGATTTGATTAAAATACATTTGAATTTATTTGTGCACATTTTTTATCTGTATTGCAAAGATTTTATTCAAATTTGTTTTTACTGTTTCAGAATAACCACAACATGTGTGTTTGCTTTTTATCTTTGTTGAAAGATGTGGTGTTTCAGCAACTTAAATCACAAGCAGTCAGTTGTGGCTTGAACTTTATCCCTGTCCAGAATTTGCCACATGGCTATTGGGAAACCCATTTTATCTGGGTTTGGTGTGTGTAAAATAAGTGGATAATACTGACCTACTTTACAAGGAGGTTATAAGGATTCCAACATGGAGGTGAACCGTTTTGAATGGTGGCCTTGGTCACAGCTCTCTTTCTGAGCTCTCAGCCCCACTTTCCCTTCCTCCTCATGTCTCCAGTCCCGCACACATATTCTGTTTTGCATCCAACTTCCTTGTGTATTTTGTTTTCCTGAGGAGTTCTGTCTGTGCTTGTGTGTGTTCTGCTTATGCATGGGTCTTGCAGGTCAGTTGCACAAGGAGAAAGCCTGTTAGATACGAAGAAGGAGGAATTTGCTGAACTTCAGTCTGTGCATGCTCAGAAACTCAACAAGGCAAACTTAGCAGAGCTGGTGGCAGGCGATCCCTGAAAGCCCTGTCAGATCTTGCAAGTTTAAGAGAGTTTGGGTAGCATTTGGATGGGAGACCACCTGGAAATACCAGCCGCTGTAGATCAGTCTGCAGGGTTTTGTTTTGAAGTCGTGGGTTAGCACCGCATCAAACCACATCTGCGTTACTGCAAGGAAGTCTGTGCGAATCCATTCACAAAGTTGCCAGGAGCTGAACTCAACCCGGTGATGTCTTTTATCTTTCACCAACTTACCTTTTTACTGCTGCTTTTTTTATTTCATCCCTTCACCTCTCTGCACGAACTCATTTTGGGGTTTCTATGAGTTCGTCAAGAATACTCAGTGCAGTTGAACAGGTCTTTTTCTGGGAAAGAATCATACAGACTTGGAGTCATTAGGTTTGTCAAGAACGTGACCCTGGTAGTCTTGAGTCCTGATGCATGCTGGGAGAAGAATGGGGAACTGTAACATCGTGGATTCCCCTGGGCCTCTCGGTGGCTGTTGATAACATTTGACTATGCTGTCCCCTTGGGACACTTGTCTGGGTTAGGATTATCTGGGACTGCCTTGCAGCGGTTTAACCGTGTAAACTGCCCAGAGGCGCTGGTGTACTGGTGGAAATCAATGCAAATCAATGAATTTATATAGTCCATGAAGCTGAGGGTGGAGAAGCTAAACCCCAGTTCAGTCTAGACAGTACTGCAGGTGTATGATTTTGTGGCCTATGCATGTTTTAGATTGTGGGTTTTTTCCCCCCACTAGCACTAAGTACCCATTAGGGACCCATTAAGTACCCATTAGGCTCAGAGCACGACAGCCCCGTTCCCACTGCAAACGCCATTAGAGCCACATTTGTTTCCACCTGTTCCAAGGAAATCCAGATTGAATGGGTCCTTCAGGACCTATAATCTGGATTTCCTGCAGATTTACAATGGGGTCTTCAGGCATCAAATCCAGATTATATGGAGCACGTTTCCACCGCGATCAGGCGATGGGGTCTAGGGGTAGGCTTCAGGTGGGGCATCCATGGGGGGTGCTCCGAAGCTCCGAAGCCTGAAAATGGCTCCAAAGGAAACTCCGGAGAATGGCACAGACTTTGAAGATGACCCGTCAGAGCAATGCCATTTCTACGGAGTTTTGTCCAAAGCTCCGGAGATTCTCCAGAGTGATTTGCCACAATCTTCAAAGATTCTCCAGAGCTGCTCCGGAGGATCTTCAGAGAATCACCAGAGTGTCTATGGAGTTTGCACACACATCCTGTGGCGCCCCCCGAAAAACATGGGGTGATAGGCGTGGGTAGATTCGGATTTGCCACATGGGTTCTCCAGCGTTTCCATTGCAAGCATGCTGAGCACCCATTGCTATTGGGTGCTACACCGCCTGTGGAGACGTATCGGGTACTTCCTTAGATCCGGTTCTACTAAATCCAGATTAGTTGAAGGACCCATTCCTTAGATCCTGATCATCTTAGACCCGGATCAAGGGGGGTAAGTGGGGAAAAACTCCGTGTTGCACTTCCTCAAAGGACCTGCTCTTGGGAAACTCTTTGATTTCAGCATTGCTGCTAAAACACAGAGATTTCACTGGTGTGGGACTTTTAAATGCACCTTCCAGCACTCCTGTGTGTTTCCAGGCTCAGTTCAAGATACTATATACTTGAGGAAATGGTATATAATGAAAGATCTGGTACTTTGGGGGGGACTGTCAGAGGTGCTCCCAAAAGCACAGAGAATGTGTTGACGAAGCAATCTCCATTATTTCTGGAGCTGACAGAAGTCCGTGAAAGTTTAGTCAGGGCTGAAAAAGCACGCAAGCAACCAGTGTTGTCTACAGACTCCAGGAGGCCTCTGGGGGAAGAGGGGAAACTCAGGTGCACCCAGGGGTTCCTAAGATGGTGAGCAGCTGATGAATGTCTGTGGGGTGCAGCATCTTGACGCCAGAGGCACACCTGGCCTTGTAGCACACCTCCACGAGCCAGTTTGGTCTTGTGGTTAGAGGTTCAGACTCTTACCTGGTAGTCTGCTGGTTTGATACCACACTCCTCCACAAAGTTAGCTGGGTGAACCTGGGCCAGTCACAACTTTCTTTCTGAGCTCTCACAAGAACAGGAGGTTTGTCAGCAGCTTTGAGGCCCCTTAGGTTTGAGAAAAATAGTCGACGATCTCAGCATGGGAAGAGCATGCGCCACCTACCTTCACCTGTCTCTGCATTGCTGTGCAGCCTATTTCTGTGGCCGTTTCCAGTACATCCCCACATAGTGCCCTGGCGTTGCTTTGAAGCCAGGGAGCTGGTTTCATTCCCTGCTTGTGGGACCAGAGTGGAGAGTATCGGGTAGCACAATCCCCTGTTTTGGGGACACAGCCCTGGTCATCCAACAAACGTCTGCACTTAACTATCAGGCTCTTTGCAAGGCTGTTTTGAGCAATTCAAAGCAGTATTTTGCACGCACGTAATGCAGGTGAGGTAAGGAACAGTACTTGGAATGTCTGCCCTTAGATCACCATTGAGGAGCTAAAAATTTAGAGGGCTGGATCATAAGGCAAAAACTAAATGGTCAAGATATATTTTAAATTTTAAAAATTAGGAAGGTTGAACTTTGCATTCTAATACTGTTGTCACACCACTGCTTTTGAGAAGTGACTCTAGAATCAGACAAAGGTGTTTTTCACATTTCTTCTTCGGGGTATTTGATTTAGGGATGTGCACAAATCTTTAAAAATTCAAAAATCCGATTCGAATCCGACAGTGTTGACATTCGACTTCGAATCGGGTTTCTTAACATTCAAATTTAGACATTCGAACGGATTTTGGATGTTGCGAAACATTTGTTCGAAACATTCGAATGTACAGATACGTATCTGTACAAATATTATACGTCTCTGTATGCATTTGAGCTTATAATACAGGATAAAACGGGATGCATATGAAATGTGTGCAGATACGTATAACACATATGAATGTTGTCAACATTCGTATCATTAAATACAAATCTAACGTTCGAATGAATAGATTCGAAAGTTACAGATTTGAATCGGTTTTTTAACATTCAGATTTTAAACATTCAGATTGATTCTGTTTTGACAGTCAATTTGACTCATATTTGAGTGCAAAAAAATTTTTTTGTGCATATCCATAATTTGATGAATCCTTGAATGTAGACTTTTTAGTTTGCTCATTACTGAAAAAAATAGAAACTATGATAGTATGGCATAGCGTATTAATCCAAAGAGCCATTGTATAAGTATTTCTTTGCTTCAAATGCAGCAGTTGTTATGTAGAAGTGTTGAGTGTTTTGTAACCTTCTTTTCTTTTTTTAACAGAGCTCAACAAGAACCCAGTGGAAGGCTTTTCAGCGGGTTTAATAGATGACAATGACCTTTATCGATGGGAAGTCCTTATTATTGGCCCTCCAGATACACTATAGTAAGTATTTCAACTTCCAGAATGCAATACCTTTTTTGTTTAGGAATATGATATTTTGTTGATTAATTTCCTCTGTGGCCCTCAGCTTAGAACATACGAAGCTAATTGGGTTCTCTTCGTTATACTTTTGGATCGCACAGACAGTAGTTGCATACACGGATTTCATTACTTCTTTATATATTGGTTTATATCAAATATAACCTTGTTGTACATTGTATTTTTTGTACATTGTTCCACTGAGATCCTTAGGTTCTTTGTTCTCTTTTTGCTTTATTGGGGATTCCTTTTATTGCACATTGCCTGAGAAGGCCAGAGTTAGCTGAGATGCCTTCAGGGTGATGTTGGTGAGCCAGCTGGGTAACCTTGGGCTAGTCCCAACTCTCTTTCTCTGAGCTCTCACAGCCCCACCTGCCTCACAGGTTCTCTAGTGTGGGGAGAAGAACAGAGGGTTTGTCAGCCGCTTTGAGGCCCTTTAAGGGTGAGGAAAGTAGCGTATGAAAACCAACTTTTCTTCTTTTTGCCCTTTATTGATCAGACAAGAAGCCTTTGCTATCATTCCAATCTCTGATACCCCAAGAATTTATTTATTTATTTATTTATTTATATTTAAATTTATATGCCGCCCCATACCCGTGGGTCTCTGGGCGGCTCACAGCATTTAAAACAGATGTATAAAAAGAGTATCATAAATAGAACAAATTTAAAAATATAGTTTTAAAAATACAAAACTACAATACATCTCTCAAAACAGAAGCCCATTTGTGTATCTTGTTGTTGTTGTTGTTGTTGTTGTTGTTGTTGTCACTGTCCGGTATCTGATGGGCTTCTCCTTAAGCTACCATTTAAACCGACTTTAATTTTATGGGAAACCATGGAATGTAACTGAGGGTCGTGTCCCAGGCAGGTGAGGACAGCGAGGCAAACGCGCACGCTTACAGCAGTCCTTTGAGGGCTTGGAAGTAGTCAGTCCGAGGTCAGGGTTCCAGAGGTACGGCAAAGTCACAACAGGAGTCAGGCAGTCCAAGGTTGGGGCTCCAGAGGTATGGCAGAGTCACACGGGGGTCCAAGAGTCAGAATACAGGCACGGTGGGAGTTGCTTCAGAGTTATCTGCAATACCGGCTCAGCGTGTGCTGCTCCACTAAGTAGGGGAGTCATCACCACGCCCTTGCCGGCGCAGCTGAGCCAAACGCTGCAACCGGCATCGCACCTATGTCTGCTGCTGAAGGAGCAGAGGGGAGGGGCCTCCTGGGGTTGACTGTCCAAGCTCCCGTCCCCAGAGCTGTCTGTGTGCTCCCCCACAAGTGGTCTCAGACCCACAGCGTCTGCAGCACTATGCCCTGGTTGCTGCCAGGCTGTCTCACCTTTGCAACTGCGCCCTCCTCCTCCAAAGAGAGTGGAGAGGCAGGCGGGGCATGACACTGAGGGATGTCGTCCCCCCAAAAAAAAGGGCTGAATGTGCTGTGGGGAACAGTAAACCTTCTCACTAGAGACCTGGGGGCAATGCTACGTATGAGACTTCTGTCAGCTTAATATCTTATTGCTTTGTTAGGTTAGAGCACCCATCTGCCCTACACGTTCGCTGGGGCTGATGTGAGTTGGAGTCCAAAAATACCAGGAGAGTGTTCCTCCTACTCTTCCTCGTTCTGGGACTGCAGGTGTTCCCAGAAGGCCAGGCACAGGTGACACTCAACACCTTCCAAGAAGTGGAGCTGCACGTGTAATATATGTGTGGCTTTCTGGGAAGGTAGCTGAGGAATGAGGAGGAGAAGAGATTATTTAATAGAGTTTTGTGTTGCATTTCTCAGTGGGCAGCTTAAGCAGGTGGGAGCCATTGTAACTCTGGGCACCAAACGTCATACCAGTATTTTTTCTTTGTAGCCCATGTTCTTCTTGTCACACTTGTTCCATTCTGCCTTTCTGTTAATAGCTGTGTTGACTCTCCATTCTTTCAGTGAAGGCGGTGTCTTCAAGGCCCATCTTACCTTTCCAAAGGACTATCCACTGAGACCACCAAAAATGAAATTTATCACAGAAATATGGCATCCAAATGGTAAGAGAACACAGCCATGGGAGGTTTTAAATGCTCCTTTCTGCCTCTTTTCTGAGATGAATTGATCTTAACTTTGTGTCCACATTTTTTATCAGAATAAACTTTTGCTGATATAGATTCCCATAATCCCCCTCTCCCCCAGTCTCCTGGTTAAGGATGGGAAAAACTCCAGTGAGATCATCTTCTGGTCTGTGAGGTCAGTTCTAGCCCAGAGTCTTCCTGTGACCGCAGGACCATGTTTTAGCATTTTATAAAAATCCAAGGGACAGAGCAGATGAAAGCTTCCACATCCATCATACTCTTGGTACAGTTGGGCCCCATATCCGTGGGGGATAGGTACCAGTTGCTACCATGATTATGGGGCACTGCAGATATTTGAAACACTGGGAAATCAGGTGCGATTTCCCATGAATTCTGGGAAATCACACGAGATTTCCTGGGAATCACATGAAGTTGTGTGGAATTTCACACTATTTCTGACTGCTCCAAGCCTCCGTTAAACTTCTGGGAGGCCAAATGGCACCAGGGGAGAGGCTGGTCCAGTTGACTGTGGTTAAGTGAAACTGCAATTTACTTTACTTTACTCTTTTATTTATACCATGCCCACCCCAGAAGTGGGCTCTGGGTGACTCACATGCAATACAGCATACATCATACATTATATAAAATCAAAAAAGACTATTTAAACAGTCATAAACCCCAGCTATTCCCCCCCCCCAGTAGCAGAGAATAGATTTCCACACAACAAACATAAAAACAACAACACAACCCCAACACAAACCAATTCAGATCCACAGGGACAGTATTACTAAAGACTGCAGTAACAGCAAGGCAGGCCTGAGGCTAGCCAGAAGCTAGCCAAAAGCCTGGCAGAACACTTTACCTGCAAGTACTTGAGCAATCCAAGACTTGTTTTTGGTGGCCCAAGGGTGGGCCTCTCTGATGCCAGGGACCTGTTACCGATTAAGGTCCGCAGATGTACTCTCCAGGGCGTATAGAAGGCGAGATGGTCCTGCAGAGAGTTGCCATAATCTACCCTGGAGGTAACCGTCACATGGATCAGCTTTCACAGCACCTCCACAGTTATTGAATCAGGTGATACGGGGGCCCAGCTCTATCTGTCAGTCTTTCATCCTACTGCCAGTTGATTTTGTCTTGTTTTCAGAATTAGGCTGCGTCCGCATGGGGCTGCCATTGCCTCGTGGTGGATTTGGGGCAACCTTAATGCGAATCTTAATTCACATTAAGGACTCCCCATGGCAATGGAGGACAGGGCGGGTTCAAGGCAAACCCGCCCATCCCCATGAAAACCGTGGTAAATCCCTGCATCAGGATGCTGCGGTTTTCTCCACCACCCCCTTGCCTGAGCACTTAGTTGCCCAGGTAAGGGCTTGATTTACCCCAAACAGGTATAGGGGCTGTCATGCGCATGAGCAGAGCTCCGCTAAAATGATTAAAACAGCCCCTATACCCGCCTGACAGCTGCTCAGCTGACTGCAGGGCAGCTGTCAGGTGATTGTTCGGGGTAAATCAAGCCCTGACCTGGGCGATTGTGCACTCAGGCAAGGGGGGACAGTTGTGATTGGAGCATTAGCGGCGGGGACTGCAAAACCCCACCTGCTAATGCTGCAGTCGTAACCCAGGAGTGTCCCCATGCCCCAAGGATAACCTGTTCTTGCCACCTAATTTGGAGCGAGAACAGGCTTTTTGTTTTGTTTCGGTTTCATGGAGTTTATCCCTCATGTAGCCCAAATTAGGGCTTTGCATGGGGCCTGTCCTGAGGCAAACTCACATTCGCCTCACAGTATTTGGGGCATGGGGACGTGGACTTAATGTCTCTTACACTCTTCATGACTGCAGCAAGGTTGATTTTGTCGTTTGTAGGCCTCTGACTAGGCCTCCAGAGCCTCCCTATTTGTCTCGGTGTCATTTTCTAAACTCTACCCTTGAGACTTTTGCTTTAACACTAAGCCTCTAATATATCTTTTTTTTTTCCCCCTTGCCCTCTTGCTCCACAGTTGACAAAAATGGCGATGTCTGTATTTCCATTCTTCATGAACCCGGTGAAGACAAGTATGGCTATGAGAAACCGGAAGAGCGTTGGCTGCCAATCCATACTGTGGAAACCATAATGATTAGTGTAATTTCTATGCTGGCGGATCCCAACGGCGACTCTCCTGCTAATGTCGATGCAGCGGTACGACTGGGGTTGCTTTTAATTAAATTTGGCATTCAGTTAAGTCTCGCATCTTCGGCAAACCTCTTTCCCATAATGTGTCTTTCTGGTAATAGAAGAGAAAGGTTGAACAAAGGGAGCTGAAGTTCTTTCTTACATCACATGAGCTATATTGCATTTTTGGTGGCCTGCTCTTGGAAGTACCCACTGCCTGTGGATTGATAAGTCAAGACCCTGGCACCCCTCCAGAGGGAGATGTCAGGAGTTGGCTTAAATATCTCATCAAAGCTGCTTGGAGGCATCTACATAGCTACCAGAAATTGAGCTTCACATCAACAATGTCCTTATTTTAGCTGATTTTAGGAACAATAGCAGTTGTTCCCAAAATCAGCTTGCAAATATGGCTGCTTTGCTATGAAAGAACTCCATCCTGCTCTTGAGACAGAGGGATGCTTCTTACTTCGTATCCATCATGCTGTGCCTTAAAAGTCTGTAGGGGAGGTCGTCCTGGTTGTACCACCGCGCTCAATAGCAAAAGGGATGGGTACCAGGGTAGGGCCTTCTTGGTGATGGCCCCCTGATTATAGAATAGTCTCCCCTCTGAGGTGCGTCAAGCACCCTCACTTCACATATTTAAGAGAGCAATAAAGATATGCCCCTTTGCCCTGGCCTTTGGCAAAATAAAGGGGGGGGGGTTTCCTCCAACTTTCAGGCGCTGTTATTGTTTTATATTTGTTTTTAAATGTTGCAACCTGCCCTGAAACCTTCAGGTATAGGACAGGTTAAAAATGCAAATCGAGACATTTAAAGAAATAAATTAATTACTGTATTTTCTGGCGTATAAGACTACTTTTTAACCCAGGAAAATCTTCTCAAAAGTCAGGGGTCGTCTTATACACCAGGTGTCGTCTTCTTATACGGCGAGTATATCCCAAACTCTATATTTTAACTGGAAAGTTGGGGGTCGTCTTATACACCCAGTCGTCTTATACGCCGGAAAATACGGTACTTCAGTGTGCATTCCTTCCCTCTTTAAACATTCCTGTAATCAGTCAGGAAAAATTGTTACTTGGTGAATACAGGAACCTTTGCCACCCTGATGCTTTCTAGACACTTTGAGCAGCAACATATAACAATCCTTGGCCCTTGGCTAAGGCTGAAACATATGCAGGTGTATACAAAACATGGGATTCCTGTTTCCTGTTTTGGTCATTGTTTTAGGAAGAGCTGGATGCTTTCTAACCCGTGCTGTGGGAACTGAAAAAGAACACAGCATGTGTATGATAGGCTTACTCTGTATCTTTTTGTACTGTTGGACCCCCGTATCCGCGGGGGATTGGTTCCAGGTCCTACTTACTGCGGTTACGGAAAACCAGCAATATTTAAATGCTGGGAAAAAGTATACTCAATTTTCCATAATTCCTGGGAAATCCCGTGAGATTTCTCAGGAATCATGGGAAATCTCACGTGTTTTTGCATGACTTGCGACTGTCCCAGGCCTCCGGGAAGCCTCTGGTAGGGTTAATGGTACTGGCAGGGGGATGGAGGAGGCTGATCCGGTTGACTGTGGATAAGTGAAACTACGGTTACTGGATCAGCTGATGCAGGGGTCCCACTGTATTAGCTTAGAACACCAATTCTTAGCTTTTGTTTTTGCCATGGACACCCACCCCTCACCTTCCAGACCTCCACCCCCCCACTTCCATGTCCCCTTTTGCCCCCCCCCCATTTCATATCCCCCAATCTACCCCCCATCCCACATGTCCCCTGGCCAACACTGCTGCCCACCATCCCCCCCACATCTCCCACTCATCCCATGGTCTGGCAAATGCCACCACCCACCCACCCACCCCTGCAGGCCAGGCCTCAGGGCCTGGTGGAAGGCAAGCCCAGGCAGGTGGGGAGGGCTGCGAAGGGGGGAATCCCACACTGCACCATGGCTTCAGCCACTACCACTGCTGCCACCCACCCATTCCCACCCCACATCCCCAGCCCCCCTCCATTTTGCTGCCCAGCCACTGACTCCTGGAGGCCCGCAGACCCCAGGTTAAGAACCGCTGGCTTTGAATATGAGCAGTGCTAATTCAAGGCTACAGAATGAACTGTAGCTGCATTCTCTCTCTCCCAGGCCAACTGAAGATTCCCTTTTTAAAGCTGATTTTCAGAAATTTATTTATTTATTTATTTATTTATTATTTGTATTTCTATCCTGCCCTATACCCAAAGGTCTCAGGTATATTGGAAATTCACGTTCAAGCAAAGAATATCAGTCCTTGCCTGCAGTACAGAAATATCTCCTGCGTTGTTGTTGTTGGGGAGGGGGGAAAGATGATGCTGTGTCCCTTTGTGGTCCGTTGGAGTAATATGAAGTTTGGGTGCTGCTTTACAGAAAGAATGGAGGGAGGACAGAAACGGAGAATTCAAAAGGAAAGTTGCCCGCTGTGTAAGAAAAAGTCAAGAGACTGCTTTTGAGTGACGCTTCAGCAGTTACTAGCTTCACTTTTTTTCAGGGTAAGTACTTCTGAAACAGGTGGAAAATGTTCAGGATGGGGCAGTTTCTAGCAGCTGCCCATCCTCTATTAAGGCACAGAATTGGATAATACAAGCATGCATGTTTTCCTCTGTGTTTTATATCTCTTCTCCTCAGACATTATGTTTGAACGTGTTGGTGGTATTGGGTATATTTAGTTCAGTGTTCCTAACCCCTTAGCAAACATGGCTCCCATCTTACAGTTTTTACCAAATCTGATTGCGGTGGAATAGGGATTTCATCCTCAAAACTTGCTGGGGATTTCAGTTGAAGGCCCTTATTGTTAAAATGCTTTTTGTATTGCCTTTGGAATTCTAATCCACGTGGACAGAAGTGTTCAGAAGAGCAAGATTTGGCAGAAAGTATCCCCTGTTAGATGGTACACATGACTGACTTGGTAGCAAAAATTCTCCAGTAGATTTGTGAATAAAGTTTTCTGCTTGGTAGAAAAGCCACAATAAAAGCCTGTAGTTCCCCAGACTTGTCTGAATACCAAAAAAATAAAATAAAATAAAAATCAAAGGTGCAAGAGATCTTAGAATGCATTTAGCCTGCAAACCCTGCATAGTGTGTACATGTTTTGGATGTTGAGTCAGCCTGAAGACATGAAAAACTTTCAGAAATTCCTAGACTGGCCAAGAAAACCAGTACATGGTATAGTTACAAATCCAGCTTTCCTTTTTGGTTTTCTTCGTTATTTGATCTCCCAGTGGAGAGATTGGAGATGCTTTTACTTTTCAGGATGGTTGAATTAAAGTTGCTCTCAGTTTCTTGCACATGGTATCTGTAAACAAGTAATAAATAACACTTTTGCAAGCAGTGTTTGAAAAATAATGTGTTTTAGTAAAACCTGTTTTGGCTAATGTTACAGTATCTGCAGAACACTTTCTTCTTAAGCTGTTTTTCATGGGCAGAAACTTTTATTTTCATGAGTGTTTGGGGCCAGAGTTAGAGAAACATCAGACTGCAACACCTGTTGCTGCCCACAGTCATTTGTATTTACATGAGAACAAGCTGTTTCTGGCCACTAGGTTGACTTGTGCAGTATGCTGGCACATGTGATTGAGTTCTTCAAGGCAAGCTCATGCAACACTGTCTCTTTTCAAACATTGCAGAGTAATTTTTCAATGGACCTCTCAAATATGGATGCAGACAGGAAACCGGAGGGGGCTAGAGTGTCGTGCAACCCACACACAAATCCAAAGCAAGGGAATGGTCACAGAAATAAACACCTTTTTTAAAAAACCAGTACCCCAGTGCATTAAAAGATAACAGAATATTTTAATACTTAAGAGGCCCCAAATATCTAAAGGAATACCTTCTCCCATACAGACCTACCTGCACTTTGAGACCATCTGAAGAGGCTCTCCTGGTAGTGCTACTCCCTTCAGGATTTCGAGGTGTGGGGGCTTGTGAGAGGGTCTTCTCTGTGGTAGCTCCCAGATTTCCCAGCTTGTGGAATGACCTCCCCTCTAAGGTGCGTCAAACTCCATTACTATACACCTTCCGATAGCTAGCGGAGACGCACATCTTTTCTGTGGCCTTCAGCTGAGAAGAAGGCCGCCCGCCCTTCTCTTGCACATTATAGCTGGTTTGGAATTTGAGTTGGACCCTTAGTGCGATTGAGCATTTCTGATTTTTTTAAAAAGGTTGCATAACCCACCCTGCCACAGGTGACCTGAACAAGTAGAAGCAAACAGGAGAGCAGATGCAACATTCCAGCAGCAAAACAGATTATCTGTTGATCTCTCAACCCCTAAATGCTATGCTTTTAATTGGTACATGGAAGAGTCAAATTAAGCACAGACTGAATTTTTCTGGAAAGAGAGGGAGACGTCACCAAGAAGTCCCTGCTTCTGGTGACTGCTCCCCTGGCCTCAAGACAGAAATATCTGGGAGATGAAGTAGGGAATCCGGACTGTGTGGAAGAAGGTGTTCTGTTGGGTACTGTGGCCCAGGCCATTTAAACTAGCCACATGCAAGGAATCTTATTTCTAATTCTCTCTGCTTCCTGCATGTCGTAGAAGACTGCAGCGAAGCCTCTGGTAATCTTTTGATTTTAGTCTGCATAGTGTGCTTCAGGAAGATTTCCTGTCTGCACATTACATGCTGTTAGCTACCAGAGGTTGAGATTGGCACAGAATATTGTGCCCCCGCTTTCTCTTGGTGGTGTTGGGATACTTAATTTTAGTAGCTGCTGAAGGGGAAAAAAGGAGCTCTGCCAGAATTCGTAGTTTAATTGATTTGACAGCCAAGGTCGCGGTGTTCGTTGTCTCAGCAAATGAGCCCTGTACTAAAACTCACACTTGAAACTCTGTTTGCCTTTTCGCTGTAAACGTTTCAAGGCTTTTTAGTAGGAATTGGTTCCCTGCTAAGGTTGAAGGGTTCTTGAATAAGGGAGGCATTTCATCACTTCAGTGGTGTGCTGGGGCCAGTCGGAAGAAATCCTTTGGCCTGGCTCCCTTACTAATAGCAGATTTTGTTTCTCTTATTTGCTTAAAGCTCGAGTGCCCCATTTCTGTGTCATTTTTAAAGGCTTTAGGAGGAACCCCCTCCCCATTTTTCCCCTTGCATGCTTTACACAGTGTTGTTTGTGGGCACTTTCCTCTGGTACATTTTTGCACATCTATACAGTACTGTGCAAAGGTTTTAGGCAGGTGTGGAAAAAATCCTGCAAATGAAGAATGCTTTCAAAGACAGAAGCATTAGTAGTTTATTTTAATCAGTTTACAGAAGGCAAAGGGAACAACCGAAGAGGAATCGTAAATCCAGTCAATATCTGGTGCGACCATCCTTTGCCATCACAACAGCATCAGTTCTTCTAGGGACACTTGCGCCCAGTTTTTGAAGGAACTCAATAGGGAGGTTGTTCCAAACACCTTGGAGAAGTCACCACAGATCTTCTGTGGATGTGGGCTTGCTCATATCCTTCTGCTCATGGAATCTCAGGCAGATGCCATGATGCTGAATCTGTGAGAGCCATAGCATCACTTCTGGATCACTCACCTGGGGCCAGTCCTCTTCTGGGTGCCACCATTTTGGCTGTGGCACTCTCTCTCTGACTGTCCATGCGTCAGCAGCGTCACCTTGATGATGCTGACGCTCTGCACACGTGCAGTCGCAGTCATATCTATGGTTGTCACAGGTGCCAGCGTGCTTGTGTGGCACCTCAGACGACCCCAGAGCGGTGGAAGAAGAGCAGATGGTCGCTAAGTGCCTGGTAAACGCCGGCTAACATTTGGAGCGTGACTTTGTGCTCCACACCTAATCAACAATTAGCGAACTTCTGGTAAGGGCAGGCAGGCTTGGAGGCTGTAACAGCCTCACCCACGTGCAGATGCTCTTCACCAGAGGTTTACTAATTCTTGACTAAAGACCATAGTGCAAATAGGCCTCTGGACCCCTCTGCTTAGCCATGGAAAAGTTGTGCCAGTTATCACCGTCAAGTGTACATTAACTCACAGGATGGCTGCAAGAGCAGGTGGAAGAGGAGAATAACATGCAGATTTTGGAAGCATGCATTTGTAAGCAAATTTCTACTCTCTTAGTAGCTTTTAGTTCTAGAAACACTTACAATTTACTTGAAAAGTGCTAAACGAATTTACTGCGAGTGTATCTAGGCATTGTAGTAGTGACCTCGACTAAAAACCGGCCCCAGAGGAAACTGAATAACTGAATAATGGCTGGCTCTGAGAATTGACAGATACTTTCACAGGACGCTCAAGGGTTTTGGTCAGAGGTGGTCCTCCCATAAAGGCAAAGTTTGCCATGTTGTACCACCACCAGATGTTCAAAACTAAAGTTCACTCCAGTTTTCTTCATGCTTGTTTCAGTTCAGCACTGACTACCAAAATGGTGAGTGATCTGCAAAGCATGTCCGACGAGAATAGCTCAAGGATCTAGGAATGTTAACCTGCAGAAGAGAAGACTGAGAGGAGACAGGATAGCCGTTTTCAAGTATCTGAAGGGCCGTCACAGTGCACAAGGAGGAAGGACCAGAAACAACCAGATGAAACTGCAAGGGAGTCGATACAGATTAGATGTTAGAACTTTCTGACAGTAATGGCGATCAGTCCTTGGAATAGGTTGCCACAGGAGGTGGTGGGTTCTCCTTCGCTGGAGGCCTGGGCAGCAGCCATCTGTCTGGGATGGTTTAGTTAATCATGCATGGAGCAGAGGTTGGACTGGTTGACTCTAGAGGTCCCTTCCAACTTTATGATTCTGTGATAGCAAGCGCATAATAGAGATGGGCATGAATATTCGTAGGCATTCAAACTGTGATCGAATGTCCTGAATGTTGACATTTGAACTCAAATAGAATGTCCCAAAATTTGAATATAAACATTTCGGATCGAATTTTGAATTTTGGATCTATCCGTTCGAATTATCCCAACATTTGTATGTGTATGCGTTCATACATGGTGCGTAATTGATGATCCACATCTTTCCTGCATCTGTACGCATTTGCACGGATCTGTACGGGACATGTATGGATGCGTACGGATGTGGGGAAGATGCGTACATGCACATGCGAATGTTGTTGACTTTCATATGTTCAGATTGAAATCAAAAATTCAAACATAGATTCAAATTTGGTTAATACGAATCAAATCTTGTTAAATTTGAATTTAAAAGATTCGGATTGAATCAGATTTTCAGGTATTCAGTTCGAATAGAATGTCAAAAAAAAAGTGCAGATCTCTAGTGCATAATCCATAAAGCTCAGTGAAGTCAGTATTTTCAGAGGTTTGAATAGAATTGGAGTCCTAACGGTGTCTTACCTCTCAGTTAGCTCTGCTGTTTAGCTCCCTTGCTTTTGATCCATCTGTCCTTCTTGGTTTGTGCAGAGGTTCAACTCTGCACCTTTCGAACACATGCCCCGCTGAAGTCTGTTGGAAACACCTACATCCAAAATGCCATTTTAACAGGATCTGTTTTGGCTAATGGTTATTTTTTTGCCTTCCTAGGTCTCCAATTGAGGAACATGGCACTGTTTTTCCTGCACTATACCCACCAATTGCTGGACTTCGTTTATACCAGGTTGGCAAAATACTGGCTAGAACTGCGTTGCAATAAATCACGCCAGGGATTAACGCTGACAAAAGAGCCTAACACGTGCCAACGAGAAATTTGTGCATTTTGAAAACAAAATGGAACTGCTTTAACTTTCAGGAAGAATTGTAAAGATGTGTACATAGCACAACATGATCCGGATAATATATATACTGTTCATCCACAAATATACTTTGTACCAAATAATGCTGTCCTGTAGTTAGAATAAGAATCGTGTAAATTCTAAAGATTTTTAGCAGTTTTTTCTTTTTTCTCTCTCCCCTCCCCCATTCAATTCATATTTCCCCCTCTTATGAGTCTCTGAAGTTTCTCATGAAGCATGTCAGACTAAGATAAATTAGGATTTTTTAAAAATTCCCTTTTTAATTCTTCTTTTCAGCCACCGAAGCTCCATTAGAGTCTCACAGGAATAAAATTTAATACCTTTGCAATGCTTCCCTCGGCCAGGTTCCATAAATATAGAACACTGAGATCTTTTACTTGATTCTGGTGATAACTTGAGCACTCTCATCAGAAGGTGTGTTTCCCCCTTTGCATTTTGACCCGGCTCTGCTCATCTTGGCTTGGGATGTAGCAATAAGGTATTAGCAGCTGCGGAGTTCTCCTTGAGCCTGTCGCCTTTTCCCTACAAAGGGCTAAGAGCATTTGCTTCCAAAGTGATGGTCAGCTAAGTCAATTAGTCCAATAAAGAATGAATTGCTATACAGTATTTTGATTTCTTGCCTGCTTTGAAAGTTGGATGAATAAAAGCATGCAGAGCTGTAGGCTTTCAAGCGAGTTCTGGTTTTACTCTCCAGTGCTATATCTCCCTTTTCACGTTTTCTTTGTCCCCACCTTTCTTGCCTCCCAACCTCCCCCTCCCCCTGCAAATTGTCCTTCACTTAATGTATAAAGAAAAAAAATTGCGATGTATATTTTCATGTAACTTGATTTTGGAATTCTGTCACCTTCTGTAGTGAGTTCTTCCAAAAATATAAATTTTTCCAATAGCTTGGCGTCCCGTTGGCTGTATGGAGTAGCAAAAACTGGGAATGTGTTTGGAGTTAAAAAGAGGCTGTTGAGAGTTAAATGCCCGTCAATGAAATTTCTTTAGCAGGTGAACGCATCCCGTTGAAGAAAGGAAGACTACGGGCCATGGAGAAGACCGTAATGCCCAGAATCCTTTGCACATACGCCAGAATAGGATGTCTAACCTCCAGCTGTTAGTCCTTCCAAAAGGAGGGACAAAATGTCCACAGATTTATTAGGAATACAGGAATCTCTTTTCACAAGTGCTTTTCTGGCAAACGACTTTAAAAATCTTTTGCATGAGAGGTGTTTGGTGTTAACATCATGTTTCACTACAGATCCATGTTTGTGGGCCAAGCTGCTGCCTTAATAGAGCATGTTTATTCTGCAGGAATCTTGCTTGCTTGCTGTTTACAACTTTGCTTCAGGCAAATTGCTCTTTAGAGTTCAAGTCCACGAGGAAGTTGTTGGTTTGTCCCTATGGCATAACATGAAGGCGGATGGCACTTGGGAGGCATTGTGTATGTAGAGAAAAAGATCTGTGCACCTGGGTCTTGGGTAGCTAAACTCCATACATTTGTCTATGCTCTCCTTGAGAGGAATGGCATTCCGAATGGCGTATCGGCTTGCCTCACTCATCTTTTAAGCCTGATGGAGTCCAGCTCCAAGTAAATACCCTGGGAAAGGTCCAGCAAGGTAGTTAGTAAGACTTAGAGACTAACAGGAGAAGGGTTGGTGGCATGAGCTTTTGTAAACACGTCTACTTCAGATGCTAAGGGGCCCAATGGGCCCCCTAGCGTCTGACGAAGCAGACGTGCCCATTGGGCCTCCTAGCATCTGAAGAAGCAGACATGCCCATTGGGCCCCCTAGCATCTGAAGAAGTAAACGTGCCCATTGGGCCCCCTAGCATCTGAAGAAGTAGGCATGTCTACGAAAGCTCATGCCACCAACCCTTCTCCTACTAGTCTCCAAGTGCTACTAACTCCCTTGCTGGACTTTTCGAATGAGACTAACACGGCCATTTCTCTGATCTTGAATACCCTGGGAAAAGGTTTGCCAATGTGAAGGAAGAGAGAGTCCGAGGAAAGCGTTTAAGAGAGCAGCAGTGCTCCATTTGCAGAATGCACGGGAAATCCCCTTTGCGCAAGCCACTTGGAAGGAGCGAGTAAAGTGTGCGATCCATAGTCTAGGCCCTTGCTTTGTCAGACGCTGCAGTGTGTTTTTCCTCGTTTAGTCTGTGTGTACTTAAAAGACACAAAGTTGTTCTAAGCTGTCACGAATGGGTGTGTGTGCGGGGGCGGGGGGAGAGTACTTTATCAAAGGCTGCCTTTTCGGCAGACAGCTTTGCTTCTGTGTCGGCTCCTTTCGAGCTGGTAGTGAACCCAGACACAATAGCTGGATTTAAACCGTCGCTCCAGGACGAACCAAATTTGCTTTGGCTCCTGCTGCGTTGTGGGGGAAGGGACTCTGCACCAGCCAGCTGGCCAACATTTGTGCTCGTCTTGTCCAAGACATGGGGGGGGGGGGAGATTGTGACTCAATTTCATAATTAAAATATGAACAGAAACATCCCAGTGTTTCTAGGGCATCCATTGTGATCCGACTGGACGGAGCGTTAATAAGGTCTTTTCTTGCTGCGGCACAAAGCCCATGGCTGCTTCATGCCCCTGAAATACAAACTGCCCAGGAACAATGAGAGAATTTTTCTAAGGTGTGGAATGAAGTAGACCTGGCTAGAAAAAGAGTCGGCTTATATACTCTGTTTTTCTCAATCATAGGGGAAGCTGCTGACAAACCTTCTGTTCTTCCCAGCCAGGGAGGCAGTGGGGCTGGGAATACTCGGGAGGGGATGCCCTCCTGGTTGTCCCACCACCCTCAGCAGCAAAAGGGGTGGGCACCCGGGAGGGGGCCTTCTCAGTCATGGCCCCTAGGCCATGGAACAGTCCCCCCTGAGGTGCATCAGTCACCTTCACTGTACACATTTAGGAAGGCAGTGAAGACGCACCTCTTTGCCCTGGCCTTCGGCTAAATGGGGACACTGGAAGATGCTGTTATTGTTTTAAATGTTTGATTTTAGATTTGTTACCTGCCTGGAGACCTCCAGATATAGGAAGGATAAAAATGTAAATAATAATTAAAAAAAATAGTCCAAGGCCACCTTTGCTGGTTTCACATAGGAAGAAGTTGGCTTTAGAGTCTCACCCTTAAGGGGACTCAAAGCAGCTGACAAACCTTCTGTTCTTCTCACCCTATGGTTTTGTGGAGGGGTGCAGAATTAAACAAGGAAACTACTAGATACAAGTCTGGCACTCCAGCCACAAGTGGATAGAGAACTAGATAGAGAATCCATCTTGAGTTGTGGATGAAATTATGGTGAAAGGGGGAGAAATCAGTCCTGCTACAAAAGGACCTAGAAGAGAAATGGCTCGCCTACAATAAACCGTGCAGCTTATTTATATACTGTCCTTCCAAATACATCTAAAAGGGTTGAGTAAAGAAAAGGGAAATGGTCCTGAAAAACTACAACTCCCGAGGAGCCGAGCGCTGGAATAAGCTGTCATTCTCGCTTCCCGGGGCTCACGGGAGTTGTAGTCCCTGCTGAGAAGCGATGATTTCCATGCACTCATTGACCCTCTCGGAGGAGACAGGCCACTACCCGGGGCGCGGGGCGGGGCCAAGAGGCCGCCTGTTCTCGTTCTCGCTCACCGCGCCTGCGCACCAGACCTCCTCGCCTCTCCGTTTCTCGCCCTGCATGATCTCGCGAGACTTCGGAGCAGCAGCTGGGCGGGCGGCGCGGCGGGCGGCGGCGGCGGGCGAGCACGGCCAACCAACATGGCGGAAGGTATGTGGCAGCAGGGGCCGGGACGGGCTCCGTCAGCTGCCGCCCTGAGGGAAGAAGGGCGCGCTCCCTTTGGACTCCCGTCGGCCCGGGGTTGGGGGAGCAACGTCTCTTATTTATCTGTCTTTCTTTTTCGGGGGGGAGGCACACCGGTGCGAGGGACCGGACGAGGAGGGGGCGTTGGGTCACGCCTCACCCTCTTTATCCCCATTATTGTTATTATTATTACTATTGTTCCCCTTCCGAGCTGCCTCCTCCTCTTCCTCCCCCCGCACTGCTCGCCAAACGGGGCCCAGGCTGGAGGGGGTTGCGGATAATAACCGACCCCTCCTCACCCCAAGAGTCCGGAGGGAGGGGGTCCAGCCAGGGACACCTCAGGCCAGCAGAAGCCGGACAGGCATGAAGGAGGGCGGGCTGTGGGAGAAGAAGAAGAGTTGGCTTTACTACCCCGCTTTTCTCACCCATTCAAGGGGACTCATAGCGGCTGACAAACCTTCTGTCTTTCTCCCCACCACAGAACACCCTGTGAGGTAGGTAGAGCTGTGAGAGCTCAGAAAGGAGCTGTGACTAGCCCAAGGCCACCCAGCTGGCTTTGCGGAGGAGGGGGAGGAGAAGAGTTGGCTTTTCTCACCCACTTTTCTCACCCATTTATGGGGACTCAAAGCGGCTGACAAACCTTCTGTTCTTCTCCCCACAACACACACCCTGTGAGGGAGGTGGGTCTTTGGGAGCTCAGAAGAGAGCTGTGACTAGCCCAAGGCCACCCACCTGGCTTCATGGAGGTGGAAGAAGAGTTGGCTTTTCTACCCCGCTTTTCTCACCCATTTAAGGGGACTCAAAGCAGTTGACAAATCTTTCTATTCTTCTCGCCGCAACTGAACACCCTGCGAGGTAGGTAGAGTTGTGAGAGCTCAGAAAGGAGCTGTGACTAGCCCAAGGCCACCCAGCTGGCTTTGCGGAGGAGGAGGAGAAGAAGAATTGTTTTTTCTCACCCATTTAAGGGGACTCAAAGCGGCTGACAAAGCTTCTATTCTTCTCCCCACAACCGAACACCCTGTGTAGTAGGTGGGGCTGTGAGAGCTCAGAAGAGAGCTGTGACTAGCCTAAGGCCACCTAGCTGGCTTTGTGGAGGAGAGTGGAATCAAGCCCGGTATTCCTAGATAAAATTCCAGCTCCCTAATCACTCCACCAAACTGAAAGATTAAGAAAGGCCATCAAGATGCTGGAAAAGTGGATTCCAGGCAATAAAAATACTGGGAAAGGTAGCCAGGCCTCCTGCCCCCCACAGTCACCCAAGGGTGGGTGCACACCAAGGGGGTGGGGGATGCCTCGAGCACTTCCCTGTTTTAGTGTTTTTATTATTTTACTGCACCTGTATACACTTTTTTCTCCTTTGAAAGATCTTTATGGTACAGTCATTTGAGGAATCATTAATAAACTAAACTGTTATTATTTTCTGAATTTTTATTATTATACCTGTATATGCTTTTTTCTTCTTTCGTAGCCTTTTATGGTATGGTCATGATAAGTTTTGCTGAGCTATTAAGCATTTATATGAAGATTCTAGAGCATATGTTAAAGTGAGTGGAATTAGATCAAGGCAAGGCTGTCCCCTCTCACTGTTCTGGCAATAGAACCCTTGGTGAATGAGATTAGACAAGATAATAGACGGCAGGGATACAATATGGAAGGGGAAGAAATTTAAATAAACCGCAGAAAAATTTGAGGAATCATAAACTAAACTTTGTTGTTGTATCCTTGTTTGAATTGATATCCAGTCCTTCATCCAAAGGATCTAAGGGGGATGAAGAATGTTCAGGATATTTTCTTTGGTTGTCTCAGTGTGAAGACAAAAAGATGAAGAAATGCATGCATGAGGTTCCTGTTCTTTCATTTGTTTGTTCATTTTGGAGCATTTATGTCCTCCTTTCCCCACCAAATGCTCAGCATACAGGATGTCACCTAGTGATGGCTTACAGCTAGAGCCTTCTTGGTGGTGGCACTTTCCCCTTGGAATATTGTCCCTTCTCCTCTTCTGGAGGCGCCTGCACTTTTATAGGCTAAAAGCCTGGCCCTTTCTGCCCTTAGCCTTATTCTGTAATATATCTTGGGATAGCGGTTTGCTGGCCCCAAGCTAGTGCAGGCTATGGTAGGCCTCACCTGGGGCCTTCCAGAGTCTGCACTAGCATGCAGATAACAGGTCCCTGTTCGGCCAAGTGCAGAAAGGCCTCCTTTTTCCTTAGCCATTTTCTGTGTGGAAGGTTTCCCCCCCTTTCCCTTTCCCACCCAGTTTTTAATTGTTGTTTTTCTTTCCTTTGTGCTTTTTACCCTTGCTTTCAGTGTTTACTATAAACTGCTTTGACACTTTTTTAAAAAAAAGAATGCAATGTGGTATATAGACATTTTTAATAATAATGAGGATAAACAAGATGGAAGATTTTCTCCTCCTGCTTGTAATTCTGTTTACCCCTCTGCAGCAGTCCTGTGCAGTAGGTTGGATACGCAGAGAGAGGCACTGGCTTGACCCAAAGGTACATGCATGTGACCTTCTGGCTTCAGTTCCAACAAGGGTGCTCTGTCTACTCTGCTTCTCTGTCCTGTCTGTAAAGGAGTTAAGCAGGCATGTGAGATGCAGGGTGGTTAGGGAGCCGGACTCTTATCTGGGAATACCGGGTTTGATTCCGTCCTCCCCCGTGAAGCCAGCTGGGTGGCCTTGGGCTAGTCACAGCTCTCTTCTGAGCTGTCTCAGTCCCACCTGTTCTGTTGTGGGGAGAAGAATAGAAAGCTTTGTCAGCCTCTCTGAGTCCCCTTAAATGGGTGAGAAAAGTGTGGTAGAAAAGCCAACTCTTCTTCTTCCCTTGATGGGAAGTTTGCTTTGCCACCCACTTCCTCATGTGCACAGTTAGTGTTTAATCCAGCTTCAGTCCACTTTCAGAGTCCTACATTAGCAATGATAGTTTTGAAATGTGCAAACTGTGTACTTGGAGGCTTTCTGGTGCCTGTACAACTTCTGGGACTCCTATACTGCGTGAGGGAAGGAGCAACCAGGGCCCTATCTGCACTTGTTAATCTGGATCAAGGAGCTGCTAAGAACAAGTTACCTGCATTGTGATCCTCAACAGGGAACTGCTAAGAACACATTGTCTGCATGGAAGTTGAATAGATCCGGATCAGAACTGTGCTAAAGGCTCACTAATCCAGATTAGGGGTAGACCAGATAACTGTGGTCTACATTCATGCCAGTTCTCTTTAGCACACATTTGCTGTTCTAAAGCCCACTCAGTGCAGAAGCCTCTGTCTGTGGTTAATCCAGATTGAGCTAATATGGATCTAGCTAATATGGATTAACTGGTGTAAGAGCAGAAAGGGCCCAGAAAGGAGGGGACAGGAGGGATTGAGGTTTTGACCCACATAGGGGCAACAAGGATGAAATGTTAAGGGTGCGTGCAAAACCGGAATTCAACCACCTGTACTCAAAAAAAGGGAAAACAAAAAATCTAGCTAAGGTTTTGTTTTGTTTTTGTCTGTGAAAAAGTTAATCTCTCCAGCTTTGTTGTGTCAATATTTATCTTGCAGCAGCTCTTTGGTGTTTCAGGGAAGAAATTTTCCTATCTGTTGTCTGAGTAGATGCTAGGAATTGAATGTTGAATATTCTGCATGTGCACTATACCCTCTGCCACCAAATTTAATTCTCTGTGGCTTTGTGAAGGATAAAGAGAATGAATTCCAACTGTATGTGTAGCATTTTCAGGGGGTGCCCAGTGCTCTTCTGTAATGCGTCAGCAAGAGAGGGGATTCTCTCTTGAGGGGCCACCATTCTTGTGAATATTTTGCAAAATTCTTTAATTATTAGAGTCATTTCAAAAAAGCATTACAGGAAGGAGATGCCTATTTGAGTCAAAATGCTTACACCCTCTTCTCCCTCTTAAGAAATTTGGTTGGGATTGTTGCACAGGGGAATCTAATGCTCATGTGTGTTTCCTTTTGTACAGTTGGCACTTTTATAGCACAGGGTTGCTTTTACGCAATGCTGAGTGGTGACTTCCCTTCCTGGAAACCGTGTCGCTTGAACCCTGTTTGCTAAACTAACAGAGAAAAATTTGGGCTGGTCAAATGAGATGAAATCAACTGTCACCCTAGTTGGGATGTGCATGAACATTTCATTCCGTTTGATTCAATTAGAATGTTTAGAATCCGAATGCAACAAAATCCGATTATAAATGAATGCATTCAGATCTATTCGTTCAAATGTTAGATTCGAATCTGAAGATACGAATATCAGCAACATTTGTATGTGTCATACGTATCTGTACGCATTTCGTACACATCCTATTTTATCCCCGTATGCATCCCGTTTTTGTCCAGTACTATAAGCGCAAATGAGATTAGTACAGGTACGTATGTAATACATATGTGTCTGTACATTTGAATGCTTTGAATCATTCAAACAAATGTTTTGGAGCATTCAAAATTCATTTGAATGTTTAAATTTGAATGTGTAGAGTCTCTATTCAAATTCAAATATCCACATTTGACTGAATTTGGTCGAATTTCAAATGTTTAGAACATTCGTGCACATTCCTAGTTTAAAAATTATTGACATAGTTTTCTCCCAGTTACTAGCAAATAGTAAAGCGGAAGAAGTTGGTTTGCGTTTAGAAGACCCCTGTTTTTTTACTAACTAGCCAGTTGTAAATTTTATGTTTATGCCCTGCTTTTCTTTTAAAGGGTTTGGGATATTGCTGGCTGATCTGAAGTCCCTAGAGTAACCTTCACAGTTAGTAAGAATTTGAATTCGAGTCTTGCAGGAGTCATTTCACCCTTAGGCAACTTCATGCATGAACTTGGCCCCAAGTTAAAACTGCTTTAGAGTACATTTCTTATTTGTTTTCCTGAAACACTGAAAGGTAGTTTGGAATTCAAACAGAAAGATCTTCATATTTTACTATGAAGAAGAATTCAGTTTGAAGGCTTGAGTTGAGATGCAAGCAGATAAAAGCATAAATGTGTGTAGGTGGGAACGTTTGCATGAGTAAATGTGACTTGATTTCATGACAGCGTTATGAGGCATGGGGAGAAAGCAACTTGGATCAGCCACTTTGAGTCAGGTTAATCATTTTATTTAGCAAATTGATTCAATCTAAGTGAATGTGCAGGCTTAAAAAGCCTGCTTTGTATTCAGAACTATTTGTTTTTTTAGATATCTGCTGACAGTGTTTTTATCTTAGCACAATCTTAGGTATGGAAGATAATTTCTTCTCTTAAGAAATTACTATACTGTATATTCAAGGCTTTGGCTTCTTCATCAGTTCAGAACTTTCCTCCCCATGTGAACATTGTAGCTTGGAGCAATCAGTTTCCAATTTGCATAACTAGAGAATTATTAAAGCAACTGTGTTCAGAGGGGGTAGTATTTATGTTTGTGTAGCACACCAAATTTAGAAAATTGTTTTGTTCTAAAATCTGACAACATAAATTACATTTCCATTGATACATGATGTTTGTTTCTTTGCTGGAGAATTATTCCACATCTTCTTGACTATGTCATAAAACTTCAGTATTTCCCAAAACTTAACTGACTTAATCAAGATCATTAAAAAAAGCAGTTCCCAAAATTGAATTAACTTAATCAAGATAATTTAAAAAATGGGGAACCCTTTGTGTCTTTACAGTAATTTTTCTTTTCAACACTGTTGATTAAAAAAAAGAGTGAAAAAAATAGGATATAAAAGCCAACTCTTCTTCTTTTAGATTAGAATCATAGAGTTGGGAGGAATCTCTAGCGTCATCCAGTCCAAATGCAGGATTTCTTAAACCATCCCAGAGGAATGTCTGTCCAGCTTCTGCTTGGAGACCTCTAGCAAAGGAGAGCTCACCACCAAGGAGAGCTCACTTGTGTCAACCAAGTCCATTGATTGTTTTTTTATTATTATTATTATTATTATTATTATTATTATTATTATTATTATTATTATTATTATTATTATTATTATTATTATTATTATTATTATTATTATTATTATTATTATTATTATTATTATTATTATTATTATTATTATTATGTAAAAGCAGCAGTTACACACAGCAAACGAGATGACTATGCTGGATTTCATATTATATCACTAGTCGGGCACTTCCCAAGCACCTAGGACTGCGTGATGTAGCGGCGAATTATGCGAGCAGACCCCAGTAAAGTGGCTTTTTGTAGTTGGCAGATGGATATCTTGTCAATGCCAATGGTTTTTAGGTGCCCGCTGAGATCTTTTGGCACCGCGCCCAGTGTGCCGAGGATGACTGGGACCACTTTCACTGGTTTTCGCCAGAGTCGCTGAAGTTCAATTCTCAACTCCAACTGTTTCTCCTCAATTCTGCTGTCACCTGGTATAGCAACGTCGATGATCCACACCTTCTCTTTCTCAACAATTGCAATATCAGGAGTGTTATGCTCCAATTTTCGGTCAGTCTGAAGCCTGAAGTCCCAAAGTAGTTTTCCCTGTTCATTTTCAACAACTTTTTCTGGCATGTGATCCCACCAGTTCTTTGCCACAGGCAGATGATACTTTTGGCACAAGTTCCAGTGGATCATTTGTGCTACAGCATTGTGTCTCTGCTTGTAATCAGTTTGTGCGATCTTCTTGCAGCAGCTGAGTATATGGTCGATTGTTTCATCCACTTCTTTGCAGAGTCGGCACTTTGGATCTTCTACTGATTTTTCAATTCTGGCTTTGATGGCATTTGTTCTTATTGCTTGTTCTTGTGCAGCAACAATCAGTCCTTCTGTTTCCTTTTTCAATGTTCCATTCGTAAGCCAAGACCAGGTCTTTTCCATGTCCACTTTGCCTTCGATCTTCTCCAGGAACTGCCCATGCAGTGTTTTATTGCGCCAGCTGTCAGTTCGGCGTTGAATTGCAGTTTTCCGGTACTGGTTCTTGGTTTGCTGCACTTTGAGAAGCTTCTGGTTGTTGACTTCAATCAAAGCTGATTCTTTGCTTTCTGCCACATAATCTGCTTCTTTGCTTCACTTGCAAAAGTCCTCTACCACCTGCTTTCCTGGGCAAGTACAGCCTGTCGACATCACTACGAGGATGTAGTGCATGGTGGATCATCATCAGTTTTCTGTTTTTTCTGTCTAAGTCGTCCAACTCCTGCTGAGTCCAGTTCACAATTCCCGCAGTGTATCTAATGACTGGTATGGCCCAGGTGTTTATGGCCTTAATGGTGTTACCGCCATTCAGTTTACTTTTCAAGATTTTTCTAGTCCTTTGGATGTACTCTTTACTGACCACAGATTTCACATGGCCATGCTTAATGTTATCCAGTTGTATTTTTATTTTCTGATTTTGGTCTGTGACCATAAATAACATTCATTAATTCAAGTCCATTGATTGATTGTCCTTACTATCAGGAAGGTTTCTTTTGTAAAAAAGTTCCATCCTATTGTTTTTAGTCCTCCCATCTTGTCTAAGTGAGATTAGGGAGGATCAGATCTTCAGATACTTGGATACCTGTTGATCTCTCTGGAGAGTGAGTAGGCTAGATCACCTGTTTCTCCCCATCTGCTCCATAGCCCATCGGTAGCAGTCAGTCATAACTTTTTTCCATTTGCATTTTGTCTTTTCTGCAGAAGAGGTGGCCAAACTGGAAAAACATTTAATGCTTCTCCGCCAGGAATATGTCAAGCTGCAAAAGAAGTTGACAGAGACGGAGCGGAAATGCACCCTCCTGGCCGCGCAGTCGAGCAAAGAGAACGCCAGCGATTCTTTCATCAGTCGCTTGCTTGCCATTGTTGCAGAATTGTATGAACAGGACCAATACAGGTAACTGATGCCTTGGCAAATAGCAGAGCTGAAGGTGCGGTGGTGGTCAGGGGCGTGCGCAAATATTCAAAGGTATTTGAAATTCGATCGAATTTGTCTGGATTTCAACATCCGAATTCGAATTGAATGTCTATAAATTCAAATGTAAAGATTCAAACAAATTTCAGATATTCATTCAGATATTCAGATATTCATTTGAATTATCCAGACAGTTGTATGTGTATGAGTTTGTACATGATGCGTACTTGTAGATACAGTCTGACCCCTGTATCCGCTGGGGATACGTTCTGGCTCCTACCGTGATTACCTGAAACCCTGGAAAAGGGGTAACTGTTGTGTTTGAACATCTCCATGGGTGCAGGATCTTAAATTTTGGTTCAGCTCTGCAGAGATCCACACAATCTTCTGAGCACACACATGCTAAGTGTCTGTTGTGTTTCTTCAGTGACCTGAAGATAAAAGTTGGAGACAGGCGCATCAGCGCTCACAAATTTGTATTGGCAGCTCGGAGCGAGAGTTGGAGCCTGGCCAACCTAGCGTCTACCGAAGAACTGGATCTGTCAGGTTAGTTTCTGATTGGCTCTCTCTCTCTCTCTCTCTCTCTCTCTCTCTCTCTCTCTCTGGGTGTGCATGCATGTTGAGTTGTGGGAGAGACAGGCAGACGCACACTCCCCGGGAGACGTGCAGGCAGGGGCCTCTCTGGCAGAAGAGGCCGTATCTTAGCATTCAAGAAGAGATGCTCTGCCTCCAAAGAGATGCACTTAATCCATTAATTACTGAGCTCTTCCGTTGAGCACACACTAGCAGGTCTTTGCAAGCTCAGTATTCAATGCTTGTTAAATCAGTGGTCCAGCCTTCCTTTTTCGATTTGGTTTGCTTTGCTTTGCTTTTAATGAGGTGCCTGATAAGTTTGGTGGACAGACTCCTTTGTCTCAATGGAGAAGGAGCCTGAAGTAGCCAGGAAACAAAAGCTGTGTGCAGCTGCTGGAATATTCCTGTGGAGTATTAACAGTTTTCAGTAGAAGACCAAAGAGTCACCTCAAGCATTGATTAACTTTTTTTACTTTATATCGACCTTGGTGTTTCTTTACTGGCTTCTCTTTATTGGTTCTTTGTTGTGTGTCTGGTGTGGGGCGTGTTCACACCTATATTTTAATTCAGCTTCAGTTCACTTTCAGAGTGAGATAACTCATTGCCACAGTGACAGAGTGTTTTCTTTCAGTGTTAAATAAGTCAGAAAATTAACCTTTGGGATAGATAATGTGGAAGGAAAATCACTGGTCACTTTGCTAATGTTGTTCTTCCACTGTGAAAGTGGACCGAACTGGTTTAAAATGTAGGTGAGAACGCAGAGTGTGTGTGTGTGTGTCCTCGCCCCCTCCCCCTCCCAAGTGTATCATTATCCATTTGCCTGCTGTGAAAAATAACAAATTCTCCAGTGGTATCAGAAGAAATTTCTGGCCAAGAAGGATTCTCTTAAACCCAGGCTTAAATTACCTGCAGAGAAAAGACTGAGCTGTTTAAACATGCACTAAACATGCCTGCCTCCAGGAAGCCACAGGGAGCATTGGCGGGGTGAGTGAGGGAGAGCGTGGTTCGGTCACCGCAGACAAGTGGAACCACAGTTACCGGATCAGTGGATATGGAGCCCCAGCTATACTGAAAAACTGCAGGCTCCTCTATCACAAATGGCGGAGACCAAAAGACATGCATTAATGAGTACAATAAATTAGTTAGTTAATAAATGAAAAAAACCCTACATATTTGGTTTGGTTTGGTGCTGAACTCCCCTGGTTTGCAGCAGACTCGACAGCATGCCAAGCCAAGGGAAGCAGAGAGTGGTGTCAGCTTGGTGTGAAGCTACATTTTTTTCTGCACGCCCTGGACTCACTGTGCTGGAGAATCCAGCTATTTCAGACCTAGGAAGATTTTTTTCCCTGTGCAGGTGAAAGGAAGCCATTCCTAAAGTTGAAATTTGATAATGTTGGAGGTTGGGAGGGGAAAACGTTTGGTTCGCGACCTGTCCTTTCCACATGTTCCACTTACTCAGATTGGCATGTTGGTGCCCCTGGGGCTGCACCACAAGGCCAGAAGCTTCTCCGTTTGGTTTTTGCAAGAGCTGTTAGAAGAACATTTCTAATATTAGTTTTCCAGGCAGCTACTCTTACTAGGAAGTGGGCAGGCAGCCCTCATCCACACTGCCCTGAAGCCATAAATACACAGCGTGTTCCTAAGGCCACTTGAGCCCTCAGGAGAAACCTTGATGACTCTTCATTTCCTCTAGGAAAAGCATCACGATTAAAAAAAAAATTATCATGCTGAAGCAAGTATCAGGGTCCTACCCAGTCCATACTATCCCAACCATAGTATGAGCCTCAGAAATTCATTGTATTTTGCAGGCAAGGTAGGTTATTGCCAGGATCAAGGAATATAAGAAAGCAGCAGATTAAATACACAGTATGATTACAGGACAGTGTTCCAGTTGCCTCCCCCATCAGATGGCGAGGAAATCTTTTGCATGAGGAACACCTGTGTGGCATCTCCTGTCCAGCTTTTCTCTTCCTCAGGCATAGCCACACTCGCTCTCACATTCAATGGAAGCAAGCATGTTTTGTGTGAGAAGATGCGTGCTGAAAGTTGTTTGGCACATCATGCATTGGCTGTTTTGCTAATCTGGGCTTAGTAATGGTCCTTGGCACGTGGAATTTATTACCTGAGGAGATGGGGATGGCCACAGGCCTGGATAGCTTTAAGAAGGAGTTCGAGAAATTCATGGAGAAATGGTAGATCAATGACTGCTAGAATGGATGCCCAGGTGCCACTTCCAGGTTGAAAAGACAGGCAGGAGGCCACCGAAGGCCATTAGTTGAGAACAGGTGAAGGTTTTACACTTGTCTTCTGCTTGAGATGCCCAGAAGCAACTGGTGAGCCACTGTGGGACAGGATGTTGGACTAGATGGGCTTGTGGCCTGATCCAGCAAGGCTTATGTTCCCATGTTCTATGGAATTTATTACCAGAGGGGTGGTGATGGCCTCTGACCTGGATGGCTTTAAGAAGGAACTGGATAAATTGATGGAGGATATCAGTATCCACTAGGATGGATGCCTAAGTACCATCTCCACGTTAGAGATTTTGACTCTAGTCTTCTGCTAGAGAATGCCCAGAAGCGAATGATGGACCACTGTGCAAGACAGGAAGCTGGTCTAAATGAACCAATAAGAGCTGTTCTGATGTTCTAAGCATTCTGCAGAGTTTAGAAAAAGAGCCGTTGTGGTTTCCAGAATACACTTCTCACCTGCCCCTGATCTTGGGCACGATAGCTGAGGATGATGTGATGGGATTCTGGCAGCCTCTCAAAGCCCACAGGGGATGACCATGTTGGCCTTGAAACCAGTACAGGAAGTGTATGCTAATGAACCTTTGCAGAAGCGACTGTCAGGACAAATGACAGGATTCTTCTCCCAGAAGTAATGCTTCTTGGTGCCTTTCTTACCAGATGCTGACCCCGAAGTAACTCTGGCCATGTTGCGCTGGATCTACACAGATGAACTGGAGCTGAGAGAAGATGACGCCTTTCTGACCGAACTGATGAAACTGGCAAACAGGTTTCAGCTGCAACTCCTCAGGGAAAGGCAAGGCGCTGAACGAACTATTATATCTGTCTTTTAATTAGCCAGGCTGTGGTTCAACCCCCCCCCCCCCCCCAAGTGCCAGTTGTGTAATTTGCTGCATTCCCTTGGGAAGCGGTTTAAATGCAGAAACAGACGTAACTGTTTGTGATGAGAACCAGGAGCTGGAAGGAATTGCAAAACTGCCTTTAGGTGTAGATTGGTGACTCCCAGCCTTTTTTTCAGTTCTGCTCCTCTTGGCAGTCTATTTCTGTAAATCGTTACACCTTCCTATTAGCAAAATGTCTGCAATTAATATGCTCTACTGTGCAAAAACTTCAGGAAGGTGTGGGAAAAATGCTACAAAGTAAATACCTTCCAGAAATAGAAGTGTGAATAATTTATTTCTATAAGGGTGTTTTTTCACTGCAGCCCTTAGATCCGGATCTAAGGAATGGGTACATTTCTTAATCCGGATCTAGTAGATCCGGATTAAGAGAAGCACCCATTGTGTTTCCACAGGAGGTGTAGCACCCATTAGCAATGGGTGCTAACACCCCTGCTGTGGAAACACCTTTGCACCTATGTGGGGAATCCGGATCTACCCCCAAGGGGTCGGTCCGTTACCCCAGGTGTTTTGGGGTGCAGGGGGTGCAGTCTTCAAATTCACTTCGAAGTCATTTCGAAGTTAACTTCAAAATCACTTCGAAGTGAATTCGAAGCCAATGTTGGGGGGGGTCACAAAGGTGCATCCCCTCCCCCTAGCCTCCTTTGGACCCCATTGCCTGTTTCCAGTGGAAACAGGCTCCCTTTGATCCGGATTTTTTGGCAGAAGACCCCATTTTAGACCCCATTAATGGGGTCTACAGAAAATCTGGATTAAAGGCCAAAATGTACCCAATAGATCCGGATTTCCCCCACGACAGTGGAAACTATCAGGTCCCAAATGGGTGCCGTAGTAGAAATGGGGTCATCCAGCTCACACCCAAATGGGTGCAAAAATGGGTAGTGTTTGACAGTGGAAAAACACCCTAAATGTACAAAATGCAAAGGGAACGACCAAAGAGGAATCTAAATCAAATCAGAACTTGGCATGACCAGCCTTTGCCTTTGAAACAGCATCAATTCTTCTAGGAGCACCTCCTCACAGTTTTGAAGGAGGTTGTTCCAAAATCTTAGAGACGTTACCAAATATCTTCTGTGGATGAGGGCTTCCTCAAATCCTTCTGTCTCCTTATCGAATCCCAGACAGAGTTAATGATGTTGATATTGGCACTGTGGCGTACATAGCACCGCTTCCTGGACTTACAGTTTGGTCTTGTGGTTGGAGTATCGGATTCTTATCTGGAGGTTTCCCAGTTCACTTCCCCACTCCTAGACAAAGCCATTTGGGTGACCTTGGGCTAGTCACAGCTCTCTTTCTGAGCTCTCACAGCCTCGCCTACCTCACAGGGAGGAAGACAGAAGGTATGTCAGCCACTGAGTTCCTTTAAAAAGGTGAAAATAATCTTTTCCATGGGTAAGATGGCAGTCTGTGAGTCTTCACGAGTCTGTCTCCAGCACTGATGGATATTTATACCCAAGTAGATTCTTTCTGAAAGTTGCTTCAAATTTCAGCATTTGAACTTGGTTGTAAAAGGTTTGTGATCTTGAGCATGGATTCTTAGGTGGAGGGAAAAAAGGGTTTTCTTTCTTCTTTTTGTTTTATTTTATGGTAAAAAGGACAAGGATAAAATAGGAAGCCAAAAATAACATTTAAAACATCTGAAGATGGAAGGAAGCAGGCTGTTAAAATCCCCTTAGGCTTTGAAAGTAACGTTAAGTTTGCACATAGTCTGTATTACCTTGTGGAAATTAAAAACCGAAATGCAAACGTTCTAGATATTTGTTTTTAAAATGCTAATGCCGTCATTCAAATTTTTCATTAAAAAAAAATATTTTCCCTCTTCCTCCTGCCCACTTTTTAAAAATTCCTTTTTTGATCTTTTGTTATTGTTTCCTTCTCTTCTGTTAACACCCACGAAAACATTTGCCCAACACTGATTTCCCATATTCCAATTCCACTTCAGTAGGTGCATTGCGCGTCCGCTGACAAGGCGTGTTCATATATTAATAAAAATGAGCCTGGAATTAAGGACATTCCAGGGCAGAGCTGCACTCCGTATAGCAGAACAAAAGCAAAGCTGCGTCTTCTCTTCTTTCTAATATATAGGAGGGAATTTTCTGGGCAAACATCAATTGATTGAAAATTCTGAATTATAACAGTTACTAGAAGTCTTGTTTTTCTATGCCATATTTTAAGATGAGCTCAGTTTATTTATTTATATTTTTATCCTGCCCTATACCCCTACATCTCAGGCAGGTAACAAAATTCAGTGCATTAAACAAAATTGCATATTCACAAGTTTATCACCACTGAACATCCGGTTGCTGGGCTCAGAAGTACCAAGTGTTCTAAAAAATCAGCTGATTGGTATCTCCATTGATTTTTGCAAGTTTTGACATTTTTGGTGTTTTGGCAGACCCTGTTCCTGATAAAGATAAAGATATCCCCATTGTCGGTCTGTTTGTTTGTTTACTGCTAATTCTGACTTACTGAGCTTCCTTCCTCCTTAACAGATGTGAAAAAGGTGTCATGTCCCTTGTGAATGTCAGGAACTGCATCCGCTTCTATCAAACGGCTGAGGAGCTGAATGCCAATAGTTTAATGAATTACTGCGCAGAGATCATTGCTAGTCACTGGGTAAGGCCTAACGTGAGACCATGAGGGCTTTGGCGTTGTGGTTAGAGCGCTGGACTCTTACCTGGTCGTCTCCTGGTTTGATTCCACACTCCTACACAAAGCCAGTGGGGCGACCTGGAGCTAGTCACAGCTCTCTCAGCCTGCAGGAGTGCCAGAACCTGTGCTTAAAAGTGTCTAATAATATAGCTGAGATCAAGTGATTCTGATTGCTCTTTGCAGGACGACTTAAGAAAAGAGGACTTCAGTAGCATGAGCGCTCAGCTGCTGTATAAAATGATAAAATCTAAAACGGAGTATCCTTTGCACAAAGCTATTAAAGTGGAGAGAGAAGATGTTGTTTTCTTGTATCTTATAGAAATGGACTCACAGGTACGTGAAAAACTGCACTCCAGTGGAAATTTTGGAGGTTTCTGCTGCATGTATTATCCTTATAGAAAATTCAAAATATACTTTAGTCTTGGGAATAAATAAAAATAATGTCTTCTAGGTTTAAAACATTTATATCTATGTGTACGTGTTTGTGCATTAGGGCTGTACATGAAAAAAATTCAAATTTGTTTCGTGGTCAAATCAAACATCCAAAAATTAGGTTCATCATCAAATCATGAAATTGAAAATTCAGACTTTCACATTTGCTTTTGCACGTTTTTGTGACAGTTCCCCCATTTAAAAAGTCTTTTTTGTTACTAAAAGCATCAAAATATGCATGTTCAGTTGAAATGTTTATTTTCATGAGCAGGAGGTTTGCTTGCTTTGATTGAATTTTTGGATGTTCAAACAACCACATTTTTTAACTCTGAAGAATTCGGCCAAATTTGTGACTTTGGATCTCATTTTGTACATCCCTAGTCTATGTATGTATGTGTGAACACATATTTGAGATACTGCATACAGGTTTTCCCCCTTTTAACAGTATATGAAACTATCTTCTGTTCAAAGCTGTCCCCTTATCTAGCCTTTGAGCTGGGCTTGAGCATGGAATTTTCTTCTGCTATTTTTTTATTGTGGCCGTAACCCACCTTCACCAAGTAGAGAGGATCATAAAATAAAATAAACTACAAACTTGTTAACATATGTACCTTTTTTTAAAAAAAAGATAAAGGTAGTGACACAAGTAACAAAAGAGGGAAAACGTATTAAAAATTACAAAACATTAAAAACATTGCTCTGCCTGGTATATTTTTTTAGTTAATGTTCACTGCCGAACAGCTCATTGACCGTTTTGTTATCTGTGCTGTGCAAGTGGTGAATGTTTGTTGCAACTGTTATCCGTTTGTTCAACTGTCTCTAATCCCGTTTCGCAGCTGCCTGGAAAGTTAAATGAAGTTGATCACAATGGAGACCTGGCTTTAGATCTGGCTCTATCTCGGAGGCTGGAGAGCATTGCGACAACCTTGGTTAATCATAAAGCTGATGTTGATATGGTGGACAACAAGGGTTGGAGCCTGTTGCATAAAGCTATTCAAAGAGGTAAAGATCCATCCATCATGATCATCAGGGCCTTTGTTGTTGTTAAAGCTAGGAATACTTTCTTCTCCAACAGGCATGGCTGAAGCACCTCAAACTTCATAGGACTTGTCTTCAGCTGACCTCAGTCTGAGGATTGGCTCCACCATGTATGATCTTCTTCCACTTTACTCTGTCTTTCCACATTTCTATCCTGCCCTATACGCTAAGGTCTCAGTCTTGTGGTCTGAACAGTTTAGTTTTGGGGTTAGATTGTCGAACTCTTACTGGTAGTCTCCCAGTTCGATTCCACACTCCTCCGTGAAGCCAGCTGGCTCATCTTGGGTGAGTCACGGCTCGCTGTCTGAGCTCCCATAGTTCCACTTGCCTCACAGGGTGTCTACTGTGGGGAGAAGAACAGAAAGTTGGTCAGTCGCTTTGAGTCCCCCTAAGGGAGAGAAAAGTGGGGTAACCCATTGGTTTTCCTTTCCCAGGTTATATAGCAGGAAGCAAAGCTGTGCCTACTCAGGGGTGTTTCAGCTGGAATTGTTATATAGACTACCTCAGGAAACTCCTTGAAATATATATGAGAAAACACCCCAAAAGATAACTGTTTTTTGTAAACATCAGTAAGCAGGTAACAAAAGATCTGTCCAAATTCCTGGCAGGTGCAGAGAAGGCCAGAATTAAGTCTCTAATTTGGCTGTCTGGTTAATTTTTATTACAGAACTGCATGGCAGTAATCCTAAATGTTTGCTTTTACTGTGCTTTTTATGTCAGATTTTGTTTTGTAACATATTCCCAATTCATCTGGTGTTTTATTTCTGTTTTATAATATGGTCCTTTGATGATTCTTAAATCATCAAAGTGTAGGTCTTTATGCATCTTCCGAATTTTAATTGATTGTATTATCATTTGTGTTGGTGATTGGATACTTTGTTCACATGGGACAATGTTTATTTATTTAGAGTGTTTATTTCTCTCTCGTCTTATACCTGAAAGTCTCAATAAAATCAGTATACAAACAGATGAAATACAGTTAGTTAAAAACAGTGAGAGTGCCTGCATATTCTGCCCTTCGCCGGGAGGGCCCAGGGTTAGGCCATTAGAATCTGTAAAGAAAGTTTGTTATTTTCTTTTTTTTAATTGAAACCTATTCACAGAAACATAGAAGTCATAGTGTGAAAAAGTAACAACTTCTAATGTGTTCATTTTATATGTTGTAACCTGCCCAGAGACTGATGATGGGTGGGTGGGTAGATACATGGGTGGGTGGATAAATACATGGGTGGGTGGGTGGATAGATAGATGGATGGGTGGGTGGATTGATGGATAAATACATGGGTGGATGGATGGGTAGGTGGGTGGGTGGATGGGTGGGTGGGTGGATAGATAGATAACAAATTGGAAAAGTAACTGAAATTAAAATTCAGTTGCGCATGGTCTGGTCAAACCTGCTGACCATTAACTGAGATTGTGGAACATCAGAATTGAAAGGCTAGATGAGAAAACGTTGCTTGTAAGCTGTAGTTTAGAAAAGCAGGATGGTAAGTGGAATTTGGTCTCAAAGGTGGGTGCAGTGAAAGTTTTGATGGATGGACTTATGCCTTGACAGGCGCGCCTGATTCACTTTCATGACTTCTCTGTACCGTATCTTGTCCTTCCTCTCAGGGGATAAATTTGCCGCTGATTTCCTCATCAAGAACGGCGCCCGGGTGAATGCTGTGACGCTGGGTGATCAGGAGACCCCCTTGCACCTTGTCGCCTCCTACAGCCCCAAGAAGCACAAGCTAGACAGCATGGCGGAAATGGCCCAGATTGCTGAGTCCCTCTTAAAGGCCGGGGCGAATCCCAATATGCAGAACAGCACAGGAAGGTGACTGTCAGAGAATCCTGGCCTGTGTTTGGGTATGATTGGAGGTGTTTGGGCAGCATTCTTTCCCAGGCCTTTTCAAAATAGGAGGCACATCCCTACCAAAAAGGAGCCCTGCTGGATCAGGCCACAGCCTATCTATTCCAGCATCCTGAGTCACACAGTGACCCACCAACTGCTTCTGGGCATCCCAGAATCCCAGCAGGTGGCTTTGAGAGGCATCATGCCTGTCTCTCCAACCTGGGGTTTCAGTTAAAAAGACAGGAGCCTTTTTATTACGGTTGATTAAGATGGCAGAAGCTGCTTTGATGGTATTGAAATGCTTTATGAATCAGAAGACTTTGTACAGAGTGCCTGAATTTAACAGCTATGTGTAGTTTAAGATGATTTTTTTTCTACCTGGGTGTCAATAAGAATGATATAGGGGTTTCCAAATCGAGTAGGGGAGTATTTTGCAACGTTACACTGACCCTGTGCTAGTATTATAGTCAGGCCTTGGTGGGGATTTCTGATTTGGTGCAGTTATTCTTTCTTTCTCTTCCTACAGGACTCCGCTGCATGCCTCCGTTATTATGAGAAACGACCAAGTCTTCCATCAGCTGCTGCAGTGCAAACAGTGAGCCCTTACAAGGGACAGGGGTGGGTGGGTGGAGGGGCTTTTAATGGAGGAAAACAAGGTTGTTAAAGTTCTTGTAGTTTGAGTGCCAGACTCTGATGGTTCGATTCTGTGCTCCTATATGAAGCCAGCTGGGTGGCCTTGGGCTAATTCCAGCTCTCTTTCTGAGCTCTCTCAGCCCCACCTACCTCACAGGTTCTCTGTTGTGGGAAGAAGAACAGAAGATTTGTCAGCCGCTTTGAGTCCTCTTAAATGGGTGAGAAAAGTGGGTTATAAAAGCCAACTCTTCTACCTTCATGAAACCAGTTGGGTGACCTTGGGCTAGTCATAACTCTCTTTCTCAGCTCTCTCAGCCACACCTACCTCACAAGGTCTCTGTTGTGGGGAGAAGAACAGAAGGTTTGTTAGTTGCTTGGAGTCTCCTTAAGAGTGAGAAAAGTGGCGTATGAAAGCCAACTCTTCTTCCTATAAGAAGCCAGCTGGGTGACCTTGGGCTAGTCAGAGTTCTCTTCTAAGCTCTCTCACAGCCCCACCTACCTCACAGAGGGTTTGTTGCAGGGAGAAGAACAGAAGGTTTGTCAGTGGTTTTGACTCTCCTTAAAGGGGACAGTGCAAAGGCCAGCTCTTCTTGTGTCTCAGAATCCAGACTTGATTCAGAACCGCGGCTGTGGCCTTTGAGGCGTAGTGTTGTGTTGTCGTTTCTGTTAGGCTTGACTTGGAGCTGAAGGACCACAACGGAAGTACTGCCCTGTGGCTCGCAGTTCAGTATATCACTGTGTCTTCTGACCCCTCGGTCAACCCCTTTGAAGACGTCCCTGTGGAGAATGGCACATCCTTCAACGAGAACAGCTTTGCAGCCAAGCTCATCCAGCGGGGCAGCAACGCAGATGCTCCAGATGCTATGACAGGTGAGAAAGAGGAGGGGGCACTGTTAGAATGACGGGAAGCAGAAACCATATTGTCTTTAGCACTTGGTGGTGGATAGGCCCTCCAGTGGCACTGTGGTCAAGCTCACCAGGAATCCCTTGGTTCAAATCCCACTCTGCCATGGAAGCTTATGTGGTCATCCAAGCTACGGACAAAATGGTCTCCCTGCCTTCTGAGTGCGTCATGTGATGCCTGTCCCACATGGTAGAGGCAAGGCCCTAAGTGACACCGTAGTTGAGAATGCTAGACTAGAAGCCAGAAGCCCCTCAGTTCAAATGCCAGCTTTGCCATTGAAGCCCTTTAAGTTCTTCTCAGTTATGGGTAAAATAGCCTCACTGCCTTGTGTGACCTTGTAGAAAATGCAGAGTGGATGGACCACAGATCATCTCACTGGTTCCTTTGGATCTTTTCTGCTTGAATAGAAGAGTATCTCTTCTACTATGTGCCACTGTGAGGTAGGAAGCTGGATTAGATGGGCTGTGACCTGATTCAGCAGGGCACCTCTTAGGTTCTTATGGACTAGATGGGCTGTGGCCTGATCTAGCAGGGCTCCCCTTGGGTTCTTATGGACTAGATGGGCTGTGGCCTGATCCAGCAGGGCTCCTTTTAGGTTCTTATGGACTAGATGGGCTGTGGCCTGATCCAGCCGGGCTCCTCTTAGGTTCTTATGGATTAGATGGGCTGTGGCCTGATCCAGCAGGGCTCCTTTTAGGTTCTTATGGACTAGATGGGCTGTGGCCTGATCCAGCAGGGCTCCTTTTAGGTTCTTATGGACTAGATGGGCTGTGGCCTGATCCAGCAGGGCTCCTCTTAGGGCCTTATGGACTAGATGGGCTGTGTCCTGATCCAGCAGGGCTCCTCTTAGGGCCTTATGGACTAGATGGGCTGTGGCCTGATCCAGCAGGACTCCTCTTAGGGTCTTATGGACTAGATGGGCTGTGGCCTGATTGAACATGGCTCCTCTTAGTTTCTTATGGACTAGATGGGCTGTGGCCTGATCCAGCAGGGCTCCCCTTGGGTTCTTATGGACTAGATGGGCTGTGGCCTGATCCAGTAGGGCCCATCTTAGGCTCTTATGAGGCCAAATTCTGATTTCCTAGGCGAGGGTTCCATATGCCCAGGCTTTCCACGTTCTTCTTCTGAAACAGAAAGATTCCAGCAGTTTACCAACACATTAGTATTTAGTCAAGCTGTTCCTCACTGTTTCCCATCAGTAAACTAGATTGGGATGTGCGTGTTTATATTTTTGTCTTGCCCTGTCCCCAAAGTTCTCAGAGCCTGACAATAGGGAGGGGAACACCAAATAGGACCTTCCATGACTTGATTGGAGTGCTTGGGTGAAATTTTGCCTTCCATACTGATTCTGTGCCCTTCCTTCCTTCCTTCCTCCTACCCCACCCCTGCCTTTGCCTCTAGGGAACTGCTTACTGCAGAGGGCAGCTGGAGCCGGAAACGAAGCTGCCGCGCTCTTCCTGGCCACCCATGGGGCCAAGGTTAACCATAGGAACAAATGGGTAGGTAGAATTGCCACAGAATTCTGGTGGGTTTCCTCATCGAGGTCATTTGGCAACCTCTGGAGCAGATCAGAAGTGCTTTCTGGCCCATGCATTGATGGGCCGTATTGTTTTTGAGAATATGGGCCATCTGGACCTGTCCGGATTCTACCTGAAATGTTCTCAAGATGGGATTCCATATTTTTGTGTGCCCATTTGCTGCCTCTCTCTTGCCAGGGAAGAGATGACGTGTGCAGTCTGAGGTCCTTAATTGTGAACCAGTCTGGTCTTGTGGTTTGAATGTTGGACTCTCATCCAGAGGTCTCCTGGTTTAATTTCTCACTTGTCCACAAAGCCACCTGGGTGACCTTGGGCTAGTCACTCTGGACTATCTCAGCAAGGTGTGGCCACAGCCTAATCTAACTATGTACCACAAATGCTTATACCACAGGTGGCTTGAGTTCGTAGATTGGTCTTTCTTAGCTTTAAAGAGAAGAGCGCTAGAATATAATTGCAGAAGGCATAGTTCAGCAGTGGGCGTGACATCAAGCGTTAAAATATATATAAGATGACGTATAGGTGGTATTTAATACCATATAAATTAGGAAAGATATACCAAGGCATGCCAAATAAGTGCTGGAAATGTAAAGTAAAAGAAGGAACATTTTATCATGTGTGGTGGGCCTGTAAAAGAAAAAGCAAAAAAAAAAAATACTGGATACAGATTCATTCTGTAATGAGAACTATCTTAAAAATTAATTGTTCAGTTTAAACCGGAAATGTTTTTATTAAGGTATAATAGACGAAAACTTAGATAATGCGAATACTTTTATTTTCTATATGGTAAGAGTAGCAAGATTATTATAAGCGCAAAGATGCAAAGAATAAGGAGCACCCACATTGGAAGGTTTGCTGATTAAATTGATTGAACTAGCAGAGATGGATGAATTGACAAATTTATTAAGGACCAGGATGATAAGACTGGAGGCCCTTTGTTGATTTTGTAGAAGTAGCAGGAATTGCAGCTTCTGGATTTGACCAGTCCTGCACTGAAGAGGACAGCCAGGAGATGGGGAGTATTATTATGAAATAAAGACTCAGAAGAACAGAGGAAGTTGTTAGGACAACTAAGTGGTTTAATTTAAATGTATAGAAATCCCATTTGGGGAGTTAGAAGTTTTATGGTTGTTATTATAAATAAGAAAAACTATATATACACACTATATATATATATATATATATATATATATATATATATATATATATATATATATATATATATATATATATATATATATATATATAAAAGATTGAGAATCACTCTTATCCCTTGAAGTGCAAACACCAGGAGATGTCTTAAATCTTGGAAATTCTTCTCTTCGAAGGGAGAAACGCCACTGCACACGGCCTGTCGGCATGGTCTGGCCAATCTCACGGCCGAGTTGCTCCAGCAAGGAGCCAACCCAAATATCCAGACGGAGAAAACGGTGCCTGCCCAGAAGGAGACCAGCATGGCGGAAAGCATCAGCCTGCAGACCCCCCTTCACATGGCAATAGCCTATAACCACCCTGATGTGGTGTCCGTCATATTGGAACAGAAAGGTAAGATGGTTTGTGGAAGCTTTTTGAGGGCTTTGCTGCCTGGCGGGTGGTGAAACCAAAGCGAATCCTCATGCGATCCTCATTGAAAAATTGATCAAATATGGGTTCGACAAGGCAACTATAAGGTGGGTTCAAAACTGGCTTAGTAATCGTACTCAAAGAGTGGCTTTAAATGGCTGCACATCCAAATGGAGGGAAGTGTCAAGTGGAGTACCACAAGGTTCTGTCCTGGGCCCAGTTATGTTTAATGTTTTTATAAACGATCTGGACGAGGGAGTTGAAGGGAAACTGATCAAATTTGCTGATGACACAAAGCTAGGGGGGATTGCAAACACCAGAGAAGAGAGAGAGAGGATTCAAAAAGATTTAGAGAAACTCGAACAATGGGCTGCAACTAATAAAATGGTATTTAACAAAGAAAAATGCAAGGTTCTGCACCTGGGCAAGAAAAATGAAAAAAGCACATATATAATGGGAGGAATTCGGCTGAACAGCAGCACATGTGAAAAAGATTTGGGTGTCTTGGTAGATCATCAACTGAACATGAGTCAACAGTGCGAGGCAGCTGCAAAAAAGGCAAACGCAATCCTGGGGTGTATTAGGAGAAGCATAGAGTCCAGATCACGTGAAGTTATTATCCCCCTCTACTCTACCTTGGTCAGACCTCATCTGGAGTACTGTGTCCAGTTCTGGTCACCCCAGTTTAAAAAAGACACTGACAAGCTGGAGCAGGTTCAAAGGAGAGCTACCAAGATGGTGAACGGTCTGCAAACCATGTCCTATGAGGAATGGCTTAAGGAACTAGGAATGTTTAGTCTAACAAAAAGAAGACTGAGACGAGACATGATAGCTGTCTACAAATACCTCAAGGGTTGTCACAAGGCAGAGGGATCAGCCCTGTTCTCACTCTCTCAAGGAAGGACTAGAAACAATGGGGTGAAACTGCAGGGGAAAAGATTTAGTTTAGATGTTAGGAAAAAATTTCTAACAGTAAGAGTGATCAACCAGTGGAACAGGCTGCCACTGGAGGTGGTTGGTTCCCCTTCGTTGGAGGTCTTCAAGCAGAGACTGGACGGCCATCTGTCTGAGATGGTTTAGGAGATCCTGCCTTGAGCAGGGGGTTGGACTCGATGACCCAGGAGGTCCCCTCCAACTCTACCATTCTATGATTCTATGAATAAGGAGGCAGCGAAGTGTAGTGGCTAGAAGGCTGGACTAAGGGCCAGGAGTACCTGGGACAGATTTCATCCTCATCTGTAGAAACTTGCAATGTGCACCAATGTATTTTTGACATTTGAATCCGAGTAGATTGAAATGTCATAAAATCCAGTTCGAATCTGGATTATTTGAATCCGTGCATTCGAATGTTAGATTCGCATTTAAAGATATGAATGTCGACAACATTTGTATCTGTTGTACGTATCTGTGCGCATTCTGTGAAAATCCGTATGTATCCTGTGTTATCCCGTACGCATCCCATTTTAATCCCGTATTTTAAGCGCAAGATACAGATCATCTTCGTGCAGATTCATGTATGACAGATCCAAATCTACACATTCGAATCATTAGAAAATCCATATTGGATTTTCAAAAATTGATATTCGAGTTCAAATGTCAGATTTGAATAGAATATTTGGATTTTCAAATATTCGTGCACATCCCTAGTAGAAACACACTGGATGAACTTGAGCTACCCACTACTAAAGATGTGCACGAATAAGGTAGGATTCTGTTTGATATGAATGTATTCATACAGATCTGTGTGAATATCATATACGAATGCATACAGATCCTGCATATGGAGCCTATACCAGCACATGCGTATCGATACATATCCGGTACATATCCCCAGTTTAATGTACGAACTGTTCTTACGAATGTTAATCTACAAATGTCGTAACATTCGATTTGTGTACAAACATCCGAATTCGTCCAAATTCATACAAGCAACAAATGTTACAAATGTTCGTACTCATCCCTACCCACTGCTTCCCTGCCTCACCTTCGTTGTGCGGTGGGGGTGAAATGGATGGGAAAGGAGTGACATGCTCTACCTTGAGCCAGCTGGGAGTGTTGACCTCTTATCATTTAGCTTCCCAGTTCGACCCCACACTCCTGTAGAAAGAAAGCTGGGCGACCTTGGGCTAGTTACAGCTCTCTCTGATCTCACAACCCCAACTAGTCTGGGGTGAAGAACAGAAGGTTTGTCAGCTGCTTTGAGTCCCCTTAAGAGTGAGAAAAGTGGGGTATGAAAACCAACTCCTCCTTCTCCATACAAAGGCAGATTGTGGGTCTGCCTAGCTGGCTGCTGCATCCTTTGTCAGTGACTGATTTTCCTACCTGCTGCTCCCTGATCATTTTAATGACAGGTGGACCTCCAGAATTCTTGTTGGGCGGGGAACTTCCATTCTAAGCTGCGGGGTGGTTAGCTGTCACACATAAATGCCACACAGTTGTCCAGTCTAAGTGACATTCTGTCGTGTTTTTCCGGTTCTTGCAATGGCACAAGACAAAAACAGCAACTTGTGGGTTAGAATAGCTTTTTTAAAAAACCCACTCACCTTTTTCTTTTTAGCCAATGCCCTTCATGCCACGAACAACCTGCAGATCATTCCGGACTTCAGTCTCAAAGACTCAAGGGACCAAACTGTGTTGGGATTGGCCTTATGGACAGGTGAGAGTTTAAAATCAATAAATCATGGTAGAATCTGGTACAGTATGAAGGAATAATTCTATTAAAATGTAACTGAAAAGGAAGGACCATAATATAGCTTGTGTACATGGTCTAGGAGGGATAAAGCTTAACAAACGTTTCCTTCTCCCGTGCATGTTTTAATAGGACTTGAAAATGCTCAGTTGTCTGGGAGAGTCAAACTTAACACCTGCAGTTAGGTGTCCTTCCCACAGATCTAAGTCTGTAAAATTTTGGGGAAATGAGGCACTAAATAAGACCAAAATAACATAAATTCATAAGTAGATGCCTGTTGGATCAGGCCACAAAACCCATATAGGCCAGCATCTTGCCTCAGACATCAGCCTACCAATTGCTTCTGGGCATCTCAAGCAGTAGACAAGAGCAAAACTTTCTCCTGCTCTCACTCTCCTGTAAATGGACTTAAGAGGCCCCTGGCCTCTTTCTCCAACCTAAAGGTGGTATTTGGGTAGGCATTCTAGTAGCTGGGTAGGCATTCTAGGAGCCTTGTTGGATCAGGCCAGAGCCCATCTAGTCCAGCATCCTGCCTTTCACAATGGCCCCACCAGTTCCTTCGGGACATCTTAAGGTCTACAAATGACCTTGAGAGGCTTCCTGCCCATCTCTTCAGCCTGGAGGATGTACCTGGGCATCCATTTTAGAAGCTGTTGATACACCTGTCATCCATGAATTAGTATTAATTCTTCCTTAAAGTTGCCTAGACTGGTTGCTGTCACGGCTTCTTCAGGTAGTAAATTCCATGGACCAGTGACCCTCTGGGTGAAAAGAATCATTTCTCTTGTCTGTCCTAACTACCTGCCTATCAGCTTCATAGAGGGCCCTCTGGTTCTAGTGTTGCATGATGCAAGTCTGGATTGAACCATTTCTAAACTGTGACTTGATATCCCTGAGTTAGGTTTCTTTGGTTGTTGAACCTTTTTCCCCTGCTTTATCCCAAGGATTTGTCCACAAACTTCTTAGGGTCTCAGAACTTTACTTTTTACAAACACAAATTAAACATGAACCTGAATTCTTCAATAGAGTCTTTCTTAAATACTTGCTTTTGTCTTGTTCTGTATAGACTGATTTCTGTTTTGTTGACTAATTCCTGTTTTCTTTAGACAAATTCCTGTTTCTTGTCAAAGGAAACTGCTCTCTCCAGGTCTGACTGGGCTGAATCTTACTACACACACTCACAAGAACTGACTAGAGAGGCAGTATATGACCCTGGATTTTCCCCACAATCCTTTTCTTCCTTGGAGGTGTAGATCTCAATTTCTCCTCCTGAACTAGTACATAGAAAAGTCTATTTTAACCTTAACTAAATATGTCTCAGAACATCAAAGATGCTCTGGAGACATGACGTCTTCCCATTCTGAAAGTGGACAGAATCGATTTAGGCAATGCATTCAAAAACAGTAGGTTTGAGGAAGAAGAGAGTATCCAGATCATTCTGTCTTAGAACTTCTTGTGTTGATGACAGACTAAACATTTCTTGAATAGAGCACGCTCCTGTTTTTTCCCAGGTTTGCACACCATTGCCGCTCAGCTCCTTGGGTCTGGGGCCTCCATCAATGACACCATGTCCGACGGGCAGACTCTGCTGCACATGGCAATACAGAGGCAAGACAGCAAGAGTGCACTTTTCCTTTTGGAGCATCAAGCGGATATCAGTGTGAGGTGAGAGCTCTGTGGTTTGAATTACAGGCTCGCAAAGAGGTTCACCAAGGTGTGTACCCTCGTGTCGTGGGAAGGGCCGCCACTGTGGGTATGGCAAGGCCAGATTAGCATTCTCAAAAAGTCCCACTCGGTACATAAGAATAATCTAATATACATCATCAGCCACACACATGAAATTTATAATAAGCTAACATAATATGAAAACATTATATTAGATATTATATGTATTGTTTCTCTTATGTGGTTTTCTCATATGGTTTTTATATGTTTTATATCTCATGTATGCAATACTTATTCATTCGTTTCGGATATTTGTACAATTTCATACGAATACATTTGTATCGAACCGAATTTTACCACATTCTATTTCAGGAGGCTTTCCAATCTTTCCCTTAATTTGTTTAGTTGACCTCATAGTTTAAATGAAATTATCTATATTCCCGATAGTTTGTTCCATGGTTTTTATATGTTTTATATCGTGTGTTATTATTTGATATTTGTAGTTTTTTATAACAATATGGACCTTTGAATTGTGTGTTTTATTGTATTAAGGGCAAACTTATGTGCACTGCTTTGAGTCCCTTTGGGGAAAAGGTGGGCTACCTACCTACCTACCTACCTACCCACCTGTCATCTTATACGTAAATATATTTCATAACATTTTATGTAAGCATGGTAATATTAGAAAGAGACAGTGCCCAGAGGGATTGCCTTGATTTGATCACGTCTCCTTTGAGTGCTGCTTCAAGGGTTTTCATCTTTTCTCTGTGTGAGGCTTTTGGATGCTGTTTCTCTCCCTTCTCTTAAGCCACGCCCTCTGCCTGCTTTCAAAATGGTGTGCTTGTTGCAGGACTCAGGACGGTGAGACGGCACTCCAGCTCGCCATCAAAAACCAGCTTCCACTAGTGGTCGACGCCATCTGCACGCGTGGAGCCGATATGTCTGTGCCAGACGACAAAGGGAACCCCCCGCTCTGGCTAGCTCTTGAAAATAACCTGGAAGATATTGCTTCGACTCTAGTGAGTGTGCTCCCCCTCTCTGGTCCCCTCGGAAACGGGTGTGAAATGCAGACAGGATGAAATTTTAGGAGGCGGGTGCAGGTCCTGATAGAATTAAAAGATGCTGGAAAGGATAAGAAACGCAGGTGAATATCTAAGACCCTGTCTGGCTGCAGCTTAATTTAAGGGAAGAAATAAATTTCCTCAAGCAAGACAGGAAGTGACAGAGTTGTGAAGTTGCACAGTAAGTCTCCTCCAGTATCAGCGACATACGGCCAATTGGCGTGTGTTAAATCCCTTTAAATTTGTCCCAAGAGATGACTGCTGGAGTGAAAAGGCTGCATATTGGAAAAGCCACATTCTCAGTCCTGTTTTCTTAAGTTAATTAACTTTCTCCTGGTTAGAATTCCTTAAGCAAAAATCCAGCAGTTCTCCTGAATCTTTCTCCTCTCTGCCTGCAGGTAAGGCATGGTTGTGATGCTACATATTGGGGTCCGGGACCAGGTGGTTGTCTGCAGACCCTACTGCACCGGGCTATAGATGAGAACAGCGAACAGATTGCCTGCTTCCTTATCCGCAGGTTTGGTTCAGATCCTTGTGTCTAAAAAAACTGTTTCAACTTGTGGACTGCATTTTATAAGAGAGCGAATATGTGGTTTCCTTTCCTGCTTGGCAAAGTTTTTTCATAGCATGTTACATTCTGAAAACTTCAATTGTATCTGCTTTCCTTTGGATGGGTTGGGAATCAGAAGCGAAGGGGAGGCTACCTTGTGAGCAAAGATCTCAGGTTCAAACCCTAGCAGCTTTAGGTAGGACTTGGGAAGACCCCTGTCAGAAACTTTGGGTCTTTTTCCACCGCGCTGCTTTAATCTGGATCTGAGAAGATCCAGATCTAGGGAATGGGTACCATCGTGTTTCCACGGGTGGTCTAGCACCCAGTAGCAATGGGTGCTAGCCTCCCTGCCATGGAAACACTGGAGCACCCATTTGGAAATCCGGATCTACCCACGAGGGGTCTGCGTGTCACCCCAGGTGTTTGGGAGGATGGGGTGCAATCTCCGAAGTGGCTCTGAAGTCACTTCGAAGTCACTTCGAAGTCTGTGCAAAATAGCTAAAATTTTAATAGTAAAATTCGAAGTGACTGCGAAGTGAGTTCGGAGTGACTTCGAAGTCACTTTGGAACCACTTTGGAGTCACTTCGAAGTTCACTTCGAAGATCAGCACAGACTTCAAAGACGCTCCAGAGCTATTTTGCACAGACTTTGAAATTATTTCGAAATGACTTCAAAGCTTAGGTTTTGGGGCTCCCCCCCAAGGGTGTCCCCTCCCCCTAGCCTCCTCTAGACCCCATTGCCATTAATGGGGTCTACAGAAAATCTGGATTAAAGGCCAAAAAGTACCTAGATGCGATGGAAGCAAATGTGACCCTAATGGGTGCTGTGGTGGAAATGGGGTCATCTGGCTCTCACCCAAATGGGTCCTTAATGGGTGCTAAAATGGGTACTAAGTGACCATGGAAAAACATCCTTTGATGATGTGTAACCAATTTGAAGATTCAAAGTATCTTCTTGTGTTCTGAGTTTTCAATGGGATGAGTCTGACTGTAGCCATGTTGCTTTCTCCCAGTGGCTGTGATGTCAACAGTCCAAGGAAACCAGGTGCCAATGGGGAAGGAGATGAAGAGGCCCATGATGGGCAGACGCCGTTGCACTTGGCAGCCTCTTGGGGTCTTGAAGAAACAGTGCAGTGCCTTCTGGAATTTGGTGCTAATGTCAACGCACAGGTAGGAAGAGACTTGTATGCCCTTTGACCCATTCTTCCATCATCAAAAGCCTTCAGTCAGTTGTGTGGTTAGAGCTCCCAACACATATCTCATAATCACCAAGTTTGATTCTGCACGCCAGCTGGGTGGCCTTGGGATAGTCACAGCTCTTTTCCTGAGCTCTCACAGTCCTGTGTACCTCACAGGGTGTCTTTGGTGGGGAGAAGAACAGAATGTTTGTCAGTGGCTTTGAGTCTCCTTAAATCAGTGAGAAAAGTGGGGTAGAAAAACCAACTCTTCTTCCTGCTTGAAGCCACCTGGGTAACCTTGGGCTAGTCCCAACTCTCTTTCTGAGCTCTCACAGCCTCTTTGGGTTTCTACTGTGGGGAGAAGGTTTGTCAGCTGCTTTGAGGCTGCTTAAGGGGTAGGAAAACCAACCCTTCTTGCCCTTTATTGATCCAACAAGAAGCATTTGCTATCATCCCAATCTCTGATGCCCCAAGAAGCCCACATCTCTCAAAACAGAAGCCTATTTCTGTATGCTCTGCATGATTCCACCCCACCCTCAACGCTAAAAGCATCAAATGCGTTTGCAGGATGCCGAGGGGAGAACACCCATCCACGTCGCCATCATCAACCAGCACAACGCCATCATCCAGCTCATGATCTCCCACCCTGAAATCCAGCTCGGCGTTAGGGACCGTCAAGGCATGACGCCGTTTGCCTGTGCAATGACCTACAAGAACAACAAGGCAGCCGAGGCGATCCTGAAACGAGAGCCTGGAGCAGCTGAGCAGGTGCTGGAGCCACTGATGTACCTTTTCCTCCCTGTAACACCTGTTAGGTTATTATTGCTGCATGCTGATAATCTAGCACAGCACAATAAAATGCAGTGTGAGAAGATATTGTCTCCCTTCCCTCCCCTTCTTTTCTCTCCGGGCTTAGAGATACGAGTGTCTAGAACAGCCTAGATGACTTTAATGAAGGGTTACACATGTATATGGATGACAGATGTATCAATGGCTACTAGAATGGATGCCCAGGTACATCTTTCAGGCTTGGGGGGGGGAAGCAGGACGCTTCTAAGGCCCATTTGCTGGGATCCAAGAGCAGGAAAAGGTTTGCCCTTGTCTCTTCTTGAGATGCCCATGAGCATTTGTTGGGCCGCTGTGTGCAACAGGATGCTGGACTAGAACGGCTGTGGCCTGATCCAGCCGGGCTTCTCTTATGTTCTTATGTAGTTGTTTCTTATATCCCACCCTATACCCGAAGGTCTCAGAGCGGGTAACAGCATTTAAAATCCAATACATTAAAACGATAGTGTCTGCAAATAACTACTAATGTCTACAAGTGGGAAGGGAAAAGGTGTCTCCATTTAGCCAAAGGCCAGGGCAAAGAAGTGCGTCTTCACTGCCTTCCTGAACGTATACAGTGAGGGAGCCTGACGCTCCTCAAGAGGGAGATTATTCCATGGGCTGGGTGCCACAAGAGAGAAGGCCCTCTCCCGGGTGCCCACCCGTTTTGTTGTTGAAGGTGGTGGGCGAACCAGGAGGGCCTCCCCTCCAGATCTTAAGACATGGGCAGGTCAGTATGGGAGAAGGTATTTCCTTGGGTATTTGGGGGCCAGGTCTTTTAGGGCTTATAAGTCAAAGTTAACACCTTGAATTGGACTCAGTGTAGCCAATCGGAAGCCAATGCAACTCGTTAAAGACCACATGATATGCATCCATCTGGCTGTCCCAGTGAGCAACCTAGCAGCCACATTCTGCACTAGCTGCAGCTTCTGAGCTGTCTTCAAGGGCAGCTCCAAGTAGAGTGTGTTACAGTAGTCCAATCTAGAGGTTCCCAGAGCATGGATAACTGTGGCCAAGTCATCATTAATATTTTTGGTGGTTGACTTCTGCTTTAGGTGGACAACAAAGGACGGAACTTCCTCCATATCGCCGTCCAGAATTCTGACATCGAGAGCGTGCTCTTCTTGATCAGCGTACAGGCAAACGTCAACTCCAGGGTCCAGGACGCTTCTAAGCTGACGCCCTTGCATCTCGCCGTGCAGGCAGGCTCTGAAATCATTGTGCGCAACCTGGTATGTTTGTTGTTCTGCTGGCTCCCAAACTCCACAGTAGGGATGTGCAGAACTGGGGTTTGACTGGTTTGGTTTGAACAAATCCAGTCCGGGACCCAACTGAAAACATTTGCGCCCCAAAATAGAACCTGCCAGCTCGTTTGGATTGCTGCACTTGACAGTTTTAAACTGGACTGATAAGCAGTATTTCTGTACGATATTGACTTGAGTCGAGCCCCGCCGTGGAGTTTTTAAAAGCAAGCCATAGGGCTTGCTTAGTTCTTTGTTTTTGTACAGTGAAGCTATCGAAGAAGACATCATCAAAATGCTGATGTGATAGCACAGATTTTCAACAGTCACAGTTTCAGTCTGTCTGGTATTTGCACTCTGTGCATCCAGGGATAGGAGAAGTCTTACCTTCCCACATGGTTTTGAACCATGGAGAACAGTGGCTGTGATGCCTTAATATAACCAGATTTCTGCTTTGTGATTGCCTTCATTGTATATATCAGTGGCGTTTAACACTGGTTTTAAATATGTTATAAGATTGCTTCTAATCTTAATCATATAATACATTATGCTTTTTTGGATTGAATTATCCTGGAACCTCTGCCAGTCTCAAACTTCTTTAGTGCTTTCTGTGTCACTAAAGAACCATCAAAGGCAAAAAACTAACTAGCAATGAGAAGTGGAAGAAACCAGCAGCAAAAGCAGGCTTTGTTGTAGGGATGCCTAGGGAATGCAATTTTTGGGATTCGATTCAAATTAAATATCTGAAGATTCAAATAGATTTGAACGTTTAAAATTCGAATGTATTCACATTCAGTTTGACTCAAATACATTTGTATCCATTTGTGCAAATTTTCAGTTCGTATTTGAAGTTACAAATGTCAGCAACATTCGAATTTGACCAAACGCATCCCGTTTTTATCCTATATGGATCCTATTTTTGTCCTGTACGTATCCATACAAATGTGTATGGATACAAATAAGATGCGTACACATATCCATACACATACGAATGTCCAAATAATTCAAAAGATTCAAAAATTCATTTGAACGTTAAATTAGAATGTATAGACATTTGATTCAAATTTGAATGTCTGAATTCAGTCTAATTCGATCAAATTTCAGATATTTTGAATATTTGAATTCAAAAAGAATGTTATGATAATCATATGCTAACATTAGAACAAATATGAATGTTTCCGGACATTTGTACAAATAGTTCGGACATTTGTTAAGCTGGGGAAATGTATCTGATACGTATCTGTCCATATTAGATACATGTTCATTCGTATCTGATACGTATTGAATGTTGATATGAGTACGTATGAATAGATTTGTATCAAATAGAATTCTACCACATTCCTGTGTCATCTATTCGTACGAATATGGATTTTCAAGCATTTGATTCATTTCAAATCGAATGCCAAGAAAACATTGGTGCACGTTCCTAGTCAGGATCCAGACCAAGGGAGAGACATAACAAATGGGGTCGTCAAAGGTTCTCTAAGGTGTGGTTTCAGCTTTACAGGCTCTTTTACTTCGCTTCTTTTTTTGAGAGACGCAGAAACCATTGCTCTTCCTTTCTTCCTTTCATCTTTCTAGTTCTAGTCGTCAGAGATGTTGTTCTCCTGAAGGCCCTGGGAATTGGGCCTGGTGCCCTGACCACCTGAGTTCCCTTCACTCACAAGTCTGCCAGTGCCTTGATGTATTACCTTCCCTAGAGCAGATACCTTGAATTTGTCCACCTTTCTGATTTCTCCCCTCTTGTGTCTCAGCTGCTCGCTGGTGCCAAAGTCAACGAGCTGAACAAGCACCGTCAGACGGCACTCCACCTTGCTGCCCAGCAAGACCTGGCCACAATCTGCTCCGTCCTTCTGGAGAATGGAGTTGACTTCGCAGCCGTAGATGAGAACGGAAACAACGGTAATGTTCGAATATCTGTGGGGTTTCCCTGTCTCTCTGTTCTGTCCTTTGGACGAGGTTTGGGATAATAGTTTTCGCAGACTCATCCCCTCCCATTCTCCCAGAGGTTCTTGAACGTTAAATAGAATGGACAAGGAGAAAGGAGAATGAAGATCTTCATGTTCTCCTAGGGATAAGTGGGTAGAGGCATTGAAGGAAGTATAAGAACGGGGAAAAGAGAAGAAAAATGGATTTCCATCCTTTCTCTATGTTTTTCTTCCTACTTACCTCCCTTAATCCAGATCTAAGATGATCCGGATCTAAGAAATGGGTCCCTCAACTAATCCGGATTTAGTAGATCTGGATCTAAGGAGGTACCCAATGTGTCTCCACGGGCAGTATAGCACCCAGTAGCAGTGGGTGCTAGGCATGCTCACAATGGAAACAGAGTACCCATATGGCAATTCCAACTCTACCCATGTTGGACCCGTCCATCACTCCATGGGTGTTTTTTTTGGGGGGGGGGGGGCGGGGGTGACATGCGGGGAGGACGGGACACCGGAGCGGCTCCAGAGAGTCTTCAAAGATTGTGGCAAATTGCTCTGGAGATTCACTGGAGCTCGGCCAAAGCTCTGTAGAAATGACCTAAGCTCTGAAGTCTATGCTGTTCTCTTTGGAGTTTTCTTTTGGAGCTGTCTTCGGAAATTAGGCACCGGCTTCGAAGCTTTGGGTTTTGGGGGAATCCCCCTGTGGGTGCCCCTGCCCCCTGAACCTGCACCTGCCCCTAGACTCCATTGCCCGATCCTGGTGCAAATGAACACCTTATAATCGGGATTTCATGGCTTAAAACCGGATTGTAGAAAGGGGTCCACAGGAAATCTGGATTATAGGTCCTGAAGGACCCATTTAATCCAGATTTCCCTAGTACAGGTGGAAACAAATGTGGCTGTAATGGGGTCTGCAGGGGAAACAGGGTCTTCCTGTTTTGAGCCTAATGGGTCCCTAATGGGTACTTAGTGCTAGAGGAAAAAAAACCATTGTCACTCCAGACTGGCAAGCTCATTCAGTCAGTGGGACAGTGACATCCTTACTCTACCCTTGGATGTCTTTGTAACCTAAGTTATTTTCCAAAAACCTTCTGGTGCAGCGAAGGTTGTTACTCTCTGTTAAAGGTCGTAACGCGCCTTGAGACCTTCGGCTATAGGGTAAGATAAAAATACAAATGAATAGATAAATAAATCCACATGGCACCCAACTAGGAACCAAAGGCCTGATTGTGAATATATTTTTTAAGGAGGCTGTGAAAAGCAACTAGGAAATGTGCCTTGCTTATCTGTGTGGGAAGGCTGTTCCAAGGCCTGGGGCCACCCCAGACCAGGCCCTCTTCCTAGTGATGGATCCATGAGCACCTGTATCTAATTGTTCCTTTGTCCTTAAACATAGCCCTTCACTTGGCTGTAATGCAAGGGCGCTTATCCAACATCCGTGTCCTCCTAACGGAAAGCAATGTAGATGCAGAAGCCTTCAACCTCAGGTGAGTGTTCACAGCATCCTTTGCCGGAAACGGGAGTCCTTTGTGGCTTTGCTTTATTTTGCCTTCAGTGAAGCGTATTGTCCACCTCTGGGCTAGTCTTCCTGTGTCAGAGGTCGAATAATGTTAAGTCGCTTGGGGTGTAAAGATTCTTCCATGGTGCTCATACTCCCAAAGGTGCTAGAGTTAGGAAGTGGTCTCAGTATTTGCTTACCTGATGGTTTACGTGTAAATTGGTTTTTACTGGTTTTGGATACACATTATACCAGCTTTCCCAGTTTGGCCTAGTGGTTAAGAGTCAGACTCTTATCTGGGAATACCAGGTTTGATTCCCCCTCCTCCATGAAGCCAACTGGGTGACCTTGGGTGAGTCACAGCTCTTTTTCTGAGCTCTCACAGCCCCGCCTACCTCACAGGGTGTCGGTTGTGGGGAGAAGAACAGAAGCTTTGTCAGCCACTTTGAGTCCCTTTAAATGGGTGAGAAAAGCGGTGTAGAAAAGCCAATTCTTCTTCTTCTTCCCCAACCTGATGTACACCCATTGGCATGGGATCAGTGACTCCCGGCGGCCCAAGCCAGCTTGCCCAGTGCTTGGAGATGTGGGGAGCTCCGGTCTGGCAATCTCTGGAGGTGCCAGTTGCAGAAGGACATATTACATTTCCTGGTGAAAAATTGTTGCCTCTAAACTAGGCCAAATCAAATCCTCTGTAGAGAATTAAGGGTTCCAGCGAGAGAGAAGAAAGAAGAAAATAAACTTTCATTTTTTCCCAGACTACTTTCCTCCTTTCCCATATATTGTACAAAGAGCAGCCAAACATAAACATTGCCTGTGACTTGAAATTTGTGTCCACCTATCCACTCACAAATAAAAGGACATTAAATTATGCTTTCTAGTTTTGTGAAGCCCCTTAGAGAACAATACATTCCAAAGATATTTCTTGTAAGAGAACGCTGAAGGGCAGTCAGCATAGCTTGCAGATTTCAGCTCCGTGACCCATGCAATGCTTTTTTCTCAGAGGCCAGTCCCCAATGCACATCCTGGGGCACTATGGGAAAGAGAACGCAGCCGCCATCTTTGATCTCTTCCTAGAATGCATGCCAGAGTACCCACTGGACAAGCCAGACGTGGAAGGAAATACAGGTGAGACCTCTCTTTTAATTCTTATCTATTGACAATAAAATTATTGAACCTTCATGTTTCTCCTTCTAAAAATATAGAAGAAATTGAAGCCGTGAAACCAATAAGGAGGAGAATTATTTTTTTCAACCAGAGGGTCATCGGTCTATAGAATTGAAAGGCAGTAACCAGCCTTATAAAAAGGGTTGGACAAATTAATGGAGGATAGGTGTGTCAGGGGTACTAGAATGCATGCCTACATATTGCCTCTGGGTCAGAGAGATGAGCAGGAAGCTTCTGAAGGCAGTTTTCAGGGAGTTGAGAACAGATGAAGGTTTTGTCTTCACTTTCTGCTTGAGATGCCCAGAAGCAACTGGCGGGCCACTGTATGAGATGGAATGCCGGACTAGATGGGCTCTGGCCTGATCCAGCAAGCTCTTCTTATTTCATGGAGGACTCCTAGAATGGATGCTTAGATACTACATTCAGGTTGGTGAGAGAGACAGAATACCTCTAAAGGCCATTTGCAGGGAGTCAAGAGCAGGTGAATCATAGAATCATAGAGTTGGAAGGGACCTCTAGGGTCATCAGGTCCAACCCCCTGCTCAATGGAGAATTTCCTAAACCATTTCAGACATATGTTTTGCCTTCATCTTCTGTTTGAGAAACCCAGGAGCAGTTGTGTGAAACAGGGTGCTGGACTAGATGGTCTGTGGCCTGATCCAGCAGGGCTTCTCTTAGGTTCTTAGAGACTAGATGGGCTGTGGCCTGATCCAGCAAGGCTTCTCTTAGGTTTTTATGGACTAGATGGACTGTAGCCTGATCCAGCAGGGCTCCTCTGAAATTCTTACGGACTAGATGGGCTGTGGCCTGATCCAGCAGGGCTCCTCTCAGGTTCTAAATTGAACATAAGAGTAGGATTAACGGGCCCCAGGGATTTGATTAGGCAGACACACTGGATTTACCCTGTGCTGTATAATTATATGAAATTTTAGAGCTAGAAAAGTGACTTCAGCAGATGACCCGAATGCTTCCTGTGCATCTTTGCTTGCCCAGGAACTGACAACCACATAACTGCAGTCGCAAATTAATTTTGTTCATTGTGTGTGTAGAATTTTGTCCCTAGATACGGGATGATCCCAGTTTTAGTTACGAAGAGGAAGCAACCGAGACTACCCTTTGGCTCTCTGGTAGGACTGAAGGATTCCCTTTTCTCTTCCCCCAGTGCTTCTTTTGGCCTACATCAAAGGAAATGCGAATCTCTGCAGGGCCATCGTCAAGGGGGGCGCCCGCTTGGGGGTCACCAACAACCAAGGCATCAACATTTTCAACTATCAAGTGGCGACCAAGCAGCTCCTGTTCAGACTCTTGGGTAAGTTGCCTTCAGAAGAAACAAATGCTCAGGATTTTGGCTCCACCTCTCGGCATTAACCTCTTCTGTGAACCAATTTGGCCTTGTGGTTTGAGTGCCGGATTCATATCTCGTAGTCACTGGGTTTGATTCTGCACTCCTCCATGAAGCTAGTTGGGTGGCCTTGGGCTAATTACAGCTCTCTTTCTGAGCCCTCACCGCCCCACCTGCCTCACAGGGTGTCTGTGGTGGGGAGAAGAACAGAATGTTTGTCAGCAGCCTTGAGTCCCTCAAGGATGCGAAAAGTGGGGTATAAAAGCCTATTCCAGCTCCTCTTCCTCTTCTTCCTCTTGTGTTGTCTTCCACACTTTCTGCTTTCCTTCCTTGCCTAGCCCAGTCCTTTGTCCTGGGCCTTCCTCAATTTGCAGACTTGGTCAGAGTATCTGAGTTTCTGCATGAAGATCAAAAAGGCAGAAAAAGGGAGGACATGAAGACATCATCTGGAAGTAGGAAAAGATCATATGCAGCCTCCTCCTGCCTCCTCCTTTGCATCATGGGCTGCCTGGGAGATTTTGTCTGTTTACTGAATTGTGGCAAGCGAGCTGCTTTGGTTAAGCGCCAACATGGCCACTGCAACGAAGGGATTTCTTTGTGCAGAATGAGTGTGCAGTTCCATGGCTACGTCTGGAATCTGCTCCTGCTGCATCCTCCTGCTCTCTGCCTGTGCCTCCTCCCTCACCAGCAAGTGTAGACAATAGCAGACACATTCCGTACTCGTTGAGGAAGTGGAGAACTTGGCAGCCCTGAAAAGGTCTGGAAAGCAGGAACCAGTAGCTTTCCACATGTCCCCTGCCTGCTCCCAGCTGCATGAATCCAACAGCTCTGGCCTGGAGGGAAGGCACTGCCCTCTGGAGAGGTGGGAGGGACCCGCCTGTCTCCCAAAGGACCCAGATCGAGCAGGTCTGGAAAAGATGGAAAAGAAGCTGATTTGCAATTCTCCAGGATGAGTAGCGAAAGATCATGGGAGTTCTGTTCGAAGCCCTGCCATGGTGATATTGGGGGATCTCAACACCCATGCCAAAGTTATGCTCAGTGGGCCAGCCGTCAGATCTGGAGGGGAGGCTCAGCATCAAAATGGGTGGGCACCCTGGAGAGGGCCTTCTCAGTGATGGCCCCCAGGAACAGTCTTCCCCGTTGAGGTGCGTCAGGCTCCTTCGCTATTTATGTTCGGAAAGGCGGTGAAGATGCACCTTTTTGCTCAGGCCTTTGGCTAAATGGGGACACACTTTCCCTCCCCACTTGCAGAGACTGTTGTTTTAATGTATGTTCTTATTATTTTAATATATTTGATTTTAAATGTTGTTACCCACCCTGAGACCTTTGGCTATAGGGCGGGATAGAAATGTAAATAATAAATCATACATACATACATACATACATACATACATACATACATACATACATACATACATACATACATACATACATACATACATACATACATACATACATACATACATTATTCTTATGTTTTTATTATATTTATTGTTGTTAACCGCCCGGATTGGTTCGCCACAGGGCGGTATACAAATAAATATTATTATTATTATTATTATTATTATTATTATTATTATTATTATTATTATTATTATTATTATTATTATTATTATTATTATTATTATTATTATTATTACATACATACATACATACATACATACATACATACATACATACATACATACATATTTCTACCCTGCCCTATACCCAAAGGTCTCAGGGCGGGTAACAGCAGATTAAAATAGAATATACATTGAAAGACATTAAAAATCCAGCACATATAAAACAATCTCATTACTCCGGTCACACTTCAGCTGGGCTAATCTTTGCGACCAGCGTCTGAATTGCTTTCCTTGTCTAAGGATTTGAGGTGGTGGGCGTTCTGGACCGCCCTCGTCCCCAGAGGTGCTTGTGTGCTCATCCAAACTCCGAATATCTGCAGCGCTATGCTCTGCCTGCGGTTCGAGCTGCTCTTCAGTTGCAGGCCCACATTTGTCTGCAGAGGAGGAAGGGCGGGCAGGGTGGGCAGCACGGGGCACGACGTATCCGGATATTCGTATGCATATGGGTTAGTACACGATGCATACTTGAAGATCTGCACCTTTCCCGCATCCGTACGCATTTGTACGGATCCATACGGGACAAAAACGGGTTGCATACGGGCTAACTATGGATGTGTACAGATGTCAGGAAGATGCGTGCGGGCATCTATGCATCTTGTTGACATTCGTAAGTGCAGTTTTGAATAAAAAATTCAAACAGATTTTAATTTGCTTAAATTGAATTGAATTTTCTTAAATGTGAATTTAAATAATTTGACTTGATTTGGATTTTTTATTATTCAAATCGACTCGAATAGAATGCCAAAAAAAAAACCATTCTTGTACATCTCTAACTCCCAGTAGCCAAACCCTTGTCCTGGATGGACACTTTGCCTTAGCTGCTCTAGGAAGCCTTCCCAGTGGTCACATGAGTAAGCTTTGTTCTTAAGGGCTGCACAGGTACATTACAGAGGCTCAGAAAAGTTGATAGGCTCACACACATTTCAGCTGTGTGTGTGCATGCATGTGTGTGTGTGTGTGTGTGTGTGTGTGTCAGTCATTGCGGCTTTTTCCACTGACCTCCCTTAATCCAGATCTAAGGAATGGGCCCTTCAACTAATCTGGATCTAGTAGATCCGGATTAAGGGAGGTACCCAAAGCATCCCCATGGGCGGTGCAGCACCCAGTAGCATTGGGTGCTAGCCTGCCCGCAGTGAAAACCCATGTGGCAAATCTGGGACGACACATGTGGGGCCTGTCTGTCACCCTGGTTTTTTGGGGGTACAGGGGGTGCAGTCTCCATAGACTCCACGACTGGCATTGCTCTCGTGTGGGGTCCTCTTTGGAGCCTGTGCTGTTCTTCAGAGCTGGCTTCAGAGATTGTGCACGGGCTTTGGAGCTTACGGTTTTGGAGTGCCCCCCCCCCATGGGTGCACCCCTCCCAGAGCTCCCCCTAGACCCCATTGCCCGATCACAATGGAAATGCACTCTGTATAATCCAGATTTGATGCCTGAAGAACCCATTGTAGACCCCTTTAATAGGGTCTACAAGAAATCCGAATTTTAGATCATGAAGGACCCATGCAATCTGGATTTCCCTAGAACTGGTGGAAACAAATGCGGTTCTAATGGGGTCTGCAGTGGAAACGGGGTCTACCTGCTCTGAACCTAGTGGATACTTAATGGATACCTAATGGGAACTTAGTGCTAGTGGAAAAACCTCATTGATTACCCACCTTTCTCCTGTAGACATGCTCTCCAAGGAACCCCCATGGTGTGATGGCTCCAATTGCTACGAATGCAGCGCCAAGTTTGGGGTCACAACAAGAAAGCACCATTGGTAAGCAGCACGCTGTTAGATTTCCTACCAAGGATCCCAAGGTCCCCTTTGGGCACTATTTTTTATTTTGTGTCCAGAATGATGAGCATTGTAGGGACATAAGAACACAAGAGGAGTCCTGCTGGATCAGGCCACAGCCTATCTAGTCCAGCATCTGGTCCCCACACAATGGCCCACCAGTTGCTTCTGGGCATCTCAAGCAGAAGACAAAAGCAAAGTCTTCACTTGCCCTTGATCTCGGCATATGGCCTTCAGAGGCATCCTACCTGTTCCTCCAACCTGGAGTGGGAACCTAGGCATCCATTTTAGATGAGAACCCAGCCCATCTAGTCCATAAGAACCTAAAGGGAGCCCTGCTGGATCAGGCCGCAGCCCATCCAGATCATAAGAACCTAAGAGGAGCCCTGCTGCATCAGGCCACAGCCCATTTAGATCATAAGAACCTAAGAGGAGCCCTGCTGGATCAGGCCACAGCCCATCTAGTCCATAAGAACCTAAGAGGAGCCCTGCTGGATCAGGCCACAGCCCATCTGTTTCAGCCTCCTGTCTCACACAGTGACTCATCAGTTGCTTCTGGATATCTCAAGCAGAAGATGAAGGCAAAACCTTCACCTGCTCTTGAGTCCCAGCAAGTGGCCTCTGGAGGCCTCCTGCCTGTCTCCCCAGGCAGAAGAATTTGGGGGTGCCACCTGGGCTGCCTGTGTCAAGTGGCATTCAAAATGCCCTTCAAGCTTGCAGGGAAGAGGTTGTAGCAAGATGCCTTTGTGTTTTTCCCAAGCCCGTGCTTCTTATTTCCTTTCTCAACAAAACCACACACCCTTTTATCTTTGAGCAAGAGAAGCAGAGGAAAGGCTGTCAGTTCAACCTACCTGGGCCGCACTTGGCATGGTTTCTTCTTTCTCCCCTCCCCTAGCCGGCACTGTGGGCGCCTCCTGTGCCACAAATGCTCTACTAAGGAGATCCCCATTATCAAATTTGACTTGAACAAACCTGTCCGGGTCTGCAACATCTGCTTTGACGTTTTGACTCTCGGCGGCGTCTCCTAGTCACCCTGCGGAAGAAGAGCAGCTCCGGGTGGTGTCACTCTTCCTGCTGTGCGGCCGTGCGGTGGCAGGTTGCCTCTGGCAGAGCTGCAGAGGGGGAATGCCCAATTTTGTCTTCCTGCCGTGACTTAACTCTGGTCGACGCAAAAGGGACCACAGAAGCATTCTATTCCAGTATACCCAAGTGTCATGTGAATATTAATGGACTAATGCTAGGAAACTGGACTGGGAACAAACTGGGAGGGTTTACGAAGCTGATGCGGACGGGCAGACACAGGTGGGCCTGGCCTCCTATTTATTCCACTAAAGCGCCACTTTTCTTATTATCACTATTTTTTCATTATAAGGGTTTTCTGATCATGTAACAAAAGCAGCCTCTAAAGTCCCGTCAGACTTGTAAGTTCATCCTCCAAGCACTTAAATTTCAGGGGAACAGAGGAGGGACATGACCTTTCTGGGGAGAGCATCCTTTTCTCCTGGCACCGTTGCAAAGCAGGCAGCCTGGTGATGCCCAGGGCCTGACCCTTCCAGCGTGCGCTGCTTCCAAGCAGGGTTTCATTTCGTTTAACACATTTTCAAAGATTTTCTGTGTGTGGCCTTATAACAAAAGCTTTACAGTTCCTCCTGGCAGAAAGGAGCCAGAATCCACAGCTCCTGCTTGCCTCAGACCTTTGGATTTTCCACCAGCCTGTCGGTCCCATTTTTGTTTCTCAAGTGTTGTCGGCGGAAAAGCAGCGAAGGGCGTCACTTATCACGGCCAAATCCGGTCCGGGTTGCTCACAGGTGAAAATGAGTTTGCTCTCAGTTGCATATCGTGTCTTTGCAAATGGCAGGGTGTGTGTTCTTTCTCTTGTCCAAAAAAGAGGACTCTTGCACTGATGAAGACATTGATGCCTTGACAGGGCATGCAGGAACATGAAACACCCCTATAGATGTTCTTGTGTAGGTTCACATCACTTGACTTGTGGAAGCAGATACACTGAAAATCCAAAAGACACATGGAAGCGTGCTAGCCAGGCTTGCAAAAGCTTGAGCCGTGGAACACAGCAGTGGAGCGAACCTCTGGCGTTTCTCCCCAAATGAAGCCACTGTGAGCGCACGTGCCTTTCCATTCTAGTGATCCCTGCTTTTCCCTCTGCCTGAAAAGGGTGGTGAAAATGTCCTCCACTTCTCATTCCATTCTCTAACTCTCTCTCCGTCCTTCCTGGAGCATTTTTTATTCCTGTTTTTGTCTTTTTGGGGGGGGGGGTTGTTTGTTTTTTCCCTGTGATATATTGTCTCTTAAGTATTTTATACAAGTAAAATCCTGGGCTTGTGCAGTCAAAGGTTCCTGACCGGAAGGAAGCTGTTAAAAAGTTCCTGGGAGGAAAATTCATTCCAAGCGGCTGCTCTGATCTCTGCTTGGCTAAGAACAGAAAACTGGAACTCCGCCCAACATTGGGGATTCATTCCTGTTTGGTGCCTCCAGTTTTCCCTCCCATCCACGCACGAAAGAGAATCATGTCACCTTAAACTTTCCCAACCTAGTCTTCATTTTGCCTTTGTCTTTCTGTCCTGGATACCTGTGACAGAGAGTTTGCTTTGGAAGAGCCGTGAGTAGAACACTAGGCAATCTGTTCCCCTGACCATTTGACTTGAGAATTGACTTGCCTTTCCTGTCTGAGTATTGTATTTCCCTAGTCTGGCATCATGTGTGCTTTGGTGGTTAATTTAATCTGGTGAAACTAGGAAGGCCTTCTTTTGTGGGGGGCCATCACCGTTCAGGCCCCGGCAGTTCTGGGGAGTAAGGGGAATTATGTCACCAACAGTGAGAATATGACTTTTCACTATGTGAGATTTGACCCTTGGGGAGATTTTTTTTTTTAAGTTCTAGGGAGATTTTGTTGGGTTGCACAAAAAACAATAACACTGTAAAGCACTTTTAATAAAACGTGTAAGTCTAACTCTGTCTGATTGATTGGGCCCAAATTTGTTTTTACAGAAAAATGGTATCCGTAGTTGCTGCCATAGAGAGAGGCTGTAGCTCCGTAGTAATGCAAGCAGAGGGTTGCTGGTTCAATCCCCGGCTTCTCTCCAGACATAGGCAGTAGCAAACCACTTCTGTATGTCTGCCAAGAAAACTGCGTTGAGGTGCCCATGGAATGTGAGAGTGGCTATAGCTCAGTGGGAGAGCAAAGTGCCTGGAGAGCAAGAGGGCTGGCAGTTCAATCCCTAGACTCTCCCCAGAAGTAAGGAATGGCAAACCACTTCTGTATGTCTGCCAAGAAAACTGCTCAGTGGTACCCAACAGCCACAGACATCCCTGCCATGGATATGTAGTGCTTGGGGACTTTAGAGATATCGGCTGCTTTCATTGAAAATGGCAGTTATAAAGTTGGCTGTATGTAGTGCTACAGTTTTCTAATCACTTCTAGCTGCTTGCTTGCAAACATGTTTTCTGCAGGGAATGAAGAGGGTCTCTACAAACCTCACATGGCTGGTGGGTGTTCACTAACTGAACCGTCTAACGTGTCGCAGCTAACAAAGGAGGCGGAATGTTAATGCTGCTTGTGGAAGGTTTCTTGGCCACACGTTAAAACCACACAGCTGGGCTGCGTTTTGCAACGTGGCTTCCAGATGGGACCCTCGGCTGGGACCCACCCTGTAGGAGGAGCGCAGGATCTAGCTGGCAGCAAGAACATTCTGGAAGCTTTACAGAAAATGAGATCCGTGGATGTTGTGGCTCACATTCACTTGCCCACTTAGCCAGTTTGGTCTTGTGGTTGGAATGCCAGACTCTTTATCAGTTCGATTCCACACTCCTCCACGAGGCCAGCTAGGTGGCCTTTGGCTAGTCACAGCTTTCTTTCTGAGCTCTCACAGCCCCATCTACCACAGTGTGTCTGTTGTGGGGAGAAGAACAGGTTTGTCAGCCGCCTTGAGTCCCCTTAAGGGTGAGAAAGCGGGGTATAAAGACCACCTCTTCCTACTATTTTCTTTCTCCCATGTCCTTTAAGGCGGTTTGAACTGTGAACTGGTTTGGGGGCAGGCCCCCCTTTTTTGGGCCAGTGCACATATAGTTACATTTTAACAGCTTGTGAAGATAACTTGAGGTACTTAGTGGCTGAAGAGCCCATTGTTTTTGCTGAGAAGTTGCTGCCAGAAGTCAAAGTCTGGTCTCTTTCACCATTAGGTCTTCCATCAGATTAGGTGTTTTTTCGGCCTTTCAGCCCACACCGGTTGTTCTGCTCTTATGTTGCAATTTGAAAGGGAGGAACAGGAGTCGTGGGAAGAAGAACAGGAAGTTTGTAAGCCACTTCGAGTCCCCTGAAGGGTGAGAAAAATGGGATATAAACATCAACTCTTCTTCTTCCTACATGAGGCCACTCAGGTGACCGTGGGCTGGGCACAGCTATCTTTCTGAGCTCTCACAGCCCCACCTTTTTCCCTGGGGGGGGGGGGAAGAACAGAAGGTTTGTCAGCCACCTTGAGTCCCTTTAAAGTGTGAGAAAAGCGGGGTATAAAAACCAACTCTTCTAGTTTGTTTTCTACAGAGGCTTTTGTGGTGGGTGGGTTTGAGGTATCTCACCATCTATCCCCCGAGCCTGCATTTGGAAACAAAGGGGGTTTTGCTTCTGGACTGATACAGAAGAACCAGAACAAAAGAATCTGCCGTTCTATCATCCCTTCTGGTCCTAGTCTTATCTTGGGATGGAGTTCCCAATCTACAACTCCTTGTCTGTTTGACATTCTGATGATATACACTAAAAAGAAAAGTAACAGAACTTACAAACCCTCGGGTCTTCTTGACTGTTTAGAAATTCAGTGGTCTTTCTTTCTTTTTTTATTTTGCAACATTTCCTCAAGTCCTTGTAAAGCAATGTATTTTTTACATATTTATATGCCTACATGTAATTTCTTGTAATAAAGAAACCTAATGGAAATTGGCCATGCCTGACTCCTTTGGCTCAAAAGTACTAAGGAAGCCAACATGGTCAGCTTGTAATGGCTTCTCTGGGTACAAAGGGATGCAGCAAAAAGCAGCACCTGGTGGGATTCAGGTTCTGGGAGCTGATGAAAACAAAGTGTAAACCAAAAGACAACCTGGGTCTTATAAATAAAAGTGTAGTGTTCCTATTGTTACTACTCAGTAGACCTTACACACATTACTAACTGGGGCCTCCTAGAATTCAAACAGCCACTGAAGAAGGTTTTAAACCAAAACACATACGGCTTGCTAAGACCATTCACCAGACCAAGCCATGGACACTTTTGCTACTCCAGTTTAATATTTTAAGGAGGAGGAACTGTCCTACCCAGAGATCTGTCACCATAAGGAGTATGGCCTAGCAGTTATTGTCCCTCATCTGTTCACTGGACCATTAGATCAAAGACGCCCGTGGGACAATTGTATGGCAATTTACCATTTTTATACGTAATATTGTCTTTTGTGTTCTCTTCCAATCGTTGTGTTACTATTTTTAGCGTTTTTTAGTACTGCTTTGAAGGGATATCTTCTTTTAGGAAACTTCATAAAATACACTTCGTTTTTTAAGACCCAGATTCTCCTGCTGCATTCACACCTAAGCTTTAATCCAGCTTCGCTCCAGAGTGGAAGAACATGCCAGCAAATTGACTTGTCATTTTCTTTCCATATTATCTAACCCAAAGGTAGATTTTCTCAGTTAGATAAAAGCCAAAGGCAACTTGTCACTTTGCCAGTGCAAAGTGGTCTGAAGCTGGATTAAAAAGTAGGTATGAACGCAGCCTCCTTTGGTTTGTACGCTGCTTCCACCTGCTCAGCATCCACACTGGAGGCAAACCTGCGATCACAAACGCCACAACTGACTGCGCTTTTGGGATTCTGGCTCGGCTGCCCTAGGAGGCCACGGTTCAGTTTGCATCGCATGTGAGAGGAATCTCTTAATCTTTCAGCACGCAGGATTCAGCCAACGGGTGGCAGCCTTCATACTTTTGCAGGTTGGGACGGCCAGAGTCACCTCTCTGCGTCCCCAGGGGTGGCTCCTGTACATTTACACACACACAATAACTTTGACTGGATCCTGGCTCGTACAGCTTCCGGGGCACTCCGCTCCAAGCCCGGTGGACTCCCCCACTGTGGAGGCAATGGAGAAAGAAATTGAATGGGGCTGCGCGCGAGGGCTGCCACAGTGAAGATCAACCGCTTGTGGGAATCAGAGATTGCAGGCTGATTGCTAGCATCCCCCTGCCCCCAAGCAGAAGGGTGACGGCAGGCCATTTCTATAACTGCTAGAATAGCTGCATAAGTGAAATCCCAGGGTGTTGGAAACAGGTTGAATCAGGAACGAGATGAATTTGCACAAATCTGTAAGCCCGAGGGCAGGGACCAGTCTAAGATTAATATAATACTTTACCCGTGATGGATGGATGCGTGGATGCATGGATACTAGGCGTATGCATGAAGACTCAAATATTCGAATGTTCGAATACGAACAGAGAAAGAATGAATGTATTCAAATCCAAATCTATCCGTACAAATATTCAATTCGTATTTGAGGAGAGGAACGTCGACAACATTTGTATGTGTCGCATCCCGTACGCATCCCGTGCAAATGCGTACTGATACGAATAAGGTTCGTACATACCCATTCGAACGTCTGAATAATTCGTACAAATTATTTGGAAGATTCTAACTTTGTTCGAATGTAAAAAAAATTGAATGTATAGACATTCAGTCTGGATGTACGAATTTGATTGCATTTCCAATGTTTTGCATATTCTTGCACATCGTTAGTCCATACAGTGGAGTAATCCGGGCAGTCAGACCATCCGTCAAAGCCAACAGCATCCTTTCTTGCCCAGTGGCCCACCATTTGCTTCTGGGCATCTCAAGCCGAAGAGGCAGATGAAACCCTCACCTGCTCTTGACACGCTGCAAAAGGCCTCCAGAGGCAGCCTACCTGTCTCTCCAACCCAAAGCCACTGGTCTTCCTGAATTTGCCTATCCAGGCTAGTGGCTGACGCCATGCCCAGGCGCCAGGCCATTCCCAGTGGAACTGTGGAAATGGAATGCAGGCTGCTGTTCTGAAACATCTGGTTGGGTCAGACCACTTTGAGAACCACTGCTCTAGCTGAGCCATTTCCTTATAAACTTAGTCAAGTGATACTCAGAGGACTTTTCCTCCAACCTCTCCCATCTCCATCCCAGAAGGAAGACTCACCTGTCCTTGGAGCACCACACCCGGCTTCCTCCAGCTGTGCTCCATTCCGAGTTGCAGGGTGGAAATTTCTTCTTCTTTTCTTCCTGCTGGCTCTGCAGTCTCTGCCCTTCTTCTATAAGAGCCCGGGCCTGCATTAGTGCTTCTGTGGGCGTCCCATTTGCATTGTAGAATCTTCCAGCCACTTTGCCTGGCAAAAAAATAAAAGTCCTGCAGCCCCTTTTTAATGCAAAGTGCTGCCTTTCCCCTGACCAGTTGCTTTTGGGCTTCAAGCAGGAGACAAGCAGAACTTTCACCTGCTTTTGACTAATTGCAAATGACTGTGAGAGGTATCCTGCTGGATCAGGCCACAGCCCATCTAGTCCATAAGAATCTAAGAGGAGCCCTGCTAGATCAGGACACAGCCCATATAGTCAAGAACCTAAGAGGAACCCTGCTAGATCAGGCCATGATCCATCTACTCCATAAGAACCTCAGAGGAGCCCTGCTAGATCAGGGCACAGCCCATCTGGTCCATAAGAACATCAGAGGAGCCCTGCTAGATTGGGACACAGCCCATCTAGTCCATAAGAACCTCAGAGGACCCCTGCAGGATCAGGACACAGCCCATTAAGTGCATAAGAATCTATGAGGAGCCCTGGTAGATCAGGACACAGTCCATATAGTCCATAAGAACCTCAGAGGAGCCCTGCAGGATCAGGACACAGTCCATCTAGTCCATCATCTGTCACAGATTGGCTCTCCAGCTTGGAGGCAGCACCTAGCCTACATTCTAATAGCTGTTGATATGCCTCCACGCTGCTGTCAATCACATACCAACTAACACGTAATTCTTGTGGTAGAAGGAAAGCCAGTTTTGAATGTCAAGCATCTCCGACGGTGATAATCCTTCAACGTCGTCCACCAGCCCAGCTGGAGTGAAGTCGCCTGTCGCAAAAGCTCTGGATGCATCTTTCCCTAGATTAAAAGAGGGATTATTAAACGTGGGAAGCAAAAGTGTGCCAAGTTCATTCCAGGTGTTGTCCTTTGTGAGGCTTCAGCTGAATGAAACATCAGCAGCCAGAGCAATTCTGATCGCCTGATGTTGCTTATTTGAAACTTTCCTGTATTGTTTCCCATACAAAATCTCAAACGTGGCTTGCTCAGACTTTTTAGTGTCCCCGCCAGGAAAGAAATCCCAGGCCTTCTGGCTCCCACAGGAGAAGGAAAATAAGGCAACCTTGGCCAGGCATCCTGAACGTGGTGCTCACCAGATGTTCTGGCTCATAGCTCTCACCCACCTCTGTCAAAGGCAAGACAGGCAGGCAGCTCTTAAAAGTGCAGGAACTCCATAGGTCCCTCCTCTAGGTGACTACTAATGGGGCAGGAGCCCTGCCTGGGATTCTAGTCTACTGTGAAATGGCAGGAGTCCTGCCTGCAATTTCCTCTTCTCTGCACATTTTCAAGGTGCAAAAGCCCTGTACCGATTTCTGCCCAGCTGCTTTTCAAGGGAGGGTTGCCCGGATCCCGTGAACGGTCTAGCAGTTAAGGAGCTGAACTCTTATCTGGGAATACTGGGTTTGATTCCACCCTCCTCCATAAAGCCAGCTGGGTGACCTTGGGCAAGTCACAGCTCTGAGCTCTCACAGCCCCACCTACCTCACAGGGTGTCTGTTGTGGGGAGAAGAATAGAAAGCTTTGTCAGCCGCTTTGAGTCCCCTAAAATGGGTGAGGAAAGCGGGGTAGAAAAGCCAACTCTTCTTCTTCTTCACCCCCATTTAATGAACTGGTGCTGAGGGGGGAGGGGTCTTCAAAACAAGAGGTCCAACAGAAAGGAAGCGAATTAATCAGATCTTCTCAGGTTGTGCTAGAAGAAGCCCAGGTGAAAAGGATGCTGCTGAGATCTGGAAAAGGTACCTGAGAAGCAGCTGTAGGAGCCCCCTGGCCCATAATGCTTCCTTCCCTGCTGGACGTCAAAGATTTGTCCCAGGATGGCCAGATACAGTCCTCTGCTTCCCTCCGCTCCGGTGTACTGGCTTAATTCACTGGGGCTCAGCACCAGCTCTGGATCCCGGAAGAGCCATCCCCGGGGATCGAACCCGCAGCCCCCGAGCCAGGCGACTGTGCAACCCACAGCCAAGATGGCAAGTGCCTCTCGCAGCATCCGGTCGCTCCAGAGGAGAGGAGGAGAGGCATTGCCTGGGCTCAGGATGCCAGGACCACAGGGCTCCCTGGAAGCTGATGGGCTGCTCAGTGCAGGTCAGGGAGCGGCTGGTCACCTGCCTTTCTTTCCCCTTAAAGGCGACACGCAATCCTAGCGATGCAGCCATAGAAGCAGGAGCAAGTTAGAGTGATACAAGGAGTCCAGATCTCAGGCTTTCTCTCAATCGCACATCAAATGCAATGGAGGAATGCAGCATTTCTTATCCGTAAATCGGAAGCCGCAGCCTGTCTGCGTGGGGATAAACAAGATGTAGCACAAACGTTTTCTTAAATTTGTCGCCATTCGAAATCCAGATTATTTCACACGTTTCCTAACCTGCCTTCCACCCAGAGATCCAGGGCTGTGGTCAAACTTAAGGTTTAATCCAGCTCCACGGCACTTTCAGAGCCAGGGAACACATCAGCAGAGTGGCAAGCTGTTTTCTTTTGGTGTTAAACAACTCAGGAAATTCACCTTTGGGATAGATAAAGTGGAAAGAAAACTACTGGCCACTCTGCTGATGTGTTCTCTCGCTCGGGAGGTGGACTGAAGCTGGATTAAACCTGAGGTGTGACCTCAGCCAAAGTGGACTGAAGCTGGATTAAACCTGAGGTGTGACCTCAGCCAAAGTGGACTGAAGCTGATTAAACCGTAGGTGTGGCCACAGCCAAAGTAGACTGAATCTGGATTAAACCTGAGGTGTGACCTCAGCCAAAGTGGACTGAAGCTGATTAAACCGTAGGTGTGGCCACAGCCAAAGTAGACTGAATCTGGATTAAACCTGAGGTGTGACCTCAGCCAAAGTGGACTGAAGCTGATTAAACCGTAGGTGTGGCCACAGCCAAAGTAGACTGAATCTGGATTAAACCTGAGGTGTGACCACAAGTAAAGTGGACTGAAGCTGGATTAAACCTGAGGCATGACCACAGCCAAAGTAGACTGAAGCTGGAAGCCCAGGTTGGAGGTGCTGTGTGTCAGAGGGTCTCAGGTCCCTGAAGCAGGGAGGTGACCTGTTTTCCGTGCGGTTGTTCCACCTTGGAAGGGGGCAGGTGTGGGATTCTGTGTGTGCTCTTGGATTGTCCCCTGCCTGCCTTTTGAAGCTCAGCTGGAGAGCCAAAAGTCAGGAATGCTCTGGCTGGTTCCTCAGCTCTGGCTGGTCTAGCAGCTACATCGCCTTTCTCCACCCGTAGAGGAAATTTGGCCACAGTGATCCGTGCCCTGGTGTCTGACAGGCTGGACTGCTACAGTGTCTCGCCCACCTGGGTTCACTTGACAATTCTGTATGCAGCAGGATGCTCACCGAACACTGTACGTCATGCCAGTCTTGAAGGAACTGCCCTGGTTGCTCATTTGCTGCTGAGCTCAAATCAAGGTCTCTGAATAGATGAAACCCAGCTACCTAAAGGCTTGTCTCCACCCATATGGACCCTTCTGTCCCATAAGACCAGCCAGAGAGGCTGTTGAAGGGTTTGGGGATGCCTGACAGGGCCTTCCTGGTGATGACCCCAGATTATAGAATAGCCTTCTCCCTGGGATGTGTCAGGCACCTTCACTGCATACCTTTGGATGACATCTATCTCATGAAGAGGCCCCCCTTCCACCTCAATTATTTTCTGCAGCGTATCCTTCCCTCTTGGGTGCTGCGGTTGTAAATCTAATTCATTTTAATCTAGTTTTGGATTTTAACCTGTTTCAGTCTCATTTTTAACTGTTTGTGCGTCGGTTCTTAATTTGCCATGCCTGCCTTGATACCTTGTGGTGTAGGGTGAGATAGCAATGTAACTGGATAAATAAGCTGTTCCGTAGTCAGTAACTCCCTTTCGGCTTCTCCCGTCACGCCCAGCTGTTGTGTCTATAGAATGGAAGCCACCCTGAACGGTTCAGAAGAAAGCGGGGTTCCGTCTACAAGGAAGGTTGGAATTCTGGCACGACCCCAGAGGTGCGGAGCTGGCCTCTGCCTTGTGGATACCTGCCACCCTGGAGGTTTTCAGATATAGGGTGTTCTTCCACTGTCACTAAAAGTACCCATTAAGTACCCATTAATGGCTACGTAATGGCAAAACACCCATAGGGTAGTTGGCCACCTCTTTCCGGGAGTTTTCTCAGATGAGCAGAGGGCTGGGCTAGATGACCTCCAAGGTCCCTCCCAACCCCACAGATCCTGTGATTCTGCAGACTGAAGATAAAATGATGCTTCACTTGCAGAAAATGTAACACGAGTTTTTATTGGAATGATCCCTAGAATGATACTGCAGATTTTTAATTTTGTGGTAAAACCACACCGCTTCACTTGCTCCGGCTGTTGTTCTTCTGGTGTGAATCGAAATCACTTTCACGCTCCCTTGTGGCTCAGGACACAAACGTGCCGGGTCCAGAGCTCCAGCTGGGTTTCCACAGAAGAAACGCCAATTGTCGCCAGAATCCTGAGGGGGAAACATTACAAAGGACCATTAGAGCGCCTACTTGAAAAGAGTTAGAAGGAAATTCCAGGGCAGATTTGGGTCATGCTGTTGTCTTTGAGAATAACTGATTTATTTTAATTTTTTTTGCCCTTACTGAAACTCTTAAATGGAAAAAAAATGTGCAAAAAATATCTGAGGATGGCAAAATGCAAAAACAAAAAGTGTGGAACATCCTCATAGTAAGGATTTGCACCTACAAACAGTGGGCCTGTGAGCCTGGATAGTAATCTACTGGTGATTAAGGACTGTATTAGATTTGAACACCTATATAGGGCAGGGGGCTCTTTCTTTCTTTCTTTCTTTCTTTTTCTTTCTTTCTTTCTTTCTTTCTTTCTTTCTTTCTTTCTTTCTTTCTTTCTTTCTTTCTGTTCCCTCCCTTCCTCCCTCCCTCCCTTCTTTCTTTTTCTTTCTCTTTTCCGTTCCCTCCTTCTCTCTTCTTTCTGTTCCCTCCCTCTTTCTTTTCTTTCTTTCTTCCTGTTTCCTCCTTCCCTCTTCTTTCTTTCTTTCTCTTTCTGTTCCCTCCCTCTTTCCTTTTTCTTTCTTTCTGTTCCCTCCTCCCCGTTTTTCTCTCTCTCTTCCCTTTCTTACTTTTTTCAGCCCAAAATGGTGGTGAGGTGTTGGGGTTGCCACAGATGCATGCCACAATCCTAAGGCTGCATCCCCATACAGGAAATTTAGTCCTGAAATAGTCCCTTTTGCACTATTTCTGGGGACTACTTTTAATCGGAATCAGTGTCCATCAATTAATCTGAATATAGCTGTCCCCATGTAGCTTTTTAGTCCTGGTTTTGAGACTATTTTTAAATGTTAAAAACAAGGCTTTTAGATCCCCGCCCCTGCCCGTGCAAACCCTGCGTACAAGAAAAGAAGCAAAAATGTAAGTTTAAAAAATAACTTCTAGCTGCACAATCTTTTCTTTCTCACACCCCTCACCCCTTTTGAGATTACTGGCCAAAAGTCCGCTCATGCAAATATGTGAGGAAGTGTAACCACTATCCCTGCAAACCCTGCCTGCAAGAAAAGCAGAAAAGCGGAAGTTTGAACCCCCCCCCCATGCAAACCCTGCCTGCAATAAAACAAATGCAATCATAGGCTGTTTTTCCACTGTCACTAGAAGTACCCATTAAGTACCCATTAATGGGTACGTACCCATTAATGGGTACTTAATGGGTACTTCTAGTGACAGTGGAAAAAAACCCCTAATTACCTTTCCCTTTTGCAATTACAATGTATTCAAGCGTTTCTAAGCTACTGTCCTTTGCAAATCAAACATGTTTCAAAAGCTATGTGCAAAGGATACGTATTTCAAGATACATGTTTCCTGCAAAAATCTTTTAAAAGCAGTTTTGCAGCAAAAATGTTAAAGCTCCTTTAAATAAAAGACAAGAGTCCCTCCCCCCCCCCCCCCCGCTTTCTGCCTTTTTCCTGCCATACAGAGCTTTCATTGCAAACACGGCAAGGGGGCAGGAGCTTTACATCAGTAAAAAATAATCCACAGCTGGCTGCCATTGGCTAGACGGCTAGACCTCCACCTCAAATAACCCGTCATCGTCCCCATGTGGGTGAAAATTCGCAGACTCTGCTCCAAAAAGGGGATGGAGTCCTGTTTTCATCAGGACTCCCCCCCCCCCTGAATTTAGGCAGGATAGTCCTCATAAAATCCAGGAATAGGGAATTGCATGGGGACGTTGGGTGCTGAATTCAGATTCGATTTGGATTAATTGCCATGGGGACACTCCTTCCCGAATGTGAATCAAATTCGGTTTCAAGTGCCGATGGGGACGCACGCTAACAAAGCCAAGACATAGTCTCGCTATGATGGGGCCAAACTGGTCTTGAGGATACCTGGTCCTCACTGGGTGAACAAAAGTTCTGGGAGAAGGAAGAGGAACTCTGAATGCGTATAAAGTTTATGATGGTCCAGTAAACCAAACAGAAAATTGTGACCCCAACAATATCAAACAAACCACAAGGCCAATCAAAAGCCTAATTCGTTTTCAAGGCAGATTCCCTTGGCTCGTCTCAGCGGCACTGTTACCTTTTCTCCATTTCCACAATGAGAGACTTTGCCGCCTCCGGCTGGGCTTTAAGAAAGGTTTGGTACGGGGAGAAAGTCTGGATGTATCCAACCACGTTAGCAACACTCATGGGTATTTTATCAAAAATATCGGTGATCCTAGGTGGGAAAGGAATGAAGCAAAATATATTAAAGCAGCGAGAACAGCGCATTAACTCTGCATTGGGAAATTATGACTAATTCCAAGGGATAGTATCCACGTCTATGGCGGTTGGCAGCTCCAGGGGTGCCCTAGGCGCATGGTAGATAAATGCCTGAGGTTCATGACGCCACAGAGCAACCAGAGAAAGGCACTGGAGAGCCGACAAGGGCCCTGCTTAGACTGGGGGAAACAACTCTTTAGAAGAAGAAGAGTTGGCTTCTTCTGTCACCCAAAAGCTGACAAAGCTTTTCTATTCTTCTCCCCACAGCAAACACCCTGCAAGGTAGGTGGGGCTGTGAGAGCTGAGAAGAGAGCTTTGACTAGCCCAAGGTCACCCAGCTGGCCCCATGGGGGAGGGCGGAAGTGAACCCAGTATTCCCGGATAAGAGTCCGGCTCCCTAACCACTAGACCTCAAGCGGCTCTTGCTGCCATTGTGTAGAAACACGGTGATTCTGAGTGCAACCTGCACACCTGCTCTGTGCCGGCACCACAATGGCGGAGGCCCACTACATGAGAACGTAAGAGGAGCCCTGCTGGATTTGGCCACAGCCCATCTAGACCAGCATCTCAACTCACACAGTGGCCCCCCAAGCAGAAGACAAAGGTAAAACCTTCACCTGCTCAAAATTCCCTGCAGAGGGCCTTAAGGAGCATCCTACCTGGAAACAATATCTGGCCATCCATTCTGGTAGCCAGTAACACACCTGTCCTCCATTAATTTGCCTAACCCTTCCTTAAAGCCATCCAGGGTAGCTGCTGTTTCCACCTCTTCTGGCAGCAAATACCATGAACCGATGATCCTCTGGGTGAAGTAATCTTTCCCCTTGTCTGATCTGACTTTCCTACCCATCGGCTTCACAGATGCTCCCTGGTTCTAGCACTGTGTGATAAAGAAAAGCATTTTTCTCTCTCCACCTTTTCTATACCATGCATGATCTCATATACTTCAGTCAGGTCCCCTCTTAAACAACATCTTTCCAGGCTGAAGAGGCCTAGGCGTTGTGGTCAGATTGCACAGATGTTCCAGCCACTTGATCATTCTGGTTGCCCTTTTCTGCACCTTTTCCACAGTATTCTTTCTGAGATGTGGTGGCCATAGATGTGGATACTTGGATGGTACTCAGAGGAAAAACCTTTGTTTTCAGAGCCAACAACTTAGCTCCAAAGCGGTGCTGTCACTCCAAAGATGGTGTCTGGTGTGTGGATATCCCACACCATGTCCTGGGGAGCGGGGCAGCAAGCATCCCTACTGGGCATGTCCTGAGCCACTCAGGTACAAATGCAGCCTAAAACCAACACAACAGATAAAGGGGGAAATTGTTTGCTCATTGCATTGAATAAATAAAACAGTTGCTTTGGCAATGGGCTGTGGCTTTCCAAAACACGCAGGCAGAACTGGCTGTCTGGCTAACTCTGAAATGGCATTTCCTTTGCCCCATTTTTCCTTATCTTGTGTCTGAGTGGCACAGAGCCCAACCAGGAGGACTTTGACCCAGACGAGAAAGGGACCAGGCTCCTTCCTGCATGAGTAACTCTGAACATGCAGGAATTTCAGCAGAGAAAAAACCTCCCAAGGCTTCAAGAGATCTTAAAAATGTCCATTTCCCTGCAGCACCTCCTCCTTCGCCAATTAAAGGTGTGTCCAGTCCTGGCCTCTTTTTGTTTGCCACAGGATCTCTAAGCGTTCTGTCCAGAATTCCTTTTTCACCCTCCTGGACTGGGCAGGTAACACAGATGGCTGCTCTGAAATGTTCAAGAATAGAGCTCCATTGCCTTGCACTGTCCTTTGTGTGAAAGGCTTCCCTGTACCTCAGGATTCTCAGAGACTCCAGAATTGCGCGTCTGGACTTGGAGAACATTCTAACAGTCATCTCTCAAGAGTTTTCCATGAATATAAGAACATCATGTGAGAAGAAAGGCTCCACCAGGTTGGACCTACTGTCCATCTAGTCCAGCTGTCTGTTCTCCCAGCGGCCAAGCGGCAGCACAAGGGAGCTCCCCACCCCTGCCCCAAGCAGGCAAGAGTAGGACACAGCTTGCTCTGCCCACCGCTGGACCTTGGGAGGCAAAGTGCTGCCTTCTCTTGCTGGAGCCAGTCCCATGGCCAGCCAGGCTAATGGCCACTGACAGCCCTGAAGGTAAGAGCAGAAGACGGGCCCTGCTGGATGGGACCCTTGGCCCACCCAGCCAAGGGTCCAATCCACAGTTCTCCTTGTGACTGGCCAATGCCCAAGGGAGCCCCCCAGGGGGACAGGAACACAGATCCTCTTCTCATGGTCACCCAGCAGCTGGAACTAAAGCAGACCACCTTCTGCTGCCACTGGGGGTGATGGCCATGGGCAGCCCTGGTTCTCCTGCATAAGGGAACAGAAGAAATGGTGCCCTGGGCCATCTAGTCCATCTGTCTCCAAGTGGCCAACCAGCTGAACCTCAGAGGCACAGACCAACAAGGCCGACAGCCATTCATTCATTGTGAGCCAGTTTGATCTAGTGGTTAGGGAGTCGGACTCTTATCTGGGAATACTGGGTTCAATTCCGCTCTCCCCCATGAAGCCAGCTGGGTGACCTTGGGCTAGTCGCAGCTCTCTTCTGAGCTCTCACAGCCCCACCTGTCTCACAGGGTGTGTGGGGAAGAATAGAAGGTTTGTCAGCTGCTTTGAGTCCCCTTAAATGGGTGAGAAAAGCGGGGTAGAAAAGCCAACTCTTCTTCTTCATCATAGACCTGACTTCCATGAACAGAAGTACATAAGAAGTACCCCAATGGATTACACCCCTGGCCCATCCTCTCTAGCTGCCTGTTCTAGTGCTGAACCAGCTTTGCAAAGGAAGCCAACCAGCAAGCCATGATAAGAAGAAAAGCTGGCTTTTCTACCCTGCTTTTCTCGCCCATTTCAGGGGACTCAAAGTGGCTGACAAACCTTCTGTTCTTCTCACAACAGAACATCCTGTAAGGTGGGTGGGGCTGTGAGAGCTCAGGAGAAAGCTGTGACTAGCCCAAGGCCACCCAGCTGGCTTCATGGAGGAGTGCGGAATCAAACCTGGTATTCCCAGATAAGAGTCCGGCTCCCTAACCACTAGACCAAACTGGCTCACAATTTCCCCTGTTCACAGCCTCCCAACAGCCGAACCTGAGGCAGAGAGCCATTGGCTAACAGCCACCGGGAGCTCTGGCTTCCACGAATGTAAGGATGTCAGAAGTGCCCCTCTGGATCTAGTCCGTGGTCCATCTAGTCCAACAGCCTGCTGTACCTGGGGCCACCCACCCACCCCAGAAGGACACAGGCACACGGCTGCTCCAATCTTCTGCTTGCCTAGGATGGAAAGGTAAACAGCCGTACGAAACCAGCTCTCCACTCACCTTTCCTTGTCCGGATAGGGAACCGCTTCAAATATCTCTTTGTAATCGTCCAGCACGCGCTTGACCTTTTCACTTCCATAGGGAGAGATCTGGTTCAGCACCTGCAAATGCAACACAGGTGCTGAAAGGAATTCTGGGATTTACAGGGCACTCCAGCAGGGGCGAGCAAAGGCTGAAGCAGACAACGGACTCCGCTTTAGAACAGAACGACATTGGAATATTACCTGCCAGTTGGAGTTGCGATCTTGAACGTGGCCATTGCACACTTCTGGGTATTTTGCAGCATTGAAATTCCCCAGATGTGCACATCGCTGCATTGTGCAAGAACGCCAGCCCTGCACTCTTTAGGCGACCAGGAATTATTCTGGAGGCAATTTACTCTGGAATGTTGCTTAAAAGCAGAATCTTTGGGCAGCTGGCGGCCTAGAATGCAAATCCAACTTGGGACTGCAACAAAATGTTACAGCATGGAAGGGCTTCCATTTGGTAACCTGGTCAGACAGGTTCTTCTCAGCTGCCTTTCATTCTGTTCGTGTACCTATTTAGGGTACACCTAGTGAACAAGGCGGGCCGTTCTGTCCACAGTGGGTTGAGATGCCCCAAAATTTTGAAAACAAATCCCTGGTTTTCCCTCTGCATGCTTGGATTCCCTGCTGCACATCAGAAACAGAAAAGAGGATGAGAATTATGCAGAAAGGCCCTGGTTTGATCCCTTGCATTTCCCAAGAAGGCAATGACAAACCACTTCTAAATGCTTGCCAATAAAACTGCATTCAACTTCCACAGAGGCGCTAGGAGTCGGGTTCAAATCACAGGCCTCTTTGCCTTTAGGGGAAAGGCACAATCCTACGGTAAACCACCGATTTTCCATGTATAGAAGGCCTCAGTTCTCTACCTACGACTGCCTTAAGAAAGGGCAATACCAAACCCCTTCTGCACCATTGCCAAGAAAACTGCTGGGACATGTCCACAGAGTCATGGTGACCAATGCAGTTTAAGGGCACCTTAAGCTTTAAACTGTTGAGGACTACGGTACTGGCTCACCCCCCGGAAGATTTCTGTTAGCTCCTCTGAGTGGTCCTTATAGTGCAGCTTCATGTCAAGTGTGTTAGAACTCAAGATAACGCAGCCGGAAGGCTTGAGAATCCGGTCCACCTCCTTCATGAATAGAGGGATGTTGAACCAATGGGCTGCCGTGAATGCCGTGATGAGGTCTGCCGAATGGTCATCAAAGGGAAGTTCTTCAGCCGGGCTCACCCTGTGTTAGAGGATGACAGAACAGCCTTAGTTCTCACCACCAGTGGGAACCAGTCTAGCAATGATGCCTCCAGAAGACCAGGAGATAGGAGATCTGTGTTTGGCTCAGCTCAAGAGGGAAAGGGCCTCTCCGCATTGAGCCTAGAACCTGTCTGGTCTCTCCATCTGCACTCTGACCCCCTTTTTCCACGCACGGTCAAAGATCTGGATATTCAAGATCCGGGTCTTTGAGATGGGGTCCTCCTAGAGATCTGGATCTTGAAGATGCCTGAAGACACCATTGTGGACACCTTTAATCAGGTCCACACAAAATCCAGATTTAAGAGCCTGAAGGACCCATTAAATCCAGATTTTCCCTCTCCTCGTGGGAACAAGGTCTTGCAGATGGGGCCTTCAATGGGGCCCAGGTGAGGACAGGGGCTTCCTGACTGGTATCAGCTGGTGTTCCTAATGGGGTCTTAGAAGGAAAAAGGCCCTGGAGCAAACCAGGGAAGCTGCACCGGCCCTCACTAGACCATTTTGCCCACCCTGGATGGAGCAAATTGGCCTCCTAGGGCAGGACAGCATGAGAACTTTTTGAAAAGGTCTACTGCTTATCTATGAGCAACTAAACCAGCCCAGGGAGGCATGGAGAAGGGCGCACACCTCTGGGAACTGGTTTAGCGGGGGGGGGGGGGGGGCTCATTTCAGCAGTGCACCAAATTGTGCCCCAGAATTGTTACTCCTGGGCCCCAGAGGCCAGGAACAGCCATTCGTGGTCACTGGAGCCCTCACATCAGGCTCTGAAGCTTGCAGAGACTTCAGAGCGTCCCGGAATGGGCCATCCAATCCACTTAACTGTGGAAATGGCCTACATCTATGGCTCCCATGGAAATCCAGAGGTTAGGAGCCCCGTCTGTGGCCCTAAACTGTGGCTCTGCCTATCTGACAACCTTTGAGGGCCACGCAAAGGCTCGCTGCAATTTCCCCGCTATAGTGGCGTAAAAGGCAGAGACTCCAAACCAGACACGGAGTAGCTGTTGCGGCTTTAAACTTTCTCTTTACTTACAGGAAGGAGACGTGCGCGGGATGCGCCGCTTGGTTGGCCTCCGCGATCTGGGCCTCGCTCACATCCGTTCCGACCACCTTCTCGAAACGTTCCGCCAGCAGGAGAGTGCCCTGGCCAGACCCACAGCCCACGTCCACGGCCAGGTGGAAGGAGCGCAGCTTCAGGGGAGAGAAAACAAGGCGCCTCAGGACACGCTCCGCGCTCTGCGCCTTTCCCTACTTCCTCTCTGAACACAGCCTTCAAGCTGCGAACCGCTACAAGGTTGTCAACGGGGGTGCGGCGAACCAGATCTTTTTCGAACCGGCTCCACAAGAACCAGGGGAGTTCGAATGCATAGTGAACCCCCTGCCGCTTTTGAGCTTCGAGTCGAATTAGAACCGAACCAACAGGTTCATACGAAACCCAACAAACCACTTTTCTTCAAGCCTGGAAGAGGGAGTTGTAGTACTTCTGCGCCTTTCGTAGGGATGGGCACGAAAGTGGATTTTCCGTATTTGATTCATATTGAATCGAATGCAAGAAAACTGGTATCTGTTCGAGTAAATCTCTGATTGTGGCAGGATTCGAATTCGATATGAACATTGAATACGAATCCCATACGAATCCATAACGAAGCTTTGCACGATTCGAATTCGAATGTCAATCTTCGAACGTGCCAACATTTGGTTTGACTCTGAATGTTCAAATTCAGGCAAATTCGTACGGATTTCAGATGATACAAATATTCGTCCACATCCCTATGTGCGAGTGACAGAGAAAAGCGAGTTTCAGCCACTGTGGCGCAAAAGGCGCAAAGGCAGCTGCACAACATCTGGCTGGCCTTAACCCCTAGCCCATGTACCTTCTTATCCAGGTAAGCAAAAATCACTTTCTGGAGGTTTTCCTGGGCTGTGAACCTGTATTTCTTGTAGACAGCAGCATGCTCTTTCTTCTCAAACAACCGAGTGGCCATGTCCTGCCCTCCTGCCTTCTCTTCTCCACACTCCTCCCTTCCTTCCCTTCTTTTTCTGCACGGCACAGATCTATCGACACACCCAGAAATGCCCCGTCAACCATAGATGCATGAACAAGGTAGAGCGGCACGAGGAGATCAACGTGCATCTCTGCCGACACTCGACCATAGATATAGGAACACGTTAAACCACAGATGCTCAGTGAAGTTAAGAGTGATATAAGGAGTCCAATACCCAACTCTACTGACACTCATCCATAGGTACTGGAACATGTTAGAATACACCATAGATACACATACAACTTGAGGGATACAGTAAGTCCAACACACAACTTTAATGAAACTTAATCGTAAGTACTGGAACAACTTAGAGTAAACCACAGATGCACAAACAAGTTAGAGGGATACAGAGCTTTCACAGTGCACATATGCTCCCCTCCTGAACGCCTCTCGAGAGGGAACTTGCCTCTTCTGGCCCTGCCTTGAATTCCTTCTTTGGCACCGTCTCTTTCCCAGGTTCCACAGCACGACTGTTTCAGCATTAGACCCCATCTTCCCACCCCTGCTTGCAACGTCTCAGGGACCCTAGCAATCTTTCTTCACGCCTGCCTCATCCCTCCTTCCAGCTCCTCCACCTCCATCAGCTCTGTTCTCCCTTCCCTCCTTCAGCCCCTCCCTAGCACAATTCTTAGGCTGCCCCTAGACATTGCTTGCTTATTCTGCTATATCCAAATGTTCTGGAACAACGCACCTCCAGGCCTCCTTTATTCTGGGATATCCAAATGCAGCTTTAGACACCTGATCCCTGAAGCAGGTGGGTCGTATTCCAGTGAACCACCACATGTTTATGGTCTGACTCTATAACACACACACTGGCAGCCTGGCCAGCTTCTAAAGCCTTCCTGGTGCCACCAGATGTCACCAAAGGATCACTCATTGCTGAATTTGGAACATTCGTTTTGACAGTTGAATGGACAGTCAAACTGTCATTCTGCTCATGGTCTTGCGTTTGTGGCAGGGAGGGATTTGTACTATGTGACCTCAGGTAAGCTTTTTAAACAACAGAGATGAGTATCTGAGATGTTAAAATACAACTCAGTGGTTGGAGGTGAAGCTTTTGCCCTTGTCTTCTCCTTGAGATGCCCGGAAGCAAGTGGTGGGCCACTGGGTGAGGCAGGAGGCTGGACTAGGGGTGTTTTCCCACTGTCCCTAGAAGAACCCATTAAGTACCCATTAATGGGTACAAAAATGCCATTTCGTACCCATTAATGGGTACTTAAATGGTACTTCTAGTGATAGTGGAAAAACACCCTAGATGTGCTGTGGCCACATCTAGGGTTCCCCCCCCCCCCCGACCTCCCTTAATCCAGATATAAGAGGATCCGGATCTAAGGAACGGGCCCTTCAACTAATCCGGATCTAGTAGATCCAGTTTAAGGTAGGTACCCGATGCATCGCCACGGGCGGTGCAGCACCCAATAGCAATGGGTGCTAGCCTGCCCCACGTGGGGCAGCGTGTCACCCGAGGTTTTTTGGTGCACAGGGGGTGCAATCTCCATAGACGCTCTGGAGATTCTCCAGAGCCATCTGCCACAAACTTCAAAGATTCTCCAGAGCCTTTGACAAAAGTCCGTAGGATTGGTATCGCTCTCCTGTGAGGTCCTCTTCGGAGCCGGCTTTGGAGACCGTGCACACACAGGCTTTGGAGCTTTGGGTTTCAGGGCACCCCCATGAGTGCGCCCCCTCAGAGCCCCCATTGCCCGATCGCAGTGGAAACGCACTCTGTATAATCCAGATTTGATGCCTGAAGACCCCGTTATAGACCCCTTTAATGGGGTCTACAGGTAACCCGGATTATAGGTCCTGAAGGACCCATTTAATCCAGATTTCCCTAGAACTGGTGGAAAGAAATGTGGCTCTAATGGTGTGTGCAGTGGAAATGAGGTCTTCCTGCTCTGAGCCCAATGGGTCCTTAATGGGTCCCTAATGGGTACTTAGTGCTAGTGGTAACCCCCCCCCCAGGACTCCTCATGTTCTTGTCTAGAATGAACATCTATATACTACCTGTGGGTTGGAGGGACAGGCAAGGTGTGTCTAAAGGCCTTTTGCAGGGATTCAAGAACAGGTGAAGGTTTTGCCAGAAGCAATTGGTGGGCCACTGCCCGAGACAGGATGATGGACTAGATGGACTATGACCTGATCCAGCAGGACTCATCTTATGTGATGCCTAGGTATGTTGGAGAGACAAGACAGGCTGCCTCTAAAGGCCACTTGCAGGGAACAGAGAGCAGGTGAAGGTTTTGCCTTCACCTTCTGCTTGCGATGCCTAGAAGCAATCGGTGGCCACTGTGCAGGACAGGATACTTGACTAGATCGGCTGTGGTCTGATCCAGCAGGGCTCCTCTGAGGTTCTCCTATTTCAAAATACAATTCCACACCTCTTTTTATTTTCAATACTTTATTTCAAAGAAAACATTACATTTAACAAAACACCCCCACACACAAACACCTAATAAGAAAAGCATTTAATAATTGTTTTAAAACTGAGAAAATAGCACTCCCAGCCTGCCCAAACTATGTTGATTCAGAATGATTCATACAGAATGATTCAAATCCACACAGATAAACCGACAATGTGATATATAGTTACGATGATATATAGGGAAATAAGGTTAAAGCAAATAAGGTATACATTTATGCTGTTGTATTAGTTGAACAATTATGCAGAATTTTAATTCAGGATCCATGGATATACATGCAGGCAACGTCCTAAAAACCATTTGCGTTCCTGCATTTGAGCATAGCATAGCAAAATTACATGTTTCCCCCATTTCTGTGCCACAAATGCCCCCCTTCCGCTTTCCTTGGCCTTCCCTTTTGATTTTTATAATTTAGCTTTATTGAACAACAACAGACATGCAAATATTTGAAACAGGGATAACAGACAAATCTATTTCACAATAACTATGAACAAATAACAGTAACATAATCCAGTTAAGCCACTGAAAAATAAACATACAATTATAAAAGTGACTAAGGTAATACTACCTACTAACAATTTTTAATGACATCAGGAAGTGTAGCATACCTGGAGGAATATTCTAGATCTTCACTTCATTGACGGGATACAAACTAGGAAAATCTTTGGTCATTTTATACTGCATAGGAATCAACTGTGTAGCAGCTATTTCTATTTGGCTATAGATAGGTAGGTAGGTAGGTAGGTAGGTAGATGTAAACATACAATAGAGGAGAATGATTAAAAGTTGCACAATTGTTATTTTCTTGGTTATTTTGACTCCCAGGCCGTGTTCACACCTATATTTTAATCCAGCTTCAGTCCACTTTGTGTGAGATAACACATTGGCAAAGAGACAAGCTGTATGCTTTTGGCTTTATCTGACTCAGAAACTCCAGCTTTGAGGTAGATAGCATGGAAGGAAAATGATACATCATTTTCCTAATTTGTTCTTTCAATCTGAAAGTGGACTGAAGCTGGTTTAAAACGTAGCTGTGGATCCAGCCCGTCTCATTTTTGTTGTTTTATATTAACTCTAATATCTTGCTTGCCAAGATCTCTTCCCCCTCCTTTCCCCCCTTTTTTCTTTTTCATCTTTTCACATTAATCTGCAAAACTTGCAATTGTCAAGTCACCTTCTTGCCAATGAAAGATTGCCATTTTTTGACAGATTTTCCCACTAACAGGTCTCTTTGGCCTTCCTAATTATCACAACATTTGTCTCTCAGGTTCTAGACTGTCTAGAGATAGCCTAGTTTTTCTCCATCAAGGACGTCTTGGCTGTCCTAAAAGAGGGACACCCAGACCTCCCAGGAAGGCTCATGTCCGGAAGGATTTTCAGATACTGGTGGGCAGAGGCCCCAGGGGCTGTTTAGAGGCATAGGGGTTTCCTTGAGCGGACAAGCACTTTGAAGCCTCTCACTTTGCTGCGTGGAACTCTGCCTCCTACGCCGACTAAATCAAGTGCAGAGAGAGCATTCAAATGCTACTAAAAATGAGAGATATGTCCATAATCAATTTTTACGAGCAGGTCCAGCCACCATAGTGAAGAGCTGGAACTAGGTGACCCTTGATTCCATGGTATCAATATATAGTTGAACAATTTACTGTTGATATTGCTAGATATTACTGTTGTGACATTGACGAGCGACCAATCAATAAAGGGTATAAAAGAAGGAATGGAAACCAGCAATGATGCCTATAAATTCTCCAGAGATTTTGAATGAGGGATTTATGAAAGCATTTAAGTGATAAGAGCCCCTGATCTGGGGAGGCGGGCAGATTCTCTATTCTCCAGAGAATCCAGCCGTCTCACACTGGGTTTTGACATCCCACTGACTGCTTGGTCGAATGAAGAAAAAACTCCTGCCCCACCTCCAGAAGGCACTTCCTCCCATTGCTCCTCCTCATCCCCATATCCGTGCAGCGGCCACCATTTTAAGCATCAGTTCAGTGGCGCCTGCCATTTTGGATGGCTTGAGGCCTACATGAGTGTCGGGAGGCCTCTTCCTGGAACCCAGCTGGGGAATTTTTGGTGGGCCTGAGACCTACATCCTTTTGCAAGGGCCTGATCCACGGTGCCGGTTAGGGGGCTCTAGTCTAATTGGTGGCACCCTGACTGTTCTTTCTCCCCCTCCCCTCATGTTTTGCAGACACATGTCAAACATGGAGCAAGCGAATGAAGTGAAGGTGCCTCAAAAAATGATGTGGCCAAGTCATCTAAAGCCAAAGTGGGGCCTCTGAAGCCTAAAAAGACTCCATCCACCCCTGTGGAGGGTTCTATCTCGCATAGGGTGACTATGCCTCAAATACAAGGCCAGAGTTCAATGGTGTCTTCTTTTGACCAGGCCTCAAGCAGATCCAATCCAGTGCCATCCTCAATGGGGGAGCCTTCTACTCAGACTCCAGCTATGGTGGGGTGGCCTACGGGCACCCCCCTTCCCTCAGCACAAGATATTTTTGGGCTCGCAAGCACTCTTAAGGAGTCGCTGAAAGAGTCGCTGAAAGACTCCCTTCAGGATGCCATCACAGCTACCGTGATCTCTTCCTTGAAGTCAGCAGGTATGTTGCCCCAGCCTGCTCAGCAGCAACAAAAGTCCTCTAAGAAGAAGCGCAGGAGGGCTGCGTCCCCTTCCCTGTCTTCCTCATCCTCTTCCTCAGAGGAGCCAGTGGTCAAGAAACATAAGAGCTCCAGCAAAGGGTTCAAGCAACCCAGTCTCCCTTCGCGACAGACCTCTGCTAATATCACTGCGATACCTGAGCTGGTCCATCAGAAGGAGGCCACTTCTAAAGCCAATGCAGGCCTGAGTCATGAGCTCAATCGTAATCCAGTTAGGGACCTTTCGCATGCAAAGTCATCAGCTGCCTCCGATTCTCTTTCGCTCCTCTCAGGGGACTCTGACCTGATCGGGCAGACTTGCAATCCAATAGAGGAAGATGAAGAAGGGCAGCTCACATCTTCTACACAGCCTCAGGCTACGCCTCGGCTGGTCTCCTTTGAGGAGTATGTCACTGCTGTGGTGCTAATGGCTAAGACTCTGTCCCTGTCCTTTCTGTCTCAGGCCAAGGAAGACGAATCCACTGAAGAGGCCAACCTCATGTGGGTCCCACCAATCGAGGAGAAGATTTTGCCAATCCTCTCGATTTTCAAATAACTTATTTTGAAGGAATGGCGGGAACCAGCGGTGGCGAGACGCTTCCCTCTGGTGCTCAGGAAGATGTTGCTACCATAAAACCACCCTGATTCCAAGTGGGTGGGTCCCAGCTGTGGACACGCCCATAACACAGCTGGTACTGAAACAGGTCATCCCTAAAGACTCATAATCCATTTTGCGAGGTCAGCTCGATCGCAAGATGGAGTTGATGCTCAGGAAGGCCTTTGATGTGGAATCGTTTATCCTGAGAGTGGCCTCTACTAATTCCTTGGTTTCCCGTGCCGGCCTCAAGTGGTCAGATGAACTCTTAGCAGACCCTGACCTTCCAGAACCCACTCGGAAAGGACTGAATGCAATCAGGAGGGTTCTGGCCCTGTCAGCAGATCTGCCTGTGGATGTTCTCCAGCTTGCTGCCGGGGCCTCCGGCATTACAACTGCAACCAGAAGGGCTTTGTGGTTAAAAAATTGGACTGTGGACTTGGCCTCCAAGAACCAAGTTATCTCCTTGCCCTTTAGAGGCCAGAGTCTGTTCGGTGAGAAGTGTTTGAAGGATATTTTGGTAGAATCAAAAGATAAGAAAAAAATCATGCCTTTGCCCCCTCCACCTTCTGCTCCCTCCTCTTCCTCTTCTAGGGACAGGTCAACATTCCAATTTTTTAGGAAACCACAAAGGGATGTCAAAGGTAGACAGCCCTTTCGTCCCAAGCCCCTCAGGGGTCGAACGACCTGGGGGTGTTTCTCATCCTCAAATCGAGAGCCACTTGGAAGGGGGGAGGATGCTTCAATCACCCTTCCTACCCCTCTTGCTTCGGTGGAAAATGAAATGGTTGGTGGAAGACTCTCAGCCTTCTACCCTCAGTGGCAGGCTTTTTGTTTGGACCCATGGGTTCTTGATGTGGTCCGTTCTGGTTATGTGTTGGATTTTGTATCTCGTGTTCCTTCTAGGTTTGTGGTTTCCCCTGTTCCTTCTGATCCTAGTAAAAAGTTGGTTTGGAAAAAGTTGTCCAGGAGTTATTGGAGTTGGGGGCAATTGAGAGGGTACCCGAAAATGAACAAGGGCAAGGGGTGTACTCCATCCTTTTCCTCATCCCAAAGAAATCCGTGCTTTGGATATATATATATACAAGAGAACCATATTTAAAAGCACTTTCACGATGGTATTCGACACCGGTCTGGCTCTTGCATATTTTCTCAGTATTCCAAATTGTGCTGCACAGGTGCGGAAAATTAGGTACATATATCCACCTTTGGTGGGAATGCCCTACCATCAATGATTTTTGACTTAAAATAGAAAGAGATATCAAAAATATCATAAACATACAACTTGATATGACAGCCGGAATGGCTCTCCTACAAATAATAGATTCAACTGAAATTACAGCACACAATAAAATGTTACTACATTTTATGCTTATTGCAGCCAAAAAAAATCACTGCAAAGAATTGGAAAACCCATGATACGTTAAATATGTCAGAGTGGTACCTTAAACTGGCAGAATTGGTGGTAAATGAACTAATTACGTCACAATATAGGAACTTTAAAGACTTTAAACCCCTATATGAATACAAAGAAGTGTGGTCCCCACTTATAACAAAACCCAGTGACATGAATGGAATCAAAGAAGCTCAAAATTCTCCAAGATCTGCCTCCCAAAATCCTGCAGCTGAGAAAGGGCTTCCAGCCAGCCACTTCAACACTGCAGCAAGCCAATATTGGGTACAGGTGGTGCTTCCCATGTACCCTGGTGGTGTCCCTTCAGGGCAAGGTGCTGACAGCCTCCACCAAGGAAAAGACTTGGGATCTCCTTGAAGTTCTTCAGCCTTCAGTAGGAGGTACAGTAAATGATCATCTGGAAACCCCTTCCTGGCAGAAATGCAGCACAGATGGATGCTACTGATGATGATCACCTGACAGTTCCCTGCCAAAGCCCAAGAGGTGTTCTACCAGAAGGTGTGCAACCTCTGGAAGAGAAAGGAACTCCTGACAGCAGTGGCAGGTGAACCAAAGTCCAGCACTGGTTACCCAAGAAATTTTAATACCCCCCTCTATCATTATAGACCAAGGACATTCAGAAGGGAAGAAAGAAGGGGTGGAGGAAACCATTGGTGTGCCAGTGGGAGGCAGGGAAGCCTATGGTCACAGAGGCTCTGTTTTGATGTCAGACCATCCACATTGGACCAGATGGGTCTTGTGCATTGTCCAAACTGCCAGCCTCAAGGTGGCATCAGTAGAGTGAGGTCGAACCTGAACAAGCGAAAGGCCTTGGGTTCTAGGCCAAGGTGGACCGGGATGCGTGCCCTCCCTTCTGTACATGCTGGTCAGAGTATTGTGCAAAAAGGTCACAGAGCAAGCCCAGGTGTTTCACAGAAAGGAACCACAGTCGCACCCTCTTCTGACCACCTATGTGCACATTCGCTGTTGCTTATAGGGTCCAAATGGTGACAGCCATTGCAGCATTTTGAGTTCTGGCAACCCTAAGGGATGCTGTACATTTCTGGGTTGCTCCTCCTCTCTTTATCACACACCCAGGATGTAGGTGATGTTTCGTACAGGGCTAGCCTGATCACCCCAGACAGAGGAAACAAGAAGCCGAGTGAAATCAAGGCCCCAACCTCACCTCGCTTCAACCAGCCAGAGCTGGAGGCTTGGAGAGACAGGCAGGAGGCCTCTGAAGGCCAGTGGCTGGGATTTGAGAGAACAGGGGAAGTCCTTGAGATCATGGTACTACCGCCTGCAGAAGACTGTCACAGCTGAAGGAATGTCATCTCAAGGAGACCACAGGCAGGGCCAAAGGGGGGAGGCAACATAATCAATCACCTGGACCCCTTCTTAGCAGAAATGCAGCACAGATGGATGCTACTGCTAAGCATCAAGCCAGGAAGCAGCTGCCTGGATGGAGACCCCTGGCAGTGGCAGGTAAGTCCTTCTGACTGGATGCCCTCCCATGTCTTTACATGGTGAGTGTGACGGTTTCAGGGTGCAGGCTGCAGAGGGCAGTAGTACTGCTTTGGCCCTTTGCAAAATGCATTGCTTCCAGCCTTAGCAAGCCTGCACTGCAAACAGCAGAAAAGGCGGGAAACATTGCCCGGGCCCTTCTGCACTGATTGGCTGCTGGCAATTAGGAGAGAAAACCTGCCCAGGGACCTGGAGGCTTGATTGACAAGCAGTAGGAGTTTCCCTCGGTTGCCAGTAGTGACAGCCAATCAGGACACAAGGGTCAGGAGAGTATAATAAGCTGAGCTCTGAGCTGTCTTGGTCCTTTCTCTGGATGGGAACTGATCAAGAGGTCTGTTCTTTGGGGGGAAGTTGAAGGAGGCAACCGTGTATGGTTGCTACTCTGAAGGAACTTGGCTAAGAACTGACCAGAGGCTGGGGACCCACAGCCTAGCAAGAAAGGGCCTTGCTGAAACCGGGATTTTGTTGCTGTTCTTTAGCTGGGCTTGGGCTTAGGCAGAGCTAGCTAAAGGGGGGAGAAGTTATCTACTAGACAGCACAGTTACAGCTGAGAGGCTTGGGTTTAAAGGAGCAAACTATTTATCCTGTAAGCAGAGACTGCTGTTGTTATAAGAAACTTGCTATTCTAAGAGACTTTTGATCTTTATCCTGCAATATCTAAACTTCCTATTTTCCTCTTTTACCTTTCTAAGTGTTATTCTCAATAAACCTGCTTTTGGTTTACTGTTACAGCGCTTGCTACCAGTTTATTGCTTTAGACCTATAGTACTCACTCAGCCTAATGCACACTTCCAGCAACCTTTCCGGAGGGCAGGCACTGGACGGTCAGCTAGAAGTCATGACAGTGAGGCCCACAGGACACCCAGAAGAGGAGGAGGAAGCAGTGGAGGGAGCTGCTGGCTAGCCAGTGGGAGTGTAGGAAACCTAAGATTCCAAAGGAACTGATGATGAAATGAGAAGCAGCTCTGCACAGATACGTGATGCCCTCCTGACATAGATGGGTCTCAAGAAAGGGAGTACAAATGGAAGAGCAGGGTCACCTATGACCACCAACAAGACCCAAGGAGGAGCACTGATCCTGTCTCGGCTGGTCAGCAGGAATCTAAAAGGACGAAGAAGGAGGAAGAGAGGGTCATGGGATTAAAATCAAAGGTGAAGGAAGCACGCCATGACATCCAGGGGAGCTGACCCTTTTCCACACTGGGCCTTACTCTGCACTGCGGCCCACTGATCTTTTAAATTGTATTGGTTGGTTCAGTTCAGTTATCCGAGTTGTTGGAATAGGATTATAAGGAAGTGGAATGGGTTAGGCTTGAAAAGAGACGAACGGGTCACAAAATAAATCCATCACATTTATGAGAACAGATGAGAGAACATTAGAACAGATCAATGAAAGCAACCCCATGGGAATGTTCTCAAGATTCCCTCTGACTGAACAAAATAAGTGATTGAATGCCAGTCTTACAAAGACTGGCGGCCCCCAGACTCTGGAACAGTCTCCCTCTGGAGGTCTGCCAGGAACCCACATTATAGGTTTTTTTTGCGCCCAGTTAAAACATCCCACTCCATCCAGGTCTTTGAAGTTTAGCTGCCTCTGGATATTATCCTGCCTGTGTGGTAGGAAGGGTTACGTTTTAAATATGTTTAAATATTTATTACTGTAACTCCCCCTGTGAGATAAAAGATGGGATATAAATTTGTTAAATGAATAAAATAAATGAACCCTGTACAGAAAATCCTAATTGTTGCCGACTGTGGGATCCTTGGTTATCCCTAATAGCCATTCCTTTGGTTCCACAAGCAGGCAGTGGACTCCAACAGGTTGGCTCCCGACTTATGCTGTTTGTATTACTCACTCACACTCTCTGCAGCACAAACTAGATCAGGCTACCAACATTTGAAAAGGGAGAGGGACCCTTGCAGAGGTAATTTGGAAAGGCGGCGGACACGAGGACTTCTCTATGCCTTCCCTCCTTTCCCACTTCTTTGGTTTCTTCAGAAGGTGAGGAGAGAAGGAGAGGAGGTGTTTCTGGTGGCACCCATGTGGCCACAAAGGAGTTGGTTTCCACTTCTTCGAAGTATGTGCAGCCAGGATCCCTGACTGTTGCTGCCCTGCCCGAATCTTTTGTTCCAACAGGGAGTATTCCATCAGCATCCAGCCTGGCTGTCCCTGGCAGCATTCAGACTCAGCAGCAGTATCGACATCATAGATACGATTACGGAGGCCCAAAGGGGATCTACTTAGCGTATCCATGAATCAGCTTGGGAGGCCTTTTGGAGATGTTGTTGTACTAGGTCTACGATCAGGTGTTTTCCATTTCTTCAACCAGGAGTCTGTAAAGAACTCCAACATAACACTGTCAGGAAACAAGTTTATGCCTTGGCATTGGTGTTGGCTCTCTCCTTGGGTTCAGATTGGCAGGGAATGACCTGGTTAGGTCTTTCCTGGCTGGTATGAAGGCCAAGTGTCCTCCAGTAGTTCATCAGTTCCCTTCCTAGAATATACTTTCGGCGTTATTGGCCTTGACCTTAAAACCCTTTGAGCTGATGGCTACATGTTCCCTCAGGTTACTTACCTGTGAAATTGCTTTCCTGGTGGCTATCACATTAGCACGGAGGATGTCAGATTTCTCCACCTTGCTGGTGGAGTCCTGATTCAGTAATTTCGCGTTTGGATCCTAAGTTCAGGCCCAAAGTTAACTGAATTTTTCATAGATTTTTGTAGATTCATTTGCCAACCTCTTCTAAGGATTCCAAACATGCGTTAGAGAAGAGATGGCATACGCTTGACATCTGTAGGGCAATTCTTTTCTACTTGGACAGGACGAAGGACTTTAGAAGGTCTTCTTCTGTTTTAGGGGTTTCATCCATCAAACATGTGAAAGAAGGCAAATGCCAGAGCTATAGCTTCAGAGGTCAAAGCTTCAATAGCCGTTCCTTATCAGATAAAGGGGAAACCGCCTCTGGCGGGCATTCAGGCTAACTCAACAAAGTTGGCTTCCACGACGGCAGCACTGGCGGTCAAGACCCTTCACATTCACCAAGCATTACAAGCTGGACCAGTACAGAACTGCGGAGGCTTCCTTCGGTAGGAGAGTCTGCGACAGGTGGTGCAGGAGCCGGTAAGATTGTTCCCTTTTACAAGGGGGGAATTATGATAGATTTCCCTCCCTGGGGGTGGTAGTGTAGGCTTTGGTACGTCACACGAGCCCTTTAGAAAATGGAACATTGTTATTTACGTGATCGCCCGTTCTTGAAGGGCTCGGGTTCATTACACCCACCCAATATTAATGATGTTTGGTCTTAGAATTCTAGTTTGTCTTCTGCGGTGCAGAGAGAAGTCCCACTCGACTGACTGGGAGAGAGAGGCTTTTCAGGCAGCTGTAAAGAGCGCCACCTTGTGCTGAATTTTGGCATCGTTCGGTTGAGCAGCAATAGCGCACAATACCCTCGATCACGTAAGTAACACGCCAGTATGAAAGCCGGAGTGGATTGTTTGTGTGACTGTTTAGAAGCTAGACCCAAGCCCAAAAGGACAAAGGGTCTAGCCAGAAGAAACTGAGAAAAAAGTTTCTGACCAAGCCCTAGTCTCCCCGAGGAGAATGAAAATTTCCCTGGTTGGAGGATTCCGCCAAAAGGAGGGACTTAAACCCTTTCTAATTCATATATATAATTAAAATGCAAGAGCATGGGTTTTAAAAGAAGAACATTTTTTTAAATATACACATATTGTGGAAAAGAATTAAGTATTGAAGTTATCGCACTAATGTGTGCTTTTCTTTTGTGATATTTTACTGGGTATATTGTCTTTTATAAGTTATTTATTGATAAGATCTCAAATTGCTTTAAATGTTACTTGGAATAAAACAGTGGATAGTAATGATGAGTAACAGAGATTTGAAAATGTGAAATTTAGTAGATATTGAAGCCAAGCAGGCAAATAAAAAAAAGAGGATAATAAACAAGGTAACTAGTGAATAAGCTGTCCACATGTCCAAAGGTTTAGATAAAAGGGAAAATTAGATTGGTGAATAAATATACCCAGTTGCAATAAGACAGAGACCAGAAAGTAAATTAAGTTAGGTGGGAGCAATGTTTCATCAAACGTTTGTTATAGAGTAGCTCAATTTGGCTCGATAGATCAAAGAAGAATGGAGAATGTTATGAAAGATGATGGCAGTTGGAAACATTTGTATGAAGCAAGATGAAACGTTAGCCAAGCTTTTGAAGACCTGAGGGAAGGCTTTGAGTGAAAAGGACCTCAGAGGCGAGTGTGGAAATTGCTGGAAAAGCCCACAAGACATCTACTTTGACAGTACAAGATGCAGAAGAGGACTTTAGGCTCTGTTCACGAGAGGAGTAGTAACGTCCCCAAGAAGGAGTTTGAAAATAAAAGGAAATTTGGCTAACAGCTACCTGTGTGGTGTAGTATCACAGCAATGGTGAAAGAGAAGACTGGTTGGGCTACCCTATTACCAGATCAAAAGATGTAGAAGGAAAAAAAAAGGAAAAAGAGAATGGACATTTTAAATCATGAACAGAACGATGTCGGAAGTTGGTGAAAAGCAATAATGCATTTAGAAATGGGAGCCCTGGATTTATTTCAGCAGCATAAGGACTCTGAAAGTCAAGAGGCTATACCAGGTCATATGGTAAACTGTGGAAGCTGAATGGTGACCAAGGACTGTGAACTCGGAAGTCGTCCAGGAGAAGACTGGCTGGTGAGCGTCGGCCTATGCATGTTACGGTTCAAGGGAGGTTTCAGAAACTAATGGGAGAGAGGAGCCCAAACTTGGAGTGCTTGAGAGCTTTCGGTCACCGCCTGGCCGCTCGCCTGCCTGCCACCACCTCACTCGCCCGGCTGCCCACCGCCTGGCTGCCTTTTCAGGCTGTGCCACCGGGGTCTCACTTGCCTGCCCTTCTGGCTGCCGCCACCACGCTCCTGGGGTATGGGGAGGAGGAACGCCAGGCGGCAAGCGAGAAAACCCAGGCTGCCCTCCCTCCCTTTCAGCCGCCGCTGCTGCCGCCACACTCTACTTTTTTAAAGTGGAATTTTAAAAAATGGGAACGAGCAGAATGCGTGTTCACATGTGACATGCAAAATGAAAAACTTTTGACGATTTGCATTCTTTTACAGAGGTGTGGTTCCCTTGAATCTGACAGATAAATCAACCTTGTTGCTACCTATTTATCCCCACTCATGTAATTAATTTCTTGACTTCACAAGCTAGCAAATTACTGCTGAACTAGAAACAACGGGATGAAACTTCAAGGGAGTCAATACAGATTAAAAATATTAGGAGAAACTTCCTGACAGTGGAATAGGTTGCCACGGGATGTAGTGGGTTCTGCTTCGCAGACGCTGGACAGACGTCTGTCTGGGATCATTTAGGAAATCCTGCATTGAGCAGGGGGGCTTGAACTGGATGACCCTGGAGGTCCCTTCCAACTCTATGATCCTATGGCTCTAAACTTGCAGAAATGGACAAAAACTCACTTGATAAGAGACCCGTCAGTGGCAAAATCTATAAAGAACTTGAAACCCTTTATTTACAACTTGCAAGAATGAAGCAAGAAAACTAGACAAGTCCGAGTGGAGGGTGGAAAGTCCACAAATAAAACGGACAGAAATGCAAAGGTGTGAGGAGTCAGACCTGAAAGGGGACGGAAGAAGGCTTAAAGCAGTGGTTCTCAACCTGGGGGTCGGGACCCCTTTGGGGGTCGAACTACTCTTTCAGAGGGGTCGCGACGAGTCTCCCGCAGCCCTTCCCTCCCACCTCACAACTGCTCCGCCCCCATGGTTGGGGGTCTCCACAACATCAGGAACTCCATTAAGGGGTCGCGGCATTAGGAAGGTTGAGAACCACTGGCTTAAAGGGAAGGCATGACCATGGGTGAGAAAAGCAAGATATAAAAACCAACACTTATTCTTCCTGCAGCCAGCCTGCCTGATGCAACTGCTGAGGCCAAGAGGCAAAACCCTGACCCCTTAGGCGACCAGAGTGCTTCCGTACCTTCAAGCCCTGGCTCTTTCCGTTTTCGTTAGGAAACAGATGAAGGCCTTTGCATTTATCTTTTATCAATCCCTGTTCAGCTCCTGCCTTTGGGATCTCCTCTGAGGTGGTCCTCAGACTCTGGAACAATTGGCAGGACACCATGTGAGACAGGGCACCAGAACAGGTGGGTTGTGGTCTGATCCAGCAGGCCTCCTCTTCTCTTATCTTGGACCATCTTCCTGACTCAACCTCCTTTAACGCAGGGCTTTCTCAGTGCCCACTTGAAGGACATCCAAGGTCTGCAACGGATCCCTCTGCAGATGACCCCCGGCCGTTCCTCCCGACGACAAAGAGAGGCCTGCAAAAATAAAGAGGATGGAGTGGAGTCTGGCAGCAGCTACAAGGTGTCCGCAGGTTTTATCAGGGCTTTGCGGTGTTGTGGGTTGGCCCATGGGTAGATGGGAACAGGAAAAGAGCCATGTAATTCTGGCACTGCAACTATTTTGAAATAAAAGAAGAGGAAATTGATCGTCTGGTATAACTTAGCCAGTTTGGCCTCGTAGTTAAGGAGCTGGACTTATCTGGGAATACTGGGTTTGATACCGGCCTCCTCCATGAAGCCAGATGAGTGGCCTTGGGCTAGTCAGAGCTCTTTTTCTGAGCTCTCACAGCCCCATCTACCTCACAGGGTGTTCTGTTGTGAGGAGAAGAACAGAAGGTTTGCCAGCCACTTTGAGTCCCCTTGAATGGGTGAGAAATGTGGGGTAGAAAAGCCAGCTCTTCTTCTTAACTTCTAACAAAACCATTTCTGGTTTATACAGGGCTTCTAGGCATTTAGTGCATTTTGTTGTCTTTTCCAAGTATTCTAACCCCAATAAAGGCATTTTTAAAAACAACTAGGGTTTGTAAACATTCTGTAATGTTCACAACATTCATTCATTTATTCATTCATTCGTGTTTACATCTCACCCAGAACTGGGACAGGAAAGAGGAAGTGGTGAGAACCAATTGCCAGGACCATCATCATCAGAAGAACAGAATCCATCATTAGGATACCAGAGAGGGACTGAACAGTAGTACCTTAATTTCTCGAGAAATATTGTGTGGATCTCTGTAGGATCTTCTCACGGTTGAGTTTCTAAGCCCCACAAGGCTGGAGGATTGAAGAACCAAGAATCGCTATCTATGTAGTGATTTAATTCACATATCACCAACTTCTGAAGGTTCTACTACGCAGTTTATGAGCATATAAAGATCTGATGCCAAAGAGGGGGGGACGCTCAAAGGTTCCCTCTGTGTGAGCCAGTTTGCTCTTGTGGATACAGAGTCGGACTATTTACCCAGTTCAGTCCTGCACGTGTAGGCAAAGCAGCTGGGGGGCCTTGGGCTGGTCACAGCTCTCTTTCTGGGCTCTCAGAGCCCAACCCGCCTCACAGGGTGTCTGAGGTGGGGAGAGGAACAGAAGGCTTGTCAGCCACTTTGAGTCCACTTATGCGTGAGTACAGTGAGGATAAAGGCTATAGAATCATAGAATCATAGAATGGTAGAGTTGGAGGGGACCTCCTGGGTCATCGAGTCCAACCCCCTGCTCAAGGCAGGATCTCCTAAACCATCTCAGACAGATGGCCGTCCAGTCTCTGCTTGAAGACCTCCATCGAAGGGGAACCAACCACCTCCCGTGGCAGCCTGTTCCACTGGTTGATCACCCTTACTGTTAGAAATTTTTTCCTAACATCTAAACTAAATCTTTTCCCCTGCAGTTTCACCCCATTGTTTCTAGTCCTTCCTTGAGAGAGTGAGAACAGGGCTGATCCCTCTGCCTTGTGACAACCCTTGAGGTATTTGTAGACAGCTATCATGTCTCCTCTCAGTCTTCTTTTTGATAGACTAAACATTCCTAGTTCCTTAAGCCGTTCCTCATAGGACATGGTTTGCAGACCGTTCACCATCTTGGTAGCTCTCCTTTGAACCTGCTCCAGCTTGTCAGTGTCTCTTTTAAACTGGGGTGACCAGAACTGGACACAGTACTCCAGATGAGGTCTGACCAAGGTAGAGTAGAGGGGGATAATAACTTCACGTGATCTGGACTCTATGCTTCTCCTAATACACCCCAGGATTGCGTTTGCCTTTTTTGCAGCTGCCTCACACTGTTGACTCATGTTCAGTTGATGATCTACCAGGACACCCAAGTCTTTTTCACATGTGCTGCTGCTCAGCCGAATTCCTCCCATTGTATATGTGCTTTTTTCATTTTTCTTGCCCAGGTGGAGAACCTTGCATTTTTCTTTGTTAAATACCATTTTATTAGTTGCAGCCCATTGTTCGAGTTTCTCTAAATCTTTTTGAATCCTCTCTCTCTCTTCTCTGGTGTTTGCAATCCCCCCTAGCTTTGTGTCATCAGCAAATTTGATCAGTTTCCCTTTAACTCCCTCGTCCAGATCGTTTATAAAAACATTAAACATAACTGGGCCCAGGACAGAACCTTGTGGTACTCCACTTGACACTTCCTTCCATTTGGATGTGCAGCCATTTAAAGCCACTCTTTGAGTACGATTACTAAGCCAGTTTTGAACCCACCTTATAGTTGCCTTGTCAAACCCATATTTGATCAATTTTTCAATGAGGATCGCATGAGATACTTTGTCAAATGCTTTGCTGAAATCAAGAAATACTATGTCTACTGCATTTCCTTGATCAACCCATTCAGTGATTTTGTCATAGCTCTTCTCCTTCCTCCATGAATCCAGCTGGGTGGCCTTGGGCTAGTCATGGCTATCTATCTGAGCTCTCACAACCCTGTCTACCTCACCGGGTGTCTGTTGTGGGGGGAAGAACAGAAGGTTTGTCAGCAAGTTTGAGGCCCCTTAAGGGTGAGAAAAGCGGGTTATAAAAGCCAACTTCTTCCCCACCACGGCACATCCTTTCAGTGCTATTAAATACCAGCAAGAAACATCATCTGGAAACAGCTGTTTCCTTTGTTCTGACGGGATCCACAGCCTTAACAGACTGTCCTAATTTAAAAGCCCCACTATGGTCACCTGAACTGGTATAGGTGCATCCACACCAAGGTTTTAATCCAGCTTCAGTCCACTTTCAAAGTAAGGCAAAGTGATTAACTATCTTGCTTGCACATTAGACCAGAGGTGAATTTTCTGGCTCCAACGATGCTAAAAGATCCTTAATTTATTTCTTATTAATATATAATTATGGATTTATTAAGTCCAGCAGATTAAAACAGATACATTATGCAAGCAATCTAATCTAATGACATTATTTTTAACTATTCAAGGCGAACAGGAGATGAACAAACTTTGAAACGCCCCCGCCCCCATTTTTAACATCATATTTTAACATTATATTACTTCCCATTATAACTGTGATTTTAATTCTGCATAATTTACATTTTAATAAGATATTTTGTGGCTGCCTACTGTGCAAATACATTCAATGTAGAAGGCAAATTCAAAATAACCGAATTTAAATTATAAGTCACAGAGGTTTGCGATCCAGATGAAAGCGAGGAAGAACTTGCATGTTTAGGAAAACAGGTTCTTGTTTTTTGAAAGCCATGAGTGCAGTTCAAGTACTTTCTATGGTTACTTTCATCCAGGTCCCCCCTGTAAATAAACCAATTTAGAAACCTTGACTCCAACTGGCAAAACAAAAAGTTTGCAAACGTGAAAACGACAGAAGTATCATTTGTGGTTTGAATCTTTCTGAAAACAAACCAAAGAAGGTTCAGAGCTTCAACCTCTCAGATCTCATCTACCCAAAGCATGGATTTAAATTTGAGAATAGAAGGGAAAGGAAAAAACTACTTGCTTTTAAATTAAAAAAAGGAAAATATGAAGAAAAGGCTGTGCTTCTGCAAACAAGGAACTGCAATATACTTGCAAAGCAAAACAAAAGGGTCTTCATGCCACCAAAGTTTTTGGATATTATCTTACCATGCTGCTTGCAGAACAAAATGGCCTTCGTGTGGCCAAGGCAGCTTGGGAGAAAAAACCCCAAAGACTTTTATAAGAAGACTTGCAAAATCTGCTTTTGGAGACCCTGTTGAAAAGGTTCTGCATGCAAACCACTCAGCCTGTGTTCTCTCCCTCCAACCTCCCCGTGAAGAGGAGGCAGAACGGTCATCAATGGCCACGGGCGGCTGCAGAGCTGCAACACCCGCAACCCGCTTCGCGCTCAGAAGAAAACACTATGCCTCGTCCTTGTGGTTCGCTCGACCGATCACTTTAGAGTCCACTTCTCTAGTTTCACACTATAGAAATGATCCCTGAAAGTATAGTCTTAAAGTCCCTGCCCACGTCAAGAACACCAGCTGGGCACGCTCGTCTTTGCGGCTTACAGCGAGCAGAGCAGCCTCCCCTGTGTTGGCCCCTCGGGCTTCAAGGCGCACCAAATCTTGCTCAGGTGAGGAGGGGAAGCCTGTGACCGCTGCTCAGGCGACCTCTGGATGCTCCAAACCCAAGAAAGATCCATAAAAAAGTACTCTCCCAGCTGCTCTAGGGTAACGCCCCTCTGGCTGATTTGCATGGCCCCGCCCATCACAGCTCAGACCCATGACCTGCCTTTCGGTGCCCACCTTTCCTCCCTCTAGTGTACCTTTCGGTGAGGCCTGACGCGCTCTGCACCGGCATGTGGTTCTGTAGCGCACGCGGTGAGGCAGGCGCGCATCGCACGGGAAGGCTCAGCTCTCATTCGCTGTTCTGGCGGCCCTGTCCGGACTGGCAGGAACGTTCAAATGTACCTGATACTGTGGCGGGACTGTTGCTCGTTCCGCAGCAGGTAAATTTGAAGTCGCGGCGGCATGACACACTGTCGATACTCAGGATCGGGCCCTAATCTGGGGTGGATCCACACATGGAGGCGATGCCCCCGCATGTCTGCTCCACCCACATTAGGCAGACTGGAATCCCACCCAGGATCGGGAGTGCCAGGACTTGCGGCTAACGGTGGCCTTGTGGTTAGAGTGCCGGACTCTTCCATGGAGGTCTCCTGGGCTTCCACCCTCCCTCCACGAAGCCAGCTGGGTGACTTTGGGCTGGTCACAGCTCTCTTTTCCCCAAAACCATTATTTATGCATTAATAGGAAAAATACACAGGAAGGTAATAAAGAGAAATGAACATTTTTCTACAAGTAACAACTCTGAACTAGCAATAACACTAAACTCAAAAACATGTCTAACCAATAGCAGGTGAGCCTATATTTTTTTACATCTGTTAATTATCAAATTAATAACATCCTAAGTTGTTTCAGTCAATATTATTTTATTCTAATAGGAATCTGATAGCATGTCGGGAGAGTGCGTACTCCTTACCTAATTGTTCTGTGTTAGAAACGGGTTCCAGACTTCCAGGTACGAATGACATTCTCTTCTAACCAGGTATTGATTATGTTGTGATGCGATTAACTCCGTTACTGCATAATCCATCAATTTTTGATAACATATAACGAGGCATAAATTGATGTGTTGTTTCCAATTCGGAGCTGTGCTAATTTCCCCTGCAAATGTAATAAATTTGCTTTATAGTCGCAGCAATCATTCTGAGCTCTATCAGCCCTGCCTACTTCACAGGGTGTGTTGGGGGGAGAAGAACAGAAGGTTTGTCAGGAACGTTGAGTCTCCTTAAGGATGAAAAAAACAGTATGAAAACAAACTCTTCTTCCTCCTCCACAAAGCCAGCTCGGTGGGCCTGAACTGGTCACAGCTCTCCTCTGAGCATTATCAACCTCTCCTACCTCACAGGGTGTGTTGTGGGGGGAAGAACAGAAGGTTTGTCAGCCACGCTGAGTCTCCTTAAGGGTGAAAAACCAGTATAAAAACCAACTGTACTTCCTCTTCCACGAAGCCAGCTGGGTGGCCTTGGGCTGGTCACAGATCTCCTCTGAGCTCTCACAGCCCCACCTACCTCACAGGGGGTGTGTTGTAGGGAGAAGAACAGGAGGTTTGTCAGCTGCTTTTGAGGGTGAGAAAAGCGGTATATAAACCCCAACTCTTCTTCTCCTGCTGGACTAGAGGGCCCTGTGCCCAAATTAGGAGGCATGCCCTGTGCCCTCTAGATGGCGTGCCCCCATGTTTGGGACAACTGGGGCAGGGTGGAGCATTCAGGGACATGCTAATGAGCACCCCCAAATGTGCCTGAGTGCAAAGAACCATTAATAGAGCTATTTCAGATTCTGTTTTTGGACCTCACAGAAAAAGGTGCTGCATGCAAACCACTCAGCCTGTGTTCTCTCCCTCCAACCTCCCTGTGAAGAGGAGGCAGAACGGTCATCAATGGCCATGGGTGGTTGCAGAGCTGCAAAACCCGCGACCCGCTTCGCGCTCAGAAGAGAACACTATGCCTCGTCCTTGTGGTTCGCTCGACCGATCACTTTAGAGTCCACTTCTCTAGTTTCACACTATAGAAATGATCCCTGAAAGTATAGTCTTAAAGTCCCTGCCCACGTCAAGAACACCAGCTGGGCACGCTCGTCTTTGCGGCTTACAGCGAGCAGAGCAGCCTCCCCTGTGTTGGCCCCTCGGGCTTCAAGGCGCACCGAATCTTGCTCAGGTGAGGAGGGGAAGCCTGTGACCGCTGCTCAGGCGACCTCTGGATGCTCCAAACCCAAGAAAGATCCATAAAAAATACTCTCCCAGCTGCTCTAGGGTAACGCCCCTCTGGCTGATTTGCATGGCCCCGCCCATCACAGCTCAGACCCATGACCTGCCTTTCGGTGCCCACCTTTCCTCCCTCTAGTGTACCTTTGGGTGAGGTCTGACGCGCTCTGCACCGGCATGTGGTTCTGTAGCGCACGCGGTGAGGCAGGCGCGCATCACACGGGAAGGCTCAGCTCTCATTTGCTGTTCTGGCGGCCCTGTCCGGACTGGCAGGAACGTTCAAATGTACCTGATACTGTGGCGGGACTGTTGCTCGTTCCGCAGCAGGTAAATTTGAAGTCGCGGAGGCATAATGCACCGTTGATACGCAGGATCGGGGGTCGGGCGTCACACCCACGCACGCCTCGGCTGCGCATTCTGGCATGAAGCTTTCTTGAGTCTGCACACGCCCTAGATTGCAGGTCCCTAATTTGGGGGGGATCCACACATGGAGGAAATGCCCCCCACAGGTCCGCTCTGTCCACATTCAGTGCAGCGAAGTTGTGGCTAAAGGTGGCCTTGCTGTTAGAGCGCCGGACTCTTACATGGAGGTCTCCTGGGGTTCCATCCTCCCTCCATGACACCAGCAGTGTGGCCTTGGGCTGGTCACAGCTCTCCTCTCACAGCCCTACCTACCTCACAGGGTGTCTCTTGTGGGGGGAAGAACAGGAGGTTCATCAGCCGCCTTGAGTCCCCTTAAGGGTGAGAAAAGCAGTAACCAACTCTTCTTCTCCTGGTGGACTAGAGGGCCCTGTGCCCAAATGGAGAGGCATGCCCTATGCCCTCTAGATGGTGTGCCCCCATGTTTGGGACAACTGGGGCAGGATGGAACATTCAGAAACATGCTAATGAGCACCCCAAAATGTGCCGGAGTGCAAAGAACCATTAATAGAGCTATTTCAGATTCTGTTTTTGGACCTCACAGAAAAAGGTGCTGCATGCAAACCACTCAGCCTGTGTTCTCTCCCTCCAACCTCCCCGTGAAGAGGAGGCAGAACGGTCATCAATGGCCACGGGCAGCTGCAGAGCTGCAACACCCATGACCTGCTTCGCGCTCAGAAGAGAACACTATGCCTCGTCCTTGTGGTTCGCTCGACCGATCACTTTAGAGTCCACTTCTCTAGTTTCACACTATAGAAATGATCCCTGAAAGTATAGTCTTAAATATCTTCTGTCCGATATCAACACCCAGTTCCGGGCCATTGCTTTCAAGGCCACTGTGACCGTCTTGGCCAAAACCTCAAAACCAACCTGGATCATTCCCAGGACTGCAGAGCACCAAGTCCACACACTTCTTAGTTAATATCACACAAAGATCCTTCCAAACCCACAAGTTTAGGCTGCAATTGGCAGTGGCCCATGATCCCTTTGGGCCACAATTTGCATATACTGGTCAGAGGACCAATCACATTATTCTTCACATCTCCCACTTGCCCTCTGCCTTCGGCTCTCTTATTGGCTCTCTGGAAAAAGAAGCCAGTGCTGTCCCCTTGTTAACTCTTTCCCTGCCGGACAGTCTGATTAATGCATTATTACTTTGGAAAAGTTGCTTCCCGTGGAGGAAAGGAGGCTGCAAAGCTCTCTTCCGTTGCCTCCTGAACTACAGTTCCCAAGAACCTTAGCCAGAAGGGTTCTTCCCCAAGGGCCACAGGATGTCCAGAGTAGTAAACAATTGAATTGGACAACCGGCAGGGGTGGCTGATCTCTAAACAGGTAGCAGGGCCTTGCCGCCGTTGGCTCCAAATTCAAATCCACCCTTCAGTCCACAGCTGGCCAAGATTTACAGCATCCGTGGACTGTGGCTGGGATCGGTTTCCACACGGGGTTGCACAGAGCTGTTGTTTCAATAAGATCTCATCTCTAGCCCTCTCACAAGCCAGCTGGCAACCATTATGTTCCCATGATTCCTTAGGAGAACAAAAATGGTGGCGAGGGACGTCCAGGAGCCAAGAATCCAAGGCTGCAGTGATATCTCAGTCCAAGGCCTTTTGGCAGCCCATTGTAGATAGAAAAAGGAGGAAGAACCCCTGGCAGACAGCAAGAAGAGAAGACGTACATTGCAGACCAAGGCTCAGAACATGTGCAGAGTGCAAAAATCAACACCTAAAGCAGTCAAGCAGGAAAAGGCAGGTTTGCAACTGGGGGGTGATGACACTCCCACAAATGGACCCATTCCTCAAAAATACCGTGACCAATCGTGACCCCACACACCAGCCCTCACGGGGCCTCCTTGGTGTTAGCACTGATTCAAGTACCTTATTTTCAGGAGGTTCTTCACTTCCACACAGTTGTGTCTCTGTGTGACGTCTTCATGGCAAGCTTCAAACGGTTTGCCCCGGGGAAAGGGAAAGAAAGCACGCCCTACAGTCAGCAGAAAAGGAGATGTCAGGTGCAGGCTCAGAGCACCCCAGTCTTTCAAGCCACCTTGGACTCCCCCCCCCGCCCCACTAGGAATTTAATCCCAGTCAGGGTTCCTATAACTAACAGCCACAGGCCCTGCATTAAAAGCACTGCTTCTAAAAATAAAGGACTCCTGTACTGAGTTCCACAGGCCCACCTTTCTTTGCCAGTTTGGTCTAGTCGTTAGGGAGCCGGACTCTTATTTGGGAATAACCAGGTTTGATTCCACCCTCCCCCACGAAGCCAGCTGGGTGACCTTGGGCTGGTCTGAGCTCTCACAGCCCCATCTGCCTCACCGGGTGTTTGTTGTGGGGAGAAGAACAGAAGGTTTGTCAGCTGCTTTGAGTCCCCTTAAATGGGTGAGAAAAGCAAGGTAGAAAAGCCAACTCTTCTTCCCCCTACATGAAGCCACTGGGTGACCTTGGGCTAGTCACAGCTCTCCTTCTGAGCTCTCACAGCCCCACCTAAGAACAGGTATGTCAGCAGATTTGAATCCCCTTAAGGGCAAGAAAAGCAGGATATAAAAGCAAACACTTCTCCTCCTCCTCCTCCAAGCCAACCTTGGGCAAGTCACAGCTCTCTTTCTGAGCTCTCACAGCCCCATCTGCCTGACAGGGGGTCTGTTGTGAGGAGATGAACAGAGGACTTGTCAGCAGCTTTGAGTCCCCTTGAAGGGTGAGGAAAGCAGGGTCCTAATAACAACTCTTCTTCCTCCTCTTCCTCCTCCATGAAGCCAGCTGGGTGACCTTGGGCTAGTCACAGCTCTCTTCTGAGCTCTCACAGCACCACCCACCTCACAGGGTCTGTTGTGGGGAGAAGAACAGAAGTTTTGTCAGCGGCTTTGAGTCCCCTTAAATGGGTGAGAAAAGCAGGGTAGAAAATCAACTCTCTCTCTCTCTGGTTACCTGGTCCAAAGGGGGGGGGGGGGCAGCCAGGCAGGTGGATGTAGCTGAATGGGGGCAAAATTCAAACCAATTAGTTGCTTTAAGAGTAAAGCCCACGAATAGCCCAAGAAGTCGTAAATATGGAAATCACATCTTCCAAACACTTTTGGCATGTTTTGGGGCCGGATTTTATACATCCCCTATATGGATTATTTTTTTCTCTCAATTACTTCTAATATTTCCTTCCTGCAAAATCTAATAAGGTGCCGGGGTGGGAGGAGTGGGGTATAATTTTGCCCCAAATGAAGCTTTATGTATGTATTTAATTGCTATGCTCACCTGCTAGTTCACAAGAGAAATAAAAAGCCCCCCAGGCACACAACCTACCAAAAGCGATGTTAAAAGATTCCACCACCACCCGAACGCAAGACGCCTTGCTTAGCTCAAGGAAAAGATGCTTTATCCCGCGCTCGCCTTACAAAATAAATCCAAACTGGGTAGCCACTAAAGTAGCTGCAAAGTTGGCAGGATAAAAACCTCCCGATATTTCAGTCCCACAGGCAGGAAAAGACAAAAAAAAAAAACACCGAGCGAAAGATTCAACAAGCTTCTCTGGAAGCCTTAATTGTTCCAATTTGGGGGCCGCCGCGGAGCAGCCCCTGTCAGAACGGAAGCCTGCGAAATCCACCGCAACCTATTTTAGATAAACCGGGAGAATTTTGGGGGGAAGTGAGAGGGAGGGGCGAACCCCTTTGCACCTCCCAAGATTTAGTTGCACGTCCTAACGCATTGCATTCCTCTCTTCGGCGGTTGAGAGTTTTGCAAACGCTCTCCTGGTGCAACCCCCCCTTCTTGCTTCCTCGCTGGGTGGAGGAGGGAGCCAACCTGTAGAATTTGCAAGGTCTTTGCAACTTTGCAACCCTTTTGCACTGGCTCTGTGTGATGCAAGTTGTGTGTGCAGACGCTTAAAGCGCCCTCAGGCCGGACGGAGACGCTTGCAAAAGCGGAGAAAGGCAGAGGGAGGAAGAGGATCCATGGCTGCGTTCACACCTAAAGTTTAACCCACCTTCGGTCCACTTTCATTGTGGATGCACACACACACACATCTGCAAAGTGACAGTTTGCTTTTGGCATTAACTCAGAAAATCCACCTTGGCCTCAGGAAATGTGGAAAGAAAATGGCTAGTCGCTGTGCTAATGTGTTCTTTCATTCTAAAGTTGGAGTGGGGCTGGATTAAAACAGGAGGTGCGATTCAGGGTGAAGCCGCGTTGCTGATCTTCCTAGTGAAAGTTTAGGAAAGGTGGAGTTTCAATACATCAGCAAAGTGACAAGTGGTTTTCTTCCAGTGCTAAATAACTCAGGAAATTTACCTTTGTGAGAGATAATGCAGAAAGACAAGCCCATCTATTTATTTATTTACATTTATATCCCGCCCTATACCCTAGGGTCTCAGGGCGGGTAACAGCATATTTAAAAGACAAGAATATTTAGAATAAAACCATATATAAAAACAGTATAAACATTAGTATGTGCAGTAGGGAAAAACTGTGCCACGTTCAACCAAAGGCCAGAGCAAAGAGGTGTGTCTTTACCCCCCTCCTAAACGTATGCAATGAGGGGGCCTGACGCACCTCGAGGGGGAGGCTATTCCACAGCCTGGGGGCCATCACTGAGAAGGCCCTCTCTCGAGTGCGCACCCATCTTGCTACAGAGGGTGGTGGGACAACGAGAAGGGCCTCCCCCCCAGATCTTAGGGCACGGGCAGGTTGGTATGGGAGGAGGCGTTCCTTCAGATATTTGGGGCCCAAGTCATTTAGGGCCTTATATGTTAAAGTTAACACCTCGCATTGGGCTCGGTAACGAATCGGCAGCCAGTACAGCTCTTTTAAGACCGGTGTGATGTGCGTCCGGCCCGATCCCCCTGTAAGCAGTCTTGCAGCTGCATTCTGCACTAGCTGTAGTTTCCGAACCGTCTTCAAGAGCAGCCCCATGTAGAGTGCATTGCAATAGTCCAATCTAGAGGTTACCAGGGCATGGATGACTGTGGCCAAGTCTTCTCTGTCCAAAAAAGGCTTAAGCTGACGCACCAATCATAGCTGGGAATAGGCACTCCTGGCCATGGCTTCCACCTGAGCTTTAAGCGTCAATGCCGAGTCCAGGAGTACCCCCAAATTATGCACCTGTCCCTTCCAGGGCATTGTGACCCCGTCCAGGACAGGGTATTTCCCAATTACACGGACCCGAGACCCTGTGACACACAGCACCTCTGTCTTGTCTGGATTCAGCTTCAGTTTATTGGCCCTCATCCAGCCCATTACCGCCTCCAGACACCTGTCAAGCACTTCAACCGCCTCTCCTGATTCAGATGGCACAGAGAGATAGAGCTGGGTACCATCTGCATATTGATGACACCTCACCCCAAATCTCCTGATGACCTCTCCCAGTGGCTTCATATAGATATTAAATAACATGGGAGATAAGATTGACCCCTGGGGAACCCCACAAGTGAGTTCCCAGGGCGTTGATTCAGTATCTCCAATAACCACTCTCTGAGATCGGTTCTGGAGATAGGTGGAGAACCAATGCCAAGCACTGCCTCCCACTCCTAAGCTCCATAGCCTCTCCCAAAAGATACCGTGGTCAATGGTATCAAAAGCCGCTGAGAGGTCCAGGAGAACCAACAAGGTGGCATTCCCTCTGTCTCTCTCCCAGAGTAGGTCATCAACCAGGGCGACCAAGGCGGTTTCAGTGCCATAACCAGGTCTGAAGCCAGATTGAAATGGGTCTAGATAATCAGCTTCATCCAAGCATGCCTGCAGTTGAACAGCGACAGCTCTCTCGAGAACCTTGCCTAAAAAAGGTATGTTAGCTACCCGACGATAGTTGTTTAGATCTTCTGGATCCAGTGAAGTCCTCTTCAGGAGGGGGCGCACCACAGCCTGTTTAAGGGCCAGTAGGACCACCCCATCCCTCTGAGAAGCATTCACTACTTCCTGAATCCAGCCTGTCATACCTTGGCGGCTAGCTTTTATCAGCCAGGAAGGGCAAGGGTCCAGAGAGCATGTTGTTGGCCGCACTCCCACAAGCAACTTGTCCACGTCCTCAGGCCGCAATAATTGAAACTGATCCAAAAGAATTGGACCAGACAGTTCCCTGGATGCCTCCCCTGGACTAAATCCAATTGTGACATCTAATCCCCTACGAATCTGAGTGACTTTGTCCTCAAAGTGCTTTGCAAAACTGTCACAGCAGATATTACATGGCCCTGGCTCACACTTCCTTGAGCTGGATTTTATAAGGCCATTTACTATTCTGAAGAGCTCTGCTGGACGGCTACTTGAGGACGCAATGGTGGCGGAGAAAAAACTACTTTTCGCCACCGTCACCGCCATGTGGTAGGCATGATAATGCGCTTTAACCCGTGTTCGGTCAGATTCACAGTTGGATTTACGCCACCTGCGCTCTAGCCATCGACCTTCCTGTTTCATCGCCCGTAGCTCCATGGAATACCAAGGAGCTTTTCGAGCTCTACAAGAATGTCGAGGACACTTGGGAGCGATCGTGTCAATAGCCCTGCTCATCTCCTGATTCCAAAGAGAGACCAGAGCTTTGACAGGAGCACCAGTCATGCCAACCGTAAAATCCCCCAGGGCATTCAGGAATCGCTGAGATTCCATAAGTCTCCGAGGGGGGACCATCTCAATGGGTCCTATTTCCCCACAGAGGGGAGCTGCCATTGCAAGTCCAAACCTCACCAGCGAATGATCCGTCCATGACAACAGGTAGACAGCCAGCCCTCCTATCAACAAATACTCACCAGTCTGCTCTGAGGCAAAAACCAAATCAAGGGTGTGGCCTGTCACATGAGTTGGGTCAGATACAAACTGAGACAGCCCCATGGTTGTCATGGAGGCGATGAAGAACTGAGCCGGTCCACTGAGCGTAGCCTCAGCATGGATGTTGAAGTCCACCAACACCACCGTGGCAGAGGCTTCCAACACCACGTCCGAGACTACCTCAGCCAGCTCAGATAGGGAGGATGCTGGACAGTGGGGTGAATGGTACACCAGCAGCATCCCTATCCTGTCTCTCTGGCCCAACAAGAGAAACAGGCCCTCAACCCCCGTTACAGAGTGAATTGGCCATCTGGTGAGAGAGATGGAAGTCCGGTGGACTACAGCAACACCCCCTCCCCTCCCCTCTGGTCTGGAACAGTGCTGGACCGAGTATCCTGGGGGACAAAGCTGCGTGAGACTAGGCCCACCCACTTCATCCACCCAGGTCTCAGTGATGCATGCCAGATTGGCCCCTTTATCCAAAATCAAGTCATAAATGACAGATGTTTTATTCTAGACCGATCTGGCATTGAGGAGTAGCACCACCAGAGCCTGATAAGACCGAGCTCGAGCAACTATGAGCCAGGGCCAAACAATATCTGCTGTGACAAATTTGCGAAGTACTTTGAGGACAAAGTCGCTCAGATTCGTCGGGGATTGGATGTCACAACTGGGCATAGTCCTAATGAGGTGTCCAGAGAACTGTCTGGTCCAGTTTGCTTGGATCAGTTTCAATTATTGTGGCCTGAGGATGCAGACAAGCTACTTGCAGGGGTGTGGCCGACGACGTGCTCTCTGGACCCTTGCCCTTCCTGGTTGGTAAACACTAGCTGACAAGGTATAACCGGGTGGATCCAGGGAGTAGTGAATGGCTCTCTGAGGGATGGGGTGGTTCCATCAGCTCTGAAACAGGCTGTGGTGCGCCCCCTCCTGAAGAAGGCCTCCCTGGACCCAGAAGATTTGAACAACTGTTGCCCGGTGGCAAACATACCTTTTTTAGGCAAGATTCTGGAGAGGGCTGTCGCTGCTCAACTACAGGTATGTTTGGATGAAGCAGATTATCTAGATCCATTTCAGACCCGGTCGTGGCACAGAAACCGTCTTGGTCGCCCTGGTTGATGACCTACTCCGGGAGAGAGACAAGGGGAATGCCACCCTGTTGGTTCTCCTGGACTTTCAGCGGCTTTTGATACCATTGACCATGGTATCCTTCTGGAGAGGCTGCGGAGCTTAGGAGTTGGAGGCAATGCTTGGCACTGGTTCCGCTCTTATCTCAGCAGCCGATCCCAAATAGTGGCTGTGGGAAATACGGTTTCGACACCTTGGGAACTCACATGTGGGGTTCCGCAGGGATCAATCCTATCCCCCATGGTCTTTAACATCTATATGAAGCTGCTGGGAGAGGTCATTAGGAGTTTTGGAGTGAGGTGTCATCTCTCTTATCTCTCTGTTCCATCTGAATCAGGAGAGGCGGTGGAAGTGCTTGACAGGTGTCTGGAGGCAACAATGGGCTGGATGAGGGCCAATAAATTGAAGCTGAATCCAGACAAGACAGAGGTGCTGTGTATTACAGGGTCTCGGATCCGCGTAGTTGGGAGATACCCTGTCCTCGATGGGGTGGCTATGCCCTGGAAGGGACAGGTGCGTAATTTGGGGGTACTCCTGGACTCTGCGCTAACACTTGAAGCTCAGGTGGAGGCCGTGGCCAGGAGTGCCTACTCCCAACTACGGCTTGTACGTCAGCTTAAGCCATTCCTGGATAGAGACGACCTGGCCACAGTGATCCACGCTCTGGTAACCTCTAGATTGGACTATTGCAATGCACTGTACATGGGGCTACCCTTGAAGACGGTCGAGAAGTTGCAGTTAGTGCAAAATGCAGCGGCCAGGGTACTGACTGGAACAACTAGCTGGACACATATTACGCCAGTTTTAAAAGAATTGCACTGGCTGCCAATTCGCTACCGGGCCCAATTCAAGGTGTTAATTCTGACCTATAAGGCCCTAAATGACTTGGGCCCCAGATATCTAAAGGAACGCCTTCTCCCATACCGTCCTGCCCATGCCTTAAGATCTGAAGAAGATGCCCTCCTCGTTGTTCCACCACCTTCGATAGTGAGGTTGGTGGGCACCTGGGGGAGAGCATTTTCAGTGGCAGCCCCTAGATTGTGGAATAGTCTTCCCTCCTGGGTGCGCCATGCCCCTTCCCTGTTGTCATTTAGGAGGGCTGTAAAGGCATATCTTTTGCCTTAGCCTTTGGCCAAGGTTGACTCATTCCTCCCTTGGTCACAGTTTTAGTAATAGACCCCTAGATGTAGGGCTTATATCAGAACTTTTAATTGTATAATACCATAGCTCAATCTGTGCCCTGTTTTTAATACCTTGTTTTAATTATTCAGTTTTAATATGTTTACCTGTGTCTTGTTTTTAATATGGTTTTAATTGCAATTGATTTGTGGTTACCCGCCCAGAGACCTTCGGGTATGGGGCGGGATAAAAATGGAAATAAAATAAATAAATAAATAAATAAGCAGGGGGCTGGTTGACAGGCCTCCCCAAATTCCGTTGGCTGGGAAGCAGAACAGAAGGAGTGATAGCTTCAATATATCTCACACCCCTTCTCAGAAACTGTCTCTTCTGCTTCCCAACGCCGTATCTCCCCCTGCCCGATACCACTGTGATGGTGGCCCCCTGACACACGTCTACCCCTCCTGCCTGGCCTTTACAAATGATTCCCCACCAAAAACAGATAAAATACCCCAAATAAAACAATATTAAACAGTTAACAATTAAAACATCAATTCTAAAAACAAACCCTAACCCACAATTTTTTAAAAAATCCACTACATGGGAGGGGCAGGGGCAAATGCCCAGGTACAGGAGTTTGGCAGTTCTCCTATTCCCTCCCCTCAGCCTGTATTATAGCTGGATGCTGGGTGTGGCCCAAACAAACCCAGGAGGCAGCAGAATTCTTCCTCCCTCAGCAGTTCTTATGCTGGCTGGTGAAGGGCGCGGCCCAGGAGGAGTCCATAGGAACCTAAGAAGAGCCCCACTGGATCAGGCCACAGCCCACCTGGTCCATAAGAACCTAAGAGGAGCCCTGCTGGATCAGGCCACATTCCATCTGGTCCATAAGAACCTAAGAGGAGCCCTGCTGGATCAGGCCACAGCCCATGTAGTCCATAAGAACCTAAGAGGAGCCCTGCTAGATCAGGCAACAGCCCACCTGGTCCATAAGAACCTAAGAGGAGCCCTGCTGGATCAGGCCACATTCCATCTGGTCCATAAGAACCTAAGAGGATCCCTGCTGGATCAGGCCACAGCCCATGTAGTCCATAAGAACCTAAGAGGAGCCCTGCTGGATCAGGCCACAGCCCATGTAGTCCATAAGAACCTAAGAGGAGCCCTGCTGGATCAGGCCACAGCCCATCTGGTCCATAAGAACCTAAGAGGAGCCCTGCTGGATCAGGCCATAGCCCATGTAGTCCATAAGAACCTAAGAGGAGCCCTGCTGGATCAGGCCACAGCCCGCCTAGTGCATAAGAACCCAAGAGGAGCCCTGTAAGATCAGGCCTTAGCCCATCTGGTCCAGCATCCACCCCCCCACAATGGCCCTCCTGTTACCTCTGGCCATCCCAATCAGAAGGCAATGCCAAAACCTTCACCTGCTCTTGAATGCCTCCAAACGGTTGGAAAGAGCTCAGGAGTTCTGACGTTAATCCAGAGGCCACGTGCAGCATTACCCACCAAGGTGATGTGCCAATCCAAAATCCCTTATGGGTGGTCCCCTACGCTAATCCAGCACATCCAATAGGGGGCAAGATATGAGGCTTCTCTTTTCACAGTGAGTTATTAGAGGCATGGTGCTTTTTGGGTGAAAATGTCCCTTGGGTGTTTACGGGGTGAAAGATGTTTGCTTATCTGCGCATGAAGAGTAATTAAATTGCTTTTACTTGTTTTATCAGAAAACATCCGGCGTTTAGTGCGGGCATCTCTTATCGGTTGACTTTGACCGAAACTATCAGCATGCCTCTCCCACACCTCAGTTCCTGCAAATATGTCTGAGAGCAGAAGAGATATCAGAATTTAAATCTTCCTTTTCAATTTGGGTCCTTTCTGCATTTGGTGTTTTCCAAGATATATCCCAGAAAAAGGCCCTTAATTTTGGGCTTGTATGTTAACTTGTTTTTTACTTTGTTCTATTTACACTTTTACCTGGAAGTGTAAGGAGAAGGTAATTTACCTTGCAGGAAGGTAGAGAGAAGGCAATCTTTACACACATTAACTCTGGAATCCCAGGGTAACAACTGGATAACATCTTTATTGAAATCAAGCAAAATATTCACAGTCACAGGAAAGCTTTTGGGCTTTCAAGAATTCTTAACTCTTTCTGCTAAACTTAACCAGTACAATCACTGTGAGGACAGAGCTACACGGGTGCAAGATTGGGCTGTAATTTGGGGGCGAAAGAGGCTGTTTCCCCCCAATTCCTGAGATGTTTAATGCTTAAGCGTCGCTCAGGTCACGCCTGAAACATTCCCGGAAGCATTTAAGGCACGTGACAGGTGAATAATTGTCATAAGCCGCTTGGTCCACGATGGCACTGATTCTGGAGTCCTTCCTCTTTCAATTCCTCTTCCGGAAACACAGGAAGCTTTCGGTCCGTCTGCCCTGCTAGCAGGGCAGGGTTTACTCAGTGGACGTCCCTTCCTTCCTTGATCCTTTTTTAAAAGCTCAAAACATTTGCACTTGGATCGAAGATCTTCCGCAGTTCGAAGCGAGTATTATGCTCTGGGCCTTCAGAGCAGCGCACTGGGGCTCACGTCCTCGGTGGGGCAAGGGCGTTTTATGCACAGCAAAAATCCTCAGACACCAACAAACCAGGACTTTAGGCTGCAGTCTAAATGCAGCGGGTTTGGGGACAGAGGTGGCCACTGCAACGATTACGCCTTCGGGACACTCCCTCTATCCACAAAGTCACAAACATAAGGTTCTTTGGCAAGTTTCAAGGCAAGGGATACTATAAGGGTTTTCCACACCTACCTGAACGGTAGAAACAGCTCCCTGCGTGCCGGAGTTCCGTCCACATGTCTAGGTGTGGAGCAGCTAAAACTACTCCACAGCTACACCGGCATCAGGGCTGAACTGATGTTACATCTGTGCCCCTTCCTTAATTAAGCACCAGCTAAGTGTCAAATGCTTTGGATGCCCACAAGCGCCGACACTGAAAGCATTCTAGAACTAAGTACAAGTCCGCCATAAGATACTCCGGGAAAAAGGCACCTAAAAATTGAATACAATCAATCCATGATAAAACTGCTTGTCTCACCAGGGTTTGGCAAGGATCCAGGCCCAGATCCATTAGGGTTCCCAGTGTTGCTGCTTTGGGTTGTATAGACGGATGTGACGGAATGTTGTCACTAGCTGCCGTACGATGCAGGAAAGAGAGCCACCTCTTTGGGCAAAGGCTGCCAACCTTCATGTGAATTAGGAAAGCACGTTAAGGGTTTTAGCTGGCTGGTGCCGTCAGCTGACCCGAACCTGGCAAAGGTCTTCCGATGCTGCAGCGGCTTTTGCGGGTGGAGATTCTGGCCCGGCGGGAAAAGCAGAATCGTTCACCCTCTTGGGAATCCACCAGGTGGTTCCGCTGAGAGAGGCAGAAGTTGGTGCAGATGGTGAATGGAAGGGCACCTGGGCGTAGGACTCTCTGAAGGCAGCTGGATTTTGGTCCAGGGCAGGGGGCGGTATACACAGTGGTGGTGGTCCTGGAGGCTGGACCTGTGGGTGCTGCATTTGAACAATCGGGACGCCAGCGGGAGGAGAGGCGTGATACTTCTGAGTGGGGTATGATCCTGGCACTGGATTTATCCTGGAGGCAACAGAAGAGGTGGCAAGGTTAATTTATGCTATTCAGCGTGCACCAAGACTTGTCTGTATAAAAATCCTCTGAATTAGGCCAAATATTTTGTCAGCATTTTTCTGAAAGACACATCCTTAACGTAAGAGCAGCCCTGCTGCATCAGGCCACAGCACATCTGGTCCAGCATCCTGTCCTACACAGTGGCCGATCAATTGCTTCTGGGCATCTCAAGCAGATGAAGGCAAAACCTTCATTGCTCTCCACTCCCAGCAAATGGCCTTGAGAGGCATCCTACCCATTTCTCCAATCTGGAGGTGGTTCCGAGGTATCCATCCAAGTGGCCATTGCACACCTGTCCTCCAGGAATGTCTGCTAGATCAGGCTACAGCCCATCTAGTCCTCACACAGTAGCACTGCTCTGAAATTCCTGCAAATGGTCTTTAGGGGCATCTTACCTGGTCCTCCAACCTGGAGGCAGGACCTAGGCATCCATTCTAGTAGCCATTGACACACCTGTCCTCCATAAATTGGTCCAACCCTTTCTTAAAGCCATCCATACTGGTTGCTGTCACCAACTCTCCATTCCTCCACACGTGGCCAGTGGAGTGGTCAGAAGGAGAGACGGGAGGGGGTCCTTCCATGGCCCTGTTCATTCTACAGGAATGAAATGGACAACCAACCTGCTCATGATAGCCCTGCTGGATATCTAGCTCTGTTCTATATTTAAGTGGAAACCTGGGGTAGGAGCTGAAAAGGTGGATGCTTACTCCAAGTGCTCAAGGTGTGGCAGGCTACTAGATCTAGGAAAGTCCAGACCTGCCCTTGGTTGAAAAGGTGTCATATTAGCCATCTGTTGCACCTTTGGGATAAATAATGTGGAAAGAAAATTACTGGTCACTTTGCTAATGTGTTCTCTCGCTCTGAAGGTGGACTGAAGCTGCATTAAACCACAGCCCTTGCCAGGAAGGTGCCAGATAGAGAACTCTAACACAACGTAGCAGGAATTCACATTGGGAACAGATCCAGAAGTGCTTATTCAAACATGTGTGCATACCTCCTGCTTTGAGATGCTCTCCTCTCTGCGAGGGAACCAGAAATGTACTTCATTCCCGGAATTCTCCGGAGAAGTTGGAAAGGGAACATCTGATCAAGACGAGAGGCTTTCGACTCAGAGAAATCTAGCCCAAAGCAGTAGCTGTAACCATCTGTGTTAGGCAAGAGGCTAAGGAGAATTAATGTAAGACAATCTGTGGCATGAAAAGAAGACTGAGAACATCGACCTCTGTACCATCTGCACTAATCTGTCAAGGTCACCAGGCAGGCAGGCAGGCAGAGCACTTTGAAGAATTGTAACCTGCACGGTTTAAAAAGCCTGTCTGTCCAAGATCCCTAAGCCAAAGGAGCCCCATTGGGTTTCATAACAAAGAAACTAAGCAATCTCAGAGATATTGACTCCAGATCATTTCCTATAGCCACAGACATATGTAGATTAGGGATATGCACAAATATTTGAAACATTCAAAATCCAATTGACTTTGTTCAAATGTGGACATTTGAATTCGAATAAAATGTTTTCGCATTCAAATTTAGACATTTGAAAGGATTTTGAATGTTTCAAAACATTGGTTTGAATGATTCGAATGTACAGAATATATGTACGAATATTATACGTATCTGTACACATTTGCGCTTATAATACAGAACAAAAACGGAATGCATATGAAATGCAGTTTCTTGGCAGAGATACAGAAGTGGTTTGCCATTACCTACTCCTGGGCAGAGGCTGGGGGTTGAACTGACAACCCTCTGCTCTCCAGGCAGTTTGCTCTACCACAGAGCTACAGCCACTCCCAAACTTCATGGAGACTTCTGTGCAGTTTTCTTGGCAGGGATGAAGAAGTAGTTTGCCATTGCCTCCTCTAAAATCTGTGAAAGCAGCTAGATACTATGCCCTCCTTCCACTTGCTGACCATTCCTATCAGGTCCAAGTAAGAGCTCCTGCACTGGGACTCACTGGCACTCAATCCAGACATCCACAACACTGAGTGACAGCAACAATTTCAAAGGATACAGATGTTCCCAAGGCAGAGCCCACAGACGTTGCCCAGGAGAGAGGAGCCTGGGATGAAGCAGGCCAGACATAGTGCCAGCCATGGCACCAGGGCCATATGGATGTTGAACCCAAAGAGCAGCGCCCTCCTCATTCGGGACCGGGCGATCGACGTGCTCAGCATGGCAAACGCCACGGGAGTGAATCCTTTGGCATCCTGCACCTCCAGCTGCCCAGAGGCAGCCGCCCAGAAGCCAACGTAGAGCAGGGCGGAGCAGAGAGCGAAGGCCACGGTGAGGAAGGAGAACTTCACGGTCCCCACCATCTTCTCAAAGCTGCCGGCAAAATACCAAATGACCACCACTCCGCACACCAAGGAGGGGACGTTCTCATACACAAAGATGAAGGTCACCAACCTGTGAACTGGATTTTTAGAAAGTTGTTTCAGCTCAGCAGCTGCTGCCAAGGAGGTGGTTCCTGTCTTCCAGGAATTAGGAGAAGCCGTGCTGGATCAGGCCACCGCCCACCTAGTTCAGCATCCCAACCCCCACAGTGGCCCACAGTCTGCTTCCAGGCATCCCAAGATTAAGGCGACACCTTCACCTGCTCTCGACTCCCTGCAAATGGCCTGGGGGGGGCTCCTACCTGTCTCCCCAGCCTGCAGCTGGAGGAGGCACCTGTCCAGGCCCCTCCCGACCGGGTCCCCTGGCGGCTCCTGCCCGCCCTCCGCCCTCCTCTTCCTCCTCCTGCTCACCTTCCCCCTCGAGCACCTTCTCCGGGCGCAGCGCCAGCCCCGAGGCCGCCCCTCCCGCTCGCCCCTGCAGCAGGCCCGGCACGGAGACCGCCAGCGCCAGCAGCCCCGTCAGGCAGGTCGCCACCGGCGGCACCCGCTCCATGCCGGCGCCCTCACGTCGCTCCGCCTCGCCTCCCTCCGGCAACAGGCGGCAGCAGCAGCATCCGGGGCCCTCAGGTGCGCTGCCCGGATGCCCGCCCCGCTTCCGGTACCCGCAGCCTTCGTCGCCCAGGCAACGGATGCCAGGGAGACGGGATGAAACGAGGCCGCGCCCTCCCAGGTGCGGCCCGCTTCCTTGTTCCTGCGGAGGAGGAGCAAAGCTGGAAGGCGGGGCGGGGGCGGGGCGAAGGGGCAGTGCACGTCCTGATAGGTCGCTTGTCTTTTGATGTCAGACTGATTGGCTGGCTGGCTGGCTGGCTACCCTGCATTTTAACTCACCTAGCAGACCTTTGAATTTGGATTCTCTTGATCTTGAGTGTCATGTGACATGACATGATGCTGTATCATATCCCTCCCTCCTTCTTTCCCTCTCTCCCTCCCTCCTTTCTTCTTTCCTGTTTTCATCCCTCCCTCCCTCCTTCCTTTCCTTCCTCCTTCCTTCTTTCCATCCCTCTTTCCCTCCCTCCCTCCTTCCTTCCGGTGCTTTCCAAGCTTGTTCAAACCTTTCCTTCCCCATTTTCTGCTGCCTTCCCTTCCCATTCTTCTTGGCTAACTCTATGGATATCTCTATTCAGTTTTCTTGGCAGATATACAAAAATGGTTTCTCATTCCCTACTTCTGGGGAAAGAACTGGCTGTAGCTCAGTGGTAGAACAAACTGCCTGGAAAGTAGAGGGTGACCAGTTTGACCCACAGCCTCTCCCCGGAAGTAGGCAATGGCAAACCACTTCTATATGTCTGCTAAAAAAAACTGCATAGAACTTTCCCTGGAGTCTGGGAGTGGCTGTAGCTCAACAGGAGGGGAAAGTGCCTGGAAAGCACAGGGTCACTGGTTCGATCCCCAGCCTCTCCCTGGAAGCAGGCAATGGCAAACTGCTTCTGTATCTCTGCCAAGAAAACTTCCCATTGAGTCTGGGAAGGGCTATAGCTCAGTGGTAGAGCAAAGTGAGTGGAAAACAGGGTTGCAGGTTCCAACCCCAGCATCTCTCCGGGTACAAAGTGCATTTTGTCTTGACAGAACTCTGTTTCTACGCACAACAAGTCTCAGCTTAGAAAAACGTTAACAGCTGGTTCAAATGGGCCTTTATGCCTGATGGCTGAGACAAACTTGGAAAAAGAAATACACATAAAAACACATAAAGGGGGGTTGGTACAAACACTGCCCCTTGAGTATCTAAACTGATGCTCGCTACTTCTGCCAGAGTCTTCAGTGAAACAGCAGTGATGGAGAAAGCCACAACCCTGTTTATTTCCTGGGTCCACTCTGGTTTCATGTTGTCCTGAAAGGCAGATATTCCTGTTCGGGTTTAGCATTTCTCTTGGGAGCTTTTGCAGGCCAAAATGCACACGTGCTTCAAATGAAGTTCGACATGGGCGTCTCCTGAAGCAGTCCCCATTGTCTCTAGCAACCTGCAGGAAAGAAGACTCTTAGCCTTCAGCCAAAGCACTATTTTTTGTTTGTTTGTTAAATCAAACAATTGTAACAATAGATCACAGCTAGAGCAATTGCTGGACAGCCGAGGGTCACAGGTTCAATTCCCAGCATCACTCCGGAAGAAGACAATGGCAAACCACGTCTGCATCTATGTGGGTAAACCCATGGACGCTTGAGCACTTGGGCCTGACTTGGCTTAGGGTTACACTTAAGATTTAATCCCAGTTTCAGAGTGAGAGAATATATCAGCAAAGAGACAGGGGGCGCGTCTCCATGGGAGCTAATGCAATTTTTAAAAATCCAGGTTGCAACTCGCAGTAAAGCGTCTCCATGAGATTTGAGGCAATGCGGATTAAAATCGCACTTTCCTGTCCCCATGAAACCCGCTTTTTGTAAGCCCACATTTGCCCCCCGCCCGCTGGAGCGATGGCAGGCTCCATTCAGCTGGCAGGCTCTGTCAAATTCAGCTGCCAGCATCCACGTAAAGAACGGCAGCTGCTTTAATGCAAACCAGCCACCTCCTCTTTCTTTCACAGTGTGTGTGTGTCTTGTTTCTTTCCCTGCCTTCCCCTTCTTTCTCTTGACTTCTTCCTCAGTGGGTTTTCCCTTCTGTTTGTACGCCCCCTGTAAGCTTCACACGCTGCTTCCTCCTTGCTGCCGGATCCCAGACGCAGCAGGAGCAGCCCAACCAGCCTTTGCCTCTGAGGCTGTTCTCTCCTTTGCTGCTGGGGATGCGGAGGCAGAGGCGGCAGGAACACGGAGGTCCCATTCAACCTCGGAGCCCCCTGACGCCAGCGCTGGGCAGGAACAGGAGGCGGAGAGATCGCTGGTCTGAGATGCTTTTTGCTTCTAAGCGTCTCCATGCTCCCAGGAATATCCGTGGCTTCCCACAACTTCAGATGTAGAACTGTTGAAAGAGATTTTTTCTGCCACGGATTTTCCTCCTTTGTGGCTCTGGTAGCCCGGAGTAAAGCTCTGCATGGAGATGCTCCGAAGCAAAACAAGCTTAAATCTGGATTTTTCTTTCCGTGGAGGGTATTTTCTTTCAGTGTTAAGTAACTCAGAAAATTCACCTCTGGGATAGATAATGTGGGGAGAAAATTACTGATCACTTTGCTGCAAAGTTTCCCAGTTATTTTCATATGCCTTGGGACTCTGATATAATAAACATTTTAGGTGGAAGACATGTCTGTTGGCAGACCACAGCTGTTTCCTTAGGTATTCCTGGGCTCACCTGCTTTCCGTGTTTTGAAGGAGAGACTTTGCTGCTTCGGGCTGGAGCTTGAGAGCAGTATGGTACATTGAAAGTGACCTAAGGTATCCCACCACGGAATCAATACCTACGGAAACTTTATCCACGATGCCTGTAATCCTGGAAAGAAACACAGCACCCTAAGATACATCCATCTGTGGTGCCTATGCGATAAGGAGATGGTTTTGATTTGTAGTCTGTTGGTTTTGAAGGTTGTTACCCGCCCTGAGACCTTTGGGTATACTTTCTTTCTTTCCCTCCGTTTCCTCCCTTCTTCATCTGCCCCTTCCTTTCCCTCCCTCCCTCCCTCCCTCTATTAATTCATTCTCTCTCTCCCTCCCTCCCTTCCTTCTTTCCCATCCTATACCCAAAGGTCTCAGGGTGGGTAACAACCTTTAAAACAACAAATTAAAACCAATAGCGTGGGATAGAAATATAAACACAGAAGCAAATAAAAAGATACAGCAGTTCTGGAAGGAGATAAGACATAGAATCATAGAGTTGACAGCAGAATGGAGCCTGCCATTGCTCCGGGGGGGGGGGGGGGAGAAAAAAGGGACCTCTGGGGTCATCTAGTCCAACCCCCTGCTCAATGCAGGATTTCCTAAACCATCACAAGACAGATGTAGGTCCAGCCTCTGCCTGAAGAGCTTCAACAAAGGAGAACCCACCACCTCCCGTGGCAACCTATTCCACTGACTACCTATTCCATAATGCTTAACGGTATATTTCATAAAGAATATAAAATGGACCAACGAGAGATCTCTGTTGGTAATATTTGGTCGTTTAGATTTAAACCTGGAAGATCAAAAAAAGACACACCTTAGAACAGTTGATTTTGGCAGGCCATAGTGTGATGGAATTCAGTTGGAAAGATAAGGAAAAATGGACATTGTAGAACTGGATTCACTATGTCATAGATACAGTGAGGTTTGATTTATGAAATATATATATTGTCGTGTATATAGATATATACGCATATACACACACATATAGTCTATATACATACACGTATACATATGCTTATGTATATACGCTCACTGGGAGCATTTCCCACCTTATCACATCCTAGCTTGATATTCAGCTACTATCTGGAGGCAGCTGGATGGCAGTTTTGGGTTCTGGATGGTTTAGACCATGCAAGACAGCCCAATCCACTTACCTCTTTTTATCCTGAAATGGTAAGGCATCAAATATTTCTTGGTAATCATCCTTTACAAGATCAACCTTTGCATCTGCAAATGTAAAAAGCCATTCCTGGGCCTATCATGACAAAGAGCAAGGTGGACAAGTTAGACCATTTATGATCATGAAACCTTCTTGTCAAGCTATGCGAGGTAGGTCAAAATGCCAACGTCTGGTGTGGAGAAATGCGGCACGTTTCGAGAGCTCTTTCGTGTTGCAGAAAAGTTAACCACTCTGCAACCTCTCGAGGGTTTGACTACAGTGCACTCTAAGTGGGGCGGTCCTTGGAGATAATCCAGAGACTGCAGCTAGTACAGAATGCTGTAGCCATGGCTTGGGAAACTGTCACAACTGATTCCAGGCTGGACAGGTAGGCAGGAGGCCACTCAAGGCCATTTGCAAAAGGTTTTGCTTCTGTTTCCTGCTTGAGATGCCCTGAAGCAGTTGGTGGGCCACTGTGTGAGATGGGATGCTGGGATCGATGGGCTGTGGCCTCATCCAGAAGGGCTCCTCTTAATTCATGGGGGACAGGTGACTCGATGGCAATTTTCACGGATGGAACTTTGGGGATTCAATTCAAATCTTTAAAATTTGAATTTAACCAAATTCAGTTTGAATTAAGCAAATTTGAATCCATTTGTTCGAATTTTCAATTCAAATTTGCGCTCATGAATGTCAACAGCATTCTTATGTGCCCGTATGCATCGTTACGCAACCTGTACACATCTGTACGCATCCGTATATGTCCGTAAGCATCCCGTAGTTATCCCATATGCAACCAGTTTTCGTCTGGTACACATCCATACAAATGCATACAGATGGGGGAAAAGATGCATATCTCTAAGTATGCATTGCGTATGAACCCGTACACATGAGAATGTCTGAATAATTCGAACAAATAGATCCAAAATTCAAAATTCATACTAACTGTTAAATTCAAATTTGGGGGCATTTGATTCAAATTTGGCTGTCAAAATTTGGGTAGATTCGATCAAATTTCGAATACCTTCGAATATTCATGCACACCTATCAATGGCTACTAGAATGGATGCTTGGGTACCACTTCTGGGTTGGTGAGGCAGGCAGGATGCCTCTAAAAGATATTTGCAGGGATCCAAAAACAGATCAAAGTTTTGCCTTCATCCTCTTCTTGAGATGCCCAGAAGCAATTGGTGAGCCACTGTGTGAGATGGGATGCTGAGATAAAGCTGGGATAGATGCTGTGCCCTGATACAGCAAAGATTTTCTTAATTCTAGTATCAATGGCTACTAGAACATATGCGTAGGTGCCACCTCTGCGTTGGAAAGACAGGCAGGACTGGTGGGTTGCTGTGTGAAATAGGATGCTGGGACAGAAAGGCTGTGGCCTGACACGGTAGGGCTCATTTTAGGTTCTTATCCAGGACTGATGCTTAGGTATTACTTCCAGGTTGGAGAGAGAGGCAGGATGCCTCTAAAGGCCATTGGCAGGGAGTCAAGAGCAGGTGAGGTTTGTGCTTTTGTCTTCTGCTTGAGATGGCCAGGAGCAAGGGGGGGGCACCGCGTGGAACAGGATGCTGGACTGGTTGGGCTGTGGCCCCTCTTACGCTCTTATGGACTAGGTGGGCTGTGGCCTGATCCATCCAGGCTCCTCTTATGCTCAGTTTCAGAGCATAAGTTTGGTCTAGTAGTTAGGGAACCAGACTCTTATCTGGGAATACCGGGTTCGATTCTGCCCTCCCCCATGAAGCCGGATGGGTGACCTTGGGCTAGCCACAGCTCTCTTCTGAGCTCTCACAGCCCCACCTACCTCACAGGGTGTCTGTGGTGGGGAGAAGAACAGAAAGCTTTGTCAGCTGCTTTGAGTCCCCTTAAGTGGGTGAGAATAGTGGGGTAGAAAAGCCAATTCTTCTTCTTCTTCTTCTTCTTCCATGTCCATGGCATTGGAAACCCCCCCCAAAAAAACAGCGCTATCATGGTATTCCCCTCATCTGGACAAGGCCTAACCACACATGAAGGGCACTAGCTTTTGGATGGTTTTGACTAACCTTTTTAAAGATTTCTGTCAACTTCTCCGTCTGATCTTTGTAACACAGTAGTGGAATTTGCTTGTAGCAGCTAAAGGCAATGCAGCCGGACGGTTTCAGAACGCGATCCACTTCCTTCACGAAGCGAAGGATGTCGAACCAGTGGACTGAAGCAAAGGCTGTGACGAGGTCCACAGAGCTGTCCTCAAAAGGAAGTTGTTCTGCTGGGCTCACGCTACAGAAGGGGCAAGTGGATTTCAAAGGATGGCCTTAAAAATAGAAGGTCACGGTAAACCACTTCTATATCTTTGTCAAGAAAACTTCAAGGAGATCTCTGTGGGGTCAGCAGAAGCCATGCCTGTCTCAAGAACGCCTGTACCTAGTGGTTAGAGCCTAGGTGTCTATTCGCACGGGGGCCAATCGAATGTGTGTAGGACGCCCTGGGCCAGAGCATTCACTGCGCCGGGCTGGCAGTTCCATTCAGAACCATCCCAGCCCGTCCCGGGGTGCCCACTCGCATTCTGGGTGTAGAGCGCAAAACCGTGCTCCACACCTGGCCCAGGGCATTCCCGGCCGTCCCACAGCTGTTCAGGAGGGAGTGCATTCCCACGCTCCCTCCCTGACAGCTGCGGGCTCTGCCTCTGGCTGCCCCCACTGAACCCCGCATGCCTTCCCCGGTTCCGGCACGCTCTCGGGGACCCCCGGGCTCCCACCCACCCGGGCACGGGCCGTTCTGCGCAGGCGCAGGTGGCTGGCCAATCAGAGCTGGCAGCGCATGCAGACGCACTGTGCCGCTGGCCGGGCCACATCAGTTCGAACACAGCAACAATGAGGTAAGTGGCATGCGCGCGTGCGTGTCCCCTCGTAGGCCCGTGCCTCTATCCACCTTTTCCACACTGTGCACATAAGAACAACTGGTTACTTTTGCCTTGAGGTCAATTCACACTTGACTCCGTCGTACACGATAGGGTAACATCTAGTAAGGAACAGATGTTGACCGTACCAGCTGTTGACTAGTGATAGTGCACAAAATTGTGGAGTACGTGCATCCTGACCCTACCCAGAACTTTACCTGTTGTGTCCAGCACTGCGACCATTCACGTCGTTTCTGGGGTGATCTGAGGTGTCTGCATCCTTGCGTAGCACCTCAGAGTCCCCCATATGTGGTTGTGGGTGCGTGGAGCACCACCATTGCCATGCCAACGGCGACAGCACACATGCAGTTGCGCCGGGCTCCAAAAAGAAGATGGCGGCACCAGACACAGGTAAGTCTCTAGGCATGTGAGGCTGGATGCGGTGCGTACCAGAACACGAGGTAATGCGCTTTTCCCATCCAGCGGACGGGAAGCAAAGTGCAGAAACACCTCTGCTCTTTGATAGACTCTGACTGCATGTAGCACACCTTCACAGGAGAATAAAACGCAAATGAGAGCAACTACATCCATGTGCTAGGTGGGAGATTTTATTGCTTACAGGTAAGAGATATTTGGAGCACAGGCTGCTTGCTTGGCCTCCATAATCTGAGCTTCACTAATGTCCACTCCGACCACCTTCTCAAAACGTTTGGCCAGTACTTGAGTACTTTGTCCTGAGCCACATCCCACGTCTACGGCCAGGTGAAAGGGATTTCTCTGGAAAAATAAAAATAAAAGAATAACAACATCTCAAGACATAGCAGTGTTGCCTTCTGTTCAAAAGAACAAGGCCAATTTACAACAAGGGCAAGACAATATTTGAACCCTGCCAATAAGCTTATATGCCTGCTAGAAAGAAATGTGTTTGAGAGCTATAGGCCAGCGATGGCCAACCTATGACACACATGGCACAGGTGACACGCCAAGCCCTTTTGGGTGACACACATGGTAACCCTGGCACCTGGGTGTGTAGTGCTTGCTTGTTCTTGACATGTACAAAATACCAACTTTCAATTGAAGATTTAGCAAACGAAATTCAGCAACAAAAGTCACTAATGTGAAGAATTATTTGTTTTTGCTTTTAATAAAATACATACAGTATATCAAAAATATAACTTTTTTACTAGAGCTACAAATATCACAAAATTGTGGATATTTCTAGATGTGACACAGCACCCGAGTTAATTTTTCTCGCAAATTTTGACACATTGACCTCAAAACGTTTGCCATCACTGCTATAGGCAGTGGAAACTTCCTTTGGGTCCTGTCTGGGAGGGAGAACATAGCGCCATTAGAATGCCACTATGGTGGGGTTCCACACTTCTGGATGTTATGGGATGTCTGGAAGTGTGCAAAAATAAAAATCACAGAGACATTGTGGGCCGCAGCGCTCTCTATCTAAGAGATGGTAATTGTGGAGGGAGGATTCTCCAGTTTATCACCTCCTAGTGGTTTGGCTGCCCCTTTTATAGGTCATGCTGTCATCCAGCCTTTGGGTAGTCACAGCTCTCTTTCAGAACTCTCACAGCTCCACCTACTAGGGATGTGCACAAATGTATTTTTGACATTCAAATCTGAGTAGATTCGCATGTCAAAAAATCCAATTCGATTCAGATATTTAAGATCCGAATGACATTTGAATCCGGGAATCCATACATTCAAATGCTAGATTCATAGTTAAAGGTATGAATGTCAACAACATTAGTATCTGTAATACGTATCTGTGCGTATTCCGTACAAATCGGTATGCATTCTGTATTATCCCGTATGCATCCTGTTTTAATCCCGTATTTTAAGCGCAAGATATGTATAATTTTCGTGTAGATTCATATACGACGGATACGAATCTACACATTTTAATTATTTGAAAATCCATATTGGATTTTCAAAAATACTTATTCAAGTTCGAATGGGCAAATTTGGATTTTTGAAAATCCGATTCAAGTTTGAATGTCGACATTTGTCAGATTTGAATTGAATTTTCGAATATTCGTGCACATTCCTACCACCTATCTCACAGAATGGCTGTTGTGGGGAGAACAGAAGGTTTGTCAGCTGCTTTGAGTCCCCTTAAGGGTGAGAAAAGTAGGGTAGAAAAGCCAACTCTTCCTCCTCCATGAAGTAAGCTGAGTGACCTTGGGCTAGTCACTGCTCTCATTTTGAGCCCTTGCAACCCCACTTGCCTCAGAGGGTGTCTGTTGTGGGGAGAACTGAAGGTCTGTCAGTTGCCTTGAGTCCCCTTAAACAGGTGAGAAAAGTGGGGTATAAAAGCCAACTCTTCCTCTTCTGTCCCTGAACTTCGTCCTTCTTATTGATTCACTGCATTGATATGTCTCTTGTAAGCTGTCCTGAACACTAGGAAGGGATTGGGTGTGATATATACTGCACCCCAAGATGGATTGCAAGATTCAAACAAGCAAGCAGGCAAACAAAAACTATTTTGAAACAATATTAAAGCCCACAATATATAGCATAAAAAGAAAACACACAAAAAGTCTCCTTGAACCAGTGGCTGTCAATAAGCAAAGAAATTATGGAACCAGCGTGCAAGGCAAAATGGTAGCCGCTGTTGGCGAATGTGGCCGGAAGTCCTTCCCTGCATTGAAAGCTGATTCCGGAAGCGTGGACTTCAAAGGAAACTCAGGATCCAGCTTTCAGAAGCGGGAGGGACATCCGGTTGCATCCACTCTGGTTAGCTGCCATTGCCTTGAGTCCTGATTTTTATCATTTTGTTGCTTTTCCCCCCTGAGCTTTTCAAGATCCCTCGTACCTTTTCTTCCAGATAGGAGAAGATCACATCTTGAAGGTTCTCCTGGGGGGAGAATCGATATTTTTTATAGAAAGCAGCATGCTCTCTGTCCTCAAACAACCGTGTGGCCATGGCCTCTTCCCCACCGCTCTCCTGAAAAATACAAATATTTGATTTTTACAAACCCTCTCTCTCTTAAACGTGGCAGGATGGACTTTGCTCTGCAGTAATTACTGTACTTTGCCATAGTAATTTCTCCGTGAGTCATTTCAGGGCAAATGTGCAGCTCAAACCTCTCAGTCAGCTGAACAACCAGCCAAGCTTGACAACCTCAGTGCTCCCAAACATTCCACCATTCGCTCTTATAATGTGTTTGGACGCGTTCAAACAGTTTTTACACTGAACCAGATTAAGGCTGTGGGAAATAAGAGGAAGTTTTCTTTTTAATAATTAAGTGATTAACAGCCATTTTGCTTCTGTAACCTATGCTTGCATATAGAGAAAAGTAATAGCTAAAATGGAGAAAGAGTGGGCTTCCGTCCCATCCTTTTCTCTAGCAGCTGTTCAGAGAGGAGAAGGATGGAGAAGCCTTTTTGAGGACCATCTATAAAAGTGTTTAAGTAATTAGTTAAGTTGACACCTAAATGTTGGCAGTACTGAGCATGCAGATTATTGGCACACACAGAGGTGGACCAAGAAGAGATAGGATGTTTCCGCACAGGCCCTTAAATCACATCTAAACACACATTAGCCACACATACAAACAAGATATAAACTTACCTTCCACACTGGAGGCTGGATCCGGGTCCCCTTTCAGCGGTGCTTCCGCACATCGGCAGGTAAGACCTGTTCTTAATTGGGTCTCGCTGCCAAAAGATCCGGCCTCCAGGAAGTCTTGAAAAATTAGGTCTTCATCCGGCCCTTCGCCTCAATCCGTTTCGGAAGCAGAATGCTTCCGCACACAGAGAGGCAAAGGCTGGATGTCCTGGCGGCCGCCATCTTGGGAAAGATGGAAGCAGGTTGGTTCGCCTCCTTCTGCCCTCCCTGGCACGCCGCGCACTGCCAGAAACACACAATGACTGGCAGCTGCATGCTCTAGACCTGCAGCGAATCCCACTGCCTTTGGCCGTGGGTGCTGCGGCTTCCGCGCAGCACACAGGCGATCCGGCCGCCCAATCCGGCCTTGCCGCCTCCGCCGCCCCACGCATGTACAGACACGTGGGGCCTCTGAGGATCTGTCTTTTTAGATCCGTTTTTCGGCGGCAGGTGCGGAAGCATCCATAACGGAAATACTGGCATCAGTCTGCTCGCTATAAGAGGTAAGGAAAATGTGCTTATAGTGCCAGCTGAAAACAGCTGCAAGGTAAGAATTGGGGACAACTTCATTCCAAGGTCTGACCCTGGTTTTTAGCCAACTAGTTGACTGTTATTCAAACTAAAATCTCCTGAACATGATTACTGCATCAGATGCAAATGAGCTTTGGAGGTGTGCCACTTGGCATAGAATCTGTCGTTTTCTTTCCACATCATCTATCCCAAAGGGGAATTTTCTGAGTCATTTAACACTGAAAGAAAACCGCATGTCACTTTGCTGATGCGTTCTCCCGCTCTGAAAGCGGACTGAAGGCGGATTAGCCCTAAAGTGTGACCGCAGCCCGGCAGGAGGCCCTTATGCTGACCTCATCCCCACAGGACCCGCGGCGCTTTGCCTGCCGGGATCTGTAGTCCCTCCGCGGAAGGGGACTCCCCTCGCCTAAGCCGCACTCTGCGTCCCTGCGTGCGGTGCCGGCAGCCGGTTTTCTCCTCCTTCCGTTTGCGACGAGGCCGTAAAGCGAGCGGCTCCGCTCCCTCCCTCCCGTCCTTTCCCTCCTCCTCTCTCGGTCCCCGCCGCCTGCTTTGCGGCGCTGTCGCACGTCAGCGGCCGCAGGGCGAGAGGGCTTTTGCGACGCTCCGGGGCGGAAGTGTGTTGTGCCCGGCGGCGGTCGGGCGGCCTGAGGGGAAAGGAGGAGGAGAAGGAGAAGGGAGGGAAGCGTCGTCGTCGTCGTCGGGCCGCCTGACGGGAGGAGAGTCGCAGCGGCGGCGCCTCATGGGGGCCGTGGGCAGCCACAGCGAGGGCGAGGAAGAGGAGGCGGCGGCGGCCGACAGCGGCGGCGGCTCCGTCAGCGAGGCGGCCTCGTCCCCGGGCGCGGCGGCGGCGGCGGCGGCGGCGGGCGCCATGGAGGCCTCGTCCTCGTCCTTTCCGCCGCCTCCGTCCTCCCCGCCCGCGGCCCCGTCCTGCCCCGGCCCGCGCTCGCCGCTGCCCCCGGCCTCGGTGCTGCTGGGCCAGGCGCGGCTACGGGAGGAGGCGGCGGCGCGGCTGCGGGAGGCGCCCTCGGCGGAGCCGCTGCTCTCGCGCCACCACGCCGCCCTGGTGCGCTGGCTGGAGGAGCGGCTTGGCCGCGGGGAGCGCGCCGTCAGCCTCGACCAGCTCTGCGAGGCCCTCGAGGCCCGCGCGGGGCCCGGCGGCGGCGGGCAGAGCGCGGCGGCGGCGGCTGGAGGCGGCGGCGGCGGCGGGGACAGCGGGGATGCCGGAGCGGGGGCCGGAGGGGAAGGAGGGAGCGCCGCCGCGGAGGAGCGAGCCCGGAGCGAAGAGGTACGGCGGGGCTCGGGGAGGGCAGCGGCGGATCCTGGCTCGGGTCGGACAGGGGCGTCTCTGGCTCCTGGAGTGGAGAGGAAGGCAGGAGGCCTCCCAGGGCCCCGGCAGGGACTCGAGAGCCAGTCCTCTGCTTGAGGTGCCGCCTGGTGGGCTGTGGCCTGATCAGGTGGGGCTCTTCCTAATTCATGGAGGACAGGTGTATCAATGGATACTAAGAATGCTTGAGATGCCCGTGAGCAACTGGTGGGCCACAGGATGCTGGACAAGATGGGCTGTGGCCTGATCTAGCAGGGCTCTTCTTAATTCATGGAGGACAGGTGTATCAGTGGATACTAGAGTGGATGCTCAGGTACCACCTCCAGTTTGGAGAGACAAGCAGGTCAAAAGCAGGGGAAGGTTTCACCCTTATCTAATGCTTGAGGTGCCTGTGAGCAACTGGTGGCCCACTGTGTGACACAGGATGCTGGACAAGATGGGCTGTGGCCTGATCCAGCGGGGCTCTTCTTAATTCATGGAGGACAGGTGTGTCAACGGCTCCTGGAATGGATGCCTAGGCACCTCTTCCAGGTTGGAGAGGCATACAGGGTACCTCTGAAGTTCCTTGGCAGGGAGTCAAGAGCAGGGGAAGATTCCACCCTCCTGTAACACTTGAGATGCCCAGAAGCAATTGGTGGACCACTGTGTGACATGGAACACTGGACTAGATGGGCTGTGGCTCGATCTAGCAGGACAGGTGCTGGAGGACAGTTGTATCAATAGCTGCTAGGATGGATACTTAGGAACCAACTTCAGGTTGGAGAGACATGCAGAATGCCTCTAACGGCCATTTGCTGGGATTGGAGTACAGATGAAGGTTTTGCCTTTGTCTTCTGTTTGAGATACCCATCAGCAATTGGTGGGCCAGTGTGTGGGGTGGCCTGATCCAGCACAACATCTCTCATAATTTTATCTAGAATTGATGCCTAGGTACCACCTCTAGGTTGGAGAGACTAGCAGGATTCTTCTAAAAGTCTTTTGCATGGACTCAAGAGCAGCTGAAAGCTTTTCCTTTGTCTTCTGCTTGAGATGCCCCTAAGTAATTGGTGGGCCTCTGTGTGAGACAGGATCCTGGACTAGTCAGACTGTGGCGTGATCAAGGAGGGATCCTCTTAGGTTCTTATATTATGAGTCCTGCACACCCTGGCTGGGAAAGGGAGCTGGAGCTTGGTCTCTGAACCACTGGGTGCGGCTGATGAGCACTGCTGCCTGCTTTGTGCTCAGAGAGCAGCTGCTCCCTTGCCTTGTCAAGAGAGCTTGCTGGGTGGAGCCGGGAGGAAAGATCACCCAGGTGAAAGTTTTCCGGCTCCTGCCAGGTTTTGTTGCCTGGAGACACTGCTTGTGTAAGCTGGCAGCACACTCCTCTTCCGTGTTGACTCGTCGAGAGGCTCTTCTGCATGTGGATGTAGCAGCTCGCCAGGCCCCGTGCACCCAAGTTGGGAAGTGAGACTATGGAGTTCCTAGCCTGCCTGAAGAGCACTCAGCTTAAGCACATGCTAAGTGTACATTGAGTAGGATGCTTCATCTTGGGCTCTGGATTTCAGCCAGGCCTGTGCTTGTGACGAAGAGTGAGCATTTCTTAGCTCTGTGAAGAAAAGACAGATTGGGCATCTCTTCCCAGCAGAAGGCTCCATTGTGGTGTTCACTCACTGGTTGACTACTAAATCTGCTTTCTGCTAATCTTTCAGGGTAACTTTGGGTGCCCACTGTACGTCATTACCCTGTGTGTGTGCAGTAGAGCAGGCGTACCCTGGAAAAATATACAGGCAGTCTTCCAGTGTTTGCTGTCTAGGTGGCTCCTTCTTGCTCCCCCTGCCTGCCCAGGTTTCACCCTTGCCAGTCTGTGTACTCTGGGATTTAGCTTCTCTGAGAATAAATAACTCTGGATGGTAGCCTCGTGGTAGACCCAGCTACGTGTGAGTTCTTCGGTGTTTGCTTTCTGCACGTGTGCCTGGGTACATAAGAAACATAACGTAAAAGGAGCCCTGCTGTATCAGGCCACAGCCCATGTAGTCCTACATCCTGTCTCAGAGAGTGGCCCACCTATTGCTTCTGGGCATCTCAAGCAGAAGACAAAGTCAAAACCTTCACCTGCTCCTCACTCCATGCAAATGGACTTTAGAGACATCCTGACTGTTTTTCCTAACTTGGAGGTGGTACCTGGGCTTTCATTCTAGACAAGAATATAGGAGGAGCCCTGCTGGATCAGGCCACAGCCCATGTAGACCAACATCCCCTCTTATACAGTGATCCACCAATTGCTTTCTGGGCATCTCAAGCAGAAGACGGAGGCAAAATCTTCTGTGTTTATGTGGGGTGGTACTGTTGAAACCTGTTTAAATCATAGCTGCTTGAAAGACCTTAAGGAAGGGGAGTGTCAAATTGCTTTCTGAGCATCAGATCTTCTGCTGTGGTGTCCGTGAGAAACAGCAAAGGGTTCTGCTGCTCTATGTCTGTTATATCCAAAGCCCTGGATGTGCAGTGATACTGAAGACCAGCAATCCCCTTTGAGGGCACTTCATTGGCCACATTAGTGTGAGAACTGGAGTTATGAATGCTTCTCAGTTTTGAGGCAGATAATTTTACAGAGTGGTGGCTTGAATATCTTAATATAGCCATAGGAGGGGACAATCTGTTGAGGGTAGAGAATTATATTCTTGGGTATTAGTTCCTTTGAAACCTTTACTTCCTTTCCTCCAAAATACATAATCCCATGAACTCTTAGGTCACCAGTTCATATGGTGGACCAGTTTGGTCTTGTGGGGTGTTTTTCCACTGTCACTAGAAGTACCCATTAAGTACACATTAAGACTCATATCTCATAGTCACTGGATTTGATTCTGCAGTTTTCCACAAAGCCATCTGGGTTACCTTGGGGTAGTCACAGCCCTCTTTTTGAGCTCTCCCAGCCCCACCTACTTCACAGGGTATTTGTTGTATGGAGAAGAATAGAAGGTTTGTCAGCAGCTTTGAGTCCCCTTAAGGGTGGGGAAAGCAGGGTCTAAAAGCTAACTCTCCTTTTAAAAGTCACAGAATTTTGTGTGACAGTTTTGTGTGATTAATGTGAGGTCAAAAATATCTGATGATTACACACTTTATGGCATTTGTTTTAAACTTTTTTATTGTGAAGGTCAAACATACCAGAGCAAAGTGCTAGTGAAGAATCCTTGCTTGTGCCCTAAATGGGAGGCTTAATCTGGAAAGAGCCGTGTTCCCTTTGCTGAATAGCATGTAATAGATTGTACCTTTATGTCTCATCTCACAAGGATGGCCCGAAGGGGAGAAATACTTGCTGGGCAAAGGTTTATCAGGCCACACCCTTTTAAGAAACTTGACCGCTCTACCGCTTAGTAGAAGCAACTGCAAATAACACACATCTCTCTTGCCATTTGGAACACTTCTTTGCTGCTTTATGAATATATCTTCGAGCCTTCCTGAAGATCCCGCTGACCTATAGTTTTTGGATAAGCATTTATTACAAACAGTTGCTAATATTACCTGACAAGGATAGGTGAGCTTTTAAACACAAGTCTGTATTGGCATAAAAGGCTTCATACCTGGCCAACCACATGCTCACCCCCTCCCCCAGATATTTCAGTGAGTTGTCTCACAGGTTCATCTAGATACCCTTAACCTGATAGCTGGTGCTGGGGTTCCATTTGGAGCTACCTGAGCCCCCATTTTGGGGTTTGTGCTCATGTCTCATAGACACAACAGCACTGAGGTAGGTGGAAAACTTTAAAATGCCAGGTGCATCTAAATAGAATCTGTTGAGCATACAAAACCCAGCATCCTTGTCATTAGGTTGCTGCTTGGCATGCTTAGAATCATAGAATCATAGAATCATAGAATGGTAGAGTTGGAGGGGACCTCCTGGGTCATCGAGTCCAACCCCCTGCTCAAGGCAGGATCTCCTAAACCATCTCAGACAGATGGCCGTCCAGTTTCTGCTTGAAGACCTCCAACGAAGGGGAACCAACCACCTCCCGTGGCAGCCTGTTCCACTGGTTGATCACTCTTACTGTTAGAAATTTTTTCCTAACATCTAAACTAAATCTTTTCCCCTGCAGTTTCACCCCATTGTTTCTAGTCCTTCCTTGAGAGAGTGAGAACAGGGCTGATCCCTCTGCCTTGTGACAACCCTTGAGGTATTTGTAGACAGCTATCATGTCTCCTCTCAGTCTTCTTTTTGTTAGACTAAACATTCCTAGTTCCTTAAGCCGTTCCTCATAGGACATGGTTTGCAGACCGTTCACCATCTTGGTAGCTCTCCTTTGAACCTGCTCCAGCTTGTCAGTGTCTTTTTTAAACTGGGGTGACCAGAACTGGACACAGTACTCCAGATGAGGTCTGACCAAGGTAGAGTAGAGGGGGATAATAACTTCATGTGATCTGGACTCTATGCTTCTCCTAATACACCCCAGGATTGCGTTTGCCTTTTTTGCAGCTGCCTCGCACTGTTGACTCATGTTCAGTTGATGATCTACCAGGACACCCAAGTCTTTTTCACATGTGCTGCTGCTCAGCCGAATTCCTCCCATTGTATATGTGCTTTTTCATTTTTCTTGCCCAGGTGCAGAACCTTGCATTTTTCTTTGTTAAATACCATTTTATTAGTTGCAGCCCATTGTTCGAGTTTCTCTAAATCTTTTTGAATCCTCTCTCTCTCTTCTCTGGTGTTTGCAATCCCCCCTAGCTTTGTGTCATCAGCAAATTTGATCAGTTTCCCTTCAACTCCCTCGTCCAGATCGTTTATAAAAACATTAAACATAACTGGGCCCAGGACAGAACCTTGTGGTACTCCACTTGACACTTCCTTCCATTTGGATGTGCAGCCATTTAAAGCCACTCTTTGAGTACGATTACTAAGCCAGTTTTGAACCCACCTTATAGTTGCCTTGTCAAACCCATATTTGATCAATTTTTCAATGAGGATCGCATGAGATACTTTGTCAAATGCTTTGCTGAAATCAAGAAATACTATGTCTACTGCATTTCCTTGATCAACCCATTCAGTGATTTTGTCATAAAATGAAATCAAGTTAGTCTGACACGACTTGTTTGATACAAACCCATGTTGACTACTGTTAATTATTGAATTCCTATCCAAATGCTGACATATGTGTTGTTTAATAATTTGTTCGAGAATCTTTCCTGGTATTGAAGTCAGGCTAACAGGCCTGTAGTTCCCTGGGTCTACCTTCTTCCCTTTTTTGAAGATAGGAACAACGTTTGCCCTTCTCCAATCGTCTGGGACTTCTCCTGTTCTCCATGACTTCTCAAAGATTACAGCAAGTGGTTCAGCAATTACCTCTGCTAATTCCTTCAGTACCCTAGGATGTAATCCATCTGGACCCGGGGACTTAAATTCGTTTAAGTTAGCTAAGCGTTCCCTTACTCTCTCAGTGTTGATTTTGTGTCTTGATTCTCCTAGTCCTTCATCAGTACAGTGAAGGACTGTTGCATGTACATTATCCCTCTTGGAAAAAACAGATGCAAAATAGGAGTTCAGAATCTCTGCCTTCTCAAGATCACTTTCGATCACTTCTCCATTCTCTCCCTGCAGACTTCCCAAAACCTCTTTGACTTTTCTTTTGCTGTTGACATATCCCCAAAACCCTTTTTTATTGTTTTTAGTCTCTCTTGCAAGCCTCAGTTCATTTTTAGCTTTAGCTTTTCTGATACTTGCCCTGCAGATTGTACTGATTTCATTATATTCCTCCTTAGATATGTATCCCTCCTTCCATTTCTTAAACATTTCTTTTTTCTTTTTTATCAAGTTTTTAAGTTCTAAGTTTATCCACCCTGGTCTCTTTAGATGTTTTCCATTCTTCCTTCTTTGAGGAATTGTTAATGATTGCGCTTCTAATATTGCATTTCTCAAAATATCCCATCCTTCTTGGACATTTCTATCCTTTAGTACATTTAACCATTTGATCCCTCCTAACCTCCTCCGGAGTCCATCAAAATCCGCCCTTCTGAAGTCCAACTTTGAAGTCTGAGTCCTCTCATGCTTTCCTTCCCTTATTATCCAGAATTCAAGGATAACATGATCGCTGCCTCCTAATGCCCCAGAAACTCTGATATCCTCCACCATTTCCTCTCTGTTGGTAAGAATTAGATCAAGGATAGCCAATCCTCTTGTTTCCTCCACCACCTTTTGGTACATGAAATTGTCAGCGAGAGAGGATAAGAACTTATTAGACTTGTGACTTTTTCCTGAGCGAGATTCCCAACAAATGTCTGGGTAGTTAAAGTCTCCCATAATCACTATGTCATGCTTTCGTGAAAGTTTAGCCATCTGGTCTAGGAAGAGGTCATCCATATCTTCTGTTTGTCCAGGGGGCCTGTAATAGACTCCTACAATGGTATCCTTTCTGTTGCTCTCTCCTTGAATTCTTACCCATACCGATTCTACTGAGCTTCCACTCTCTGAAACTTGAACCTCTGAGGAGACAATTTCTTTTTTAACATACAGTGCAACACCCCCTCCTCTTTTGTTAAGTCTGTTTCGCAGAAACAAGTTGTAGCCTTCGATGTTTGTGTTCCATTCATGTGTGTTATCCCACCAGGTTTCCGTAATACCTATGACATCATATTTATCTACCTGGGTCAGGATCTCCAGCTCCCCTTTTTTATTTCTCATGCTTTGGGCATTGGTGTAGAGGCATTTTAGTTTGTAATTGATATCTATTGCGAGCTTGCCTCCTCTGTTTTCTTTACAAAATTCATTGGTACTATTTCTGGGAGTAAGAATATCGCCTGGTTTGATTGACTGAGTATTTTTGCTTGACTTTTTGTTACCCTTCCCCTTTTGTTTTAGTTTAAAGCTCTCCTAATAACCGAAGCAAGGCGCTTCCCGAATACATTCTTTCCTGTCCCTGTAAGGTGCTTGTTGGGAAGAGGTTAAGACCATAAGAGAAGCCCTGCTGGATCACACCACAGCCCATCTAATCCAGCAGCTTGTCTCATACAGTGGCCCACCAGTTGCTTCTGTGCATCTCAAGCAGAAGACAAAGGCAAAACCATCACCCACTCTGTAATCCTTGCAAATGGTCCTGAGAACCCCCCTGCATGTCTCACACAAAATGAGACAGTATCAGGGAAATAGGTGTGTTAGTCTAATTTGAAGAGTCTAGCAAGGTAGTTAGTAGCACTTGGAGACTAACAGGAGAAGGGTTGGTGGCATGAGCTTTCATAGATACGTCTACTTCAGATGCTAGGGGGCCCAATGGGCATGTCTACTTCTTCAGATGCTAGGGGGCCCAATGGGCATATCTACTTCTTCAGATGCTGGGGGGGGGGGAATGGGCACGTCTACTTCTTCAGATGCTAGGGGGCCCAATGGGCACGTCTCCTTCAGATGCTAGGGGGCCCAACAGGTACGTCTACTTCTTCAGAAGCTAGGGGGCCCAACAGGTATGTCTACTTCTTCAGATGCTAGGGGGCCCAATAGGCACATCTACTTCTTCAGATGCTAGGGGGCGCAATGGGCACATCTCCTTCTTCAAATGCTAGAGGGCCCAGCATCTGAAGAAGTAGATGTGTTCTACGAAAGCTCATGCCACCAACCCTTCTCCTGTTAGTCTCTAAGTGCTACTAACTACCTTGCTGGACTTTTCAAATGCATCTGAAGAAATAGATGTGTCTACGAAAGCTCATGCCACAAAATGTGACAGTAGTTCCTGCTTGTTTTTTGTTTAACTGCTTCTTCTTCTGAGCTCATGAGTGAGATTTCTAAACTTGCCCTTTAAGATCTCTCATTTTAGCAATATACTATGTATGTTGGGGTCTCTTGTGCTCCGTTTGGCCGTTAGCCTTATAATTTCCTTTTTGAAGATCTGGGTTGGGGTGGTGGATGGAAACATTTCTCTTTTTCTGAGGTACTGAAGCTTGTTAGCCATGAGCTTAACAAAATTGATTTTTTATCCTTGAAACAGTTTTGAAGAGAAAGATCAGCCACTTTTCCCTGAGTACACACACCCTCTTATTTATCTTATTGTGCATCTACTCTGTGCACCTGAAGTTGTATGCAACCTTGCTGATAATTTTACCTGTAAATAGAGATGAGTTATCTTTGCCACTGCTGACCTTTGAGATACACTGCTACACCTGTCCCTGCCACAGAAGTATGGAGTTGGTAGTTGCCTAGGAACTAATGCCCATCCCTTTTTGTGGGAAATGTTTACCACCTATGTGCAGTCAACAGTGAAGTCAGAGATAGCTTGGGTGGAGAAGGATGGTGTGTCAGCTTTCATTTCAGAAATGCGCATTAGGGATGTGGACAGATATTCATAACATTAGAAAGTCATCCAAATTTGGCCGAATTCAGGCATCCGTATTTGAATCGAATGTTGGCGCGTTCAAAGATTGACATTCAATTTTGAATCAAATATTTTGATACATTTGTATGAGGCTTCGTATGAGATTCGTATGGGATTGAACTTTCATATCACATTCGAATCCCGCTACGTTTGAAGGGGATCTATTTAAAAGAATACAAATTTTCTTGCATTTGATTCTGAAAGTGAACTGGGTGAAAGGAGGAGACAAGCCACCTTTCTCTTTGGCTCAGTCCCTGGGCTCTTCTTTGCCAAACACCCGCCAAGTTGAAAGTTGGTTGATGTGCAAAACGCCAGAGAGCAACTTCAGAAAGTGGAACAGAGTTGGCCGACTTTGAAAGACTAAGAAGTGTTTGTAGAGGCAAAATAGGAGACCAATGGTAGGGTTCCCTTCCTCTGTGTTTTGCGTACATCCTTCCCACAGGGTGGCTTTACTCAGAAGTTTTGCTTTTCTGCAGTTGGCAAAATGCAACGTCCCTCGCATAACATGGGGCCTTGAAACTAGTGTGTTTTCCTAAAATCATGCTACAGAAGTAAGTGGTACCAGCAAAAAGCCAGGAGTTAGATGATGCACCGCTGAGCTTCCTCCCTTGACAGTGTGGAGCAAAATGTGGTGGTTTGCAGGAACCAAACCACCATGTTACATGAGGGACAGCTATAGGACATGCTTGGTATGAACTGGTCAGCAGACCCCCTTTGCCTTCTGCAGTTCACGATGGGGTCACCAGCTTGGCCTTTAAGGCTTTCCTGTAGTTCACAGGAAGAGTCATATCTAGGGATGTGCCCAAAAATTTGTAGGCATTCGAAATCTGATCAAACGTGCTGAATTTCAACATTTGAACTTGAATAGAATGTCCCAAAATTCAAATGTAAACATTCAAATAAAATTTCAAATTTCAGATCTATTCGTTTGAATTATCTAGACATTCGTATGTGTTTGGGTTTGTACACATTGTGTACTTGAAGATCCACATCTTTCCTGCATCTGTAAGGATCCGTACGGGATGAAAACGGGTTGCATACTGGATAACTACAGGATGCATATGGATGTGTACGGATGTGGGGAAGATTTGTACATGCACATACAAATGTCAACATTCATATGTGCAGATTCAAATAAAAAATTCAAACAAATCAATTCAAATTTGGTAAATTCAAGTCAAATCTTGTTTAATTCAAATTGCATTGGATTTTTGGGTATTCAGTTCCCATCGGGTGGAAAGTGTTGGTTCTTGTTTACATTTTCCTCTCAAAGCTCAGAGCTGCAAAGAGGAAGTTGGGAACGCTTCCCACCCTCTAGAAACTGCATAATTTAAATTGAACAGAAGACGGTGGTGAAGCCGAACCTTTCAGGATTTTATTAGTGAACTTCATTAACAGCAGTGATACAAGGGATAGGAGAATGAATTTGTTTTCAGTTTGGATAACAGGCTATTTTTAATAGTGTAACTTCATTTAGATCATGCTGACCATTCAGTGAAGGCGATTACTGTAGAAGTCATTTAGTATTATGGGAAGCTGAGAAATGTATTATACATTAGTGTGAATAAAAAAGGGCGTTTTGTCCATTGAAAGCTGGTGACCTCTAACCCTTGCAAGCAAACAGGATGCATTGTATTGAAGAAGAAACTAATACAGCAAATATTTTGGTCTTGTGCAACTGAATGTTACAAGACAGTTGAAGCCAAAACTACAGAATGTCTGTTTCACCACTCCAGTGTATGCGTGTGTGCATATATATATAATTAAGAACCTTTTTTTTAATTGAAGGATGGGGTACTTTCAAAACCTTTCTTGTTCAGTAGAGAATGGAAAGGTCTGGTTTATTTTCAGCATGAACTTTTCAGTTTCCCCACAGTTTTTAGCATAACCATTGCTGGGGCTTTGTTATGCCCACAATTGTGTGTCTATTAAAATATTGGTTGTACAAAGTGACATCAACCCAGTGCTCCTTATTTCCCTTTATTCCTTCCCCAAAAAAGGCCTGGCACCCTGTTTCCCCAAAAATAAGACCTACCTTGAAAATAAGCCCTAGCATGATTTTTCAGGATGCTCGAAATGTAAGCCTTATATAAGTGTTATATATAAAACATCCCCTGAAAATCAGCCCTGAATAAAGAATTACATTCTCTACTACGGTATTTCCCCGAAAATAAAACAGGGTCTTATATTAATTTTTGCTCCTAGTTTTATTTTCAGGGAAACACGGTAGTAGTAATTCTTTATTCGGCCGTTAGCATCTTGCATTAATTGTCCATGCTTTGAGATCATATGAATAAGCACAGGTTGCTTTCACCTCCGCAGCAGTGGTTTGGAAGTGTCCATTTTCTGATTTCTGCAACTTTCTATTTCTGGAACATTTTGGGCTAACCCCAGGCATTCTGGGGTTGACACAGCGCGGGTGAACTTAGGAACACCTGAGGGGTTGTGGACGAATACCTCTAGTTAAAGAATACGGCAGGCACAATGAGGTGTGGGCCTTTATTTCCATCCCATTCAACCGGTGATGCTGTTTCCCATCACACCAGGCATTTGCTCAGTTTGACCCTGAAGGCGATGGCACAGTGGATGTGGAAAACATGCTCGAAGCGCTCAAGAATTCCAGCGGTGCCAACCTGCAAGGGGAGCTCAGCCACGTCATCAGGCAGCTGCAGGCTTGTTCACTCATTCCGGGTAAGAGAAGAGCAGGAGGAGGAAGAGACCAGGGCCCTTTCTGCACTGGGCCTTATTCTGGTTTATATCTCCGATTAGGGACCTGCCATCCTCATGATGGTGCAGACTATGGCAGACTCTGAGATATAATGTGGAATAAGGCCCAGTGCAGAAAGGGTCTAGGTTGGGGCTCCTCTCGGCCAGGGCGAGCAGGGGAGGCTTTGGCTGCCTGTGAGTGTTCTCGGCCCATTAGAACACACACTTGGTCCTCGCTATTTTGAGTCAAGTCTGGAATTAGAAGTCTAGATGCCAGCTCATGCCATCCCTTAGCAGTAACCAAGTCGGCTAGGTGCTGAACAGCAGCTGTTTTTGGTTTGGCAATATAGCAGGTGTGAGTTTTAGAAGGGTGAAACTTTTCCTCCCTCCCTCCCTCCCTCCCTCCCTCCCTCCCTCCCTCCCTCCCTTCCTTCCTTCCTTCTTTCCTTCTACAATTTAAGAAAGCTTTGCAGATCTTGAACTACTATTCAGAGCCTCTGTCATTTTTTTTTACATAGGTCATGTTTTATCAACAAATGCTGCTTTTCTCCTTTGTTGGAGATTTTTAAGCAGAGGCTGGACAGACATTTGTCTGGGATGGTTTAGGGAATCCTGTATTGAAGAGGGGATTAGACTTCATGACAGGTCCCTTCCAATTCTGTCATTCTAGAGTTCTATAATTTGAAAGTCTATTTGCAGGGGGCGGGATTTGTGGATAACTTTATTTCAAGCAGGCAAGAGTTAGAGGCTATATTGAATGAGCTTTATGAATCTAGATACAAGGTAGGATTTATTCACCAGCGTTTTCCAGCATCAGCACAAACTAATCTCTTCTTCTTTCTTAAGGTTTTATAGACATATTTTCAGAATCGAATGAGCGCCTAAGTCTCCATGCTTCCATGATCCTGCGGTTTCTTCACCGGCATCGGATTGCAAGCTCTGCTATCCCATATCCAGTCCTGGAGTATTTCAACAATATTTGCACTATGCGTTCTTCTGTACTGAAGGATTCTTTAGATCGTCTTCTCCTGAAAGAGAAGGGTATTTGAAGCGATTTGTCTTTTGATTACATTGCTTACGTAACAGCTTGCATTGGGCCGTCTCCTGTTTTGATTCTGCACTGCTCCAGAAAGCCAGCTGGGTGACTTGGGCTAGTCACAGGTGTCTTTCTGAGCTCTTACAGTCCCACCTGCGTCACAGGGTGTCTGTTGTGGGGAGAAGCAGGGTATAAAAACTGATTTCTTCTTCTGTACTTGCCTGGGGTAGAGACTAACAGGCTCAGTTGTAACTCCAAACGTTGGTTGTCCTCCTCTCAAGTTCTTGGCATTTCTAAGAAAGGTAGGAATAGCTCCTCACAGGACATCTCGGACAGCCATTTCTAGTCTGTTTAGATCTCGCTGGCCTAGATAGACTTGCATTGTGATTCAGTTTAAGGAAATATCTGTGACACCACCTTTGTGGGGAAGTCATTCTTGCACCTTGCTGCTTATTAAAGGGGCAATTTCCATCCAGTCTCTTCCCCTTTGCCAGATCAGTATCTTTTTATTGTTGTAATCATTGTCCCTTTTGTGTGATGGAGATGTACTGCAGCATTCAGTTGCAGTCTTCACTTGTCCTTAACCCTACAAGGAATGCTTCTTTCTGGCAGTAGGTGCTCCAGCAATGAAAGAAAGCTAGGAAGGTATTATGTTGTAGTGGGTAATAAAACAACGGTGGGGTAGCAGTGGTGGTTAAAACTTCAATACCACCAATACTGGTATGAATCAAAGGTGTAAACTGGTCAAGGTACGAGCTTCCTAGTTATTCCTCTAGCTGCTTTATTAGTTTGTCCTGTGGACATAAATCAGCGGTGCATTGCCCCAAGGAGTCTACAGATGATCCAAGAAGTTGGGTAATTGGCAGCTTGCTAGATATGGCTTCCTCTTACGCAGTTTCTGCATTTTCTCTTTGACAGAATGCCCTAGTGACTTAAATGGAAACCAAGAACTAGACAAACTCAAATCCATTTCCAAATGCTACACACACATAGAGGCTTCCTCGAATTCAGCTGACATTGACAAGATGACCAACGGAGAAACCGCCTCCTTCTGGCAGTCAGATGGGAGTGCTCGGTCACATTGGATACGGTAAACGGAAAAGATATGGCTTGATTCTATACTTCACTCTGTCAGATTTACACCCTACCTTTGGCTTTCAGTGACAGTCCCTAGCCTGTGGCAGGTGTCTGCGGCTTCATTCTTCTGTTCCAGTTTCTTAAAAATGCTGCATTCTAGTTCACCTTGACTTTTGTTTTGTGGGGGAAAGGTGGGATCCCAGTGTGCAAATAAACACATTTTCAGACTTCCAAAGAAGGACTCCACCTCTTTCATTAGGATCCCTTTCATTAATGGCAGAACTGTGGGTAGGGTGCCCTCCAACTTTTGGATTTATTCCCTTCAGCCACAGCTGGCTAAGTGAACAAAGGGGAAGGCAGTTGATTACTTTTATTACCCTAAATGATTTGGGCCCCCAATATCTAAAAGTACAACTTCTTCCATATCAACCTGTCTGTGCCCTAAGATATCTAAAGGGAGGTCTTCCTGGTGTGGTCTTGACCTTAGGGTGCCACATCCTTATCTGGAAATACTGGGTTTGATTCTGTTCTCTTCCATGAAACCGAATGGGTGACCCTGGGCTAGTAACAGCTCTCTTCTCACAACCCCACCTGTGGAGAGAAGAACAGAGGGTTTGTCAGCTGCTTTGAGTCCCCTTGAATGGGTGAGAAAAGTGGGGTAGAAAAGCCAACTCTGCTTCTTCTTCTGGTTGTACCGCACCCTTTAGTAGCAAAAGGTGTCTGTACCTGAGTTAGGGCCTTCTCAGTGGTGGCTCCGAGATTATGTAATAGGCAGGCATCTTCACTTTATATGTTCAGGAGATCTCTAAATACACCCCTCCTTGCCCTGGCCTTTGACTAAATAAGGAATCAACTTTTCCTCCCCACTTTGAGGCACTGATATGGTTTTTAATTTCATTCTATAGCTGGCTTGTAGTGTTGTAACCCGCCCTGAGACCTTTGGGTATGAGGCGGGATAAAGATGTCAAATTGTCCAACTGCTTTCCATTCCCTGCCCCCCGGCACCTGGGTTAGGGCCTTCTCAGTGGTGGCTCCGAGATTATGTAATAGGCAGTCATCTTCCCTTTATATGTTCAGGAGAGCACTGAAGCGTGTGTGTCTCCTTTCGTCTTGCAGCTTAAAGATGAAGCCGGACGTCATTCTGAGGCATCTCTCCATTGCCGTTGCGGCGAACGACCAGAGCTATATGCCCCAGCAAGTCACAGTAGCTGTGGGAAGGACGGCCAGCAATCTCCAGGAGGTCCGCGATGTTCACATTCCCAGCAATGTTACCGGCTACGTGACATTGTTGGAAAACGCTAACATTAGTCAGATGTGTGAGTCAATAACAATACAATTGGTGTTTCTTCTTTTCTGAAAGAGACGTGGAGGAGGTCCTTCCCTAGCGGTCAGAGCAGTTGATCTAGAGAGTTGCAGTTGACTGACAGAATTCACCTCAGTTTCCATAGGCAGGCAGGGGTCAGTAAAATCACTGGCTTGATTATCAGCCCAGTTTGGTCTTGTGTTCAGAGCGTTAGGTTCTTATCTGGTAGTCTCCATCTCAGTTCTGCACTCTTCCACAAAGCCAGCTGGGTGACCTTGGGGCTAGTCTCAGGTTCATTTCAGAGCTCAGAGGGTGTCTGCTGTGGGAAGAAGAACAGAAGTTTTGCCAGCTGCTTTGAGTCCACTAAAGGGTGAGAAAAGCAGGGGATAAAAAAACAACTCTTCTTCTTCCTCCATGAAGCCAGCTGGGTTGTCTTGGGCTAGTCATTCTCTCTTTCTGAGCTCTCAGTCCCACCTACCTCACAGGGTGTCTGCTGTGGGGAGAAAAGCAGAAGGTTTGTCAGCCACTTTGAGTCCCCTTAAATGGGTGAGAAAAGCGGGGTAGAAAAAACAACTTCTCACTTCTCCAGATCATCTAAATGTGATCCAGAACCCTGGGCAGAAGTTATTATTACCCAATAGGAGGGGTTTCCTTCCTATCCCCTACATTAAATAATAAAAGCCATTAACAGCCCAGAACATACTTTGAATAAAACCCTCCTTCCTCCCTGACAGAACAACACTCAAGAGGAAATTAAATGTTTAAAGAATGGTTTGGCCAGAAGATCAACCTAGGAAGCTTTCCCACATTTCCTCAGATTCCATAGATTTTCTGTCTCTTCAGTAAATAGTTCCCCATTTACTGGCAAATTTCAAGATAGTCGGACTGACTTTGCACAAAACTTAAGTCTTTCATTTTTAATAGGAAAGAGATGGTGAATGTAAATGCATTGATTGCCTTAGTCATAGGTTTGCTCTTCATGATCATCTGCAAGAGTTGACAATGTTCAGTCGCTAAGTGCGTTTCACTTTGTTTCACATAATTAAACAGAAATAAAGTCTGCTAGAATGCTAAATGCCCGAGCTTGGCTGTGGTCACCTTTACTCCGTGTTCTGATCTCATTACTCACATTCTATCTCTTTTATTTGTGGACTTTTCACCCTCCATTTGGACTTCCTAGGACGAAAAGTCCACAGATAAAACGGATAGAAGTGAAAAGGTGTGAGAGTTGCGATCTGAAGATGGTCTGAAGAAGGTTTAAAGTGAGGTTTTGGGGTTTTATATATGTTTTTAAATAGTTCATTTGTAATCATATCTTTCCTTCACAGTTCCCCCCTCCCCAAAAATACAGCGTTTTGGACTAGAGGCTATCCTTGAAGTTAGGCTGTAGGTATGGGTGGACTGAACGATCCCTCTGTCTCTATACTTGGAGGCCATCTTCCTTGCTTAACTTCTCATCTGAGGCTACTCTAATCTGAGAACAGTGCGTAGCAGAAGTTGATGGCTGTGGTTTAAAATAAGGGTGTTTTTCCACTGTCACTAGAAGTACCCATTAAGTACCCATTAATGGGTACTTAATGGGTACTTTTAGTGACAGTGGAAAAACACCCTAAGAGAACCCGTGGACCTTGAGATACATATGGACTCTGGGTCCTTCTGGTAGTGGGAGACAGTGTAATCAATGGGAAGGGTTTTGGAGGTAGAATGGGATGGCAGCTAGAGGGCTTCCACATTCCTATCAAGAGTTTTAAAAGACTTTAACTCCCAAAACAGTGACTTATTTTGGGGGGTGGGAATTGGCAGCATTTGGCACGGTGTTGACCAGAGAAGTTGAAGGAGTTTGTCACACCTGTTTTGATTGGATTGGGTGTCTCTTCCTTCTAAACTGAGCTCCGCCCTTGCTTTGATTTGAAGATCATACTCTTGATCATGTTGCAAGCCCTAGGGGGTGCTTGGCAGTGGATGTTGTTAAGTGCCGGCACAGCTGCCTGCAAAGCAGAAGGTCACAGGTTCGGTCCGCAGTGCTCCCTTGAAATGAGGTACTGGCAAACCATTCCTGTGTCCTTGCCAAGAAACCTGCATGGATGTATCTAGGGAGTAACTGTAGCTCTCACAGCCCCCCAGGGTGTCTGCTGTGGGAAGAAGAACAGAAAGCCTTCTCAGCCATTTTGAGCCTCCTAAAGGGTGAGAAAAGCGGGGTAGAAAAGCCAGCTCTTTGTTCTTCTCCTCCATGAAAACAGCTGGGTGGTCTTTGGCTAGTCACAGCTCTTTCTGAGTTCCCATAGCTCCATCTACCTCACAGGGTGCCTGTTGGGAGAAGAACAAAAGGCTTGTCAGCCGCTTTGAGTCCCCTTAAAAGGGTGAGAAAAGTGGGAAATAAAAGCCAACTCTTCCTGCCTTCTCTCTCAGGACATAGTTATAAAGAAGACTTGTAAATGAGTTCATTTATCCGCAACGGGTTGGTGTTATAGCACCATAGTTGCTCTTCCAGTGCCTCTTGTTGAAAGATTTGCGATTAACTCATTCCACCAGCTTGAGTTCAGAGTGGTTTTGTGTTCTTGCTGGCTCCCTAAATAGCCAGGAAGAGGTTACTCTGTGTCTTTTGCGGACAACAGAAGAATATTCAGCTAGCCCAAGCTTATCTTGATTTACCAAAATGACTCACACGCATTGGAGCTTAGGAGAGTTGCCGTCACATTGAGCAAGGCAAGCTGTATTCATGTCTCCCTTGTGCGCTTTGATGTGCGACTCCTCACTGGCTGTGGAAACTGGGTGTTGAGATAGATAGCCCACTGGTGTGAGCCAACCAGGCATTTACTTTGTCTTTGAAACTTTTTTGGGGGGGGGGGGGCTTGCCAGGTTGACTAGTTTGTCAGTGGCTTCTCTTTGAGCCTCAGAACCTCCATTTTGTACCATGGATGGAAGAAATTACCCTTGTCTAATACTCTTTGGCAGATGTCCAGATCAACATCAAGCGCTGCCTTAGCGATGGGTGCGACACGAGGATTCATGGGCTGAGGGCTGTCGGCTACCAGAGACTGAAGTCGACTGGCGTTTCTGTTTGTGATGCCTCTGCGATCTGGTACTGGTCGCTTCTGACGTCTCTCGTGACGGCATCCATGGAGACCAATCCTGCCCTTGTTCACACCATCTTGCAGAACACCCAGTGAGTTCAGCACTCTCTTGCATTCTGAATGTTTCCCTTCATTTGTTTGGCTCCTGTCAAGGTCATCTGAGCAGTTCTTTGTGTCAAAGATGTTTTCCAAATGTCAATTAGTCTTTAATTAGGTGAGTTGTTAAAAAGGGGCCTTTGGTCGAGACTTGCTGGAACTCTTCAGCTTACAAGAATGATGTATGATTTCCCTCACCCTCTGAGGTAGGCTGCCTTGCAGTCTATTATGAGGAAATCTCTTCGTCTTCTTGTTTCTCAAGAAGATTTCTCACCGGAGGATATCTTCTCTCCTCCGGGACCTAAATTGCTGAAGATTTTACAGAGCTAAGCTCTGTACGCCATCCCACCATCTTGCCCCTGTTGATGTCCTGTGGGTGGATATTTTTATCCCCGGGATAGACCTTTGCAAAGGCAAGCTGTGAAGCTGGTCACACGGATGAATCCTAAGAACGCCCTCAACTGACCAGTTCTGCCCACCCCATCTCCCCCACACCTCCTTTACCCTTGGTTCTTACAGTCTATCTCCGCCATCTTGTCGCCATGCCCCTTAACTCCTCCTCTTCCTCTCTTCCACCAGGAAGGCCCTACAACACATGCCGCCGCTCTCTCTGTCCCCTGGTTCCACAGACGTTTCAAGCTTCTTGTCTCCCAATGTCCTGGAAGAAGTGGACAGTTTCCTCTTGGGTATAACTAGGTATGATTGCAGCATCCTCTGCTGAAACCCAGAAGAAAGTCTGGGGAGAAGGGAACTGCCTAAAAGCTCTGTGGATGAGGGACCGCAAAGAACATTTTATCCAGATAGAGTGTGGGCCACCTTTCGATCTGGCTTCCGTCCCGCGATCCTTGGGAAGAGCTCATTCGAGCGTTGAGGTCTCACGTCTTCTCTTTCCTTTCCCAGCCACTGCGCTTCTCCAGAGGTAGAGCTTATGCTCTTGGCTTTTTCCTTGGCTCGAGGGAGCGTTGCCAAAGTGCTGAATTCCCTCTGCACCATCGCCGACCACCTGGAGACGCCATACAAGGCCGTCTCTCTCATCGCTGCCATGGCTACCGTCAGGCAAAACCTGCTATACAAATACGGTAAGTGTTGCAGGGGCCTGTTCGCACTTGGCCATATTCTAGAATATATCTCAGGATAGCGATCTGTTGTCCGTGTACTAATGCAGACTCTGGCAGGCTGCACTTGGGGCCTGTTGTAGCATGCACTGGCATGTGGGCAGCAGGCCCCTATTCTAGCATATATTCCAGAATAAAATCCAGCGCAAACAGGCTTCAGCTACCAACCACTGTGCTACACAGATCAGGTCTTTTATCCACCAGGATTGAGCTAATATTGTTATCCTCACCCCCACCCCCCGAGTTCATCCATCAACTAGAGCGAGGAGGGGAATTCAACACAGAGTAAAAGTTACAAAAGTACAGTTGGGCAGTTTCAGCTGTGGATCTTGGGGTTCTGGTGGACAGTTAAATGAAGGTGTCAACCCAGTGCGCAGCAGCAGTGCTGGGAATAATTAGGAAGGGAATAGAAACCAGGTCAGCAAGGGTCGTTTTGCCTCTTTATAAATCTATGGCGAGGCCACATTTGGAATATTGTATACAATTCTGGTCACCACACCTCAAAAGGATATTGTGGAAGTGGAAAAGGTGCAGAAAAGGGCAACCAGAATGATTAAGGGGCTGGAACAAAATCCCTTACGAAACCAGGCTGCAATGTCTAGGCCTCTTCAGTCTGGAAAGACGGCGTTTAAGAGGGGACCTTATTGAAGTATGTAAAATTATGCATGGTATAGAAAAGGTGGACAGAGAAAATATCACACAACACTAGAACTAGGATCATCTATGAAGCTTATGGGCAGGAGAGTCGGATCCGACAAGGGGATGTATTTCTTTGCCCAGAGGATCATTGGTTTATGGAATTTCCTGTTGGAAGAGGTGGTAACAGCTACCAGTCTAAATGGCTTTAAGGTAGGGTTAGACAAATTTATGGATGACAGATGTATCAATGGCTACTAGAATGAATGCCTAGGTGTTCGGGGTGGGGTGGGGACAAGCAGGACGCTTCTAAGGCCATTTGCTGTGATTCAAGAGCAGGAAAAGGTTTGTCCTTGTCTCTGCTTGAGGTTCCCATGAGCATCTGTTGGGCCACTGTGTGCGACAGGATGCTGGACTAGATGGGCTGTGGCCTGATCCAGAAGGGCTCCTCTTATGTTCTTATGTGCCCTGGGGTGGCCAATGTGGTTGCTGGGTGGGCATAAGTGAAAGTTTCCAGAAGGCCAAGGCCAGCCACCGTAAAATAATAATTCACACAGAACTCCACTTTTTACTTGGTGTCCTCATTTTACATTGTAAGAGCCTGAGGGCGAGGTCTTCTCTAAGGTTACATATTGTCAGCCACTCTGAGGATCTTTCTGGGTTCAAAAGTGTTCTACAAATAAACTGAATGAGTAAAATAAACTTTCATGGTAAGGAATTCCAAAGTCTTTTAGTGAGCTGCTCTTCTCGCCTGGAGACGAATGGATTTTTCTCCTCAACCTCTTCCAGGAATGCCTCTGCGTCTGACTTTGCAGGCCTGTGATGTCAAGGGGAAAGAAGACAAATCGGGACCAGAAAATCTCCTTGTGGAACCATGGACAGGAGATGGTGAGTGCTTGCAGGAGCTGACATCTTGTCAAAAGCATCAAATGCCGCTCACAACTTGTTATCAAAACAAGTAGTTAAGGACTCCTAAAGCATAGCCCTCCAGATGTCCAATAGTCCACTGTAAGCCAGTTTGTCTTGTGCTTAGCGTGTCTGATCTGGTAGTCTCCTGGGTCAATTCTGCACTTCTGCACAAAGCCAGCTGAGTCACCTTGGACTAGTCACAGATCTCTTTCTGAGCTCTTACAGCCCCACCTACCTCACAGGGTGTCTGTTGTGGTGAGAAAAACAGAAGATTTGTCAGCAGCAGTGCAGAAAAGCCTGTCCTCCTCCTCTTAAGCCATTCTGTGCCAGCTGCACTGGGGCTGGCAGAGAATGCTGGGAGCTTTGTTAGGAACATCTGGAGGCCTGCCATGGAGCTCCTACCTCTGAAGCAAAAAAATCATATAAGCAGACCAGGTGAGGGATGCTGTAGATCGCGCTGGGCTCCAATTCTCATCATGGCCAGCTGTTGGCAGGTGTCTGCTGGGGCTGCTGATGGGTAGGATCCAGAGTTCGGAGAAGGAGGAGGATTCTTCCCTCTTTTCTTTGATGGCTGCCATGATGGGATAAGAAGCTCCTCCAAAGCTGTTGAAAAACCTTCCCACTAGATAGCTCAACATGCTGCCTTGACTGGCCAGTCTAGGAAATTGCCAGCACCACTGATGTGGTGGCAGGCATGTGGGATGCATGGTCCTGCTTTTTAGTCAAACCTAAACTTGTTGTGGCCTCGAATGAAACTTGAGCTGAAAAAATGTGTTACTTCTGTAAATTCAAGAGATCTGTGTGTTTTGTTCAAAGGCTTTCTTACCGAGACGGGAAAACGGCAAGCCAGCATCATTCTGTCAGCTGGTGGTGAGTCCGCGTTTCAGGTCACACAAATTAGAATAAAGGTAAGGTTGTTTCTATATAAACTGAATAGGCCATCTTGAAGTACAGTATAGTGGGTTGGTTTCTATTTTGAGTCTTGACTTTGAAGAGGGTTTTATTGCAGGCCCTGGTCACACCTTCCCTTTAAACCTTCTTTAGTCCGTCTTCAGGTCTGACTACTCACACCTTTTTATTTCTGTCCATTTTATTGTGGACTTTCGATTCAGGAAAGTCCACAGATAAACACTAATCTGTGATACTGGTAGAGTAAAAAAAATTGAGATATTTCGGAAGGGCAAGAGAGAAGAAGGAACTTTCTAGCAGTGATTTTCAGAGGACCCAGACACTTGGGATATTTTTGTGGAGAAGTTGAAATTCTCCGAGGACAGAACCGAGAAGGAATGCCTACTGATGGATGTCTCTTCAGCTACTCTGCAAGAAAGCTATAAACCCCCCCTGCTTGGTGCCCTTTGACAGTCGTTCTGTCACTTTCTGCAAGTTAGCAAGGACAACTTCTCATATGGCCTTTGGATCTCAGGACCTCTCCTTTGAGCAGAACAACGGCTGACGGCTCCCTTCCTGAAGGGTTGCTGTGAGAGTTGGCTTGAACTCTTATCGGAAGAGGAGGTTTGTGCCTTTAAGAAATTTGTTAATTGCCTGCTCGGGCTTAAGGCTTCCTCAGCATGAGAGTCTGATCCTGAACGGACCATCGGAACCATGCCCCTCACAGCGTGAGGTGAAGATCAAAGGACCAAGCTTTATTTAATTTGCTTTATTCAATTAACAAGCTCCTATACCGCCTTTCATTATAAAAAAATCTGAAAGTGGTTGGCAAAAGACCTTAAGAAGAGGCAAAATGAGCACAGAAAAAGAAATTAGAAACATATTAAAAGTTGTTCTCAGAAGACAGATCAGAGAAGGAATGCCTACCAGTGAGGGTTTCTCTGACTATGGGAATGAACTTGGTGGCTCTGATCTCCCGGAGGGGGAGATTCAGGAGAATGCAAGTGACTGGGGAGATTCAGTCCAAGGGGACGAAGGAGATGCTAATTGGCAGAAAGAGCAGGCCAGGTACTCAGTCTTTCCAAGATTGTTCAAGATGGAGGATTTCCCCAAGCTTCTAACGAAAATGATGGTTACCCTCTCCTGGCCCTTACAGTTGATATGGCAATTGACTCCATGCTGATTTCTGCCAGAGGCCTTGCTTACTCAGTTGCAGCCAGACAAGCCCTCTGGCTGCATTTCTGGCAGGTGGACACAGCGGCAAAAGCCAACATGGCCAATGCCCCCTTTACGGGTGGCCTCCTGTTTGGCGAACAAGCCCTGAAGGATATTCTGGTGGAAGGAAAGGGGAAAAAAGAAAACTATGCCCACTCTGCCTCCTTCTAACGAAGGTAGAGCATTTAGGTTTCCTACATAAAAGAAATTGTTTCCTGCTCCCTTCTTGTCTGTCCAAGATGAGGTGTTCTTGTCTGTTCTAAGCTCAGAATACTTACTGTTCCCAATTCCAAGTTTGGGACTTTCTCAGAAGATGCTTAGTTAGTTTGTAAAGCAACAGCAGGGGGAAATCTCCTGCTCCGTTATAGACAAAGAAATGTGTTCTAACAGGAGTTGCAGGTCCTGGGAAAAACATTTTTCTGTCGTGCTCCTTAATTAGTGCTTGCTTGCAAAAGCTTTCTCCTCCTCCTCCTCCTTTAGTGAAAAATGTATAATATGATTCTAGGATTACAAACCACAGTAAAACTAAATCCTACCATAAATACATTAATAGAATAAAAATGAAATTATAAAAATTAAACGTTGATCTATGCACAAAAACTAAAATACTTCCTTCTAACTTATATCAGCTTGAGACCAAGCCTGGGCTGACGGAACCTGTCTGTGTCCCATTGTGACATAAGAACCTAAGAGGAGCCCTGCTGGATCAGGCCACAGCCCATCTAGTCCATAAGAGCCTATCAGAAGTCCTGCTGGATCAGGCCACACCCCAACTAGTCAGCCATCCTGTCACACACAGTGGCCCACTAGTAGCTTCTGGGCATCTCAAGGAAAAGATGAAGGCAAAACCTTCACCTTCTCTTGACTCACTGTGAACGGTCTTTAGGGATATCCTGCCTGACCCTCCTACCTGATGGAAGTACTTAGGCATCTGTTCTAGTAGCCATTGGTACAACGTCCTCTTACATTGTGTTTTTTTTAGATCAGGGTGGTCTTTCTCACGACCAATCTTCTCTTCTTGTTCTTTTCTTCTTTTAGGTTCGGAGAGGGGCAATCGGGGCCCGATGTGGGCTGGTGTTTGCTTATAACTGCTCTTCAGAGAAATTCCATGCGCAGGAGCACTTCAAGCAATTTGAGGCCTACGACAAATGGAAGTTTGAGGATTTCCGGCAGTTCCTAAAAAGCAGGTAGACTGCAAACCCCATTTGTTGCTTCAGATGTAGATTCAGCCCCTTGTCTGTCCTGACTTCCTCTTTGCCTGCCGCGGTTGGCAGAGAAAGATTGTTTGCACATGGGCTTTGTAAAACAGATGAAAACACTGTGGGACCTTTGTGTCGTTTTTCTTAAATCCTTTCAGAACTGGTGCTTCACAAGATGATTTGGGAGAGGAAGATCCCGTTGGCTGGTTTGAGCTGGAGGAAGGATGGGATGAAGTCGAAGTCAAAATGCAACAGTGCAGACTTTCCAAGGTATTTTACATCCTTGAGATGGCAAAGATGGTTACCATTGTGCAAAAATGACACATTCTCTTTCATGTGCCTTGAAGAAGCTTAGCAGGAAAAAAGAGCAAACTATCTCCCTCCCATTCTGGATATTATTTACTTGTTTATTCACCCTATACCTTTTGTGCATAGGTGTATAATTTAAACCATTGTCAGCAGGATTTACATTTCGTTTTTAATGCTAACTCCGTGGTCTCCTTTTTTAGTACCTGATGGTGAAGTTCTTGTGCACAAGGCAAGAGAAAGCTGAGCGGCTGGGGGTGCAAGGCTTGGGCGTCTTGGGGTACCTTCGGCCATTGTCCTCAGAGCCCAACAGAAGCAAGAGTTGCCTGCAGTGTGAGAAACCAAGCGGTGACACTGTCTGTGGGACAACGCTGCTCCTGAAAACGCTGAGCTTTGTGCAAGAGCTTGCACAGGATTTGGTAAGCTTCATATGGCTTTGCCTTTGTCTTGTGGTTCACAATATTCAGGAGCACCGGGTGGGCCACTGAGTGAGATGGGATGCTGGACTAGACGGGCTGTGGCCTGATCCAGCAAGGCTCCTCTTAGGTTCTTATGGATTGGATGGGCTGTGGCCTGATCCAGCAGTGCTCCTCTGAGGTTCTTATGGACTGGTGGGGCCGTGGCCTGATCCAGCAGGGCTCCTCTTAGGTTCTTATGGACAAGATGGGCTGTGGCCTGATCCAGCAGGGCTTCTCTGAGGTTCTTATGGACTGGTGGGGCTGTGGCCTGATCCAGCAGGGCTCCTCTTAGGTTCTTATGGACTAGATAGGCCGTGATCTCTTCCAACAGGGCTCCTCTTAGGTTCTTATGGACTGGATGGGCTGTGGCCTGATCCAGCAGGATGTCTGTTAAGTCGCAGAGGACAGATGCCTAGGCACCACCTTCACGTTGGAGAGGACAGCTGGGATGCCTCTAAAGGCTCTCTGCAGGGAGTCGAGAGCAGATGAAAGTTTTGCTTTTGCCTTCTGCTTGAGATGCCCAGAAGCGACCAGTGATCCACTGTGTGAGATCGAATGCTGGACTAGGTGCAAAGAAGTACCTATGGCTGCCTGAAGACTTAAGAGATTTATTACACCATCATTCTTTTCCATAGATGAAAACCTGCTTGACCTGACATGTGAACTCTAATCTACATAATCTTGTACTTAAGAAATGTTAGTTGGAATTCTTAAAGTGTCTGCTGGGTCAGATAGAAGCATCTTGATTCTTACAGCACCTGGTGGGTTGCCCTTATAGGGCTCTCTCAGGAAGGGGGCATATGAGCGAAATAGGCAACTCCCAAATCACCTGCTCTCATCCTGATGCCACAGGATGACATCTCATCATTTACATATATGACTCCAAGAACGTATGATTGTGCTCCTGAGTGTTTGATGTTCTTCCAAGACACACAAATACAGAAGGACACACACACACCCCAAAATGGAAAGTATCACCAAACTGTTTGGTATCACCAAACTCAGCAGCAGGATCTAATAGAACATATTATGAACACTTGTAATAAGAAGATCCTTTACTGAATGAGAATGATAAATTGTAGTAATTTGGAGATAGAATCATAGAGTTGGAAGGGACCTCCAGCGTCACCAAGTCTAACCCCCTGCTGAATGCAGGATTTCCTAAACCATTCCAGACAGATGTAGGTCCAATATATAATTTAATCCAATTGTGCTCAGTTAGTATTGCATTGTTTGCTCTTCCATAAGTTTCTTCCTTTTTTTATACCTTTTTTATACCTTTTACTAGGTACAGAAGAAAGAAACGGGTCTGCGCTACAAATCCTACCTGGACTTTGCAGGCCTGAATTTAAAGCTTTTCTGGAATTTTTATTGCAAACTCCATCAAAAGTAGGTCAGCTAATGGATCTAGATGCTTGTTGAGTCAGCAGTGTGGTTGTGTGTTGTTGCCTGAAAGACTGTCTTGTATCTCAGCTGTAATGTTGAGTTTTAATTTGGCTTCAGTCCATTTTCAGAGTGAGAGGACAAATGAGCCAAGTGTCAAACTGTTTTCTTTCAGCATTATCTACCTCAGAAAATCCATCTTTGGGTTATGTAGCGTGGAAAGAAAATGACTTTGCTGATGTGTTCTCTCACTCTGAAAGTGAATTGAAACCGGTTTAAAACTTAGGTATGAGACAGCCTCTGATCCGTCTCTAATGTGTGTGTTTGCTTATTATGGGTTTCCCATTCTGCCCTTCATTATATTTTCACTATAACAATAAAACAGTAAGAATAATGTAATGAAACAACAGTAAAATACCAGGCGAAGAGAAGGAGAGTTGCCCATACCTAGTTTAGCCCTGCATTGAAGGAAAAGCTAATTTAATGTTAACATATTCTTGGATGTCACCTCTGTGTAGCTGTTGGTCTTTACCACGGTCTTCTCACGGTTGAGATTTTGCAGAACCCTGATATGACTTGTTTCACTGCACCCACAGCCCTGGACTTCCAATCTGCAAGTGTTCTGACAGTTGCATGCCAGAATCTCTGAGTTGCTTGGAGTCAGGAGATGTTGGCTTGAGAAGAGAATTGGAGAACCTATGTAACCAGAGGCTGACTGGTTGTCCTTTAATTCTTGTCTCTGGCCTAACTTCCTCCAAGACTGGTCACACCTTCCCGTTAAACCTTCTTCAGTCCATCTTCAGGCCTGACTGCTCACACCTTTTCTTCTCTATACATTTTATTTCTGAAGTTTCCACTCTCCATTTGGACTTTGAATTCAGAGTCCTGGTGGAGGTTTCAGATGTTGATTTGGTTTCACAGCTGTAAGATTTCTAGAGCAAGTTTGTGTGGCACACGTAGAGTGTAACCCCTTTTTGTTCTAATGTTTTTTTAATTCTCAGGGTGCTGTTATTTGTCTTTATAAATGCATCTACATTCAAGCATTTCCGCCCACCTTTTCCCCTCTAGCCCAAGGGAGGAGTGTATTGAAGCCCAGACGCTGTTGCTCCGACTTCTCCAGAGTTGCTTTTCCGTTCTCACCGCAGACAAAGCCCCAAAATCTCAGGAAACCGCTCAGAGCAAAACCCTTGACGGCACCGAAGCCTCAGAGAAGCTGTACAGACATCTCTGTGAAGGTCTCCTGCTCTTCCTCGGTCCAGCTTTGAGCTTTTGCATTTGTGTTTTTGATAGGAACAAAGGATATAGGCTGCACCTTGAAATGAAAAGATGTTGACATGTTCAGTTCTAAGGAATGCTTTCCTTCTGGGGCTGCTGGTGGTGGGCAGATGGCTGTCTTCTAAGCTACGAAAACTTCTGGATCTGAAGATAGATTCCCTTTATAAATGTCTGCACTGCCAGAGAATCCTTAAAAGGAACCCTGTTTGCTTCGGTGCAGGAATTTCTGGGAAACCACATGCTGCAGTGGAGAGATTTATTCCTGTACTCCCCTCCCCAAGCCTCCCATGCTGCCTGCAACTTTATCGCCTGATGGCATAGATCTGAGGTCTTCACAGCACCCTTCACTGGTAGTCTCCCAGTTCAATTGCACACTCCTTCACAAAGCTAGCTCGGTGACCTTGAGCTAGTCACAGCTCCCTTTCTGAGCTCTCACAGCCCCACCTGCCTTGCAGGGTATTTCTGGTGGGTTGAAGAAGGCTTGTCAGCTGCTTTGAGGCCCCTTAAATGTGAGAAAAGCAAGGTATAAAAGCCAACCCTTCTTCTTCCTCAATGAAGCTAGCTGGGTTACCTTGGGTTAGTCACAGCTTGCTTCCTGAGCTCTCAGAGGAGAAGAAGAAGAAGAAGAAAAGTTGGCTTTTCTACCCCACTTTTCTCACCCATTTTAAGGGACTCAAAGCAGCTGACAAAGCTTTTCTATTCTTCTCCCCACAACAGAAGACCCTGTGAGGTAGGTGGGGCTGTGAGAGCTCAGAAGAGAGCTGTGACTAGCCCAAGGTCACCCAGCTGGCTTCATGGGGGAGGGTGGAATCGAATCTGGTATTCCCAGAAAAGAGTCAGTCTCCCTAACCACTAGACCAAACTGGCTCACCCCACCTATCTCACAGGAGAGAAGGTTTGTCAGCTGTTTTTGAGTCTCCTTTTAAGGGTGAGAAAAGTGGGGTATAAAAGCCAGCTCTTCTTCTTCATTTCAAAGAGCATTTAGCTCTGAAACAGTGAGGCTTACTTTGAGGGTCTTTAACAGTTTCCAAGGCTTTATTTATCAGGGGTTTGCAGGATGATACTTAATAGGCCAAAATTGCGTATCTTGAACCCTTAGCAAAGTGTAAATCTTCTTTTAAAATGTGCAGTGGTTGACAGCCCCAGTGAATCCGCTCTCCTGAGGACCCTGAAGCAGGAGGTGAACAATACGTTACTCCACGGAGCGGCCATCTTTTTCCCTCACCGGCATACCAGGCGGGAACAACTTTTTGCAATGTTGGTATGTTGGCATTTTTTTTTAAAAAAATCGCAAGTGAAGATGTATGGAGTTTCACTGTCATCCTAGCCCAAGTCCTAACATTCGTTTTTGTCCGAATGTTAGCATACAAATATCGTAACGTTCGATTTGAGTTTGAATGTCTGAATTCGGCCAAATTCAGCTGAATTTCAAATGTTATAAATATTTGTGCACATCCTGTCAGGAGGATAACCACGAGACTCTTAAAAAAGATGGACATGATTTATTTCAGCTCAGCGTTAGGGCATTTCTTGTTGGGAGCAACTTGAAACAGAAAGCCCAGCATATTTATATGTTTTATAGCTGGGCAGGGTTTGGCCTTCAACCAATGAACAATAACTATTTTTCAAAACCCAGTTTAAACTTGGAGCCAAAATGTATCACTCAACCCCAGCAGGGAGGGGGGAGTCAACTGTCACTTCCAAACAACAAGCAGCTACTATATACGTATATACAGAATCACATAGGTGGCAGAGATCTTACATTCAAAAATTATGGCAGGCAGCTAGCCCTGCCTGACACATCCCTAATATAAATCAGATAGCTGGCCAAAGGTCCTTTCTGCATTGAGTCTTATCCTGCATTATATCCCAGAACAGGGTCCTGGCATCTCTATGCTTTTACAGATGTTCATCCCTTTCTGCAATTTTTTTTTAGTTTTCGCCCTAAAGTGTCACCTGCTGTTTCATTGAATGTCTTACTACTCATAGATCCCACCTTGAAAACACACTTTCTCCGCATGTTTCTATTCTTGTTTCTCAGAAGAACATCACAGAACAAGAACACAAATTGTCGGTACACCTGACTTTCAGATCTCTGTGTGCCTATTTCAGGTAAACAACATGGGCTGCACTGTTACACGTGTTAATCTGACACCAACCCTAATTATAATAATGTGGGTAAATCGGTGGGGAATGGCTGTAACTCCATGGTAGAGCAAACTGTTCTGGAGAGCAGACAGATATTAGTTCTATCCCTAGCTTCTCCCCATAAGTAGGGAATGACAAACCACTTTTGTATCCCTGCCACAAAAACTGCATAGTGGCATCTATGAAGGCACACATGCAATCAACCAGGAAAATGAATAGAACTGATGTCTGTTGTTTTCTAGGTTTCATTCATTATAATCCACAATTTGTAACAACATGACCAAAGGTATAGAGATATGTATTAGAAAGATAGCTTTCAAAATGGAAAAAATTCATACGAGAGATACCTTATTATTCCGTTAATAATTCTGGCATGCAGAGTGATTAGATCTAATGATACTGAATTTCTTATTTACGGAAAGGGTATAGTTGTGTATTATCCTGAAGGTTATTTCTGAATTATTATAAATGAGAGCCATTTGCCAGTGAATTTTCTAATATGTTTGCTTGAGTGGTTTTTGATAAGCACTTTACTTACTAATTATGTACACCCAGGATTTCTTCATAAAGGAGAAATTAGTAACTTTAATTAGACAGTTACTGATGTAGCCCTTATGGTAGCTATAGAGTTGTTGGGTGACTTTAGAGGAAGCCTGAGATTGTTTGGTCTTGTGGTTAGAGTGCCCAACTCATATCTTGTAGTCTTCTGGTTTGATTCCGCACTCCTCCATGAAGCCAGCTGGGTGGCCTTGGGCTAGTCACAACTCCCTTTCTGAGCTCTCACGAGGTGTTCTGTTTTGGGGAGAAGAACAGAAGGTTTGTCAGCTGCCTTGAGTCCCCTTAGGGGTGAGAAAACCAGGATATAAAAGCCAACTCTTCTTTCTTGACAAAGTCCTACCAAATTTACCTGTCTTTGGCAGTGACCAGGATCCAGGTGGGCTTCTGCTTTTGCCAGACAACAGGACGTCTACAGAAGTCAACATTGATCAAGTATGGTCTGTGATGGAGACCTTTCTGATGGTGACATCAAGGGAGGTAACCTTCCTTTGTTGGTTTTGCTCTCCACATGTGCACAGAAAGTAGGGGTGTGTATGAGTATTTTGGGGGGGGGGTTCGATCCGTATTGAATCGAATGCAAGAAAATTTTTATTTGTTCAAATAGATTCCCTTTTTAATGTGGTAGGATTCAAATTTAATACGAATGTTCAATATGAACTAGATACGAATGTTGGATACAAATCACATACAAATCCCCTGCTTATCCCCTACGTATCCACTCTGAACGTGTCAAATCTGGCCTGGATCTACTTTGAATCTGCTCTTAATCCACTTCAGATCCACTCCGGATCCATTGCAGATATTCATGCATATCCCTAATAGAAAGTGACTGTGCTCAAAGCAGGACTCTGCTTTGTATCGACTCTGGAAGCTGCAGCTACTGCAAAATGCAGCAGCCAGGTTGAGTGGGAAATCTCGCGCGTTGCACATATATCACAGCAGTGTTCGAGCAATGATTGTGATTACCAGTCAGCTATCAACTCGAGAGTCAGGGTTCTGTGCTTTGGCACCCAAGGTCTTAAACACCTTGGAGCTTCCGGCTACCTATCTGTACTATCACTAGAGCCAGTTTGGTCTAGTGGTTAGGGAGCCGGACTCTTATCTGGGAATACCGGGTTTGATTCCACCCTCCCCCATGAAGTCAGCTGGGTGACCTTGGGCTAGTCACAGCTCTCTGGGTGACCTTGGGCTAGTCGCAGCTTGTTGCGTCAATGACCTCTGCCATCTCTGAACTTTTGTTTTTCAGTGTGAAATGCTGATGGAGGGCGCTGTCCAGCAAGACACCGGTCCTGTGCTCTTGTCCTTGTTCTGGTCCGTGCAAGGCAGTCTCCTGGCCTGGTGCTACTTTCAGCTGAAGAGCTCCAGTGCAGCAGCCAAGACCGTTGCTGTAGAAGTCCTTACAAAATGTAAGAATCCAGGCTGAGGGAATGATTTGGGGCCAGAATTGCTGCAAGCTTTGGACGAGCCTGCTGGCAGGAGTTGCAATGCAGGATGTTTGAAAAACATCCAAAGTCCTTTCCGCACCTCACCTTATTAGGGAATATATCTCAGGGTCGGGGTCTGTGCTAGGGATGCGCATGAATGCTTTTTTTTGCATTTGAATTTGAGTTGAATCGAATGTCAAACCATGTGATACATTCGAATCTGCTCATTTGAATGTTAGATTTGAATTTAAAGATACAAATGTTGGGTTCAGTTGGATTTGGACCGGATTCAGAGGGGATTTGGGTTGGATTCAGGGGGGTTTGGGGGTGACAGGGATTAGAAGGTGCTTTGTTTGCATGAATACAAATTTCTGCCCCATTTACTTCAATGGGAAAATGAATTGTTCACATTCCTATTGTCCACGGGCCTTGTTCAGGGCCTCCTATCATCTGCACTAGCATGGAGGCAACAGGTCCCTATTCTAGGATATATTCTGGAATAAATCAAAGTGTGGAAAGGCCCAAAGGTTTCTATAAGCAATTATGTAGCAAAACTGAAGGTTTCTATGAGCCAATTTGGTCTAGTGGTTAGGGAGCCTCTCTCTTATCTGGGAATACTGGATTTGATTCCGCTCTCCTCCATGAAGCCTGCTGGGTGACCTTGGGCTAGTCACAGCTCTCTTCTGAGCTCTCACAGCCCCATCTACCTCACAGGTTGTCTGGTGTGGGGAGAAGAACAGAAGGTTTGTCAGCCACTTTGAATTCCCTTAAATGGGTGAGGAAAGTGGCGTAGAAAAGCCAACTCTTTTTCTTCTGTGTTTATTAAATTTTCTGTAACTAGGAAATAATGTTATCATTGTGTGCCACATTTCTTTAGTTGTATTCTCCCTCCTCTTTCTCTTTTTGTTTGTGTGTCCCCAGATGTGCAGCAGTTTCTTTCGAGCACCAGGGCAATTTTGCTGTCCCTCCTGTCCAAGTATAGTGGAGGAGCAATTGTAGAAAAATTAAGCAATTCAGTCTTTGCCGCCGTCTCTCGTCAGCTGGTAAGTTAACAGGATTCTTCACACCCGTCTTGCGGGTCATGGGATGAAAGCCTGTAGTATACAATCCCGCTGTCTGTCTCTCCCCAGATGACGTTTCTGCAAGAGTTCTGCACTTTAGAAATCCCGCACCTTAGCCTCTTGAAGGATGTCAGCAGGTTGACGAAACTCCTCAACAAACTCTCTTCAGAGCCCGGAGGTGGGCTGAATAAGGTAGATGGAGAAAACTGCCCTGGGGGCTTGGTATTTTGCTGGTTAAACATCAGCCCTTCATGGGCTGTTGTTGCATGATGGGCAGATGTCCAGAGGCCTCCCTCTTGCATGCTAGTGCTGACTGTGACGGTCTCAGGGTTCAGGCTGCAAAGGGCAGTAATATTTCTTTGCTCCCTTGCAAGCCTCTTTTGCAAGCCTTGTTTGCAAACAGCAGAAAGGGCAGGAAACGTTGCCTGGGCCCTTTTGCATTGATTGGATGCTGGCAAATTGGAGAGAAAACCTGCCCAGGGACCCGGGGGCTTGATGGACAGGCAGGAGGAGTTTCCCTCATTTGCTAGTGGCAACAGCCAACCAGGAGGCTAGGATCTGCAGGGTATAAGAAGCTGAGCTCTGAGCTGTCTGTGTCTTTTCTCTGGAGGGGAATTGATCAGAACGGTCTTTTCTTTGGGGAAGAGTTGACGGAGGCAATCGTGGGGGGTTGTAGCTCTCAAGGAACTTTGCCAAAGAACTGACCAGAGGCTGGGACCCACACCCAAGCAAGGAAGGGCTAAGCCTTGCTGATACCGTGATTGAGTTGCTATTCTTTGGGGAAGCTTGACCTTAGGCAAAGCAAAGCAAACCAAAGGGGAAAGTGGATAGGATTATCTGCTGGGAGGCAACTATTTACCTTTAAGTGAAGAAAGCTGTTTGTGCTGGAAGCTTGCGAAGTCAGAGACTTTTTGAACTTACTATTTTTCCCTTTTACCTTTCTTTCGCGTGTATTTCAATAAACCTATTTTGGTTTACTGTTCAACTGTTTGCTCCCAGTTTTTGCTTATAGACTGTAGTACTCACTCGGCCCATTGCTCATTTCCAGCAATCCAATAGTGCCTGGCTACTCTTAGGAGGGCAGGCACTGAACGGTCTGTTTGGAAGTTGTGACACTGACTTCTTCCATAAAAGCAGTCACCTTTTACCAACTGTTTAAATTACCAAACTCTGCTGCTCCAGACCGTAATATACAACAGCATGTGAACATGCATTTTTGGTGGCGGCAACATGCATGTTCACATCTGACAGAACAACGGGGTGGGTTACATATCTGCTGCTCATTCCCCAGAAATTTTCAGGGACTCAAAAATACAGGCAGTGAAGGATTGCTGGACACTGCCAATGTAATAAAATCCATATCTCAATCCAGTATTGCAACAGTGAATTTTACAATAAAATCAAAATTTGCGTTAAAGAACAGAGCTCTAATGCATGCTGATGTAGAAATAAATTCCACAGTATGATCTTGGTCCCTCTGCCACTTTAATACCCCACAGATTTTTTTTTTGAAGGCTTATGAAAATCTTCTCTGTAATAGAATTGCTATTAATAACTCTAGGACATAGTTAAGGATTTAGTCAAGAGTAGTTTGATTATGTAGGGGTGTTGATGTAGACATCCATACAAGCATACTCACCCCTCTTGTTGTTGTAAAACTTTTTACCTGCCCTGAGACCTACGGGTATAGGGCGGGATAGAAATATAAATAATAAATAAATAAATATAGGATGGTGTGTAGACAGGACGAGCGATGTGCAGAATATTCGAAATTCAATCAAATTCATTCGAATTTGAACCAAATGTCTTTAAATTCAAATTTAAACATTCGAACAAAGTTTGGATTTTCAGATCTATTTGTTCCAATTATTCGGACATTTATGTGTGTACGGGTTCATACACAATGCGTATTTGCACATACGCCTCTTTCCTGCATCCGTACGTATATGTACAGATCCATTCGGGACGAAAACAGGTTGCATACAGGACAACTACGGGATACGTATAGACGTGTATAGATCTGTACGGGATGTGTAATGATGCGTATGGGCATATACGAATGTTGTCGACGTTCGTAAGTGCAAATTCGAATAGAAAATTCAAACAAATAGGTTCGAATTTGCTTAATTCAAATTGAATTTGGTTAAATTTGAATTTTAAAGATTCAAATCGAATGGAATTTTCAGGTATTTGAATCGAATCCCAAAAATTGCATTCTTGCACACCCCTAGACAGAACTAGGGCACCCTAAATGGCATCCTGATAGGCTTCAATTTTGAGGTGTGCCAGCATGCTAACAGGTGGAATATCACAGAGGACCCATATTGGCAGCAAGGTGCACCGCCAAAACCCATCCCTGAGTTACGAAGGCCAGGAACCTTCATACATCATCTTTGGAGCTGTTGGGGGGCTCTCCATGCAGGCCTGAAGCTGATGTGGGTCAGATGTGGGTGGCCTTGTTCCAGGCCCAGAGCAACACCCCCATCCCACCCCCCACCCCCAATTTGGGAAGGGCTGCGTATGTGGTGACGGGACAGTTTGCCCTGTCCCGGGATATAGAATGTATGTGTGAATTCAGGACAAGTGCTCATCCACGTTTCCCTTGGTGGAATGGTATAATAATGACCTCATTATTGAGTCCTAATAAGGTGTTTTAGAGAAAGTTTTCATGTCTATATTTATTAAGATCTCTATAGCATTCTTATCATATAAACTTCTGGGAGGTAAACAGGACTAAGGGAAAAATATAGAAGGCAAAAGATAATATGGAACCAGTATTTCTCAAGGATCCCAACTATACATTTGAGCCAGTTTGGTCTTGTGGTTACAGTACCAGACTCATATCTTGTAGTCACCGGGTTTGATTCTGCACTCCTCTACAAAGCCAGCTGGGTGGCCTTGGGCTAGTCACAGCTCTCTTTCTGAGTTCTCACGGACCCACAGGGCATTTGTTGCTGGGAGAAGAACAGAAAATTTGTCAGCTGCGTTGAGTCTCCTTAAGGGTGGGAAAGCAGGATATACAAGCCAACTCTTCTCTTCCTCCTCCTCCTCTTCTGATTTCAAAGCCTATTAGATGGTCTGTAATAAGTATGGCCACTCATGACTCTTTTGAGGTGAGGCACAGGGAGCCAGCCTATCCCACCATCCTTTCACGGACCTTCTTTCACTCTAGATCGCCATGGAAAGCTGGCAGCAAGAACAGCCAGTGGTGCTTCGGACATGGACTGCTGAGTCTCCCCACAATTACGATAACAATTGCCACGACGTGACGGTCTTCCTTTGTCCAGGGGCGGCCTACTTTGAGGTGGAGTTTGATGAAAGATGTGAAACCGAGAGGAGGTAACGTGGCCTTGTTAGAGCAATTTAGATGAAGCAGATCATGCTAGGCTAATCTGGTGATCTCCAGTTTAGTGGTAATGCTGGAGGAAATAGATGTGCTGAGTACTTCTTAGCCACACAGACCTGGAACTCCTGCTTCCTCGAATCTCATGGCAAGTGTAAGAGGAGCTCTCAGTGCCTATGCAACAAAGTCTTTCCAGTTTGGTCCGGTGGTTAGAGTATTGGACTCTTGTGTGATAGTCTTCTGGTTCGATTCAGCCCTCCTCCATAAAGCCAGCTGGGTGACCTTGTGGTAGTCACAGCTGTCTTTCTGAGCTTCCCCAGCCCCACCTACCTCACAGGGTGAGTGTTTTGGGGAGAAGAACAGACAGTTTGTCAGCCACCTTGAGTCCCCTTAAGGGTTAGAGAAGCACAATATAAAAGCCAACTCTTTTTCTTCCCCCATGAAGCCAGCTGGGTGACTTCGGGCGAGTCACAGATCTCTTTCTAAGTTCTCCCAGCCCCACCTACTTCACAGGTGTCTGTTGTGGGGAGAAGAACAGAAGGTTTGTCAGCCACTTTGAGTCTCCTGAAGAGTGAAAAAAGAGTTCTGTTGCTCTGTAGAAATTTTTGCTTTGACATGAATGTATGGGCGTTTAAACATCCGGAGGTTTGAATAAACATCTGGCTCGCGAATATGAAAATTGTATCATATTTTCATATTTTGGCTGTATTTTACTGATGAAAATATTTTTTCAGTAGGAAAAGAGCCACAAAAAAATGTCTGGCCTCAAATGCAGACGTTTGAACAAACAATTTGATGATGAAACAAATTTTTGCACATCCCTTCTCTGACATCCTTTCCCTGTTTGACGCTTCCATCTGAAATGAACTGTCAAGCAGGTTCTATGAAGCGGGCACCATGCCCAAATCCTGACTCTTAATGCTGTGCAAATATATGTTTGTAGGTATGATTACCTGGAATTTACCGATGCCAAAGGTGGAAAAACGCGCTATGATACCAAAGTGGGCACAGACAAGTGGCCAAAGGTGGGTGATGTCTCGGATCATGTGGTCACAGCATGGTGAGCGGAGCAGAACCGTCTGTGTTTGCAAGACACATTGTGGTCCACTGAGCCTGCCCCTCCCTTGGTGCATCGCCTGGTTCTCTGGAAACTGCTGAAGCTAAGTGCTTTGGAAACCTCCCTTTCTTAGAACTGCTGCTAGAATGGATGCCTAGAAGACAGGCTGGGTGCCTTTAAAGGCCATTTGCAGGAATTCGAGAGCAGCTGAAGGTTTTGCCTTTGTCTCCTGCTTGAGGTGCCCAGAAGCAATTGGTGGGTCAGATGCTGGACTAGATGGGCTGTGGCCTCATCCAGCAGGGCTCCTCTTAATTCATGGAGGCTGGGTGTATCGATGGCTACTAGGATGGATGCCAAGGTACTTCCTCCAGGCTGGGAAGGCCTGACAGCCATTTGTGGGGAGTCAGGAGGCGGTGAGGCTTTTGCCTTTATGTCTTCTGCTTGAGATGCCCAAAAGCAATTGGTGGGACACTAGACTAGAAGGGCTGTGACTTGATCATAGTATTTTATCTAGAATGGCTGCCCAGGTACTGCCTTCAGGTTGGAGAGACGGGCAGCATGCTTCTGGAGGGCATTTGCAGGGAGTCGAGAGCAGATGAAGCAACTGGTGGGCCACCGTGTGAAACTGGATGCCGGACTAGATATACTATGGTCTGATCCAGCAGGGGATCCTCTTAGGTTCCTATAAATTGTTTATTGACCCAAGGCCTTTGACCACATGCTTCCGAGGGAAGCTTTCATGCTATCCAGATCAGTGAAGTGCTTTAGCTTGGGGTGGAGCTTGCTACATTTTGGCCTCTGGGAGCAAGCAAGATGGGTTTGTGGTTGGGCCCCCTGATATGTGTTCCCATCTTGTGACCCCTGGGCCAACCTGTGATTGTTCTGTTGCTCTGTAGAAAGTGACCTTTAAGGCTGGCCCTCGGCTGCAGTTTCTCTTTCACTCTGACAGCAGCAAAAATGAGTGGGGCTACAAGTTCACGGTCACTGCCTACGGCTTGCCGGATGTGGAAGTTTCGTGGGTCCTCGACCTGCATCTCCTTGTGGCCAGGCTGATGGGACGCCTGGCTTCCCAGAGCATGGTGCTGAAGTCCCTCAAGGGTGAGTTGAGTTGGGCTTCTCGTCGTTCCTTCTGGTTCATAGGTGCTTCCAGAATTTGTGGGATGGGGTTGAAGCATCGCTGCCCCTTCTGAGTCAAAGCTTCCGGGTTATATCTGCTGTCTGATGTGAACCTTGGTTCTGTCCAGCTTTCTATCAGTTCTCCCAATGACGGAGAACTGTGACTGGGGTAGTGGGATCTTTTGATGCTGGAAGAAGGGGAAGGAAGAGTTGGGTCAGCTTGAAGGCGATTGGTTTGGACAAGAGAGGTTCATGAACCAAATTTCTGGGACTTGGCTTGAATTGAGGCCGACACTGGATGCTTCGCATGATCTTGTGGTAAGAACATGGAACTGTTATCTGGTGGCGTCTTGGTTCGATTCCACACTGCTCCACAGAGCCAACTGGGTGGCCTTAGGTAGTCACAGCTCCTCCTCCATTTCTTCCGTTTAAGAAATGGAAGGAGGGATACATATCTAAGGAGGAATATAATGAAATCAGTACAATCTGCAGGGCAAGTATCAGAAAAGCTAAAGCTAAAAATGAATTGAGGCTTGCAAGAGAGACTAAAAACAATAAAAAAGGGTTTTGGGGATATGTCAACAGCAAAAGAAAAGTCAAAGAGGTTTTGGGAAGTCTGCAGAGAGAGAATGGAGAAGTGATCGAAAGTGATCTTGAGAAGGCAGAGATTCTGAACTCCTATTTTGCATCTGTTTTTTCCAAGAGGGATAATGTACATGCAACAGTCCTTCACTGTACTGATGAAGAACTAGGAGAATCAAGACACAAAATCAACACTGAGAGAGTAAGGGAAAGCTTAGCTAACTTAAACGAATTTAAGTCCCCGGGTCCAGATGGATTACATCCTAGGGTACTGAAGGAATTAGCAGAGGTAATTGCTGAACCACTTGCTGTAGTCTTTGAGAAGTCATGGAGAACAGGAGAAGTTCCAGACGATTGGAGAAGGGCAAACGTTGTTCCTATCTTCAAAAAAGGGAAGAAGGTAGACCCAGGGAACTACAGGCCTGTTAGCCTGACTTCAATACCAGGAAAGATTCTCGAACAAATTATTAAACAACACATATGTCAGCATTTGGATAGGAATTCAATAATTAACAGTAGTCAACATGGGTTTGTATCAAACAAGTCGTGTCAGACTAACTTGATTTCATTTTATGACAAAATCACTGAATGGGTTGATCAAGGAAATGCAGTAGACATAGTATTTCTTGATTTCAGCAAAGCATTTGACAAAGTATCTCATGCGATCCTCATTGAAAAATTGATCAAATATGGGTTTGACAAGGCAACTATAAGGTGGGTTCAAAACTGGCTTAGTAATCGTACTCAAAGAGTGGCTTTAAATGGCTGCACATCCAAATGGAAGGAAGTGTCAAGTGGAGTACCACAACGTTCGGTCCTGGGCCCAGTTATGTTTAATGTTTTTATAAACGATCTGGACGAGGGAGTTGAAGGGAAACTGATCAAATTTGCTGATGACACAAAGCTAGGGGGGATAGCAAACACCAGAGAAGAGAGAGAGAGGATTCAAAGAGATTTAGAGAAACTCGAACAGTGGGCCGCAACTAATAAAATGGTATTTAACAAAGAAAAATGCAAGGTTCTGCACCTGGGCAAGAAAAATGTAAAAAGCACATATACAATGGGAGGAATTCGGCTGAGCAGCAGCACATGTGAAAAAGACTTGGGTGTCCTGGTAGATCATCAACTGAACATGAGTCAACAGTGCGAGGCAGCTGCAAAAAAAGCAAACGCAATCCTGGGGTGTATTAGGAGAAGCATAGAGTCCAGATCACGTGAAGTTATTATCCCCCTCTACTCTACCTTGGTCAGACCTCATCTGGAGTACTGTGTCCAGTTCTGGTCACCCCAGTTTAAAAAAGACGCTGACAAGCTGGAGCAGGTTCAAAGGAGAGCTACCAAGATGGTGAACGGTCTGCAAACCATGTCCTATGAGGAACGGCTTAAGGAACTAGGAATGTTTAGTCTAACAAAAAGAAGACTGAGAGGAGACATGATAGCTGTCTACAAATACCTCAAGGGTTGTCACAAGGCAGAGGGATCAGCCCTGTTCTCACTCTCTCAAGGAAGGACTAGAAACAATGGGGTGAAACTGCAGGGGAAAAGATTTAGTTTAGATGTTAGGAAAAAATTTCTAACAGTAAGAGTGATCAACCAGTGGAACAGGCTGCCACTGGAGGTGGTTGGTTCCCCTTCGATGGAGGTCTTCAAGCAGAGACTGGACGGCCATCTGTCTGAGATGGTTTAGGAGATCCTGCCTTGAGCAGGGGGTTGGACTCGATGACCCAGGAGGTCCCCTCCAACTCTACCATTCTATGATTCTACTCCATAGGTTGTCTCTTCTAGGGAGTAGAACAGAAGGTTCGTCAGCAGCTTTGAGTCCCCTTAAGGGTGAGAAAAACAGGATACAAAAGCCAGCTCTTCTTCTTCCTTTATGAAGCCAGCTAGGTGACCTTGGGCTAGTCACAGCTCTATTTCTGAGCTCTCACAGCCCCTCCAACCTCACCAGGTGTCTGTTGTCAGAAGAACAGAAGGTTTGTCAGCCACTTTGAGTTCCCTTAGGGCCGAGAAAAGCAGACTATAAAACCCAACTCCTCCTCCTCCTTCAAGGCCAGTCTTGGGTCTCCAGTAGGCATCCAACCCCCAGCCTTGCTTGCATGAGCTCTCTTGTTCTAATCTCAGCGTATCACACCTCTAGGTTGGGGGAATCTTCAATTCTTGGTGAGAATCTAGTTACTTTTATTCTGTTGGAGGAGGGGTAAGAGTAAACCCCTCGAACCACAGTGGCTGACTGATACAAAAGCAGAACTTTGCATTTTTAAAATTACTCTGATCAGGAATATTGGTGATTGTTTATGTCTAAAGCAGAGTTGTGGAAACATTCACGTTTAATTTCCATGTTAGTCAGCTTCTGCATTTAGGATTTTTCCTTTTTCCTCCCTCAGGGATAAAGAACAGAATTGAATTGCCTCCTGCGAAGGTGACGGCTGTTCTTAACTCTCCTCTGTGGAAGCCCGTCTTCCGGCATCAGATGCTTTCCCAAAATCTGGAAGGCACTGAGCTTAGCCAATCAAATGAGGAGAAAAAAGAGGTATTTAAACTAGTTTCACCCCTAATTTTGCTGACTTCTGATGTTCAGCAGTGTAGACGCAATGTACAGCCCAGACACTGTACAAGGGCAGGGGATCAGAGAAACGTTGGGATGTGATTATATGATAACTTGGTAGGTTGATTAATGACACAAGAATTAGCAGAATCTTACCGACAGTGCCAGGCCCTTTCCACACTGAGCCTAGTGGTCTGTTCTAGTGGTTAGGGAGCTGGACTCTTATCTGAGAATACTGGGTTTGATTCCACACTCCCCCTGAAGCCAGCTGGGTGACCTTGGGCTAGTCACAGCTCTCTTCTGAGCTCTCACAGCCCCACCTACCTCACATGGTATCTGTTGTGGGGGGAAGAACCAGAAGGTTGTCAGCCACTTCGAGTCCCCTTAAATGGGTGAGAAAAGCAGGGTAGAAAAGCCAACTCTTCTTCTTCTGGAAGATGTCCCAGGAGTGGGGCCTGTTGTCTTCATAATAATGGCAGCCCCCACTGAATCATGACTGACTCCTGATTGTCTGCAGTTTTCTTGGGCGACATACAGAAGTAGTTTACCCTTGCCCAACTTCTGGGAAGACTGCAGACTGAACCAGCAACCTTCCACTTTCCAGACCATTTGCTCTATTGCTGGGCTTCAGCCATGGACACCTCTGCGCAGTTTTCTTGGCAAAGAATCAGTAGTAGTTTGCAATGTCCATTTCTGGGGAAAGTGGGGATTAAACTGGCAACCCTCTGCTTTCTAGATAGTGTTGATTAGCACTGATCTACAGCCCCTCCCATGGACTCTACTATACTTACCTTTTTAAAGAAAGAAACCTCTTCAGAACTAACGCTGCCTCTCCTCTTGTCCTCCTTCTTCAGGCCACAAGCTCTCATGCCAACGACTGTCATAAATTTCTCCTTGACTTCTCCAAGTCAGACCCCGCTCAGGAGTTCCATGGGCCAAATTCTGATCTTTTCAAAGGACTCATACAGGCATGTAAAAAACAGGCCCCAAAGACTCATATAGTTGCTGGTTCTACTATTGATCAAGCTGTCCAGACCACATTTGCTGCTTTGGTGTATCTCTCTCCAGATTTGTATGGGAAGCTGCAGAAATATGGTAACTCCTGCATTCGTAAATATATATTCGTAATGAAGACTACTGATCCTATTGCCTCCTTCAGCTATCCAGCATGGCTTCCAGATAATTGCATTGCACTAATGTGCAAAACTTTGTAAGAAAACATAAAAACGACAAACGTCTGCAGCCTGTCAGCTTAAAGCATATAAGTTAAGCAGCTGTTAACTGACATGAAAAAATACAGTTACCCCCTAAGGTGTCTTGTGAAAGTGCCTCAAGTCCACTTTTATTGCAGTCCAGAGACCCTGTGGCTGCGTTCACATGTAAATTTTAAGCCGGATTCAGTCCACTTTCAGAGTGAACACACAGGCAAAATGACAACCTGTCCCCCCTGCATTGTATAACTCAAACAATCCATCTTTGAGTTAGATCGTGGGGAAAGGCAGTTGTGTGTTCTCTCAGTTTGAAGGTGGACTGAAACTGGGTTAAAACTTAGGTGTGAACATGGCCTATAAGTAAATGATTAATTTTTGTAGTTTCTGAAAAGTTGCTTTACTCTGCCTGTCAGCCTTCTCAGAATCTTCTTGGTGGAAAAAAGGCTGAGTTTTCTCTGGTGAGACATGGGTTCATGTTTTTGGTTTCTTCCTTACAAACTCAAACTGAAACTGTTGAAAAGACGGATCATTAATTCACTTGCCCTCCACATATTTAGTTCCCTGGGGACTCTGACCTGGGCTGCTGTTTTCCTTTAAAAATGTTTTCCAATTCCCTAAGGTCTCTCCAGGGGCCCGTTTGCACCTGACTTTATTCTGGAGTATATCCCAGAATAGGGACCTGCCATCTGCTTGGTAGTGCAAACTATGGAAGGGCCCAAGTGAGACCTGCCATAGTGTGCATTAGCATGCAGACAACAGACTCCAGTCCTGAGATATATTTCAAACTACGCCCAAGGGTGAACAGGTCTTAGATTTATAAAATCCGGAACATATTTGTATTAGGTGTCTTTATGAGAAAAGCTTTTGTATTGAGTCAGTTTGGTCATGTGGTTAGAGTGTCTCCTGGCTCAATTATTCACTCCTCCACAAAGCTAGCTGGGTAGCCTTGGACAAGACAGAACTCTCTTTCTGAGCTCTCATAGCCCCACCAGCCTCACAGGCTGTTTGTTGTGGGGAGAAGAACAGAAGGTTTGTCAGCTGCTTTGAGTATACTTAATGGTGAGAAAAGTAGGGTATAAAAGTCAGCTCTTTTTTGACTTATACTGCCTATGTGGTGTTGTTATTTACTTAAAAGCCTCCACCCAGTAGAAGAACATAAAAAAAATTCTCATTCTTTTACAAGCATATAATGCATGCATGCCACCCAGTGTATTGGGTGAGGAAGAGGATGAGATGGAAGCCATTGAAGCAAACCAAACTGCCATTGAAAGGGTGTGTTTTCTGTTCTCAGGTTCTTTTGATCCAGAAATTTCTTCTGGATCAGCAGCAGCTTGTTCAAGATGCCTGGCCAATGGAAGGGATGCAGAGCCGTGGTTGCTCAACATCTGGGAAGGCCGTGCTTTGCCCGGCCCTGCTCTCTAGATTCAATTTGACTCAAACTTCCACAGCTTGGAAGCTGTGGAGCTCCAGATGTTCAGGAACAGCCACTCACAGCATTCTGTGCCAGCCCTGGTGGAATGCTGGGAGTTTTTGTTCAGAAGAATCTGAAGAACTGCAGTTTGAGAACCACCAGATCAGAGCATCTTTGCCCCAATTTCTGGCCTTGGCATTCAGTTATGTTTCCTGTTGCTCAGTACTGGGATGGAGGGCTCCGGCAAACAGTATCTAAGGTTGATACAGAAAATGCTAATGGAAGAGGAAGGTACTATGAAGTTCACAGTTCTGCGTTAATGCACATGAAAATTGCCCCCACTCAACACAGTGAGAGAGTAGACGTGGGCCATTTTGCTTCTTCATTTGCTTGGGAAATACTTCCAGGGAAGGTTTGTCAGCTGCCTTGAGTCCCCTTAAGGGTGAGAAAAGAGGGGCATAAAAGCAAACTCTTCCTACACAAAGCCAGCTGGTGACCTTGGGCTAGCCACAGCTTTCTTTCTAGGCTCTCACAGCTTCACCAGTCTCACAGTGTGCTTGTTGGGGGGAGACGAACAGATTCTTGGCTGCCTTGAGTCCCTTTAAGGGTGAGAAAAGTGGGGTCTAAAAACCAACTCTTTTCCTGAAAGAAAACTCAACCGAACTCTTTGGTATGACATCATGTTGTTTCCTCTGTGAAAGGCTAGTCCATTCTCGTTCCCCCCTGCCATACATATTCAAATATCTGCTCACTTCCACCCCTGGGAGAACATTTTGGGTTTTTGTTCTGTTGTTTATTTAAACTGATCTCACACCCACGGCTTCCTGGGTAAAATAGGTATGACAGCAGGTTCTGACCATCTCTGGAAGCTGTCTTGCTTTATTCTCAAGCTGATGATGTGGCCAGAATGAGCTAAAGAGGCGTCTTCTCTTCTTCCTTTTTTCTGCCCTCACAGTTGAGAGCGGAGGAAAAACACCTCTGAGTGATGAGTTTGCGGAAGTCTATTCCCTTGCCGATGGAATTAGGATATGGATGGTAAGATTTTCTCTCTTCCTGTGCCACCCAGTTGCTGTTAAAGGCTCCCCACCTCCCATCTCTGGTTCACTTGAGCTTATTTTCTGCCTTGAACGACAAGGGTGCTGCTAGCTTTACTGAAGTGGCATGAAAGGTTTTTTAATAAATTCTCATCAATGGTCAAGACTTTTGGAATCTGCAAAGTAAACTGTTTAGACTTCATAATAGGGATGTGCACTAATGTTTTAAACATTCAAAATTCAGTCGAATTCAGACATTTGAACTTGAATCGAATGTCTCTGAATTTGAATTTAACATTTGAATGAATTTTTGAATCTTTTGAATCATTCGTACGGGTTATTTGGACATTCGTATGTGTATGGATACGTATGCATTACATATTTGCATCCAGAGGACCATTAGTTGTGCTTTCTCTGCTGCCCTCCAAATACTTCTCCACAGTGGAGGGAGCATCTCTTGACCCGCACCATGAATTTTCTGAAAGTGTAGGCAACTTGGAGGGAAAAGGGACTGAAACTTGAAACACGTTCTCCTTCCGCTTGTTGGCCAGAGAAGCATCTCTTGACCTCCGTCCTAAATTTCCTGCAAACATAGGGAACTTGGAGGGGAAAGGGCTGAGACCGTGGACCATAATCTCCTTCCTCTGGTCGACCAAAGAGGGTGTGAGCTTGAGGAGGAAGAGAGGTGTTATTAACTCTGCAGAATTGGGGCCGCTCCATAGACCAGGCACTAGAGGCCTCTCAGACGATGCTCATGGGTGCTCCTTCCCATGATATACCCCTTGTCTGATTTTTAAAATGAAACTGTTTTAAATGAATAAATAAAGTGGAGATCCTTGTCTGCCGATAAGGGGTACAGCTGGTCCTCAGTGGGCCTCTCGGATTAAGACTTGCATGTGGGACAAGAGACATGATTGTTGCTTGTTATAGTGGGCTTACTTGTATGTACCCCATTGCCCAATTCCTCAAGATGGCAGTCCCCAGGCTTGGCCGAGGGGGAGGTTTGTTACAGGTGAAATGATCCCTCAGATTATTTCATATGCAGTATTTTGTATAAATGGATTTTTCTTTCTTTGCAGCTCAATGAAATTTAGCAGCCAAAGAAATTCAGCCGATAGTAGCGTGTCTTCTAAAAAATGCTGAGCTCCTTTTAAACAATATCCTTTTTTACAGCTAGAGATGAAGCAGAAGTCTCTAGTCGATCAGGGAAGCGATGAAGAGGAGGGCCAGGCCACGGATGTTAGTGAAATCAACCCCCAAACCCTTGGTAAGACATTTTCTCCTCTCTGTGTTCCCTTGGCTCTGCTTCCTGATTCTCACCTTGTGATGCCCATGGCCGGCCGCCACCAATTACTAGGCCCCAGCCGGGCATCCAACTCTCTCTTGTCTGGCCACTGTAGCCACAGACTTCAAGTGCCCTTTTCAGTAGGCCTCTAAGCCTTTTCCTTCTTCAGCTTCAAAACTTCAGTTACACTGTAATCGGTTACGTTACTATGACAACACTTCCCCCCTCCCTTGAGAGTCTGAGTCAGTAACAGGCCTCAAGCAGAGTAACTTTGAAACTAAGGTAAGTGTATCTTTATTTGTGTACAACTCTTATGTCAGTTCAACTTCAGCACAAACAGTTCACATTAACTTACTGTATTTTCTGGCATATAAGACTACTTTTTAACCCAGGAAAATCTCAAAAGTTGGGGGTCGTCTTATATGCCGGGTGTTGTCTTCTTATACGGCGAGTATATCCCAAACTCTATATTTTAACTGGAAAGTTGGGGGTCGTCTTATACGACCAGTCGTCTTATACGCCGGAAAATACGGTAATTTCTTAGCTCAGGACCCTGTCTAATCCCTCAGGACCTGGATCTGTACTGTACTGTCTAACCTCTACCTAAGTCTAGCCCCAGTTACAGAACAACAGCTCTGACAGGAAGGCCCTTTTTATAGTCTCTGCCAGGGTTCCATCCCTTCTGATTGGCTAGTTCTCTCTGGGCTGCCCCCCCCCTTCTTCAATATGCTAATTGGACTGGGTTTAGCCCCCTCCTTCTCTGTTTACTAACCTTCCTGGTCAGCGCCTTTTACCCTCAACACATTACATAACATATACACATATGCAATTAAAGACACAACTAGTGCATTAGTCAAGCTTGGGCTTCACACACCTGCTCCCCCTGATTTTATCTGGAAGCTCCCAAACCTCCTGTCCCCTGGACCAGAAGCCACTATGGCATCCCATCGGAGCAAGGGGCATGTTTGGAGGGACCCTAAGGTTTTGTGTCCATGTGGTATGCACTTGTGTGTTCACTCACCTCTGTGCAGCTAGCTTCATTCATTCATTCATTTCCTGAATTTCTTCTGTGTTGCTTAGGGTGGGGAGCGCTGTTTCCTGCCCCTCCATTTCATCCCCTCAGCAACTCTTTAGAAGAGGTTAAATAATACAGGCCTGTATCTGCTGATCAAGTAACTGCGGAGCCACTTATCCACGGTTGACTGGATCACCCCCCAAACTACCTTTAGGCCTCCTGGAGGCTTGGAAATTGTGTGAAATCTCATGGGATTTCCCATGATTCCTTGCAAATTACATGTGATTTTGTGGTAATCATGGGAAGTCTTGCGTGATTTGCAAGGAATCTTGGGAAATCCCATGAGGTTTCCAGTGTTTCATATATCTGTGGTTTCCTTTAGGAACAGACCTGTATGCCCCCTGGATGCGAGGGCATGCCTGTATAGCAGAAGGTCACATGCACTTTCCTCACCATATTGGCCTGTGTCGCTTTCCATTGCAGCCCATCAGTGCATCCAGAAAAGCCTCCTGTTGCTGAATTTCTTGCCGGCACGGACTAAGGCAGAAGCCCATGACTCTGATAAGACAGAGGACCTCGGGCAGGGTCATCGAGAGAAACACCAAAGGACCAGCTCGATCGTGGAATCCGATTTTCAGGCGTCCGGCTTGGTGCCGGCCTTTGGAACGACTGGTTTCATTTTCCCAGAGGGGAGCCAAGCAGTAGTCTCAGACTCAAAGAGGAAGCAAACACCAGGCTCCCCACAAGCAGCTGTGGCCTCTCCATCCCACAGTAAACCCCTCGATGGTACCCTATCAGAGCCAGAAGATGCCATGTCTCCTCCCTCCACCCCCACACGGAAGCCCCCCTTCACCCGTGGCCGGCTTCGGCTTCTCTCCTTCCGCTCCATGGAAGAATCGAAGACAGCACCCAGCATTAAGGAGAAGCACCCTATCCTGAAACACGTCCTGGACTTCATTAAAGACCAGTCCCTTTCCCGTGACGGGTGAGCCACGTTGGAAACTGGTAGTCTGGCCTTAAGCGGGGAATTTAGATGATGGTGAAAGTTAAATGCAACCCCTTAGGTGAACTGTTTTCTGCTTCAGTATTGGGAGCAAGGTTACCCTGATCTATCCAAACCCATGGATGATTATTTCTGAGTGATAAGTTCAGTGGATTTAGGTGGCACCTTATTACTAGAGATCTTTGTGTAGCTCACAAGAGTAGGGCGATGTTTCAAACAGATAAGATGGCATTTGCGGGGGAAGTGAGGCTTTGACCTTGCCCCAATTAGAACCTGATTTAATTTCTTGCTTAGAAGGAGGCAGCAAAAATAGGTGGGAGGCACAACTGGTCTTCACCCATTCCCACTTTGTGGTAGTCGACGGGACACTCTGCACTAGAAATCCCAAAGCTCTATTAAAAATGCTCTATTAGATATGAGACAGCAAGGATGATTGGTCAATGGAATAGGTTGTCACTGGAGGTCTTCAGGTAGAGGCTGGATGAACATCTGTCTGGGATGGTTTAGAAAATCCTGCATTGAGCAGGGGGTTGGATTGGATAGCGCTGGAGATCCCTTCCAACTCTATAATTCTGTCTGGGTGAAGCACGGGAGATATAGCCACCTTTATAAGCTCAGTTCCTACCCTTGGGCAGAGTAACATAAAAGGTCCTATCTTAATCTCAGATGGACATCAGTTAGTCTCACGTCATGGGGTTAGGAAGGAGGAAGAAATTACAACGTTCCCCTGGGCGATTGCAAGCCTCAGTCCTTCCTTGCTTGGCTGTAACCCCAGCCCTGGTCAGTCTCTGGCAAAGTTCCTCCAGAGCATTATCCCACACGATTAATCTCCTTCAACTCTTGCCCAGAGAAAAGACCCTTCTGATCAATTCCCCTCGGAGAAAAGACCCCGACAGCTCTGTTCCCTGCTTATTATACCCAGCAGATCCTAGCCTCCTGATCGGCTGTTGCTAGTGGTTACTGGGGAAAACTCCTCCCACCTGCCAGTCAAGCCTCCAAGTCCCAGGGCAGGTTTTCCCTCCCATTTTGTTAGCAGCCGATCAATGCAAAAGGGCCTGGGCAATGCTTCCTACCCTTTTTGCTGCTAGCAGCAAAGGCTTGCAAGGCAGTTAGCAATGCAGTTTGCAAAGGGCCCAAGCAATATTACTACCATCTGCAGCCTGCACCCTGAATCCATCACAGTTGCCCAATGCTAAGAGATCCCTCCTGAGCTCTTGGCAATCACTTTCGGTTTTTACTACCGTGAATCATCAGTATCATCAGCAAACTTTGCTATTTTATTCATCGGGGAATGTTAGATTTGGGCCTCTTCTCTTTCTCCTAGGGTTCTGGATGTCCTTGCTTTGCGGAAAGCTCAAGCTAGAAGCGTCCTGCAAGTGCTGAAAATGATCCTCGAGTGTCTAGAATCTCTCAGCCAGCCCCACTCTTTCGTGCCCTCTTGCATCATCTTCCTGCTGGAACTCCTGGCTTGCCAGAAGGACTTCACCAAGTAAGACAAACGGGATTATTCCATGTATGGCAAATAGAGAAGCTGCTTTTTCCTATGCTTGAAAGAGGAGGGGCTGATGGGTCTCACATTGCCATGTGGGCCACTTCTGATGAGGGTAGGAAGCTCCCCATCAAGAGCCATCACTACCATTTGGTGCAGAGAAGCTGCACTATCCTTAGTGGTTACATTTTTGTTCCCTGTGATGTCAGGGTCCTCTTCCCTAAGGTCATTTTCCTGGTCCCCAGATTCACAGTCCCTTGGGAACTGAAGTGGGAGGTCTTCATCTTGTTTGCTTTAGCCTCAGCGTCTTGCTGCGTGCTGTCATGTTGTCAGGGTTGGGAAGCTAAAATGGAGTTTTGTGAAGAGAATTATGGGAGTTTGGAACAATACAGTGAGTGAAATAAAGCAACTATAGTAGAATATGCGTAGCGAAGCATACGAAGCTGAGAACACAGAAAGGATGAATATAGTAGCAGAAGAAGTTAACCTTGAAGTTTTGAGGTAGAGACAGGGCCCTTTACCACTAGGGCTTAGGATCCTTCCAAGACCCCATTAGGAACCTGATTGGTACCAGTTGGTGGGCCCTGTCCCCACCTGGGTCGCATTGAAGGCCTCATCTGCAAGGCCCTGTTCCCACGAGGGCAGGGGAAATCCAGATTTAATGGGACCTTCAGGCCCTTAAATCTGGATTTCGTGTGGTTCTGATTAAAGGTGTCCACAATGGTGTCTTCAGGCATCTTCAAGATCCAGAACTTCAGGAGGACCCCATCTCAAAGATCTAGATCTCGAAGATCCAGACCTTTGACTGTGTGTGGACAAAGGGGGAGTGCTTCCCTTTTTCTGTCTGGTCTGGTATCTGTTGATTTTAGGCCTTAGTATATCCAGTTAGTAATGTTGTTTTTCTGTATCTGTCAATATAATACATCAATCAAGAATATGATTACGTATGACTAAATCACGCCAATTATCATTTGCCCATTTTGCATTATTTTATATAAGCATATTTTAAGAAGGCGTGACTCCGTTTTGTATTTACTAAAGATGTGCACGAATATTCGTCACATTCAAAATTTGTCCGAATTTATCCGAATTTGGGTATTTGAATTCAAATCGAATGTTGGTACATTCAAAGACTGACATATCAATATGCATAGAATGTTTTTATACATTTGTATGAAGTTTTGTTACATTCGCGAACCTTGGGAGGTGGGAAGGCGGCTGCCCTGTCACACCTGCAACAGATCCAGAGTGGTTTCAAAGTGGATTGAGAGCAGATTTAACACATTCAGGGCAGATACGTAGGGGATTTGTAAGCAATTGGTAGCAGGGATTCAAATCAGATCTGTATCAAACATTTGTATTGAATTTGAATCCTACCACATTTGAAGGGTATCTATTCAAACGAATTCGAATTCTCTTTGATTCGATATGAACTGAGCATGAAAAAATTTGTGTCCATTCCTAGTATTTAGTACATTCTGGGCTGCCCTAGTGCACTAGTAAAATAAAACAGTAGTTCTGCCTTGGTTTTCTTCTTGGTCCAGTTTGTTTTACCCCATCAACCTAAGGCCTGGACTTGCAGGACATAGAAGTCACCATGGGCTATGTGGTAGGAGCGAGAGTTTGCGGATGCAATTCAAATACCTGTCCTCCTGCTTTCTAGCTATTTTGGACACTTGGATGGCTGTGGAGCTGAGTTGCGTCAAGAAATACGAGAATCCTACTACCGCCTGCTTTGCTTTCTTGTCAACGCCATGAAAGGATTTCACGCCCTTAATGACAAGTATGGACACCAAAGAGTTTGATGTTTCTAAATGTTTTGTCATCTCCCCTGCCCTACCCGCCTCGTTGTCCATTCCTCTTCAGTAATAGCCAGCTCCGTTGCAAAGAGGGATTCTTTTCCTCTCTTGCTTGGCTCCTGGCATCTTCAATTCCAGGGCCCTTGTTTCAGAGGTTTTGTCGTGGATCCGATCTTTTGCCTTGCCCCTAAACTGAGCTTAAAATGCCAAGACTGTTCTGTGGATTCTGAACAGATACTCCTCATGGCTCCATAGTGACCGGCCACAATGTTGAATCTAAGGTCCTAATTGCACTAAGGTGATCACGATGACCCGGCACCCACTGGGGCAGAACATACGCACTGTTGTGCTTCCATCTTCCAAAAGTGCCTAGAGTTGCCCTCATCCCTATGAGTGTGAATGGAAGATTCCTTCATTTCCCAGGAATCCAGAAACTAAATGTAGCATCTGGCACCCAGGCCAGTTTTTTACAGCATCTAATGGTTTTTCTGCTGGGCTTAGCTACTGTTCGTTGGGGTAAACTGGCAGAGAAAATTATTTCTTGTGCGAGCAGTATTTTTGGTTGGATGCTTTGAATCAGTCTAGTGTTCAAAAACAGAAAGAAAGACTAATTCCCTGTGACTTCCTCTCATATTGGGATGAATGGGAGCATCCCACCATCCTGGTTTTATTGGAGGAGCTCAAGAATGAACATTCAGGTAAGTGCCACTGTTCATTCTCTGCATCCTCCTCTCAAACCGGGATGAATGAGAGCAGCAGGACTGAACCCATTTGCCCCGAGGGATTCAAGAATGATAACTGTTCATATAATAACTGTTCATTCTTCTGCATCCTACCTAATTTTAGCTGTTCCTTAACCTATACTGGATCTGTCCTATTGGTCTCTAGACTCCTTAGCCTCAATGAAAGGCTGTTTTTGTTCCTTTCTCCATTTGTTGTCTGCTGCCTTGCAGGCCCTGGTGTTTTAATTGCGCTGCCCTGTTTTCTTTCCCCTGTTTGTTTAGATCCTTACTCCCTGCTCTGTCTTGTGTGCAGACGTCATTCCTACATCTCTTGGATATGGGTTGGGAGCCAAGTGACCTCTCCTTCTTTGTTGACATACAGCTTCCACGTCTCCTTATCACCATGTCACGAGAGAACATAAGCGCTCATGACAGTGTGGTCTGGTAAGTGAGGAAAATGGAGGTGGGCACACACTTACCTTCACTGGTTTATTTATTTGAAGTTTTTATCCCACCCTATACTCAAAGGTCTCAGGGCAGGTTACAACATTAAAAACCAGTGAACATACAGAATGAACATATTAAAGCCACAACAGTGCCTGAATTTGGAGAAGAAAAGGCATTTTGTTGTTTAGCTAAAGGCCACGGCAAAGAGTTGCCTCTTCGCAGCTCTCCTAAATGAATAAAGTGAAGGTGTCAGGAGGGAGACTGTTCCGTAATCTGGGAGTCACCACTGAAAAGGCCCTATCCCAGGTGCCCACCCCTTTTGCTGCTGAGGGTAGTGGGACAACCAGGAGGGCCTCCCCTGCAGATCTTAGAGCCCAGGCAGGTCGACACAGAAGAAGGCTTGTACTGCTCACCATCTCCCAGCCGATGGCCTTCAGAAGCAGACCGTCTCTTCCTTATTAGGGCCAATAGACGTTGACTGTGTGGGTGCCATGCTGGAGCATGGAATTCACAGTTATAAAAGTCACAAAATCCTCCAGAAGCATGTGGTATACTCTTTAAAGCGTGTGAAACAACTATGCACTGGAGTATAGCTTTTCAAATTGTGCCGTGGGTCCATTGGATGATAACCCCTTAGTGTTCCCATTCTCTGGAAGGACCATCTCCCGAGTCCTGCCATTCCTTAGCTCTGTGATCTCTTCCTAGCCAGAGGAGTGAAGAAGAAGAGCTAGCGGACTACAAGCAGAACTCTGAGTGGATGGATGAATGCCAGGAACTGCTTTTCGAAACCTGGTGTGACAGGATCAGCCAAGCAGATCCAGAGAAACAACAACAGGTGTGTGTACCGTAGAGTTTGATTTTTCTCACTTAGGGGAAGGCTTGATTTAGGGTTTAGGGATTTTGAGGGAGGTGAGGTGCTGAGAGCCTCAACCTACCCTCATGTTGATGAGACATGGTTCTGCCCTTGATGGAACTAGTAACAAAGACTCTCACGTGGTGATCATGCAGGTCAGTTCCCTGCTTAATTTCCATGGGGCTTACCTGTAGTTGCATGTGGATCTCCCCCAGCAAACTGTAGCCTTCCTTTGTGCTTGGAACCAACTGAACTGAAAGTTTGACATGAGAGCTACAGGTGTGAGACAGGATACTAGATTGGTGGGCTGTGGCCTGATCCAGCAGGGCTCCTCTTAGGTTCTTATGGACCCTTTCTGCACTAGGCCTTATTCTGGATTATACTTCGGAATAGGGACCTGTAATCTGCACGGCGATGGAAACTACAACAGCTCCCACCCAGGACATTCTGAAGTCCGCACAGGCCTGCAGATGGCAGATCCCTATCCTGAGATATAATCCAGGATAAAGCCCAGTGTAGAAACGGTCATGGACTGGATGGGCTGTGGCTTGATCCAGCAGGGCTCCTCTTAGGTTCTTATGGACTAGATGGGCTGCGGCCGGATCCAACAGGGCTCCTCTTAGGTTCTTATGGACTAGATAGGCTGTGGCCTGATCCAGCAGGGCTCCTCTTAGGTTCTTATGGACTGGATGGGCTGTGGCCAGATCTAGCAGGGCTCCTTTTAGGTTCTTATGGACTAGATGGGCACTGGCCTGATCCAGCAGGACTCCTTACGTTCATTTCAGATGCAAATGTTCATTGCTCGCTACTGCAATCTGTTACATGTGGACATTTCATGCGACGGATGTGATGAGATTGCTCCTTGGCGCCGCTACCGCTGTCTGCAGTGCAATGACATGGATCTTTGCAAAACATGCTTTTTGGGTAAGTTGAGTGACCCTGAGTGGCCATCATCTCTGTCTAGACAGGCTTTTTACATGTGAGCCTTCCTAGAACATGCTTCTACATTAAGTTCTCCGAAGACGGACCCAAGAAGGAATGCCTGACCAATGGGACTCTGATGGGACGGATGACCAGGATTGGTCCAACGATCTGGCAAGACAACCTCCTTTCCCCAGACTGTCCAGGATGGAGGACTTCCCGAAGGTCCAACTAAAGATGCTGGCTACCCTGGCCCTGCAGCCTGGTCATCTGTCCCATTGGAGTCCCATTGGTCAGGCATTCCTTCTCTCTCCGTCTTCTAGAACACCACCATACGGTAAGTACCAGTGTTCTTTTTTCTATTTTCAGTGTTAGTTTTTGAGTATTGACCTACCTGTGCATTAGGATCTGCTAGTGAAGCCCTCTTAGTTGTCAGTACTTAAAGGACCGTGGACTCCGCACATGGTCTTCTTGGTGGTAGCCCACACACAATTTAGCAGTCTTCTCTCTGAGATTCGCCAGGCACATTCCTTGGTTGCTTTTTGGAGCCTCTGATCAAGGTTTTAGTTCTTAAGAGTTTTCTTTACCTAAAGTCCTGTGCTTTCTTATTTTATTTTGTGACCTTAGTAATAGGGCTGTTGTGAGGCGAGTTCTCAGTCAGTGTAGTGATTTTATGTACAGTTGGTAGTGTGGTAGCATTTGTTTACATACAGGATTAAAACTCTGAAATATATTCCCAACCAAGAGGCACGCCTCCTATTTCCTCTCACTGCTCTTAAGCTTGATATTATTGTTGCCTAGTTCTTGGTGCTGCAGAGGTTAGCACCTCCCCCACTGTCTAGCTCACAGTGAGTGTTTTAAAGATACAGTTGCCCTTTTCACTCGGCTGGCTTGACTCTTGTACTTTATACTGTAAGAAATGGACAGCCTTTATATGTTTAACAAATAAGAAACAAGTTTATTGATTACAAGGTTCTTGGCACACAACAGGTAAGTTTAATATGACCAACAGCACCCAATCTGCTCCTCAGTGAGATCTGTTCCTCCCCCTTACACTAAGATATGGACTTTAAGTCCTTCAGTCTAAAATCTACGGCATAGGTGACACTTGACCGTTACAACCCTTATGCTGTCAAACCAATGTATAATCTGTAAAAACTCAGGACCCAGCTGCCTGCTTCACTCAGGTACAACCTTGAGCCCGTTTCCCTCCTGTTGACCTCCCTCCTTGAAGTTAACCCCCAGGCAGATAACACCAACTGTCCTTTTACACTGCCTTATATACCAGTTTGCCAAGCTGCTTTGAATCCGATTGGCTACTCCTTCTGAAGGCTCCATTCCCCCCCCCCTTTTCTGGAGAGCTAGGATAGCCCCTCCTTTCCCTAACTTACAATTTTCTCTTGAAGCAGTTTGGTTACACATTACCTGTCTGGACAACGCGTTCTCACGACACTTTGGCTTTACATATTAAACTTAACTTTTTGGGGTCTGGGCATGTATGTGGGCACCACAGCTGTACATAATTTTTTAATAAATTAAAGGGCTTCCACATTCATTGCCCTATACAGGGGATCCCGAAGCTGAATGTGGGTAGCTTCTAGGCCACTTGATGATCTGTACACTTCTTGTTCTGTCAATCAGGTGGAGTCAGGCCTGAAGGTCACGAGGCCAACCATGACATGGTGAACATGGAATACGTCTGCAATAACTGTCAAGGCATTATTGTCGCCCAGCGCGTGCATTGCAACGTGTGTGAAGATTTTGACCTTTGCTTCGGGTGTTACTCTGCGAAAAAGTACCCCAATAGGTACTGTGCCTTAATCGCCTAGGAATATCATGACATTTGGTTCTGTTCTGGTCTTGTACATGTTCCTCATCAAAGGAGCCAAGTCCCTGGGCCCTTCAGCTTTGCAGATCTGCATTTGTCCATCAGGTCTGATTTGCAACCTCCTCCCTTAGTTGAAATGGAAAAATAGATTATTTTGGGGGGACATAGAGGTGGTGGGAGTGAGGGCAACCCGCGTGGGACAAAAGTTTATTCTAGTGCCATCCTCGTAACCCTCTTTCTCTCTCTTGGGTTCTTATTCGGGGGCAGTTGGTAGTCAAGAGTCTGTGTGTGAATATGCATGGGGCATGAACCTTGGGTTTGCTCTACCTTGTCTTGGGCCCTAAATACTGTGTAGCTGATCAGGTACAGTGGTACCTCGACATACAAGTGCCCTGACATACAAGTGTTTTGAGATACAAGCCGCCGAGCGAGTGATATTTTGCTTTGAGATGAGAGCAAGATTTGAGATACGAGTATGTAAATACAGTACAGTACATAACAAAAACAACTGAGGTGGTGTTTTGGGAGCTGGAATGGATTAATGGGAAAACTGCTTTGAGATACGAGCGATTTGACATAAGAGCAAGGTTACGGAACGAATTAAACTCGTATGTCAAGGTACCACTGTAATTGGTCTTCTCAGGGTACTTTGAGACCCTGAAATAGCTTGTGCCTGAACTGATCTGTACTCCTGTAGCAGAGGCTGAAATGTTCTGTTAGAAGTAGTTCTCAACCTTCCTAATGCCGCGACCCTTTAATACAGGTATCCATGTTGTGGTCACCCCCAACCTAACCGTAACCCTAACCCCCAACTATAAAATTAATTTCCTTGCTACTTCATAACGAACCCTGTGAAAGAGTGGATTGACCCCCAAAGGGGTCGCGACCCACAGGTTGAGAACAACTGTGTTAGAGAGTAGTAATTGGATAGAATCAGAGTATAATACAAACCAGAGATACATCAAGAATACATTAAGTGCTTGAAGATTCAGGAGTATAAACTGATCAGTCTAGAATCAAACAAAACCTGACTGCTGGTTTAGTCATCTTTATGTAGAAGCTCACATACTTTGTGGGGAGAAGTACAGAATGCTTGTCAGCCACTTTGAGTCCCCTTGAAACGGGTGAGTAATGTGAGATATAAAAGCCAACTCTTCTTCTTCCTACACTAAGCCAGCTGGGTGACCTTGAGCTAGTCACAGCTTGCTTTCTGAGCTCCCATAGGCCCCAACCTACTCACAGGGTGTCTGTTGTGGGGAAAAGAGCAGAAGGTTTGTCAGCAGCTTTGAGTCCCCTCAAGGGTGAGAAAAGCGGCATAAAAGCTAACTCTTCTCCTTTTCTAACCAAAAGTCCTTTCTTCTTTTCTAGCCATCTGGCCACTCACAGTGTCACTGTGTATCCCATGATGACCATTAGGACTAGCGACTCCCACCGCCTCATCCAGCCGTACCTACACAATTACTCCTGGCTGTTGTTTTCAGCTTTGGCTCTCTACAGCGCCGGCTTGGCCAGTGGCGAACAAGTGGACGGCGAGGGGCTCGATCCACAGGTCGTTGCGCATGCCGGAGCCTTGCGGCAAGATTGCATCCAACTCATTGGGAACTGCCTGATGGAAGCCCAAGGTGGAAAAGGTGAACAGGCACTGAAGAAAGTTTCTACAGGATGAGATTTTTAAAATCTTGTCTAGACCTGCCAATCCTGTCCCAAAAAGGACCACTTTTCTTTGGTGATCCACAATTTGGATCCAGTTTGAACCAGTTTGGTCTAGTGGTTAGGCAACCAGACCCTTATCTGGGAATACCGGGTTCGATTCCGCCTTCCCCGTGAAGCCAGCTGGGTGACCTTGGGCTAGTCACAGCTCTCTTCTGAGCTCTCACAGCCCCACCTACCTCACAGGGTGTTCTGTTGTGGGGAGAAGAATGGAAGGTTTGTCAACTGCCTTGAATCCCTTTAAGGGTGAGAAAAACCAGTTCTTCTTAATCAGCCAGATTGGTCTTGTGGTTAGAGTGTTGGGTTCTAATCTGGTAGTTTCCCAGTTGGATTCCGCACTTCTTCATGGAGGTAGCTGGATGGCCATGGGCTGAATCACAACTGCATTTGTGAGCTGTCACAGCCCCACCTGCCTCACAGGGTGTCTGCTGTGGGAAGAACAGAAGGTTTGCCAGCTTCTTTGAGTCCCCTTAAGGGTGAGGAAAGCAGGGTAGAAAAGCCAAGTCTTCATCATCATCATCATTATTCTTCATTAGTATTTATTTAATTCAGTATTGATATCCCACCCTGCACCCACACTTCCCAAGGCAGGTTACCACATCAATAAAACAGGCAAATGAGAACGCGATAGAAATTTGGGTGGTTTGTATTGTGCTCTTGATCTCCGGACTTCCTTCCCTCTCATCCAGGTCTGAGAAGTCCCTCCCTGCTGTCTGTGTTGCCAGAAGGCGATTCTCTGCCTGAGGTTGCCGTGCCATTGGCAGACAGCGTCTCATATAGTAACATAGAAACCTTTGCTGGTAAAGGAGCTGCTAAAGACAGCAAGATCCCACCTAAGCCTTTTGCCCAACGCAATGTGAGTACTTTTTGAAATGTCCTTTCACTGACCCATTTGCGGCTTCTTTCTATGATATTGGAGGAGATGTAGGCCCTTCGTACAGGATAGACTTAAGTTAGGGCACAGCAGATTCTAGATCGGGGGTTCTTAGCCAGAGGTCCACAGACCTCTTGTTGGGGGTCCATGTAAAGATTTCAGGAAGTCCTTGAGCTTGAATTGCCAGTGTTGAGCGTCTGCTACTGCATTCTGAGAAGTGGTCTGTGGTTTTCCCTGCCTCTGAGAAGGGGTCAATGGGTCTGTCATTGGTACTCAACACCAGAAGAGTTGGTGCCCTGTCTGAAACGTAGGATGGATTGCTTAGAAACTCTTTGTTTGAAGGTGGGGTTCATATCCATACAGAGTCTGTTTGCCCCCTCCTAAGTGGCTTTCTTTATCTGGTTTTTGACCAGGCCTTCCTTTCCTCTCTCCCTAGGAGTCTAGAAATCTTGCTGTCCATAGGCCTGCTTGCACGAGGGCAAACGGAACGCATGTAGGCCACCCACATGCATTCTGGGTGTAGAGCACCCGGTCCAGGGCGTTCACGGCTGTCCCCGGCCATCCCACAGCTGGTCGGGAGAGCGCATTCACACGCTTCCTCCCTCACAGCTTCGGACCCCACTTCCGGCTGCCCCAATTAGGCAGGCCAGTTGTGTACCTTCCCCAGGTTCCCGTGGGTTCTAGGGGACCGGATCAGGTCCCCTAGGACCTGCAGGACCCCCCACTCCCGGGCACCCCCCTCCCCCAGGTACCAGCCTTACCTCGTGCTTGCCGGGTCCCGAAATGGCATGCTGGCCGCTCTGATTAGCTAGGTTAGCTCTTATTTTTGTGTTTCATTATTACTTCTAAAATAGCTGAAATCCATTGCCACTGTTAATGCTTGGTTTGCATGCTTGCTATCGACATCTGACTGCACATAAAGGCCATTACAGTTTGACTCTTCCGATTTTTCATTCCCAGGGGAATGGAGACCACAATGAAAGCCAGGGCTCTGAGAATACCCCCCGGGAGCGTAAAGTGAGAAGCAGGAGCAGAGTCTCCAGTGGTCTCCCATCGAGGAAGGAGGTGGGCTCCAGAGAGAGGGAAAAGCCTGCATTTAATTCAGACCTGGCTGCAAAAGAGAACTTGTCTACAGGTAAACATGCCTTCCTGTTCCTCCTGCATTTTGCTGAAATGCACATCTTTTCCCCCAGTTTCTACCTTGTCAGAGATTCTGTTAGAAATTTCCACCTGCCAGCATAGTTTTAAATAATTGTTCTCTTAACGTTTGCGGGTAATAATACATAGTGTTTCATTATCACTTCCAAAGTAGCTGAAATCGATTGTCACCATTACTGTTTGATTTGCATGTTTTCTTCCAAAATCTGTTGCCCAGGTCTGTGATGGGAAATAAGAAAAGAACTTGTAAAGTTACAAATACAATAACTACCTATATTTCAGAAGCAAAACAAACAGATCTGTATATTTCTGGCCAGCGATTCTGTGTACTTAAGGTGGGGGTAACTAATAAACACATAGTCCTCAAAACGAAAAATTTGGGAGACAGGCTGATTGCCCTGAATCAACACTGTGAATTTGCATTTGTATAAATATATCTTTTTAAAAAAACAGGCGCTGAAAATGCCAATATTCCTTCAAGCCAAGCTGAAGACCAGACCCCTCCGAGTCAAGAGGAGATATTCGCCGAATGTTCCCAGAAGAGGATACTTGGCCTCTTGGCAGCCATGTTGCCTCGCTTGAAATCTGTAAGGACCTGTGCATGGATCGGGATCCACAGCAACATTTTTTCTGTGTAAAGAGTTGGGGGATATGAGATAAAGGAGAGGCAGCAGATGTCAAGAAGGGATCCAGTCAGCTCCTGCAAAGAACAAATATGAATGGACTGAGGAGCAAAGGTGAAGGGATTTTGGAGGGGAAGTTAGTGAGGAAACTCCAACATGGGCCAGTTTGCACTTATCTTTTGGCAAGTGCTGGTCCACTCACTAGTCAAGTGCATCCACACCTGGCCATCATCACAAATCACCAGGAGTGTCCACAGGTTTCTGAGAAGTAGTCCACACACTTACCAGGAGCATCTAGACTGTTCTTGGATGCTACATCTGAATCCTCTTCCCAGTGCGACGTGGCTAGTGCGTGTGGTGGTGTGAGTGTAGCTGCACAGTTGCATGCAGTGCCCAGATTACCATGGCAACATCCGAGCAAATGCCAGATCTCGCCATGGATGTTGCCACGGTGATCCAACCTGCCCTGTCCAGGCCGTCCACACTTCAAGTGCTGCTGGGCCAGGACGGAGCTTTTCCAGCACTTGAAGTATAGATGGGCGCCACTGAGCTATTACCTTACCTGACTATGCTACATTTATTATAAAGTTCTTACTTTTTGGCTTGTCAGTTGTGAAAGTCAACCTATGGTGAATGTAGTGTCCATCCATTATGACCATGTGAAGGTGGTCACTTTGGATGAACAGCAAGAAGTTGTCCTAAACACTGATACTGTGGTGTGCAGTTTGTTGAGTTTGGTATCTGATAGGTGGCATCATGAAAACTCTGTTGACTGCTTTTAAAAATAAAACTTCCATTTGGGGAGATGAGTTCTCAAACATGGAGGGGCAAATATTAGGATCTGATTTTGCTGATCATCTCTCACTCTGGTTGTCCAATCTGGCCAGGCCTGCTTGAGTTTGGAAACCAGACCCAGTCAGCAGCACACAGAGGGTTAGAAGATCTGGGAAAGAAGGGAAAGACCTCACAAGCCCTCTGATTCTCACATACCCTCCTGTTATTTTTTCCCCTTCTCCCTCTCTAGGGCTTGACGATGTCTCTCATTAACCTGGACCAGATCCTTCCACTCCTGTTCCAAGTGGTCATCTCAAATGCTGGCCATCTGAATGAAACCTATCACTTGACTTTGGGGCTTCTAGGCCAGTTGATCCGGAGGCTGACGCCTGCAGAAGTAGATGCTGCCGTGACCCAGGTCCTTTCTGCCAAGCACAGCCTTCTCGCTGCTGGCGACGGCACCACCGTGATGGAAGGCTGGAAGACAGCCCACCTGCTCTTCAGCCTGGGTGCCGTTTGCCTGGACAGGTGCGTTTTCAGGGGCAGCATTTATTCCATTGGGTTTCAGGTCTCAGTTCTGCAAAATGTCAGCGGAAGACCATCTCAATTTCTGAATATATTTGATTGATTTCTTTTCTTTTTTCTACCTAAACTCAGATGCCATCTATTGTTGTTGTTATTGTTATAAAACTAATTCCATCAGCGCTAAAAAATAGTGGTTATCAGGGCATTGTATACAACACAAGCTGGTAGACTTAGACAGATTGTCCATGATTATCCAAACCAGTGTCTCGAACTGAGCCAGTTTGGTCTTGTGGTTAGAGTGCCAGCCTCTTAACTGGTAGTCTCCCAGTTTGATTCTGCACTCCTCCATGAAGTCAGCTGGGTGGCCTTGGGCTAGTCACAGCTCTTCTTTCTGAGCTCTCACAGCCCCACATACCTCACAGGCTGCCTGTGGTGGGGAGAAGAACAGAAGGTTTGTCAGCAACTTTGAGTCCCCTTAAGGGTGAGAAAAGCAGTGTATAAAAACCCAACTCTTCCTCCTTCTAACTGCAGCCCATTAGATGTTTTCCTGGAGTACAATCCCCAGTTTTTTACTACCAGCCTTCTGCTCCAACCCCAGTGGGATTTATAGTTCAGGAACACCTGGAAGGTTGCAGTTTTGAGGTCTTCCTGGTAGGTGATACTATGATGCCTCTGTTTTTGTGCGTTTATGAATTTATGAAATTCATATCGTTGCTAACTGGAAAGGGTCCTTCAGGAGTTGGGTAGTTCTTTCTGGCTCTCCGGAGCACTGAGATATTGTAGTTGTGCACACCGTGAAGTCACCACTAATTCTGACTGTTGTTTTTTACAGCCGCATAGGCCTGGAGTGGGCCTGTACCATGGCCAACATTCTTCAAGCACTGAACGCTTCCCTCCACTGGCACGATGTCATAGTCGCGTTTACGGACCACTGCATCAAACAGCTGCCTTTCCAGCTGAAACATACCAACATCTTCACCTTGCTGGTGCTAGTGGGATTTCCAGAGGTGAGCATCTTCAACTAACCTGTTTGGGAACGTCTTCTGAAATGGTGGATGCGATGGCAACATACTGTCCCATTCCATAGGCAGGAATATTTGAAATATTTGTTATTTGAATGTCCAGACATTTGTACTTTCGTATTTGTACGAATACGAATATTTCCAGTCATTTGTACAAATAATTTGGACATTCATATGTGTAAGGATATGTAAGCATCTTGTACAGATACACATGGATGTGTAGCGAATGAAAACAGGATGCGTACAGATGCATACAGATGGGTACAAGATCTGTATCATGGGATACATATCATATATTCAAACAAATAGATACAAATGCATTTGTATCGGTTCGAAGGTCCAGACATTCATTTTTCTTTATTCATATGAATTTGGGTTTTTGAATATTACGAACCGAATGTCAAAAAATTGCATTTGTGCAAACCCTTGGTATAGAACAGTGTTTCCCAAACTTTTGACATATGCGTACCCCTTCTATAATTTTCGTAACACTGAGTACCCCTCATAAAAAACATTAGGGATAAAAATTGTATTTTATAAAAATAATCAAAATCAGTGGAACTTACTAAAGCACGATAACAGGTGCCCGGAACTAACTATTAAAGAAGTAAGTTGTCTCTGTCACAAAGTGCAGTATATTCAGGCCGTTTCACGCCTCACAAGATGGTTAGATAACACTGCAATTCTCCAGCGTTTAAACAGCTCCGCGGCTCAACGTCAACTGTTAATGTTCCTGCAGTTTAAAAATGGCCGAACCCGAGCTGCACGAAGGATGCGCAGAAGTTCCCGCCATAATGAGTTGCGATACAATGTACTACGGCCCCAGTTCCCTATTTCTTTCCTTGTTCTGTGGGCGCAGCTAAGCACGGTGCAGTGGATCTTCCCACGTGATCCCCACCAAACTCCAGTGCAACGCGTACCCCCACCAAACTCTTCCCGTACCCCTGGGGGTACGCATACCACACTTTGGGAAACACTGGTATAGAAGACTTAGGTTTAAGTGATGTGGGCTAAATTAAGGCTGTGTGGATTCGAATATTTGCATTCTAATCAAATATTGGCTCCATTTGAAGATTGACATTCAAATGCGAAGGAAAGGCTTTTGTGCACTCATTCAAAACTCCATTGTATTTGTGAACATGGGGAGGCATAAAATGGCTGCCCAGTCACACCTGCAGCAGAACTAGAGCAGATTCAGACTGGACTCAGAGCAGATTCAAAGTGTTCAGAGCATATTTGAATAGCATTCGAGGCACGTTTGCAGCAAATGTGAATCCTGTTCACATTCAAAGGGACCCTATGTTTGATTCAGTTCAGTTCCTCTTTCTGCCACTGCAGGTGATGTGTATGGGGACGCGGTCTGTGTACGTAGATAACGCAAATGAACAGCACAGTGTGATCATCCTCAAGCATTTCACAGAGAAGAACAGAGCAGTGGTGGTGGATGTTAAAACCCGGAAGAGGAAAGCAGGTTTGCCTGGCCTCTTGGTGTGCAGTGTTTGGGGATTTCCTACTCAGCTGCAATGGGAACAAGATATTAGATATTATATGTTATACTTTATTTGACCTGTCTAGGTTCTGCAGATAATCCTTCCTTCCTTCCTTCCTTCCTTCCTTCCTTCCTTCCTTCCTTCCTTCCTTCCTTCCTTCCTTCCACCCATCCACCCATCCACCCACCCACCCACCCACCCACCCATCCATCCATCCATCCATCCATCCATCCATCCATCCATCCATATTATTAGGCTTGGGAATATCTCATTATTTGTTACTCACTTAAGACCTTTTTATGCTGCTTTCAGTTTTTTTAAGGAAACCTCAAAGTGGTTTACAAAAATGTTTAAAACAAGGGCAAAAACATGTTGACATTGAGTGGATCAAGGGCGAAGCAAACAGGGGATGCCTGTGTAAAAAGATAGGTCTTTAATAAGTGCCTGAAAGTTGTAAGTGAAAGTGACTCACGAACAGCATAGGGGAGGACATTCCAAAGTGAAGGTGCTGCCACTGAGTAGGCCCAGCTGGGAGCTGTAAGGGTAGGCACCTTACAGACGGCAGAGGAGAAGACAAACCAAAGGGAAGGTGCTACCCCTGAGAAGGCCCAGTTGTGAGCTGTAAGAATTAGGCACCTCACGGAGGAGAGAGCAAACCAAAGAGAAGGTGCTACTCCCAAGAAGGCCCAGCTGTAGCCCTAGTGGGTGAAGGGTAGCAACTCTATTCCTATTCTTTACAAAACTGAGATCTCAACAAGACCTTTGTTCTGTCCTTTTTTCTTTCTTTCTTTTTCGCTCCCCAGTGAAGGACCTTCAGCTAGTTCAGCCATGCGAATGGGACGACCGAACGTCCCGGTGCCAGCTGCAACAGTACCTCCAGCACTTTGTCTTTATCGCCAGCCATCTCCTCCAGACCAGCATCAACAGCAGCTGTGCAGAGGCAGTGGAGGCAACCTGGGTCCTGTCTCTGGCTCTGAAGGGACTTTACCGAACGCTGAAGGTACCGTGAAAGAAAGAATGCTGTGAGCAGCATTAGCAGGCAGCAGTTGGAGTCACCTTTTGTGGCATTCCTCACGCCAGTCCTGTACTGCCTGCAGAAAAAAGCCCGGCCGGGTTGCTCCCATAGTCAGTAGTGTAGGCCGCCATCTTGGTGTGTCATCTAGGTGGCCGCTCCCATATCCATCTTGTCTTTGGCAGACTCACGCCTTTGAAGAGATCCGCAGCGCCTTTCTCCAGACGGGTCTGCTCAAGCTCTTGGTGAAGAAGTGCAGCAAGGGAACAGGCTTCAGCAAGACCTGGCTTCTCCGAGACTTAGAGGTAAGAGGGGGACTTCTCAGGCCCACCTGGACCACTGCCGATTGGTGTACCCAGTGAATCAAGAGGGGCCTTTCGTCCTTCAACAGAAGACCCAGTGAGGGCTTCTGCACAGGGTTCATAGGAGAGTCCTCTTGGCTATAATAAATTCAAAAGCCATCAAGCCTGGCTCTTTTTGATCCACTTTGGTCTTGCGGTTTGAGTGTTGGACTCTTAGCTGGTAGTCTCCTGGTTCGATTCCACACTCCTCCACAAAGCGAGCTGGGTGGCCTTTGGCCAGTCACAGCTCTCTTTCTGAGCTCTCACAGCCCCACTTACCTCGTGGTGTCTGTTGTGGGGAGAAGAACAGAAGGTTTGTCAGCCACTTTGAGTCCCCTTAAGGGAGAAGAACAGATGGTTTGTTAGCCACTTTGAGTCCCCTTAAGGGCGAGTAAAGCAGGGTATAAAACTAAGTCCTTTCTCTTCCTCTTGCTTGCCAGGGTTGAGTCTAAATGCAAGGAGGCAGTCTAAAACCTCTGAATTCACCACCGTTGGCTGGTCCAACAGAACAATCTTGCTTCCTTTTTAGCACCTGCTTATGCATCTTGTTTTGCCAAATTGCTTCTCTTTGCCTTCTTGCAGATACTGTCAATCATGCTTTATTCATCCAAAAAGGAGGCAAACTCTGTGGTGGAGCCCAAGGACCCGGAACTCCACAAAAGGGACCCTGATCAGTCGGCAGACGAGCCTGCTGTTACCTCCGTGGACGCTGAACAAAACCGGCTGGACCCTCTAGAAGGCTTGGATGAGACCACCAAAATATGCTTCTTGGTACTCACCAACACAGGCCGTGCTGCCCTCTGCCCACGCAGAATTGCTTGAGTCTCCCAACATGTTTTTTGATTAGAAGAAGGCAGTTTTAGAGATGTGGATTGATTTTTTTTGGGGGGGGGTTCAATTCCTATCCAACTGAATTCAAGAAAATTAATAATTGTTCAAATAGATCCCCTTTGAATGTGGTAGGATTCTATTTGATACAAATGTTTGATATGAATTCAGTACAAACGTTCAATACAGATAACATAGGAATCCCCTACGTATCCCACATGAACCCCCTGAATGCATCAAATCTGCCCTGAATCCACTTTGTATCTGCTCTCGGTCCTCTTTGAATCCACTCTGGATCCATTGCAGATGTGACTGGGGGAGGGGTGGGCATGAACGGGGTTCTTGGCATTCGACTCGTATTGAACTGAATGTAAGAAAATTCATGTTCATTTGAATGTGGTAGGATTCTGTTCGATACAAATGGATTCATATGAATTCGTATGAATATCCAATACGTATCTAATACATATCACGTAATATCCACACTGAAAGCATCAAATCCCTCCTGATTCGACCATGGAGGCCATTTCAAGACAGAATCCTACAAACTGTTCTAGTTGACACAAGGACTTGAGGTGACCAGGCCTGTTGGAGCTCTGCTGCAGTGGAAGAAGGGCTGGCTTTTGAATTTTTTTTTGAATCGAATGTCAAAACATTTGATTTGATTCAGATGTTTAGAATCCGAATGCAACAGAGTCTGATTCAAATCGAATACACTTGAATCTGTTTGTTTGAATGTTAGATTCGAATCTGAAGATACGGAAGTTGACAACATTCATGCGCCATACCATGTGTACACATTTCATATGCAAATGCATACAGATACATACGAGATACATACAGATATATTCGTATCTTCATTTGAATGTTTCAAATCATTTGAATGAATATTTTGGAACATTCAAAATTTGTTTGAATATTTAAATTCGAATGCGTAGACATCCTATTCGGGTTTGAATGTCCACATTCGATTGAATTTGACCAAATTTCAAATGTTTAGAACATTCGTGCACATCCCTAGTCCTGAATCCACTTTGAATCCGCTCTCAATCCATATAAAATGCACTCTGGATCCATTGCAGATGTGACTGGACAGCCACTTTCCCACCTCCCCAGGTTCACAAATGTAATGAAGCTTCATGCGAATGTTCTGAGCATTCAGCTCGAATTGGAATGTCAGTCTGTGAACGTGCTAACATTCGGTTCGAATTGGAATGTCCAAATTCAGATGCATTTGTATGAATTTTGGATGTTACGAACATCCATGCGCATCCAAAGGCAGTATAACAGTGGGAATAATCCTTTTCCTGCTGTGCTGTTACTTGTAGTTGAAGGCTGTTTTTTGCTCTTTTCTAGGGATGTCCATTATTTTTTATTTTTCTTTTTTTGCTTCGCTTCACATTGATGTGCAGCTGCCAGCTCATATAGAATTTGGATCTCAGGAAGAGCCTCACAGTCATCATTCATTCTGCCCGGAGCAGGCAAAGAACGTTTTGATTTTGGTTTGCTTGAATTTCAGATGACTCACGATGCCCTTGATGCCCCTTTGCATATTCTCAGGGCAATGTACGAATTGCAGATGAAGAGAACAGATTCATTTTTCCTGGAGGTCCATAAGCGGTAAGCGGGGTTCTGAGTATGGCTGTGATAGCGCTGAACGAGTATCCAAACCAAGACTATGGAGATAGAACAGCAAGGTCCGGCACTCATTTTTACTGTGGACAGATGTGAAAAATGGACCATGGCTGAAATTAAACTGTGGGTCTAGTCCAGGCAGAAGCTGAATAGCCAAAATAAAAATAATGTACAGTGCCTGACAAAAGTTCTGTCGCTTATCCATGTTGTTGAAACCAAAGCCTATAACCTGACTTAAAATTCATCCATTGGTTTTAAAAATGACTCTTATGAAAGCTGAAACCCTCCCAAATGAGGTTTTTAAAAAGAAAATAAATTTGCTTCACTGCTGAAATATTGATCATTTAATGAACACAGAAAGGTCAGATTTTGGCGAGACAAAAGTTTTGTCTCCCACAAAAAGTAATGTGAAAATCAAACAGATAATTCACTTCAAATACAAAGATATGTTTCATAACATTGGTGAATGAAGTTGTGGTGCTATTAGAGCCATATTTAATATTTTGTGTGACTTCCATGAGCCTGAAGGACTGCATCCATGCGTTTCGGCAATGATTCATACAATTTATTGATGAAGTCATCAGGAATAGTAAAGAATGCAGTTTTACATGCCTCCCAGAGTTCATCAAGATTCTTTGGTTTTGTGTTCCAAGCTTCCTCTTTCATCCTACCCCAAACATGCTCAATGATGTTCATATCTGGTGACTGGGCTGGCCAGTCCTGGAGCACCTTGATCTTCTTTGCCTTGAGAAACTTTGATGTAGAGATGGATGTATGAGATGGAGCGCCATCCTGCTGCAAAATTTGACCCCTTTTATGATTGGGAATGTAAGAGGTAGCTAATACGTCTTGATATTTTAGGCTATTGATATTGCCTTCAACCTTGCGAATGTTTCGCACACCCCTATACTGAATGTAACCCCAGACCATGATCTTTCCACCACCAAACTTAACTGTTTTCTGGGTATATCTTGGATCCATACGGGCTCCAGTTGGTCTCCTGCAAAATCCACCTTTTGCCACTTTTCCAGCATCCATCCGTTTAGTAGGCTGTGGGCCTTGGCAAATACCACACGGTTTTTTAATTGCCTTTTGTTTAGTGCTGGCTTCTGGGCACTGATTCGACCATGGAGGCCATTTCAAGACAGAATCCTACAAACTGTTCTAGTTGACACAGGGACTTGAGGTGACCAGGCCTGTTGGAGCTCTGCTGCAGTGGAAGAAGGGCTGGCTTTTGATTTTCGAACCAACAAACGTTCCTCCTGAGCAGTCGTCTTGCGGGGTCTGCCAGACCTGGGCTTGTCAAAAACATCTCCAGTCTCTTCAAATCTTTTTTTAATTCTTTGTACTTGACGCTGAGACACATTAAAGGTGCCAGCCACCTCTGCAGAGGATCTGGTCTTCAGTCTCCTGATAATCAAGGCTTTGGTCGCAGGGTGGATTTTTGGCATGTTATCAGAGGTCAACTTGCAGTTCAAGTGAAAGTCTGGGGTGCTGGAGTTCTTTTTATACACACCCACTAATTATCTGATCAATTAGTGAGCACAGGTGAGGCTGTAAACTAGGATTAGGTGCATTATATGACAAGGCGACAAAACTTTTGTCTCGCCAAAATCTGACCTTTCTGTGTTCATTAAATGATCAATATTTCAGCAGTGAAGCAAATTTATTTTCTTTTTAAAAACCTCATTTGGGAGGGTTTCAGCTTTCATATGAGTCATTTTTAAAACCAATGGATGAATTTTAAGTCAGGTTATAGGCTTTGGTTTCAACAACATGGATAAGCAACAGAACTTTTGTCAGGCACTGTATTATACCTTATTCTTCTTTTTAAAGGAACGACTGGAATGTTAGGAAAAATGGTAGTGGTCTCATCGTGTAGAGGTGTGAGGGCTTGTGGCATGCAACAAGGCCTTTTCTGTGATGGCTCCCAGATCTTGGAGCGGCCTCCCAGGAGAGGTTCCCTAGGCAACAACACGGTATAGTTTTTGGCACCTGCTTAAAACAGTTTGGTCTAATGGTTAGGGAGCCAGACTATTATCTGAGAATACCGAGTTCGATTCCACCTGCCCCCATGAAACCAGCTAGGTGACCTTGGGCTAGTCACAGCTTTCTTCTGAGCTCTCATAGCCCCACCTACCTCACAGGGTGTTCTCTTGTGGGGAGAAGAACAGAAGATTTGTCAGCTGCTTTGAGTCCCCTTAAATGGGTGAGAAAAGTGGGGTAGAAAAGCCAACTGTTCTTCTTCAGTGGTTGATCTTCTTATGTAGAGTTGTATTTTATGCTGTATATTAATTATGTTTTCTAAACCCATTAATTTTATCTTTACTGTTTTAACCCATCCTGGGACCCTGGGGCAAATAGGGAGAGGTAATAACTATAGATTAACAAATCAGTCAGTAGACTGGGTTTTGGCACTGTTGTCATCTTTCAAATGATCCCCAAAGGCCATAGGAGATGGACTCATTTGCAAAGCCACCTGTTCAGGATTTGTGCAAACAAGGAAGCTCGATGGCAAGATTTAAACTCCTGGTCTCCAACTTGATGAGATTAATGGCTGGCAACACTGCCTCAAAAACGTAAACAGGGGAGGGCTTTGCATACAGATCCCATTTCCTGACTCGCCCCATTTTGACCGTAAATTCTCTGTGTGTTTCTGAAGATTTGACGGTGATGTGGTGACGACCGACGAGAAGATTCGGACTTTGGCTCAGAAATGGCAGCCCAGTAAGCGTTTCAGGTCGGAGGAGCAGAATTCCAAAGCGCTAGATACAGACATGATCATTGTGCCATGCCTGGTGAGCGCCCAGTCCATCGCAGAGATTTTTATGAAGGTTGGAGGGAGCGAGGGACCATCGAGCCAGGGTGGGAAGCAGGGCTGTGCTCAGGCACTTACCAGGGGTGTGAGAGCTAAGGTGGACTGTGGTCAGGCAGAGCTGGTGGAGGATTATGGGACTGAAATCGAATGTAATACAGTCAGAGCTCCGTATCTGCTGATCCGGTAACCATGGTTTCAGTTTTCCACGGTGACTGGTCCAGCTTCCTCCATGCCAGTACCAACAGGTCTACCTGGGGCTTCTCAAAGACCTGGAGCACTCAGGAAATTGCAGGAAATGATGTGAGATTTCCCATCATTCCTGTGGAAATCCAAAGGATTTTACAGTAATTATGGGAAATTGAGCTCATTTCCCTGTTTGAAATATCTGCAGTAGGGAAGTGCATGAATATTGGTAACATTTATTATTCATATGAATTTGAACATTCATACACAGATTGAATGTTATGACGTTTGTACATTAGCATTCCTACAAATACAGATGTTTCAAAACATTCGCACATAAAGTTCGTACATTCATTAAACTGGGAATACATATAGGGTACCAATTGTCCGGACGTTCAGATTTCCGAATTCGAACAAATACACATATTTTGAGTTATTCGTACGAATAATAAAGACGTGTGTATCTGTATGGGTACATGTGCATCTCTTACGTACCCATACGCATCTTGTACGCATCCATACAATCCAAAGTATTGAATCGAATGTCCGCACATTCATTTTTTGTTATTTATACGAATTCGGATTTTTGAATATATGATTCATTATGAACTGAATGTCAAAAATTGGGTTTATGCATTCATATAGGACAGCAGTTTCTCAACCTATGGGTCGCGACCCCACGTGGGGTGGATTAACAATTTTTGTGGGGTCGCGGCATCTCCCTCTGGCCCCCCCGCGCGCCCCTGCAACTGTCGCCATCCCCCATGGCCGCCCCCGCAACTTGGCGCCCCCTGGCGCCATCTGCTGCCCCCTAGTGCCATGCGCTGCCCCCTAGCGTGCCGCCGCCCTGGGTGAGGGGCAAGGAAGGCTGAAGACCTCCTATCAGAGGGAGGGGGCAGAGCCAGTGTGGGTGAGGGGTGTGTCAGCCATGTGAGTGCCGGCGAGAAGATGGCGCTGCAGGCGCCGGGCCTGGGGGGCACCACCGGCGCCTCCTCCTCCTCCTCCTCAGCCTTGCTGCCTGTGGCCGCGACGCCCCCAACCCCCGCTGCCCCGCCGCCCAGAGGAGGAACAGCGGCGGCGGCAGTGGGGAAGGTGGCAGCAGCGCCCGGCAGGTACCGAGGGAGGTAGGAGGGTGCGCTGGGTGGGCCTGGATGCCGCCTCAGCCGTCACCATCGTTATTATTATTATTATTTTGGTTATTTCCTTGGGCCCTCACACACCCAAAATGCGGAGTCTGAGGGTGGGAGGGAAAAGATGGAAAATATCCCCATGGAAAGGAAGAGCGAGAATGGGCTGGAAGGGGGGAAGGAGGAAGAAAGGAGGAAAGGAGGGAGAGAGGGAGGAAAGAAGGAAGGAAAGGAACGAGGAAAGATGGTAAGGAGGAAGGAAAGGCGGAACGAGGAATGAGGAACGAAGGGAAGGAGGAAGGGAAGGAGGGAGGGAAGGGGGAGGCAGAGAGGGAGGAAGGAAGGAAAGAGGAAGGAGGCTCCTTGCCCAGTCACAGGCTGCCACCACCATCTTAGTCCTGTTCTTCTTGTTATCCCGGTATTACTACTGTTATTGCTGCTGTCATTCCGTTATTTTCACTTTTATTAGTAGCGTTGTTAATACTATTGCTGTTGTTAAGGTGCATCTTTCAGGCTGGGGTGGGGGGACCGGGGCACTTCTAAGGCCATTTGCTGGGATTCAAGAGCAGGAAGGGGTTTGTCCTTGTCTCTGTTTGAGGTGCTCTTGAGCATTTGGCGGGCCACTGTGTGACAGGATGCTGGACTACATGGGCTGTGGCTTCTCTTATGTTCTTATGTAGATGGATTTGATGACCCCAGAGGTCCCTTCCCACTTTATGATTCTGTGAATTCTTTTTTAAAATACATTTTATTATTTTCTATAAGTATATAAGCAAATATTAAACAACAATCAAATTCACAAAGCAAAACAAAAACCATACAAATCATAGAGAACATACAAACAAGTGTCCCCTTCTACTTGGTCACCAGTACCCTATTTTAATGTTAGGAATCTGGAAAGAGCTTCTTCTGTACCCCTGCTTGTAAATCTCATGAGGTGCAAACAAATTGAGAAGTCCTGTCACATTTGCAGGAACTTTGTGAATCCTCCTGTATGTAGTGCTTTCACTGTGGATTCTCAGCGGCTCCAGCCCCTGACCAGTGGCCCCGCCCAGTGGCCCCGCCCCCTGACCCATGGCCCTGCCCAGTGGCCCCGCCCCCTGACCCATGGCCCCGCCCAGTGGCCCTGCCCCCGTGGCTTGGGGGTCCCTGCAGCATGGGGAGCTGCATTGCGGGGTCACGGCATTGGGAAGGTTGAGAACCACTGATAGGATATACATCCAGGATTAGGGATGTGCACAAATATTTGTGACATCCGGAATTCGTATGAATATGTAGACTATGTAATCGAATGGGCCCTGTTTGTACACAAATTGGATTATCCGATATTTGTCATGATTATTCGTGCACATCCCTAGTAAAAGCCCATGGGGGGAAAATGTCAGGCTTTCTCGTGAAATCTAAATGCCTCTTTTCTCCCTGGGTGTTGCAGTCTAAGCCGGTCCTGTGCAGCAAAGCCACCGAGGAGTCCAGCCCCGTCACCCAAAAGCTGATCACCAGCACGGAAAACGATCTCCAGCTGAGCTACGCCAAGCAGCGGCGCACCAAGAGCTCTGTCCTCTTGCACAAGGAGCTGGACTCGAGGAGCAAAAAAGCCGCCCGGGGCTACCTGTACCGGGTCAACGAGGCCACTGCAGTCCTCTACGCCAGACACGTCCTAGCTTTGCTGTTGGCCAAATGGCCGGAGGACGTGACCATCAGTGAGGAGCTCCTGGAACTCAGTGGGCCATCCCACATGACGTACATCCTGGATATGATTTTGCAGCTGGAAGAGAAGCAGCTGTGCGAGAAGGTAATGAGGCCTCCAAGGCTGAGTTCCCCCATAGCCAAAAAAGTGGCTCAGATGGTAGGAGATGGTAGCACGGGGCCCTTGCATTCTCATCCCACCTCTAATCCACCTGTTGTAGTCTGAAATGTTCATGAAGCGGGAAGGGGCAGACCGGAGTGTGGACAATCCTCTAATCAGATTGGAGTGTGAACATTTCCCCTCATAAACCTTCTCTGCATTGTCTCAGAGGTTCCTTCTTCTCATTTATAGAAAACACGGACCTGAGGCAAAAGATGCCTCTCGACTAACTTCCTGAATGAGTATGGTGAAGGGGAGGGGGAGGGGGAGGGGGCCACCACTGAAAAGGCCCGGTCCCCGGTCCCCACCCCTGAATTAGTGAATGGTGTGGCACAACCAGGAGGGCATCCCCTGCGTATCTGAAGACACCCGGCAGGTTGATGGGGGAGAAGGTGTTTGTCTAGATGTATTGAAATCTTCCAATGATCTATCTCTTAAGGCAGAATCATGGCGTGTGAGTACATGTAATCTCCGGAAGCACAACTATTTTTGCAAAGATTAGTATTGATTTTCCAGTTCTGGAGTAAAGGCTATCTTAAGTGTGGCTGTTCAGAGGCTATCATAATGTTCCTCTCTCTCTTTCCCTCTCATCTTCCCTCCATCCAGATTCTCCTGAAAGTGCTCCATGGATGCAGTGAGAGCATGTTGGCAACCATGGCACTTACGGCCTGCCAATTCATGGAGGAGCCGGGCATGGCGGTCCAAGTCCGTGAATCCAAGCATCCCTATAACAACAACACCAACTTTGAGGTACCCAGAACTGAGTTTTTGGCATCAGCCGTGGGAAGCTGAGGTGATTGGAAGTGTTTGTGCAACCAGAACAATTTGCTGGAAGCCAGACACCCCACCCAACCAGTAGGTCTGCTGCAGAATCAGAATGGCACCAGTAAACTCCTTGTGAGCATTGCATAAGCATTTCACCATGGTGTACCATAAGAACTTAACAGAAGCCCTAATGGATTAGGTAGTAACCCGTCTAGTCCAGCTTCCCATCTCCCAAAGTCCTTCCAACCTGGAGATGGTACCTGGGCATCCATTCTAGTAGCCACTGATACACCTGTCCTCCATGAATTTCTGCTAGATCTGGCCATACCCCATCTAGTCCAGCATCCTTTCTCACACAATGGCCCACCAATTGCTCCTGTGCATCTCAAGCCGAAGGCAATGGCAATGCCTTCACATGTTCCCAACTCCATGCAAATGGCCTTTAGGGGCATCCTACCTATCTCTCCATTCTAGCAGCCCTTGATACACCTGCCCTCCATGAATTTATCTAACTCTTTCTTAGAGCTATCCAGGCTCATATCTTAGACCCTAATATCTTGTAGTCACCTGGTTTGATTCCGCACTCTTCCATGAAGCCATTCATGGGCATTCATTCTAGCAGCCCTTGATACACCTGTCTTCCATGAATTTATCTAACCCTTAGAGCTATCCAGGCTTGTTGCTGGCACCACCTCTTCTGGTAGTAAATTCTAGATCATGGCAAGTGTGAGGACAGCATGCGCCTACGTGTAGTATCTCATATGTGGTGTTGTTTCAGTCCATCAGGCACCTGGGAAGTGGTGCTAGAAAGCCCTAGCCAGCTAAGCCAGGTATCTCTCATAGAGGAGACATCGTACTTCTTGCACATCCGGGGCCAAGGAGCCTAATTTGGTCTCAGGTGGCCAACACAGGTTCCAGCCCTGAAGGTCCTGCTTTAGGCCTCAGGCATTTCTCAAGCATCACTTTCAATTAGGAGTCTATGAGAACAGGTCGCTGTGCTCTTGGCTTGATTGGCCTCTGCGAAGTGTAAGTGTGTTCTCCCTGAATCTTCCCTCAGGACAAGGTCCATATTCCTGGTGCCATCTACCTCTCCATCAAATTTGACCCCCAGTGCAATACCGAAGAGGGCTGTGATGAGCTGGTCATGGCAAGCAGCTGTGCTTTCAACCACGATCGGCACGCCTTCAGTGGGCCCCCGCACAAGTGGAAGGACTTTGAGCTCCCAGGTAAATCCAGGCGGAAGGAAACCTTTCCTTGTGCTAGAAAGTTTGCAACTTTCCGCAAATCATATGTGTGCTTCCTTGTATTTTGGAAGAGAAGATGAGTCTAAATGCAAGCATATAAAACAATAAGGAGTCAATGCAGGAGTTATCGAACAGTGCCCAAATTTTGGGCCAATGTTCATCTCAGTGCAGCTGCCCTTTGCCTAGGTTATGTGATAGAAATTTTGAATCCATGAATTGGAAAGGACCTTAGAGGTCGTCTGTTCTCGCCCCGACTGGCTTGTCAGCATTAGAGGTCATCTGGTCCATCCTCCATCGGAGTGTTTGCAAGTTCTGTCTTTTTCAACATGGCTTGGATGTGTGGGCACATGTCTTAAAAGTTGGGTGTCTCAATAAGGCTTTGCTGTTTTGTAACCCACAAAGGCCCCACCTGATAACTTTGTGTTCCTATAAACGTGTCAGGCTGGCAAAGAAAGACCACAAGACTCTTGTTTAAAAAGATGAACAGTGATTTATTTCAGCTCAGCAATAAGGCATTTCTTGTTGGGAGCAACTTTGAACAGAAAGCCCAGCATATTTATATGTTTCACAGCTGGGCGGGGTTTGGCCTCTAACCAATGAACAATAAGTATTTTTCAAAACTCAGTTTAAACTTGGAGCCAAAATGTATCGCTCGACTCCAGCAGGGAGGGGGGAGTAAACTGTCACTTCCAAACAACAGGCAGCTACTATGTACATATATACAGAATCACATAGGTGGCAGAGATCTTACATTCAAATATTATGGCAGGCAGCTAGCCCTGCCTGACGAAACGTCCCTTTGATGACCTCTTTTCTCTCCCTCTTCTAGGAGATACTTTGTACTACAGATTCACCACTGACATGAGCAACACCGAGTGGGGTTACAAGTTTACTGTGTCGGCAGGTCACCTGGGGAGGTTCCAGACAGGTGAGTATCTCTCAGCCATGGCACCTGGCAGGATTGCTTTTCTTCAGAGTGTTGATGATTTTGAGACATTTCCCCAACATCACGGTGTCTCCAGAATTCATAACCCAATTTCATCATGAATAAATTCATACAAGCGCTGTAGTGACATAACCTTCTTGTGAAAGCGGATTTTTACCCACTGAAAGACCTTGTTTCAGCATTTAGCAGTATTAAGTGTTTCTGTGTCACTTTAACACTTGTTTACGTTGCCACGAAGAGGTCAGAGGGAAGAATTTCACCTTAACATAGGTTTGCTTTGAGTGCTGGCTTTAATGGAACAAACCAACAAAAATTCCCAAGGCAAAAAACCCAAGGTGTAAAACCAAAAACCAAACAAAAAAAAGGGGTCTGCCAAAAAGTATAAAATAAATCATAAACAGGGTAAAATAAATCCCTTTTTACAAATATAATACAAAAGCAAATATGTAAAGAAATAACTGAATTCCAATGCAGATTGCTAATTCTGAATCGTACAGAGTCACATTGTGAGCTGTGTATATATTATTTTATTTTGAATATCCATAGGCCACTGAGGAAGACTTTTAGTCGAAACACATCTGGCCTCTTGCTTGGCGATTTGGAATATTATTTGATTAAATTGTATTTAGTAATTTTAACTTTTCAGTGGGGTATTGTACCCTTCTAGTAATTATATTGGCTTCTCTGCATTTGAATTCACTTATTTCTTTTTTTGTTTGGTTTTTACTTTAATGGAACCTTTCCATTAAACGGCCCTTACTGTACAAAGAGCAGTATGGTTAACTGAAATCTAAACGCTGGCCTAAATCTAAATCTAAATTTTTAATCCAGTTATGGAGCTGCTCTTTTGATCTTCCCTTCCCATTTTGTCTCTCCCCCTTGATTACTGTGTGCAGTTTTCCTTGAGGACTGCCAGGCAGGCCCCTCACCCGAGTGGATTAGGAGCAAGCGGTGTGTTTTTTATTAGAAGTGCAACTGTGTGTTTGTGTTAAATTCCAGGTTTTGAAATTCTGAAGCAGATGTTTTCGGAGGAAAGGGTAATCCCCCATATTCCACTGGCCAAAGTTTGGGAGTGGCAGGTGGGCGTGGCCTGCAGGCAAACTGGCAACCAGAGACTAAAGGCCATCCACTTGCTACTGAAGATTGTGCAGTGCTGTGGCGAGAGGTATGCTCAACTCTTCCCCCTAAGTCCTTGTGTTCTGGAGGTGGCGGGAAGGGGAGGTTCCCACCCCATTCGCAGGGCCAACCAGCCAGATGGCCTTGGGCTAGTTCCAGCTCTCTTTCTGAGCTCTCACTTATTTCACTTGATATCTGTTGTTTGGAGAAGAACAGAAGGTTTGTCAGCCGCTTTGAGTCCCCTTAAGGGTGAGAGAAGCATGGTGTTAAAGCCAACTCTTCTTTTTCTTATTCTTTCAGAGACTGTGACCTCACTTTACTGAAGCCTCTCTGGCAGCTTTTCACCTGCATGGAAAACAACTTGCACCAAGAGGTGGCCAAGCCGGGAATCCTCCTTCCACTTCACCGAGCACTCACTGAACTTTTCTTTGTCACCGAGAGCAGAGTTGGTGTAAGCATTTTCTCTCTTCTTCTTCTTCTTCTTTTGCAACCTGGGAGTCATTTGCAGAGGATTTTCCTTCCTCCTTCATTTGTCCCGTTTTCTTCCTTTCACTATCCCCTTGTCCTGCTTTCTTTAGCTTATAGGCTGTTAGCTTTTCTTTTTTTAATCTAATGCCTTTTGCAAGAGCTGCAGTGCAAGAAGGAAATCAGTAAGAGTAACATTTTCTTTCTCCCCATTCATAGAATCATAGAATCATAGAATGGTAGAGTTGGAGGGGACCTCCTGGGTCATCGAGTCCAACCCCCTGCTCAAGGCAGGATCTCCTAAACCATCTCAGACAGATGGCTGTCCAGTCTCTGCTTGAAGACCTCCATCGAAGGGGAACCAACCACCTCCCGTGGCAGCCTGTTCCACTGGTTGATCACTCTTACTGTTAGAAATTTTTTCCTAACATCTAAACTAAATCTTTTCCCCTGCAGTTTCACCCCATTGTTTCTAGTCCTTCCTTGAGAGAGTGAGAACAGGGCTGATCCCTCTGCCTTGTGACAACCCTTGAGGTATTTGTAGACAGCTATCATGTCTCCTCTCAGTCTTCTTTTTGGTAGACTAAACATTCCTAGTTCCTTAAGCCGTTCCTCATAGGACATGGTTTGCAGACCGTTCATCATCTTGGTAGCTCTCCTTTGAACCTGCTCCAGCTTATCAGTGTCTTTTTTAAACTGGGGTGACCAGAACTGGACACAGTACTCCAGATGAGGTCTGACCAAGGTAGAGTAGAGGGGGATAATAACTTCACGTGATCTGGACTCTATGCTTCTCCTAATACACCCCAGGATTGTGTTTGCCTTTTTTGCAGCTGCCTCGCACTGTTGACTCATGTTCAGTTGATGATCTACCAGGACACCCAAGTCTTTTTCACATGTGCTGCTGCTCAGCCGAATTCCTCCCATTGTATATGTGCTTTTTTCATTTTTCTTGCCCAGGTGCAGAACCTTGCATTTTTCTTTGTTAAATACCATTTTATTAGTTGCAGCCCATTGTTCGAGTTTCTCTAAATCTTTTTGGATCCTCTCTCTCTCTTCTCTGGTGTTTGCAATCCCCCCTAGCTTTGTGTCATCAGCAAATTTGATCAGTTTCCCTTCAGCTCCCTCATCCAGATCGTTTATAAAAACATTAAACATAACTGGGCTCAGGACAGAACCTTGTGGTACTCCACTTGACACTTCCCTCCATTTGGATGTGCAGCCATTTAAAGCCACTCTTTGAGTACGATTACTAAGCCAGTTTTGAATCCACCTTATAGTTGCCTTGTCAAACCCATATTTGATCAATTTTTCAATGAGGATCGCATGAGACACTTTGTCAAATGCTTTGCTGAAATCAAGAAATACTATGTCTACTGCATTTCCTTGATCAACCCATTCAGTGATTTTGTCATAAAATGAAATCAAGTTGGTCTGACACGACTTGTTTGATACAAACCCATGTTGACTACTGTTAATTATTGAATTCCTATCCAAATGCTGACATATGTGTTGTTTAATAATTTGTTCGAGAATCTTTCCTGGTATTGAAGTCAGGCTAACAAGCCTGTAGTTCCCTGGGTCTACCTTCTTCCCTTTTTTGAAGATAGGAACAACGTTTGCCCTTCTCCAATCGTCTGGGACTTCTCCTGTTCTCCATGACTTCTCAAAGACTACAGCAAGTGGTTCAGCAATTACCTCTGCTAATTCCTTCAGTACCCTAGGATGTAATCCATCTGGACCCGGGGACTTAAATTCGTTTAAGTTAGCTAAGCATTCCCTTACTCTCTCAGTGTTGATTTTGTGTCTTGATTCTCCTAGTCCTTCATCAGTACAGTGAAGGACTGTTGCATGTACATTATCCCTCTTGGAAAAAACAGATGCAAAATAGGAGTTCAGAATCTCTGCCTTCTCAAGATCACTTTTGATCACTTCTCCATTCTCTCCCTGCAGACTTCCCAAAACCTCTTTGACTTTTCTTTTGCTGTTGACATATCCCCAAAACCCTTTTTTATTGTTTTTAGTCTCTCTTGCAAGCCTCAGTTCATTTTTAGCTTTAGCTTTTCTGATACTTGCCCTGCAGATTGTACTGATTTCATTATATTCCTCCTTAGATATGTATCCCTCCTTCCATTTCTTAAACATTTCTTTTTTCTTTTTTATCAAGTTGTTAAGTTCTAGGTTTATCCACCCTTAGGTTTATTCCATCCTCAAGACCTGAAATTAGAGTTTGGTTTGCATGGAATTCCTCTGTACTTCTCTTAGACGTTAGGAAAGGGTGTTCCAAAACCGTCAGGTGGAAAAGGTGAACCTATCAACAGGCCACAGGTTGCTTCCAGATGGCAGAAGGCATTGTGGGGCAAGAACATTAGAGCTCACAGCCCTAGGAATGTGCAACAAATGGGTTTTTTGCCTTCAGTTCATATTAAATCGAATGCAAGAACATTAGTATTCATTTGAATAGATTCTCTTTGCATGTGGTAGGATTCAGTTTGATATGAATGTTTGATACGAATTTGATACAAATGTTCAATACATATCCGATATATATCCCCTGATTTAAATTCGGATTAAATTGCCCAGTGGGGATGCAGCCTATGATAATAAAGCTTCCAGTTATGATTTTTCAGCTGTATATACTTGTATTTTCTTTTATGGCGGAATAGGTTTACTTTGCCATCGTTCCAGGTTTTTGTTTAGAGATCTTGTCTTGTTTGCTTTTCCTCTTTGAAGGCACTTGGATCCCTTCAAGATTACTTGCTTGCCTTAAGCACGGAAGATTATCTCCACCGCTGTACAGCACAGGTAAAAGACCCAGGTGTACCCATCTCTTCCCCTCCACCCTTTCCTAGCATTCCACTAGTAGCCAATGGTGCTAATAATCTGCGAAAAGCTATCCTTCTCATATGAAAGGACAAATGGAAGCAGCCAAGTCCCAAGCTGGGAGGATAACTTGACTGCGTGGTGAGTCCAGAATCATTATTCTAGCGTCTAGATGATCTAGATTCAAATAGAAAGCCATTGCTCAGGAGAGACGGGCCCTTTAGGGTGACATTGAGAGGCTCAATGAGGGACACCTCTACAAACCTTCTTAGGGCCTGGCTGGGAAGCTGGAAAGGGGGCTTTAGTTTAGCATTTTGTGTCCAGCAGCAGCTAGGTGCTTCTGGGAAGCCCGAGAGAGAGAGTCTGAGCTGGGACATTTGACACTAGTTTTAGTCCATCATCCTCTGCAACCACAAGCAAGTTTTCTGATTGCTTTATGTAAAACATTTTTGTACTGCCCTGTGGGGAGGTTTGCATAACAACAGCAATAGTAAATGATCATACGGTCTGCACCAGAGCTGTCCTCATTGCATGCTGGAGCCCTAAGTGCAAATAGGCCACTAGGGTCTCCTCAGTCCAGCTAGCCTGACCGGTGGCCAGGCGTGATGGTTGAATGAAGTTCAGCAGCAATGGATCAGCCAGAATTTAGTGATCCATTGTTATCAGAGACAAGAAAGTGTTTTAAAATATTTGATTTTAAATGTTGTTACCTGCCCTGAGACCTTTGGGTAGAGGGCGGGATAGAAATATAAGTAATCAATCAATCATAAATCCGTGTAAAGAATATGGTAATCTACAATCTTATCAGCAATCAGTAGAATGTCTGGACACCCAAGGGTGCATTATGGCATTATAAGTTCTGCCTTTCCTCCAAATGGCCCAAGGCATGATACACCTTAGGTCTAGTGGTTAGGGAGCCAGACTCTTATCTGGGAATACCGGGTTCAATTCTGCCCTCCCCCATGAAGCCAGCTGGGTGACCTTGGGCTAGTCACAGCTTTCTTTGGAGCTCTCACAGCTCCACCTACCTCACAGGGTCTTCTGCTGTGGGGAGAAGAATAGAAAAGCTTTGCCAGCCTCTTTGAGTCCCCTTAAATGGGTGAGACAAGTGGTGTAGAAAAGCCAACTCCTCTTCTTAAGCCTCTCTCTCTCTTTCTTTCTTCTCCACTTCCAACAGGCACTGAGAAACATTGCTGCTATTAGCCTTGCCATTAACTATCCCAACAAATCAACCAGTCCCTGGAATGTTTAATCACGGAGCAGGACGGCTCTCACCCATAGAAATCTCGAGGCAAACCTCTTGGCTCAGCTCAGGAACCAGAAACGAACAAACGAAAACAAAGCTCCCTTCTGCTTCAGTGTATGTATGTGCCCTTTGCCACCAGCCTTCCTTTGAGTCTGTCCAAGTAAAGCACCCTTCCCAGGAAACTGGGTGCGGCCTGTGGCGGACACCCCCTGTCACCTAGAGCTAAGTACCTCCTGTTGCAGCATGTCTGGGGGACAATTGTTTACTTCCTTGAGTTTGGGAAGACAAGGGAAGGAGAGCCAGAGGGGATGGATCCCCTGTAATGGTTGGCTACACTGGCGCTCTCTGGGTATTGTCCCTCCCTTTTGCACACCTCCCAGCAAACTAAAGAACCAACTGAAGATGCACCGCTTCGAGTAGCCATCCGGACTTGAACTGATCCCATCTAGGACCTTGCTTGACCGACCTCGCGTGGAAGGGCCAAGGGGGAAGCCTTTGGGAACTTGCAAGGTCTGGAAATGGTTCAGGTCTGCCCCTCGCTGACTTTGTCCTTTGCAAAGAGCCAGCTGCATTCCTAGCCAGAGGACAGCTTGCTCCAGCTGGTATCAGAAAGAAGGAAGGGGGTGGGGGGGCAAGGAAGAAGGGAGGGCAAGAACTAGAAGGGGCAAGAGGTACTGTGAGGGTCCTCTTGCATCCAGGCCAGCCCTGAGCCATTTGGAGCATTAGCAGGAGAGGAGGTCGCTGACCCATCTAGCTTCAGAGACTGATAACCACACAGTTCCTCCTGATAGTAGGACAAGCAAGAAGACTGAGAATCGGTTGGCTTTCACTTTTTGGGCCAGGTCAGGGCCACGGAAGGACGAAGCAGGCTTACTGATGAGAGGGACCCCTGGAGCAGCGAGGCCTTGGATTCTTTCTGTGCAGAAGTGATCCCATCCCCAGCAGGTTGAAGGCCCATAGGAGTTTCCTGGGAAGAGCTTTGAAAGTGACCGACAACCCCTTGTGAGAACGAGAGAAGTAGCTAAAACGAGAGCAGGCAGCATCCCAACAAGAATAAGATGGGAAGATGAAAAGGCCCTCAAGAATGTGGCAGGAGCCTTCCAATGTCGCCATCCAAGGTGTGGAGATCTGATGGAAGATGGCACCCAAGAGAAAGGGGAGAAGAACTTCAAGAAGGCCGCTGAACCTTGTTATCTCCCCACACGGGCAGTAATTTACATAATCCCTGACTCTTCTCTGGGGGACTTCTCGGTGCACCCTTTTCCCCTTGAAGTTGCACCAACCTTTAGCTTTCTTTGGGGTGTGAACCCTAGGGAATATGTTGTCCTAGGAGGAGCAAAGCTCTACGTTGTCTTCCTACCATATAGCAAGAAAAGCAGTATCAGAATCTAGCAAAATGGCAGGCATTTTGCCTTAAGGTATCCCAAGGGGCACTGTGATCACATTTTTCTTTTTCTTTTTTTTAAAGGAGGGAAATTGGAGTGGTGGAAACACTGTTTGTGGGAGAGGGGGCCCAACCAGAGAGTATCCTTTGATGAAGCCTGTGCTTGAGGAGTAAATGGAGATCCTTAAAATACTGCTGAAAATTTGACTAGGGCCATGCTGGTCTCACGATTGTCCCGCAAAATGGGTTAGAGTCCAAGGACTGTTGGGTGTTTCCCCTCAAAGGCCTGGTTCTATTTGGCTCCAGTTCTTTTCAGGCAAGGAAACACGTGAAGCAAGGAACGTGTCTTGATTCTCACGTAGATGCCACGCAGCCACGATCAGCCCCCTCATGATGTGTTGCGTCTGTTCACGTTCATGTGTGATCGTGCACCGAGGCTCTCAGTGCGTGCACAGTGAGGTCACATGCATTCACACCAGTGACATGTGCTGGAGGCCTGTGGACAGTTAGTCATATGGTGGTGCAAGCAGGTAAGTTCCTGTTTTGGAGGTTTCCTCGCGCATAAACAACTGGAGCTGAATAGAGCCAGGAGTGTTAGGGAAAGCAGCCACCAGCCGTTGCCTTCTACCCGTTTGCCCTGGGCCTACATGAGTTTGGTGCGTCCCCAACTTCTTCTTGTCATTTTTTCCTCCTCAGGGATGTGTTCAGAGGCTCAAAACTAGCTGTATCATTTACTACTCGTGATCCTGTTTCTTTTCAGCTTATAGATTTGCTTTTGTATACGACCACACGCTTTTAAAAGAATCCAGAATCAAAACAGTTGTATGCACCAAGAATGCAGAACGCGGGAACACCTTTGCCCTCTTTCATATCCTCCGTGTGGATCTTGCTTGGCAGTCGCTAAGTCAAGATGTCTTGGAATGGTTGCCTTATAGTAAGTCTTCTCCACATTTTAATTCACGGTGTGGGAGTTTGACCTTTAGTGAAAAGCATAAATTGAATTAAGTTCCTTAACATACAGAGAGCCCCTTAAAATCTTTCGTATCAAGCAAACACAGAACCTTAAGACTGAAGCTGTCCAAAGTGAGGGCAGAAGGGAATGAAATGTGCCTGTATGATCATATGTTATTGATTGTATTTTATTAAGTAAGATCCCATGATGATTTGCTTTTTGACGTAAGTGGGTGGTTATTAATTTTTCTTATATTTTTTTCTTTTTCTTTTCTTCTTTTTTTTTTACTTTATGAAATTTAATCACTTTTGGAGGGGGGTCCTGTTCAGTTTAATATTAAAAGCAGACCCTTAGATTTTATTCTTTTTTGGTTTAATATGTATTAAAGTTAGAGCTGCGGTGGATATATGCAAATGAACAGATATATTGTAAAAATTATTAAAAAAGAAAGTACAAGGATACATGTCTGACTCATTGTTTTATAGGTGGGCTATAGCTACCGCTCTTCAGGCTGATTGGTCGGACTATGTTCTCCTTTTCTTTTTACGCAATACGGTAGGGATGGGCAGAAATATCTGCAACATTCAAAATCCATATGAATCCGGCAGAATTTGGACATTTGAATTAGAATCCAGTGTTGGCACATTTGAAGATTGACATTCAAATTCACATGCGTATTTGTTGCAATCGTGAACCTGGGGAGGTGGGAAAGTGGCTGCGCCAGTCACATCTGCAACGGATCCAGAGTGGATTCAGGGCAGAGTGGATACGTATAGGATCTGTATGCGATTTGTATGCGATTCATATTCAAGTTGTATCAAACATTCATATCAAATTTGAACACACACAATGACATTTGTTTCACTGTCGAATTGAAAACCTAGTGACTTGTTTCGTTGTCAAGTTGTTAAATCAGAAAACCAGATTTCTGCATTTATTTTTGAATACGTGTGCAAAGAAAAAGTCCTTTTTGCCCATTGTGAAAGTCCTAGACTACACATTTGTTCAATGGAATTTTTCATTTTCACAAGCATGGGAGTTGTTCATTTTGATTGAACTTTTGGATCGTCAACAAACTGGATATTTGAATTGATGCAAACTCAAAATATTTCATTGATTTTGTAAATACAATTTCTGTTTTGCACATCAGTAGTTGGTTATTAACTTAGTGGTAGCAGCTGCATTATGCACTAGCTGCAGCTTCTGAACCATCTTCAAGGGCAACCCCACGTAAGCGCGTTACAGTAGTCTAGTCTGGAGGTTATCAGAGCACGTGGCCAAGTCATCTCTGTCCAGAAAGGGCTTCAACTGGCGCACCAGGCACAGTTGGGAATAGGCACTCTTGGCCACGGCCTCCACCTGAGCTTCAAGAGCACCCCTAAATTTTGTACCTGTCCCTTCCAGGGCGTTACAACCCCATCCAGGACAGGGTGTCTCCCAACTACATGGACTTGCGACCCTGTAACACACAGCACCTCCATCTTGTCTGGATTCAGCTTCAGTTGTTCCCCATCCAGCCCATTATTGCCTCCACTTCAACCACCTCTCCTGATTCAGATGACAGAGGGAGAGAGATGGGTATCATCTGTATATTGACACCTCACTCAGAATCTCCCAGTGGCTTCATAGAGATATTAAAAAGCATGGGAGATAAGATTAACCAGAGTGTCGAGTCAGAATCTCCCATACCACTTTCTGAGACTCCACGCAGATAGGAACGGAACCAGTGGAGCACGCTGCCTCCAACTCTTAAACTCCATAGCCTTTCCAAAAGGGTACCATGATCGATGGTATCAAAAGCCGCCGAGAGATCCAGGAGGACCAACAGGGTGGCATTCTCTCTGCCCCTTTACCGCTAAGTTGGCTTTTCTACCTTGATTTTCTCACCCATTTAAGGGGACTCAAAGCAGCTGACAAACCTGTTCTTCTCACAACAGACACTCTGTGAGGTAGGTGGGGCTGTGAGAGCTCCAAAGAGAGCTGTGACTAGCCCAAGGTCACCCAGCTGGCCTTGTGGAGGAGTGTGGAGTCAAACCTGGCATTCCGAGATAAGGGTCCGGCTCCTTAACCCCTATACCAAATCAGCTCCTTCTCCCTTCCCAGGTTGTTTTGATGAGAAAACAGAGGTCAGAGGAGGGGACGGGTGGCGGCTGCTCTGGGTATTTGGGAAGAAAAGCAGGCTGTAGATGCCTTCTGCTTTTGTGCTGCGCCTTCCACGCTGTTTCCCTAGAATAGCTTTTATTAGAAACAAAACCGCTGTGAGCTCTTTGGTCTGGGGTGAATTTTCAGATCCTGTTTTGTTTTGCTTGGTTGCTTGTTTAACACGTCTGTTGAATCAGGCTCACCCTTTCCCCTTTGAATCAAGGTTTCTCTTCTTCAAGCCTTGCTGCTAAAGGTAACTGCTCTCCTTGCTTCAAAAGATCCTTTCTATGTTTGCATAGCAACCCGCTTGCAAGAATTTGACAACCTCTGAGGGTAGATGGTACATTTTTCATGCCAGTTTCTCAGAAGTACTGCGAAGTCCTGTCCCTTGCCCTATGGCACGGACCGGCAGCACAGCTGCCCCTTGCCGTGATCGGCATTCTTTCCCAGCTGCGCTTGCCAGATTTCCAGCAGGGCCTCCTGGAGGCCAAAGGAGAAGGCTAAGGGTTTCCTCACCTGCAAAACTTCTGCGGATCCTTGTCAGAAAAGCCAAGTTGCCCACTAGCAGGGCAGCGTGGGAAAATAAGGCTCACCTAAGCAGGAGGCCCATAGGGTCTGCTGGTTTGCACCTGTTTGAATGGTTACTCAGAAGTAATTCTTTGGTTTGTGCAGCAAATGTCTTCAGAGACAACTAGCAGGAAAAAATAGCTTAGAAGAAGTAATGGAAAGTCACAGGTGGGGCCCTCTACCAGGGAAGCCCTGGGTTAGACCTTATGACCCAATAAAGGAATGCTGCACCATCTGACCTTTCAGTTCCTGTAGGAGCAGTTTCTTTCATAGTATCATAGAATCTGAGTTGGAAGGGACCTCCAGGGTCATCCAGTCCAGCCCCCTGCTCAGTGCAGGACTCTAGACCATCAGAGAGAGATGGAGGTCCAGATACTGCTTGACCTCCAGTGAAGGAGAACCCACTACCTCCCATGGCAACCAAGTCCACTGACTGATTGCCCTCACTGTTGGGAAGTTTTCCCTAATATCTAATCTGGATCGACTACCTTGAAGTTTCATCCCGTTGTTTCTGGTCCTTCCATCTCGTGCAGTGAGAATAGGGACGATCCCTCTGCACTGTGACGACCCTTCAGAGACTTGAAGACTACTATCGTGTCTCAGTCTTCTCTTCTGCAGGCTGAACATTCCTAGATCCTTCAATCGTTCCCTGTAGGACATGGTTCCCAGACCACTCACCATTTTGGTAGCCTTCCTTTGGACTTGCTCTAGTTTGTCAATGCCTTTTTGGAACTTGGGTGCTCAGAACTGGACTTGGTACTCTAGATGAGACCTGACCGCAAAGAGGAATAATTACTTCTCGTGATCTAGACTCTACACTCCTCTTGATACATCATAGGATGGTGTTTGCCTTTTTTGCAGCAGCATAACCCTGTTGACTAATATTCAGCCTGTGATCAACTAATATGCCCATATCTTTTTCACTTGTGCTACTCGGCCTGATTCCTCCCATTCTGTATTTATTTTTTTAATCATTTTTCTTATCCAGAAAAATGTATTTTAATCCAGACTTATGCCCCAAGATCTCCAAGTGGGGTGGGGAGCTACAGTAGAAGACAGTGCTGGCGAGAAGTCCCATGAGAACCAGTTCATGCAGGTTAGCTCTTTTCCACTGCCGCAAATGGCCATTGCAATTGGAAGGTTGGGTGTAGCCATGGGAACATGTCCTGGGTTACAAGCAGTTTGCCATGGCCGTCTGTGGCTTCTGGAATGGATGCTGTCTTTGTCCCAGTGGACTAAGTTCACTTTTGCATGGTGTCTTCTTCATAATCATAATCACCTTCCCAAGTTCCTAAGATGGCCTTAATGTATCAGCAGATAAGGTGGGCAGAGTCCAAGAGGGTGGCCTTTTGCAGATGACAGATGGTCATCTTGTCAACATTGACCCATTTTAAGTGCCATCCAAGGTCTCTTGGGATGGTGCCCAGTGTGCCAATCACCACTGATACCACAACTGCCAGCTTGTGCCAGATTTTCTGCATTTCAGTCCTCAGGTTTCCATATTTGGCTGTTTTCTCGTGTTGTTTCTCATTGACTCTCCTATCATCAGTATTGCAACATGGATGAGCGACACCTTTTTCTTCTCAACAGTGGCCAGAGGTGTGTCATGCACCAAGACCTTGTCTCTTGGAATACGCAAGTCCCACAATATTTTGCTTTGCTCATTTTCTACCACCTTTTCAGGCTGGTGATCCCACCAGTCCTTTGATGTTGTCAGGCGATTGTTTGGCAAAGATTACGGTGTACAGCGCTGAGTACATGTATGGCGCTTTAGAAATAAACTATCATCATCATCATCGTCCAGCATAGTGATCTAGTTTGCTGTGTGTAACTGCTGTTTTTTTAATAATAATAATAATTATGGTGGGTCATCTTACCACTGTGTTATAGCTTTGTTTATATTCTGCACAGTCTCCTTACAGCAACTGAGTATATGGTATATTATAATTATATTCTGCCTTTCTTCAAAGCTAAGTTCACTTTTGCATGACTATTCTGCTTTTTCTCCTTTTTTCCTTCTCCTTCTCGCCTTTGTCTTCTGCCTTTCTTCTGAAGACCTCAAGGGGGCGCACATGGTTCTCTTCCTTTCATTCTGTCCTCAGGTCACTTAGGCTGAGAGTCCGTGGTTGCCCCAAACTGCCCTGACTTTCCATAGTCTGAAGGAGGGAGTGAACCAAGGCCTTCCAGAGCTCAGCACTCTTAATATCCATATAGTGCTGGGCCTGAGATGTCCGTTGACCATATATCTTCTGGCTTCTGTATCCTTCTAGAGGAGACTGAAGAGGAAAAAATCTGGACCTGATGGCTGTTAGATCCTTTTTGCTAATTCACATTACAGTCCTTTGGTTGCTAAGTTTATTAGCAATCAGTATTACTGTATTATTTATACACTCACGAGACGTAGCACATACGTGTTTCTGCAAGACATAGTTAAAATACAAATATGTAAATATACGGGGCACATAAATAAAATGCATCTAGTGCTAAAAAAAAAATGTGGAGACATCTACAGCATTTGGCAAGTAACTTCAACCGAAGTATTTAAGAGAGCCAAACATATTGCACTTCTCGAGGTAGGTTGTATTGAATATTTTGGTGCATGTGACCAGTGATTGACGTCTCTGTTGAAATTCTATGACACTGAGCCTAAGAGGAACCCTGCTGGATCAGGCCACAGCCCATCTAGTCCATAAGGACCTAAGTGGAAGCCTGCTGGATCAGGCCACAGCCCGCCTAGTGCATAAGAGGCTAAGAGGAGCCCTGCTAGATCAGGCCACATCTCATCTAGTCCATAAGTATCAAAGAGGAGCCCTGTTGGATCAGGCCACAGCCCATCTAGTCCATAAGAACCTAAGAGGAGTCCTGCTGGATCAGGCCTCAGCCCATCTAGTCCATAAGAACCTAAGAGGAGCCCTGCTGGATGGGGCCACAGCCCATCTAGTCCATAAGAACCTAAGAGGAGCCCTGCTGGATGGGGCCACAGCCCATCTAGTCCATAAGGACCTAAGTTGAACCTTGCTGGATCAGGTCACAGCCCACCTAGTCCATAAGAGGCTAAGAGGAGCCCTGCTAGATCAGGCCACAGCCCATCTAGTCTAGCATCCCATCTCACATAGAGCCCACCCATGGCTTCTGCGCATCTCAAGCAGAAGTCAAAGCCAAAGCCTTCACCTGCTCTTGACTCCCTACAAATGGCCTTTGGAGCCATCCTGCCTCTTTCTCTAACTTGAGGCTGTACCTGAGCATCAATTCTAGTTGCCAGGGATTTGTCTAGCCCTATAAGAATGTAAGAGGAGACTTGTGGATGAGGCCACAGCATCCTGTCTCTCACACAGAGGTCTACCAATTGCTTTTGGGGAACTCCAGCAGAAGATAAGGGCAAATCATCTTCTGCTTGAGATGCCCAGAAGTAATGGCAGGGTACTGTGTGCGTCAGGATGCTGGACTAGATGGGCTGATCCAGCAGGGCTCACCTTATATTCTTACGTTCATAAGAACCTTATGTTCTTAAGATGAAGGCCAAACCACCTGGTCTCCATTCCACGATTTTCATCAATGTGAAGGACTACAAAGAGGCCTTGGGCTTCTTTTCATTGAAGAAGCACCTTCTCCTATATAGACCTGATTCAAGCATTAAGATCACAAGGTGAGGACCATCTTGTAGTTCCACCACTCTCAGAGGGCCTTTACTCTAATAGGGCCTTTACTGCGGTGGCCCCCCAGACTTTATTGCCGCCTCCTGGCAGTATGCCAGATGCCAACATTGTATGGCTTTCTGTGCCTGGTTAAGACATACCTCTTCATCCAGATCATTGATGTTTTGCTTTCCTTGAATGTTGTCCTGCCACAAAGTGATCTTTTCAGCCTATTTTATGGTTTTTATCTTTGATCACTATTATTATTGTGACTTGCCTTGGGACCTTTGGGTGAAAGGCAGAACTGAAATGCTTAAATAAGAGCTTCTCCAGATGTTCTCAGCAGATGGGCAGCTCTATATGAAAGAGACGTCCTCCTTCGGATGCTCAAGTCTCCAGTCCTTGAAGGACTTCAGTATCAGTGTCAGAAACCTAAGTTGGAGAGAGACCCCTCATATTTTGGGGTGAAGAGCTGGAATCACCGAAGCATCGCTAACTTTATCGAACAATGGTTCCCCTGAGCACGTCCTCAGCTGTTCGGTTGCCTCCATCCGTCTCCAAGGCAGGGACGCGCCGAGAGGAACGCCGCGTCCCGCTCTCCGGGAAGGGCGTGCCGGTTCCCAGAACTTCAGCAGTCGTGACATAAGGCTTGTTCATCGCAGTTTCTCCAACCCACAGATCTGCTGTCTAGGTGAAGGTCCTCTACCCCATAAAGAACATGAGCAGCTGTTCCTTTGCAAACCCCTTCTGTTGCTAGACTTCCTGGAGCGGGGATTGTTTCTGGGTTCTTTTTTAAATTATTTTTTAAATAATTTAAAATTGCCTGAATTGCCTCGGAACTGTTTTAGCACTGAGGTGCTTGCAAAACTCTTTACGCTGTGATAGAGCAGGTGTGTGAGGGTTTTGGTCCTGCAAACTCAATGTGAAATCTTTTCTCAACAAACTGGCTTCTCTGGATTTCTGTTCCAGGATGCAGAACTTAGACACACACACTCTTTTGTTTTTCTTAAGGGTACACAGCCTTTATTGTTTCCTATTCCTTCCAGTTGAAATACAACAAAAGAGAAATAAAATAAATGAACAGGAACGCTTTCCAAGCTTTGCTGCAGGACAAAAAAACCCTCTGCCTTGGAATATTGATTTGACCTGAGTGGAGTTTATTATTATTTTTGGGTGACCGCCACAGACACTCTGCAGATTGGGGCGAGGTGAATGATTCAGGGAAACTGGAAGGCCCAAGTTTGTTTGTTTTTAAATCAAGTCTGGAAATGGGCGCGTTAAAGGCAGTGTCTGCTGCCCTGGAACTGAGAAAGGGAAGAAGAATTGGCTTTTCTACTCTGCTTTTCTCACCCATTTAAGGGGACTCAAGGCAGCTGACAGACCTTCTGTTCTTCTCCCCACCACAGAACACCCTGTGAGGTAGGTGGGGCTGTGAGAGCTCAGAAGAGAGCTGTGACTAGCCCATGGTCACCCAGCTGGCTTCATGGAGGAGTGAGGAAGCAAACCTGGTATTCCCAGAAAAGAGTCTGGCTCCCTAACCACTAGACCAAACTGGCAAGAAGAAGAAGAAGAAGAAGAAATAATAATAACTGATAAAGTCAACCAGAAGGATTTGTGGTCTTCAAGCGAGACAGAGGCCATGTCCAGATGGGCAGAAGATCGCGCCATTATGTTACCTCTATAGTGGGGTTGCCTTGTGTATGTGAGTCAACCCCACCAGAGTCCCACAGCAACCAGCCTAGGTAGCTTTAAGAAAAGGATAGACAAATTCATGAATGACTGGTGTATCAGCGACTACTAAAATGGATGCCCAGGTGCATCATCCAGGCTGGGGAGACAGGCAGGAGGCCTCTCAAGGCCATTTGAATGGAATCAAGAGCAGGTGATGGTTTTACCTTCATTTCTGTTTGAGATCCCCAGAAGCAACTGGTGTGAGACAAGATGCTGGACTAGAAGGGCTGAAGTCTGATCCAGCATGGCTTCTCTTAATTCATGGAGGACAGGTGGGAAGACAAGCAGGATGCCTCTAAGCCTTCTAAGGGCTATTTGCAGGGAGTTGAGAGCAGATGAAGGTGTTGCCTTTGTCTCCCACTTGAGAATTCCAGAAGCAACTGGTGGGCCACAGTGTGTGACAGGACGCTCTTAGGATCTTATGGACTAGGTGAGCTGCGGCCTGATCCAGCAGGGCTCCTCTTAGGTTCTTATGGACTAGATGGGCTGTGGCCTGATCCAGCAGGGCTCCTCTTAGGTTCTAATGGACTAGATGGGCTGTGGCCTGATCCAGCAGGGCTCCTCTTAGGATCTAATGGACTAGATGGGCTGTGGCCTGATCCAGCAGGGCTCCTCTTACGTTCCTATGGACTAGATGGGCTGTGGCCTGATCCAGCAGGGCTCCTCTTAGGTTCTTATGGACTAGATGGGCTCTGGCCCGATCCAGCAGGGCTCCTCTTAGGTTCTTATGGAGTAGATGGGCTGTGGCCCAATCCAGCGGGGCTCCTCTTAGGTTCTTATGGAGTAGATGGGCTGTGGCCCGATCCAGCAGGGCTCCTCTTAGGTTCTTATGGACTAGATGGGCTCTGGCCCGATCCAGCAGGGCTCCTCTTAGGTTCTTATGGCCTAGATGGGCTGTGGCCCGATCCAGCAGGGCTCCTCTTAGGTTCTTATGGACTAGATGGGCTCTGGCCCGATCCAGCAGGGCTCCTCTTAGGTTCTTATGGAGTAGATGGGCTGTGGCCCGATCCAGCAGGGCTCCTCTTAGGTTCTTATGGCCTAGATGGGCTGTGACCCGATCCAGCAGGGCTCCTCTTAGGTTCTTATGGAGTAGATGGGCTGTGGCCCGATCCAGCAGGGCTCCTCTTAGGTTCTTATGGCCTAGATGGGCTGTGGCCTGATCCAGCAGGGCTCCTCTTAGGTTCTTATGGAGTAGATAGGGTGTGGCCCTATCCAGCAGGGCTCCTTTTAGGTTCTTATGGACTAGATGGGTTGTGGCCTGATCCAGCAGGGCTCCTCTTAGGTTCTTATGGAGTAGATGGGCTGTGGCCAAATCCAGCAGGGCTCCTCTTAGGTTCTTATGGACTAGATGGGCTGTGGCCCGATCCAGCAGGGCTCCTCTTAGGTTCTTATGGACTAGATCGGTTGTGGCCTGATCCAGCAGGGCTCCTCTTAGGTTCTTATGGACTAGATGGGTTGTGGCCTGATCCAGCAGGGCTGCTCTTAGGTTCTTACGGACTAGGTGAGCTCTGGCCTGATCCAGCAGGGCTCCTCTTAGGTTCTTATGGACTAGATGGGTTGTGGCCTGGACCAGTAGGGCTCCTCTTAGGTTCTTATGGACTAGATGGGTTGTGGCCTGATCCAGCAGGGCTCCTCTGAGGTTCTTATGGACTAGATGGGTTGTGGCCTGAACCAGTAGGGCTCCTCTTAGGTTCTTATGGACTAGATGGGTTGTGGCCTGATCCAGTAGGGCTCCTCTTAGGTTCTTATGGAGTAGATGGGTTGTGGCCTGATCCAGCAGGGCTCCTCTTAGGTTCGTATGGACTAGATGGGCTCTGGCCCAATCCAGCAGGGCTCCTCTTAGGTTCTTATGGACTAGATGGGCTTTGGCCTGATCCAGCAGGGCTCCTCTTAGGTTCTTATGGACTAGATGGGTTGTGGCCTGGACCAGTAGGGCTCCTCTTAGGTTCTTATGGACTAGATGGGTTGTGGCCTGATCCAGCAGGGCTCCTCTGAGGTTCTTATGGACTAGATGGGTTGTGGCCTGAACCAGTAGGGCTCCTCTTAGGTTCTTATGGACTAGATGGGTTGTGGCCTGATCCAGTAGGGCTCCTCTTAGGTTCTTATGGAGTAGATGGGTTGTGGCCTGATCCAGCAGGGCTCCTCTTAGGTTCGTATGGACTAGATGGGCTCTGGCCCAATCCAGCAGGGCTCCTCTTAGGTTCTTATGGACTAGATGGGCTTTGGCCTGATCCAACAGGGCTCCTCTTAGGTTTTTATGAGGTAGATGGGCTGTGGCCTGATCCAGCAGGGCTCCTCTGAAGTTCTTATGTTCCTATTCTCCCCTTAAAAATCATGGAAAACCCATCATTTTGGGGGCCTTCTCCCCATTCCGTCCCATCAAGTGACAGAGTTCACTGGACACGTCAGACTCAGGTGGGCAAGAGTATCACTATTGGGCATAAAGAGAGGGCAAGGAGAAGATGCCACCTGCCTCCTCCTTTTATCCTCCATTTTCTAGGCTTCTAAAAATTGACAAAAATGGGGGTCTGGGGTAAAATTGACTGACTGCATCAGTGTGTGTGTCTGTCTCCCAGGTCAAATATCTTCCTCCTCTTTTCAAAGTGTTTGAATTTGACCTCTGCAGAGATCTGCTCTGTTGTCAAATGACGTATGCCCTGACTGGCACCCCAAAAGTTGGCACCCTTAGTGCTCTGATTTCGTGTGTCCTTGGATCCATATCTGTTGCTCTAATTTCAGGTGTCAGCAACGGCCAATGGCTCATGCTCCCTTGACAGAGTTCCTTCAGCCACACCTGGCTGGAGTGCTGGAAGTCTGAAAGTCGGAATGAGTGCAGGGTTCTAGACTGCCAGCAGGGTTCTAGGTTGGGCTCATGTCATCCCAGTCCTCAGTGCTATTAAACCTTAACTGTGACCACAGACCTAACTCTTCTAGAACTCAACATCTTCAGATGATCCCCAGCCCTAATATTTTGGGAAAGGGAGAAAAAGTCTCCCTGACTGACTTTGTCTACACCATGCATAATTTGATACATTTCTACCTTGCTCCCTTATCTGCCTCCTCTGGGACTGAAAAGCCCACGAGGCTGCAGTCTTTCCTTGCAGGAAAACCCTGTTAGCCCTTGAACTAAAGTTTTCCTCTTTGCCTGCACCATAATCACCATTTTCCAGAGGCTGCAACCAAAACAGTCCCATCAGTACAATCAGCATTGATGTTCTTCACAATGTTCTGGCCCATCGTGGTGTTCCATTTTTAGGAACGCTCCCCCTTGCTGACAAAAATTACTCAAGGACCCCTTGAGCAGACCATCAATCAGCCCGAGAAAGCTGTTTCCACAGGAAATGGGTAGTTCTGGCTGGCAGAGTGTGCTGTATTCTCTATGGTCCCGTGAAACAATACGGCATTGTTTGAAGTCAGCCTGGGCTGAGTCTGAGCTGAGCTTTCCTTGGAGACCAATGTTTTCTCAGAGAAATCCGTTTTGAAGAGGAAGTCCCGACGTCTTGATAAAAAGCTCTTTTGAAACTTGCCTCAGCGCCACCACCGCCAACCCAGCCTCAAAGCCAGCAGCTCGGAGAAGCTGCATCTCAGGGATAATGTTGTGACTCCAGTCCACATTAGATAATTTTGGCCTGGGATGTGTTGATCCTGGAGTTGCAGAGAAGAAGTGGCCTGGTGGATGTAGCTGAACTCTAGTCCCTGTGTTCTTTAGGCAATGTCATGATGGCAAAGGCTGGGGACAGAGTTCAGGGTGGTCATGCCGGAAAGCTTGGTCCAAAGTGGCCAGAGCTGAGGGAAACTTGGGCCCAAGATTGCTGTACCAACTGGCCCTGAGGGGATCTTGGGTCAAAGACAGCCAGAGCTGAAGGAAGCTTGAGTCTAAATTGGCCGTGTCCGCTGGGACTGAGGGAAACTTGAGACCAAGCTAGCCAAAACTGAAGAAAGCTTGAGTCCAACGTGACCATGTCAGCTGAGACTAAGGGAAGCTTGGGTCCAAGATGGCTGTGTCAGTGGGGTTGAGCAAAGCTTGAGTTCAAGATGCTCATGTCAGCTAGGGCTGAGGGAAACCTGAGTCCAAAATGGCCATGTCAGCTGAGGCTGAGGAGAGTGTGGATCCAAGCTGGCTATGCTAGGTGAGGTTGAGGGGAGCTGGGATCTAAGGTGGTCAGAGCTGAGGGAAACTTCAGTTGTAAGTTGGCCGTGCCAGATGGTACTGAGGGAAGCTTGGATCCAAGATGGCTGTGCCAACTGGTCTTGAGGGGAGCTTGGATCCAAGATGGCTAAAGCTGAGGGAAGCTTGAATCCATGTAGGCTGCGACGGAGGGATGCTTGGGTACAGTTTGCCCATGTCAGCTGGGGCTGAGGTGAGAATGGGTCCAAGATGGAAAGAAATGAGGGAAGCCTGAGTCCAACATGGCCATGTCAGCTGGCGCTGAGGGGAGCATGGGTCCAAGATGTCCAGTGCTACCTGAGGCTGAAGGGAGCTTGGGTCTTAGGAGGCCAGAGTTGGGAGAATGAAGGGTGCTTGAGTCCAAAGTGGCTTTGACAGACCAGGCCCACTACAACTGTATTGCAAAGCATTCAAAAGGGGCCACAATCTCACAGCAAATTCCCCCGTTTCCTGTCTTGGAGTAGAGATGCAAATAGTGCTGGAAGGATTTGAAAAAACAAAACAAAACTCTCATCATTTGTCAAATTGTTTATATCACAGGCAAGCTGGTTGGGACGTTCAAAGACGGAGAAATGCTTTTGACGGCCTCCTGGGGCTAGTGCCCTTTTGTAAAATGGCCTCAATTTTCAGGATCAGGAGTGCCTCACAGATGGGTGAAAGAATGGTGAAAAATCCATTAAGCCTTGAGGAATGCAAAGCTTTCTGAGGCCCTCAATTAAATAATATTTCTAATCTAAGCCATGCAAAGTCTTTATAATATGATGTTGCTAACGGTTAAATCCCGCAGAAAGTCAAATAGGAACCAGTGGCAAATTTTGACTGGTTCTACAGCCTCTTGTGTTATTTCCAATCCCTTTGTGAACTTTTACAGTTTCCCAAGGTTTACAGCACTTTCCACCTTGTTTTCCCCAGACCTATCTTTTCTTTTCTTTTGCCTCGAGGCATCTCAAGCAGAAGACAAAGGCAAAACCTTCATATTTCCTCATATCCCTGCAAATGGCCTTTCGAGACATTCTGATTGGAGGTGGTACCAGAGCATCCATTCTAGTAACTATCAATATGTCTGAATGATTTCTCTATAAGAACATCTAAGGATCCCTGCTGGATCTGGCCACAGCCTATCTAGTTCAGCCTCCTGTCTCACCAGTTACACCTGGGCATCTCAAGCAGAAACAATTAGTGAGATGGGATGGTGGAAAAGATGGGCTGTGGCCTGATCCAGCAGGGCTCCTCTCAGGTTCTTAGGTTCCAAAGAGAATTTCAGCAGATGTTGCCTATATGAAGCACTACAAAATACAAAAACTGTCAATCCGTTATTCCAGGCAGCTATTCAAAGTTGAAGAGAAGAGAAGAGCCTAAGAGGAGCCCTGCTGGATCAGGCCACAGCCCATCTAATCCATAAGAACCTAAGAGGAGCCCTGCTGAATCAGGCCACAGCCCATCTAGTCCATGAGAACCTAAGAGGAGCCCTGCTGGATCAGGCCACAGCCCATCTAGTCCATAAGAACCTAAGAGGAGCCCTGCTGGATCAGGCCGCAGCCCATCTAGTCCATAAGAACCTCAGAGGAGCCCTGCTGGATCAGGCCACAGCCCATCTAGTCCATGAGAACCTAAGAGGAGCCCTGCTGGATCAGGCCACAGCCCATCTAGTCCATAAGAACCTCAGAGGAGCCCTGCTGGATCAGGCCACAACCCATCTAGTCCATGAGAACCTAAGAGGAGCCCTGCTGGATCAGGCCGCAGCCCATCCAGTCCATAAGAACCCAAGACAAGCCCTGCTGGATCTAGTCCAGCATCCTTCCTCACATAGTGGCCACCAATTTCTCAAGGGCATCTCAAGCAGAAGACAAAGATAAAACCACCTGCTCTCATATCCCAGCAAATGGCCTTAAAGGGCTCCTGCTTGTCTCCCCAGCCTGAAAGATATACTTAGGCACCCATTCTAGTAGCCTTTGATACACCTGACCTTCATGAATTTGTCTAACCCTTCCTTAAAGCCATCCAGGCTGGTTGCTGTCACAACCTCTTTGGACACCAAATTCCCATCAGCTTCATAGATGCCCCCAGGTTCTAGTGTTGTGTGATAGAGATAATAAATTTTCTCTATCCACCTTTTCTATACTATGCATAATTTTATTTACTTCCCTAGATGTTGCAGTCTGATTTCCTAAGGGACGTGTTCTAGCCCTTCAAAGAGCACTCTCCTGCCCTTTTCCATGTCCTTACAAAGGGTGTGGCAACTCCATCATTCTGTCCCCTGTGTAATTATTAAAAGCGTGGGAGAAACTCCTTTCCATCTTCAATGAAGTATAGCAGCTAAACCACAGTTCTGCTCTTTCAGAGATCAGCTCTGGTGCATCTGCCCGGACCGGTTGAATGTTTCCATGCAGCTGTTCTGGAACAGAAAGATAAAAGCCTGGTGGCGGATATTGGTTTCTGTGGCGAGCAGGGGAACAGTCAGCTTTCAGTTTGAGGCACCTTCCTACCCTTATCAGATGCAGGCCTTATCCCTACCGAAGACCCAATCAGTTGCTTGGTGAATCTCATTTGTAGAAGTTTTGGGGCTGTTATGCTGTGTTCCAGGTTGCTTCTTCTGAGAACCTAAGCTTTCGGATATAGCTGCGATATCGATCTTCAGAGGTCTTTGCTCTTCGCCAGAGCTGAAGGAAGCTTGAGTCCGACATGGCCATGACAGCTGGGACTGAGGGGTGCTTGGGCCCAAGATGGCTGTGCCAGTGATGCTGAGCAAAGCTTGAGTCCAAGACGCCTGTGTCAGCTTGGGCTGAGGGAAATCTGCCTCCAAAATGGCCATATCAGCTGAGGTTGAGGGGAGCGTGGGTCCAAGCTGTCTATGCTAGGTGAGGTTGAGGGGAGCTTGGGCCTAAGGTGGTCAGAGCTGGGGGAAACTTCAGTGGTAAGTTGGCCATGTCAGATGGGATTGAGGGAAGCTTGGGTCCAAGGTGGCTGTGCCAACTGATTCTGAGGGGAACTTGGGCCCAAGATGGCTAGAGCTGAAGGAAGCTTGAGTCCGACATGGCCATGACAGCTGGGACTGAGGATGCTTGGGCCCAAGATGGCTGTGCCAGTGATGCTGAGCAAAGCTTGAGCCCAAGACGCCTGTGTCAGCTTGGGCTGAGGGAAACCTGAGTCCAAAATGGCCACGTCAGCTGAGGCTGAGGAGAGTGTGGATCCAAGTGAGTTCCCAGGGTGTCGAATCCACATCTCTCACAGCCACTATCTGGGATCGCCTTTGAAGATAAGAGTGGAACCAATGTCAAGCATTGCCTTCAACTCCTAAGCTCCGTAGCCTTTCCAGAAGGATACCATGGTCAATGGTATCAAAAGCTGCTGAAAGGTCCAGGAGAACCAACAGGGTGGCATTCCCTTTTTTTCTCTCCTGGAGTAGGTCATCAACCAGGGCGACCAAGACGGTTTCTGTGCACGACCAGGTCTGAAGCCAGATTGAAATGTGTCTAGATATCAGCTTCATCCAACATACCTGGAGTTGAGCAGCGACAGCCCTCTCTAGAACCTTGTCAAGGAAAGATTTGTTTGCCACCAGCTGGTAGTTCAAATTTTCTGGGTCCAGGGAGGCCTTCTTCAGGAGGGGGCGCACCACAGCTTGTTTTAGAGCTGGTAGAACCACCCCATCCCTCAGAGAGGCATTCACTACTCCCAGGATCCACCCGGTTATACCTTGTCAGCTAGTGTTTACCAACCAGGAAGGGCAAGGGTCCAGAGAGCACGTCGTCAGCCGCACCCCTGCAAGTAGCTTGTCTGCATCCTCAGGCCGCAATAATTGAAACTGATCCAATCTAACTGGACCAGACGGTTCTCTGGACACCTCATTAGGACTATGCCCAGTTGTGACATCCAATCCCCTACGAATCTGAGCGACTTTGTCCTCAAAGTGCTTCGCAAATTTGTCACAGCAGATATTGCTTGGCCCTGGCTCATAGTTGCTCGAGCTCGGTCTTATCAGGCCTTTAACTACTCCGAAAAGCTCTGCTGGAAGGCTACTCGAGGACGCAATGGTGGCGGAGAAAACGTGGTAGGCATGATAATGTGCTCTGACCCGTGTTCGGTCAGACTCATTGCCGGATTTACGCCACCTGCGCTCTAGCCGTCGACCTTCCTGTTTCATGGCCCGTAGCTCTATGGAATACCAAGGAGATTTGCGGGCTCTACAAGCATGCCAAGGGCACTTAGGAGTGATCTTTCTGAGCTCTCACACGCCCACTGACCCCACAGGATATAGGTTGTTGGGAGAAGAACAGAAGTTTTGTCAGCCGCTCAAAGTCCTCTTAAGGGTGAGAAAAGGGGGTAGAAGAACCAACTCTTTGTCTTCTAGTCTCCTCTCACAACCCCAAGCCACCTACCTCACAGAGTGTCTGTTGTGAGAACAGAAGGTTTGTCAGCTGTTTTGAGTCCCCTTAAGTGTGAGGAAAAATTGGGTATAAAAAGCAACTGTTCTTCCTATTCCTGGGCTAGTCACAGCTCTCTTCTCAGCTCTCAGAGCCCCACTGATCTCACAGGCTGTCTGTTGTGGCGAGAAGAACAGAAGGTTTGTCAGCTGCTTTGAGTCCCCTTAAGGGTGCTTTGAGTCCCCTTAAGGGTGAGAAAAGTGGGGTATAAAACCAACTACTATTACTATTCCCTGTTCCTTTGCAGCTAATCTGACAGGTGCCAACCTGACAGGTGCCAACACTCAGCTAGAGTAATCAAGCAGCTTCTCCTTCTGGGACCAGCCTAATTAAATGGAAGTTTGGACCGGAGCGTCTTCCGCCTTTTTCCTTGGCTGTTATATCTGCTGATCCACTTAGGACTCCCCAGAGGTGCTCGGAAACATAAGTCCTAACATCATCCAAGTAGTAATGTTTTGGCACATCCATGCAGCAATGACCCCAAAGAGACAGTTGCCCGGTGCTGGGCCAGATGGCGGCAGCCCAGCAAGCTGGAAGCTCAGAGGAGAGATTTATTCTCTCTGATCAGCCCACTTAGGTTTGCTGTGGCAGATTTTGGATCTTTCGTGGTTTGAAAGTCACAGATAATGGGGAGAGACCTTTGTGACTTGTTTATTGGTTTATTATTTCCGACAAAGGGCTTTAGGATGAGAGTTCCTGACACTTTCCAGACATGCTTCTTGTAACCCTCCTGAAAGGCCTTGCCAACCCTCCTGAGCCAGGTAGACGTGTTAGGAAGGGGCTGGGCAAATCCATGGGGGTGAGGGGCTTCTGAGAATGGATGCCCAGGTACTCCCTCCAGGTAGGGGACACAGGTAAGATGCTTCTGAAGGCCTTTGTCTTCTGCTTGAGACGCCCAGAAGCAATTGGCGGACCACTGTGTGAGATGGGATGCTGGACTAGATGGGCTATGGCCTTATCCAGCAGGGTTCCTCTTAATTTATGGAGAACAGGTGTATCAATGGCTACTAGAATGGATGCCCAGGTATCATCTCCAGGTTTGAGAGAGAGGCAGGAGGCCTCTAAGGGCCATCTGCAGGGATTTGAGAGCAGGTGAGGGTTACGCCTTCACCTTCTGCTTGAGATGCCCAGACATACTTGGTGGGCCACTGTATGAGATGGGGTGCTGGACCAGATGAGCTGTGGCCTCATCCATCAGGGCTTCTCTTAGCTTCTTATGTAAATACTGTATTTTTTGCCATGCAAGGGCCACCTCTTTTTGCAAAGATTAAGTCTCCTAAAATCACCTTGTGTCCAATTTTTTAATGCATTTTTCTCAAATACATTTTGTCAAATTATGGCCGTGACTTTTAAGACATAAAAAGCAGTAAACAAATAGCTAATCAACTAAAACCTTTCACCCAAATCATGTGCGCCATCTGACAATTTCCTGATCTGGTGTTGAACCAGCTTAAAGTGAAACAAGCTACGTCCTCCATCCCTGGGGATCATAGCTGGAAGAATTAGACTTAATGGTGGACCCTGCTGCTCAGGGACTGCAGAAAAACCAACATAAGCATCCATCATCCATACCGTTGCAAAGATGCAGAGTTTCCTGGCTGCCACCTTTTAGATGCTCTGCCTGTGCCAAGGGGAAAATATCCCATAACTCAGCACTGACCCTGATAGTTGATTATGATTATGGCGAAGACAATGATTGTATTTCTACACCATATATCAGACCTTCTTGACTGGGTTGGGTCTTTCCCATGCATTGACCATAATCAGAGGCAAAATATGCTGCGTTCTGAGCAGTGGCCACAGGGCTGCGCATGAATTTTGTGTGTGTCCTTGATTCAAATCGAATGCAAGAAAATTCACATTCATTCACAAATTTGATACAAATGTTCATCAAATGCTATTCAAATGCGACTGGAATCCCTGCCTACGCATCCCCTAGGGATCCGCCTTGAATCCACTTGAATCCACTCTGGATAACATAAGAACATAAGCGAGGCCCTGCTGGATCAGGCCACAGCCCATCCAGTCCAGCATCCTGTCGCACACAGCAGCCCACCAAATGCTCACGGGCATCTCAAGCAGAGACAAGGACAAACCTTCTCCTGCTCTCGAGTCCCAGCAGATGGCCTTAGAAGCACCCCAGTTCCTCCCTCTCCCCTCAGCCTGAAGGATGCACCCAGGCATTCGTTCTAGTAGCCATTGATACATCCACGGCAGATGTGACTGAGCAGCCACTTTCCTGCCTTCCCAGGTTCACAAATGTAACGAAGCTTTGAATGAATGTGCCAGTCTTCAGATGTGCCAACATTCCATTCAAATTTGGACGTCCGAATTTGAAATGAATTCATATGAATTTAGAATATGATTAATAATTGTGCCCATCCCTAGTGGGCCCTTTTGAGGTGGATAAGTGGAAATTCTGTCAATCCTTAATACACTGCGTCCCCATGCAGGAATTTTAGTCCTGAAATAGTCCCTTTTGGACTATTTTTTGTGGTCTATTTTTAGACCGGATTGAGTGCCCATCAATGAATCTGAATATAGCCATCCCCATGCAACTTTCTGGTCCTGGTTTGGGGACTGTTTTTTAACATTAAAAGTAAGGCTTTCCAAATCCCACCTCCTCCGTGTGCAAACGCTGCCTGCAATAAAAGAAGCAAAAACGGAAGTTTTAAAAATAAATTCTAGCTACAAATACTTTCTTTCTCACAGCCCTTTTGAGATTACTGGCCAAAAGCTCATGCACATCTGCGAGGCATCGTAAACCCCCTCTGCAAACCCTGCCTGCAATAAATGAAGCAAGCGCGAAGGGAAGGGAATTCAAACACGATCCGAATTACTTTCTTTTTCACAGCTTTCCCTTTTGCGATTAACAAATGTATCAATTCCAGCGTTTCTAAGCTTCTGTCCTATGCAAGAGATACATGTTTCAAAATACATGTTCCCAGCAAAAATCTTTTAAAAGCATTTTTCCAGCAAAAATGTTAAAGCCCCTTTAAATTGGTGGGCCACTGTGTGAGACAAGATGCTGGACTAGATGGCCTGTTGTCTCATCCATCAGGGCTCTGTTTCTTATCTAGAATGGATGCCTAGGTTGGAAAGAAAAAGCAGAAGGTCTCTCAAAGCTATTTGCAGGGGGTTGAGAACAAGTGAGGGTTTTGCGTTTGTCTTCTGCTTGAGATGCCCACAAGCAGTTGGTGGGCCACTGTGTGAAACAGGATGCTGGACTAGATGGGCTGTGGCCTGACCCAGCAGAGCTCTTGTTATGTTCATGTTTGACAACATAAGAACCTGAGAGGAGCCCTGCTGGATCAGCCATGGCCCATCTAGTCCTTGAGAACCTAAGAGGAGCCCTGCTGGATCAGGCCACACTCCATTTAGTCCATAAGAATCTAAAAGGAGCCCTGATGGATCAGGCCATGGCCCATCTAGTCCATAAGAACCTAAGAGGAGCCTTGCTGGATCAGGCCACAGCCCATCCAGTCCATAAGAACCTAAGAGGAGCCCTGCTGGATCAGGCCACAGCCCATCTAGTCCAGCATCCTGTCTCTCACAGTGACCACCAATTGCTTCTGGGCATCTCAAGCAGAAGACACAGGCAAAACCTTCCCCCGAAGCAATTGGTGGGCCGCCATGTGAGACAGGATCCTGGACTAGATGGGCTGCAGTATTACTTAGACTGAATGAGGGTTTGCCATCTTCTGTCAGAGGATGCCCAGAAGCAAGTGACAGTCACTGTGTGAGACAGGATGCTGGACTAGATGGGCTGTGGCCTGATTCAGCAGGTCTCCTTTTAGGTTCTTATGGACTAGATAGACTGTGGCCTAATCCTGCAGGGCTTCCCTTCTGCTCCTTAGTTCTTATAGGAGTGAGTTCTTATACCTTTGAGCAGTTGGGCAGAAGGGATAGTTCAGGTAAGACGTGGGTGAGATGCAATAGATGTGTAAATTCCATCTCCTGTGCTGCCATTGACAAATCCTTGCCTTCATTTCTTTGTCACTGCACTAGATACCATCCAACATAAAATCACAACAAATTCCTTGGGGGAACTTAATGCTTATGGGTCCATTTAAGCAGCTGCAGTTCCCTTAATGTACCATTTTCTTTCCAGGTCATGGGGCTTCCGCAGCATTTTCTAACAGTGTGGGTCAAACTTTCCTTCAAGAACAGAGAGTCAGCAATAATTCCTCTCCCCCTCCCCCCGCCTACACTATATCATCTTTTAAAATTATTATTTAAAATATTAAAAAGCAGCCAAGAAAACAAAATGATTGCTTTGGAAAGAGTTCCAGGAAACGTTTGCCAAAGAAATTCCGCAGGAAACAAAATGGTGCAATTCCCCCCTCCCTGCCCATTTCTTAATTTTTCGTCTCCTGAATCCTCTGCTACAGCTCAGCAGGACTGCCTGAAAAGCAGAAGGTCATGGGTTCAATTCCTGCTACCCGCCAAAAGAAGATGTGGCAGATCAGAGCAAGCAGAAGTCCCCTGGGAGCTGCAGCAAAAGACTGGGAGAAACACCTTAGGCTGCATCCCCATGGCCATTTGAATCCGAATTCGATTTGGATTTGGGAAGAAGTGTCCCCATAACTACTGTAATTAATCCGCATCAAATCTGAGTTTGGCACCATGTAATTCCTTATTCCCGGATTTTATGTGGACTATCCTGCCTAAATCTGGAGAGGAAAAACGTCCTGATGCAAACGGTCCTCTTAGTTTCCTGCCCTCTCCTGCCTTCCTGGAAGTGAGAAGGGGGCATCAGGGGGGATGGAGGAACAGGCCCCAAATTGTGCTCAGACCCAGCTGAGCTTTGAGCAGCAAACTATTGAAGGCCCAGCCTGTTTGGTGGCGCCACCTGTCCTACGGCTGCCCTGCTCACAGCCCACTGTCTCTCTGGGCCTAGCAACGGCTACATCGGCTTTCTATATTTGCAGAGGCGATGATGACACATTCTTCACACAAGTGTGCAAATTCCTTCCTTAGGCCTCCTACTCACTGTATTTAAAAAAGAGAGAGGAGAAGGAGAAGGAGAAGGAGAAGGAGAAGGAGAAGAAATCAACCCGCCCAACAGTTGAATCTTTGATGTTGATCCCCCCCCCCACTTTGGCACCAGCAGTCATTCGAGCTGGGAAGAAATTGCCCCCTGTTAAGGAAGGGGGTGGGCAGAAATCATGTAATCATGGCTATTCTTTTTCAAATCAGGATGGACTTCAGAATAAGCACTGCATCCAAGGAGTGGGGGGGTTTTTGGGGGGGAGTTGCCGCAAATTTGGGTGATTTGTTCCACATGTAGCGCGGATTGGAGCTTTTGCATGGGGATGCTCTGAGTTGAATTCGGGTTCGCTTTGGAGTATAGCGTGCATGGGGACAAGCCCTCAGAAAGGAAGATTCCCCACCCACCATCTCTGGTGGAAGGCTATTCTAAAGCTGAGGTGCTACCACAGAGGAGGCCCTGTTGTTGTTTGCCATTGCCCTCTGAGAAAACTGGGAGCACCAAAGGGCCTCCTCCTTATGACCTATGCAAGTGTGCAAATGCTGTGCTCCAATCAAAAGCCCCAAAGGAGGCAGGGTTTTGGGTGGAAGAATGTAAGACAAGTCACTCTGGCCTCAGTACAGCGAGCAGTTTGTAATATTCAAGGCACAAGGGCCAAGAAGAAGAAGAAGAGTTGGCTTTTCTACCCCACTTGTCTCACCCATTTAAGGGGACTCAAAGCAGCTGACAAACCTTCTGTTCTTCTCCCCAGAACAGAACACCCTGTGAGGTAGGTGGGGCTGTGAGAGCTCAGAAGAGAGTTGTGACTAGCCTAAGGTCTCACAGCTGGCATCATGGGGGAGGGTGGAATTGAACCCCGTATTCCCAGATAAGGGTCCGGCTCCCTAACCACTAGACCAAACTGGCTCACAAGAGAAGAGGTTGAGGATTTACTCTGGACAGTCCAATAGCCAAAGGCAATTGCTCTGGGGAGAAATTGCTAGAGCTCCAACAAGCTGCCAGAAGGTAGCAGGGATGAGACCTCTGGAGGCCTTTGCAGGGATTCTAGAGCAGGTGAAGGTTTCAGTCTCATCATCTGCTGGAAAGGCCAAGAAGCAAATGGGGGCCCTTGTGGGAGGCAGGATGCTGGACTTGATGGGCTGTGGCCTGATCTAGCAGGGCTCCTATTAGGTTTTTATGGACTAGATTGGGTATGGTGGGCACCGGCAGGCTCATCTTAGATTCTCATGGACTGGATAGGCTGTAGCCTGCTCCAGCGCCGCTCTTCTTAGGTTCTTATGGAATGCTTGGGCTGTGGTCTGATCCAGCAGGGCTTGCCTTGCATCCTTAGGGCACATCCCCATGCAAGTTTGGTTTGGTATCGAAACTGGGCTCAGCATGGGGCATCCCCATGCATTTTTTATTTGGTTCAGTTTCTGCGGACCAAATCTCCCCAAACCGTGCCAGACCAGGACCAAGTTTTGTATCCAAAAAACAAGTCTGGGCATGCTTTGGGGTCCCGGCACGGTTTGGGGATGGACCCAGGCTATTCGGGAAGGAGATGATGGCGCTCATGTCACTGGGAGGTAGGGTGTATTTCCCTTCCTGCACTGTGCATTGGAGATCGCAGCCGCTGACGTTTTTTGGGATTGGAAAGATCCCGATCGCCAAGGCACACAAGATAATGGATTGATTTTTGTACATTTTCCATGGAAAATATTTCACCCCCGTTTCCTGATTGCCAAGGCAGGCAGGATAATGGCTTGATTTTTGTTCCAGTCCCAAAGATTTTTCACCCTCCCCCCCCCCCATTTCCTGATTGCCAAGATGATAATGAAATAAAGGCTTGTTTTCCTCCCTTTTAAACTCTGCTGGGCGTTCTTGCAGTCCCCAGTGGAGCGCAAAACTGCTCAAGCACCTAACTGCTGCTAAACCTCATGGCGGCTTTCGGTCTTTCAAATTTATTTATAAAATTATTATTAAGTTTTATTTCAACTTTTTTCCATGCCTCCCAACCCAGTCCTGGCTTTCTGTGCCGCTAAGAGAGGGGGGATGCGGCATTTGCAGCTGACGTCACTCCGGCTTCCAATGAGGAGAGGGGGGGCAGAAAGGAGGTGGCACTGTCCCCCTGTGCCAGGTTCTGTTGTGGTCTGCATGGGGATGGCTGCATCCACACCCAGCCCGCATCACCGGGAATGGCATGGGGATGGGGTGGGAGCCATCTTGGACCCGCTCCCATGCGCTAGGCGTGCCCATTCCAAGCCAAATGGCGTGCATGCGGACGCAGCGTTACATTTTTTGGTTAACGTACTGAACCTGAGAAAGGCATCACGCGTGAGGGGCTGAGGTAAGAGATTACATGTGGGGAAGATTTTGTTTCTATTGGCCCTTGGTGGCACTGAAGGGCAGCCGGAAGAGGAGAGATGGAAGGCCTCCTCCACCATTAATCGTGGCTTAGAATAAGGCCCTTCTGCCAACGGAATTTGCCACAAGGCAACCGCTCTTCCTACACGGCTACTAAAGGTGCAGGGTTCCCTGGGGACCCTTGGTCTCCCAATTATTTCCATCCACCTCCTGCCCTGCTCCTCCCCTTGCTCAACGTTTCTTGGCCCTGTAAGCTCCTCGCCTTCCACTTTTCCACAGGCCCAGCGGTGGGCTGGCGAAGCGACTATTTTTGTGTGTTGCTGCGTTCATTTCCAGGGAAGCTCCTTCTCCCAAACAGGAAACAATCTGTTTTGGAAAGTCTGCCTGCTGCTCCGGGAAGGCAGGTAACCTCCCCTCCCCTCTGTGGCTACATGCTGGAACGGATTCGGCAAAGGGCCCGGCAGGTCCCTGTCTCCCCCTCCCTCTCTTTTTTTTTAAATGAGAGAGAGAGAGAGAGAGAGAGAGAAAGAAAGAAAGAAAGAAAGAAAGAAAGAAAGAAAGAAAATTCCTTCTACTTTTCCTTTAACCCATTACTTGTCCTGCCAGGAGCTTCCACAATAGATGATACAACATACCAGGAAGTTCATTAGGTCCCTTCTAGAACCTCAGAACCTTAGAAGAGCCCTGCTGGATCAGGCCACAGCCCATCTAGTCCATAAGAACCTTTGACGAGCCCTGCTAGATCAGACCATGACCCATCTACTCCATAACAACCTCAGAGGAGCCCTGCTGGATCAGGCCACAGCCTGTCTAGTCCATAAGAACCTTTGGGGAGCCCTGATGGATCAGGCCACAGCCCATCCAGTCCATAAGAACCTTAGAGGAACCCTGCTAGATCAGGCCATGACCCATCTACTCCATAAGAACCTCAGAGGAGCCCTGCTGGATCAGGCTACAGCCCATCTAGTCCCTAAGAACCTCAGAGGAGCCCTTATGGATCTGGCCACAGCCCATCTGGTCGATAAGAACCTAGGAGCAGCCCTGCTGGATCAGGTCACAGCCCATCGGGTCCATAAGAACCTAAGAGGAGCCCTGCTGGATCAGGCCACAGCCCATCTACTCCATAATAACCTAAGAGGAGCCCTGCTGGATCAGGCCACAGCCCATCTAGTCCCTAAGAACATAAAGAGGAGCCCTGCTGGATCAGGCCACAGCCCATCTAGTCCAGCATCCTGTCTCACATAGTAGCCCACCAATTGCCCATGGGCATCTCAAGCAGAGACAATGGCAGACCTTGTCCTGCTCTCAAATCCCAGCAAATGGCCTTAGAAGCATCCTGCTTCCCCCCGCCCCCAGCCTGAAAGATGTACCTAGGCATCTATTCTAGTAGCCACTGATACATCTGTCGTCCATAAACTTGTCCAATCCTTCCTTAAAGCCATCTAGGCTGGTAGTTGTTACCACCTCTTCCAGCAGCACATTCCATAAACTGATGACCCTCTGGGTGACGAAATACTTCCCCTTGTCTGATCCGACTCTCCTGCCCATCAGCTTCATAGAGGCTCCCTGGTTCTAGTGTTGTGCGATAGAAAAAAGAAATGTTCTCTATCCACCTTTTCTATACCATGCATAATTTTATATACCTCAATCAGGTCCCCTCTTAAACGCCATCTCTCCAGACTGAAGAGGCCTAGACGTTGCAGCCTGATTTCGTAAGGGATTTTGTTCCAGCCCCTTAATCATTCTGGTTGCCCTTCTCTGCACCTTCTCTGGTTCCACAATGTCCTTTTCGAGGTGTAGTGACCAGAATTGCACACAATACTCAAATGTGGCATCACTATAGGTTTATGAAGAGGCAAAATGACACTTGCTGACTTGGTTTCTATTCCCTTCCTAATTTTTCCCAGCATGGAATTAGCTTTTTTTTTGTTTTTTCAGGTGTAGAATCCCCTTCGTATCCCTCCCTGCGGCCAAAGGCTTTGCTGTATTCCAGCTGCAGCCCGGAAGCGCTGTCAAGTGTCCCTGGTGCTGCATTTGGGAAGGTGCATGGGCCTGCATTAAGGTGAAGGAAAGGGCAAACACCTCCCTCCCAACAAAGTTATCTGTAGTGCCGGGCAGGCCATGAGCTTTAGTCTTGGGTAACAAAGAGGCAGCCTTGGGCCAGATGAAGTTTAGAATCCAACTGTTCTCTCCCTAAGGGGGCCTCAAAGATGCTGACAAACCTTCTGTTCTTCTGCCCTGTGAGGCAGATGGGGCTGTGGGAGCTCAGAAAGAGAGCTGGGACTAGCCTTTTCTCTCCCTAAAGGGGCCTCAAAGCGGCTGACAAATCTTCTGTTCTTCTATCCTATGGGGAAGATGGGGCTCCGAAAGAGAGCTTTGACATCTGAAAACTCTACAGTGTGTTTATTTGCCCCATAGTCTGTCTGTTGCTAGCAAAGCTCTCATCCTGTTCTGACACGTTCATTGCTTCTCTGTACTTAACCTGCAGTGCAAGGTATTTACACATGGCATAATTCTAGGCGGAAGGGAAGCTGCATGGCCATCTGGTGAGGTTAAAGGTTAATCCGCCTTCCCTTCCCGTGATATCCTCCTTCAGCCTTTCCAGATGGTGGTTTCAGCATAAAGCCAAACCGTGAACTTCAGTTATCTTCTGATAGCAGCTTGGGCTGGAAATTAGAGTGTAGGGATCTAAGAGGAGCCCTGCTGGATCAGGAGGTACCCCATCTACTCCGGCATCCTGTTTCACACAGTGGTCCACCAGTTGCTTCTGGGCATCTCGAGCAGATGATGAGACCGAAACCTTCACCTGCTCTCTCGACTCCCCGCAAATGGCCTTTAGAAGGAGGAGAAGAAGAAGAGTTGGATTATTCTACCCACTTTTCTCACCCGTTTCAGGGGACTCAATGCAGCTGACAAACCTTCTGTTCTTCTCTCCACAATAGACACCCTGTGAGGTGGGTGGAGCTGTGAGAGCTCAGAAGGGAGTTGTGACCAGCCCAAGGTCACGCAGCTAGCTTCTTGGAGGAGCGCGGAATCAAACCCGGTATTCCCAGATAAGAGTCCAGCTCCCTGACCACTAGAACTTAGAGGTTTCCTGCCTGTCTCCCCTGCCTGGAGGTGCTACTTAGGCATCCATTCCAAATAACCCAAGAGGAGCCCGGCTGAATCAGGCCACAGCCCATCTCCTTGTACTGGTCCCAGGTGCATACCCACATATTATACTCTTGGGTGAGGTCTCCCTTGGACCAGCCCAGTATATGGAAAATTTGATTGATTTAAAAAAACAAATCAAAACACACCTATTAAATTATATGGTATCTTTTCAGTATATAATTACTGCAAAAAGAATTCTATATGCTCAGGTATGGAAAGTGGAAAAGATACCATCTATTGATAGGGATGTACACAAATATTCATTGCCTTTGAAATTGGTATGAATCTGCGTGAATCTGAACATTCACAGGTGAATTGACAGGGCCCTGCTTTCGTTGCCCCCCGTTTGCCCATGGAGCTCCAAGAAGAGCGGGATTTACCCACACCCGGCCTTGCGTCACCCCTGGCCTTGCCCCCTAACCTGTAAATCCAGCCTCAGCACCCGATGCAGGACTAGATGGGCTGTGGCCTCATCCAGCAGGGCTCCTCTTTTGGTCTTATGAATGCCCAGCATTAGGATCTGCACAAATGGGTTCTTGGGCATTTGATTCATAATTAATTGAATGTTAGAAAATTCATATTTGTTCAAATAGATCCCCTTCGAATGTGGTAGGATTCTATTTGATATGAATATATTTGTACCAATATCCGATACGCCCTCGATACGAATGAATACGTATCCTCACGAACTCACATGTATCCGATATGCGTATCCTGCAACAAATCTGAATCCACTTTTAATCCACTCTTGATCCATGATGCATGCACTCTGGATCCGTCGCAGGTGTGACTGGCACAGCTGCTTTTCCCATCTCCCCAGTTTTCATTTGCCTTGGACTAAGCGAGAGAGATGGGAGATGGTGCCAAAGTGAAGCCTTATCCTGCTTCATTGTTCCACAACGTGATGCTCTAGGAAGCACCGCCAGAAGTGGAAATGCTGAAGGGCCAGGAGCAGAAGGTTGGGCCCAGAATCCAGAGCTGGTGGCCAGGACTGGGATGACTTGGTCTATCCCCAATGCAGATGGCCCTTATCCCAACTCACCCATGGCCTGTCCCAGCAGAGGACAGCTTGCATACCTCACTGCAGCATGTCCCATGGGGAAAGAAATTGACCTTAGAAAGCTCTTTTGGAAGCTGGGCACCAGAATCGAGGTCCACCATGCCAACAATCCTGATGGTTGCACACACTGGGTCTTGGCTTTGTCTGTAGACTTATAAGGCCCTAAATGACTTGGGCCCCAAATATCTAAAGGAACACCTCCTCCCATATCGACCTGCCTGTGCCTTAAGATCTGGTGGGGAGGCCCTCCTGGTTGTCCCACCACCTTCAGCAGTGAGGCATTTCGGCACCCGGGAGAGGGCCTTCTCAGTGATGGCCCCCAGGCTATAGTCTCCCCTTTGAGGTGTGTCAGGCTCCCTCACTTTACACGTTCAGGAGGGCGGTGAAGGCACACCTCTTTGCTCTGGCCTTCAGTTAGATGAGGATACATTCTCCCTTCCCACTTGCAGATACTCCTGTTTTAGTATATGCTTTTATTTGTTGTAATATATTTGGTTTTAAATGTTGCTACCCACCCTGAGACCTTCGGGTATAGGGCAGGATAGAAATGTAAGTAACAAATAAATGAATAAATAAATGGTTGATTTTGGTCCCTCGGGTAACGTCCCCTTGTAAACCATCCCCCCTACCCACTGATGCCAATTATTTCCTTATTTTATTAATTAGGCAGCATATTAAAGCAACGAGAAAAACTCAGAAAAACTGTTCTTGTCCTCCTTTTGGAGTCCAGTCTGCTTTTTTTTTTTTTTGCCTTTGGGAATGCTACTGGACTATTTGGGGTGGAGATGTATCCTTCTGGCCAATGCCTGCCAGATGTGGGTGGGGTTTCACAGCTGGGAAGATCTCCCCCCTTCCCTTGCCATGCCTACTTTGAACACACTGCAGTTACGAGAGATACAATTTCTGGGGAGTGAAAAGGAAAACTTTTTAAAACACCGGCCTCAAGAGATACATTTGTGGCAAGGATGGCAGAGCAGGGGAAAACTAAGCCTTGAGGTGTTTACAGAGGAGAGGGAAACTGAAAGGGAGAGTAATAGCCTCTCTCTCCCCCCCCCACCACCTCTGTGCAAGCTGTATTCATCTGCTTCAGCGCAAACTTGCAGCCCTCCCAGAAGTGTGAATAGAGGTAACATTACTGGGAACATCCAATCTGAAAGGGAGAGTGAATAGAGGTAACATTACTGGGAATGTCCAGTCTGAAAGGGAGAGTGTGAAAGGATGATTGCTTTGCGATTGCCCTCTGTTCTATCACTCAGTTGATTCTGCGGGGCAGGCTTAACAGGTTTGCCGAGGGGCAGAGATTAAAAGGTCCTGTTTCTCCGTGCTGGTTTTTTTTTTTTTTTCGGTTTGAGTGAGAACAGCAGTATTCGGATTCAGCCCGTGTTATCCTCAAGCAAATGGGGACAGCCAGATTGCACACTTGGTCCCGAATCCGGATTTAATACGTTCAACCCAGATTTAAAAAGTCCAGTGGGAACGCAGCCTATGTCACTTCAAAAGGCAATGATGTCCAACAGTAAGCGTAACTTGAGATCCAGCTGGGAGAAAAGTGGGCCTGAAGAAAGGGAACAGTGTATCCACTCACCTCCCTGCAAAATCCCTGCTTGGCTATAATGTTTTGCAATTCATTTTAATGTGTTTTTAATGAATTGATCATGGAAACACCTTTGCATCGCCCCGTGTAAAATAAGCAGATGAAACAAAACGTTCAGAGCAGCTTGCAAACCAATAACAAAACAAATGCAAACTCTCTCTCTCTTTCTGTATGTTTTTAATGGATTGATCATGAAAAGAGCTTAGCACTGTCCTTTGTAAAAAAATAAACAAGTGAATAAAAAAAAATTCAGAGCAGTTTGCAAACAAATAACAAACGCAAACTTTATGCACACAGACCTGCCTGTGCACTGAGATCCCAAGGAGATGGACTTCTTGTAGTTCCTCCTCTTTCAGAGATGTGAGGCAGAGGGACAAGAGGGCCTTTTCTGTGGTGGCCCCTACATTATGAAACAGCCTTCATCTTGAGGTTTTTGACACCTGGTTAAAACATATCTTTCTGCCCAGGCTTTGGATGTTGAAATATCTTCCTAGGGGTGCAGACCTGCTAGGGAGGGAGGGTGGGGGGTAGGAGAGGGTTATATTTGAATTATATTTTAATATTTGATAGGTTTTATATTGTCTTATTGTGACTCTCCCTGAGACCATTTGGGGAAGGGTGGGATATTAATGGACGGACGGACGGACGAATGAATGGATGGATGGATGGGTTTTGGGTGGGTGGGTGGGAGGGTGGGTGGATGGGTGGGTGGGTGGGAGGGTGTGTGGGTGTGTGGGTGGATGGATGGATGGATGGGTGGGTTTTGGGTAGGTGGATGGATGGATGGATGGATGGATGGATAAATCCAGGCTTCAAAGATCATCATCAACAACAAGAGTGGTCTTTTATGTCTTAGGGCAACCCAAGCCTGATCTGTACAACAACCCCCAGCCCCAGGCCGTGTTTTCTCCCTTCCCACTCCCCCTGTGCTCTGCTGAGGCCGCCTTCTGGGAGGCCAAGGCTTCCATGGACCTCCTCACAGGTCCCTCAGCTCTCCATTAATTCGACACCAAATGTCCTCCATGTTTTAATTAGGTAGGCTGAAGTTGGCGCGTGTTCTGGTCGCACGAGCCAGCCCAGCATCCCTCGAGCCAGCTGGAATTTGGCATGAAAAACTCAATTGGAAGGAGGCAGCAGAAATACTGAAAGAAGAAGAAGAGTTGGCTTTTCCACCCCACTTTTCTCACCCATTGAAGGGGACTTAAAGCAGTTGACAAACCTTCTGTTCTTCTCCCTTACAGGAACTCAAAGTGGCTGACAAAGCTTCTGTTCTCTCTTAAGGGGGTTCAAAGCGGCTGACAAACCTGTTCTTCTCCCTTAAGGGGACTCAAAACGCGGCTGACAAAGCTTCTGTTCTTCTCTCTTAAGGCGGCTTGAAGCAGCTGACAAAGCTTTCTATTCTTCTCCCCACAACAGAACACCCTGTGAGGTGGGGTTGTGGGAGCCCAGAAGAGAGCTGTGACTAGCCCAAGGTCTGGGATATGATATTTAAAGAAATAAAGGGTATAGAGGTAAAAAAAAGGTATCCAGAGATTGCATTATTACAGTTGTATAAAGGCCAAAGCATCCATGAAAGTAAGAGGTTATATGTTAGATCAATTGTTTGTGGCAGCATTATCAACCATAGCTGGATCTTGGAAAAAATATTGATAAGTGTACAATTGATAGATGGTATTATATGTCTGAGCAGTTTAAATATGATACGGTCAAGCAAAGAAGAATGAGGATTTTGGGAGGGAATGTTAAAACTTTAGTTGAAGATAGTTGGAAAGACGGAAGTAAATAACTTGAAGGAAATAATAAATAAGTTTTTTATAAGTCTGAGGTAAATGATATTTGATGTATATAGTGGGTGTTGTTTTTTAGTCAGTATTGGTTGTTGTATTTTGTTTGTATCTTGTTTTGTTTTGAATATGTATATTTGGAAATAAAAAACAAAAAAAATTTAAATGAATAGATTCGAATTTGCTTGATCCATGCCTTATTCCGGAATTTCCGAATATAGCGGAATAAGCAACCGACGTCTGGATGCAGCCATCTGGAACAAAACAGAGAGAAGCGCCGGGGTGCGTGTGCCTGAGGGGGTGCCTGCGGGCCCTAGGGGACCCAATCCTGTCCCCTAGCGCCAGCGGGAACCGAGAAGAGAATGCAAAAGGCCTGCCTAATGGGGCCAGCTGAAGCCAGAGCCTGCAGCTGTCTAGGAGGGAGTGTGCAAATGCGCTTACTCCCGAACAGCTGTGGGACGGCCGGGGATGCCCTGGGCCGGGTGTTGAGCACAATCTCATGCTCTACCCAGAGCATGAGTGGGAGCCCTGGCATCGGCTGGGGCTCAGTCCCAGGGCGTCCTGCACGCGAAAAGGCCTCCGGTTTCTGCGTTGCATTGAAAGTGCATCTCCTGGCCGTTGAACCCACCTGGTCTCTGCAATTTTGCTTCCAAAAAGGAGTCTCTGAATCCAGATTTGCAAATTCACATGGGTGAAATTTTATAAGGCGTTTCTTCAAAGACGAAAATAATTAGCCGCTCACAGAGAGCAAGGGGTTGACCGAGGGAAGGAGAAAGAATAACTGTTTGCGGCTGTTTTTGCCATCCGAAGGCAACTCTTGCTATGAAAAACTGCCTCGTAAAGTACATTGCCAGCAATTGGAGACCAGCACTTAGGGGAAGGGGTGGTCATTTCGAGTCTCTATATTGCCATTTACATAATACAGCGGTTTCCAGGAAAGGCCATTTTAAATGGTTTGTTTTGCTGTTTTTTAACCCCACAGTCTCTCTTCCCCAGTTTTGGTTTGTTTAGACCGTCTTGCTCTCTGCTTGCTCCTCTGGGTGAAAATATTGCTTTGCATAACACATCGGCCCCTTTACAACCCAAAGAACATCATATTCATAACCAGCTGCCTATATTCTACCCATCTGTTGGCGGAGATGGAATGGAAGGAGATCCCTCTCTAATTGGTGACAATTAGTTTGGTCTAGTGGTTAAGGAGCCAGACTCTTATCTGGGAATACCGGGTTCGATTCTGCCCTCCCCCATGAAGCCAGCTGGGTGACCTTGGGCTAGTCACAGCTCTCTTCTGAGCTCCCACAGCCCCACCTACCTCACAGGGTGTCTGTTGTGAGAGAAGAACAGAAGGTTTGTCAGCTGCTTTGAGCCCCCTTAAATGGGTAGAAAAGCCAACCCTCCTTCTTCCAAGAAACCCATTATCATAACTGTTTCTGATAGGGATATGCACAAATGTGTCTTTCATATTCAATTTGTGTCGAATCGAATACAAGAAAATTTGTATTCATTTGAATAGATCCCGTTCTAATGTGGTAGGATTCAAATTCAGTATGAATGTTTGATACGAGTCCAATTCGAATTCCCACCCATGAATCCATACATATCTGTTCTGAACGCATCAAATCTGCTCTCAGTCCACTCTGAATGCACTTTTAATCCACTTCGAATCCACCCTGGATCCGTTGCAGAAGTGTCTGGGGCAGCTGCGTTCCCACCTTCCCAGGTGCAAAAATGTAACAAAGCTTCGTATGAATGATTCATATTCAAAATGTCAATTTTCGAATGTACCATTCATTCAATTCAGTTTGGTCTAGTGGTTAGGGAGCCGGACTCGATTCTGCCCTCCCCCAAGAAGCCAGTTGGGTGACCTTGGGCTAGTCACAGCTCTTTTCTGAGCTCTCACAGCCCCAAGTACCTCAAAGGGTGCTCTGTTGTGGGGAGGAGAACAGAAACATTGTCAGCTGCTTTGAGTCCCCTAAAATGGGTGAAAAAAGTGGAATAGAAAAGCCAACTCTTCTTCCTCCATGAAGCCAGCTGGGTGACCTTAGGCTAGTCACAACTCTCTTCTGAGCTCTCACACCCCTACCCACCTCCCTGGTTTTCCTCTGGGGAAGAGAACAGAAGGTTTGTCAGCTGCTTTGAGTCCCCTTAAATGTGTGAGAAAAGTGGGGACAAACCAGTGCTCTGTGACAGGAGCTGTTGTCAGGGCTGAGCCACAGGTTCTTATGGACTAGATGGGCTGTGGCCTGATCCAGCAGGGCTCCTCTGAGGTTCTTATGGACCAGATGGGCTGTGGCCTGATCCAGCAGGGCTCCACTGAGGTTCTTATGGAGCAGATGGGCTGTGGTGGTGACAGCAACCAGCCTAGATAGCTTTAAAGGAAGGACTGTACAAATATTCATGGAGGTCAGGTGTGTCAACGGCTACTAGAATGGATGCTGAGGCACATCCTCGAGGTTGGAGTGACAGGTAGGCGGCCTCTAAAGGCCATTTGCAGGGACTTGGGAGGAGGTGGTCTTGCCTTCTTGAGATGCCCAGAAACAATTGTTGCGCCACTATTTGAGATCCAGGAGCCCTGCTGGATCAGATACCAGCCCATCTGGTCCATAAGAACCTAAGAGGAGCCCTGCTGGATCAGGCCACAGCCCATCTAGTCAATAAGAACCTAACAGGAGCCCTACTGGATGAGGCCATAGCCCATCTAGTCCATAAGAACCTAAAAGCAATGCTGCTGGATCAGGCCACAACCCATCTAGCCCATAAGAACCTTAGAGGAGCCCTGCTAGATCAGGTCATGACCCATCTACTACATAATAACCTCAGAGGAGCCCGGCTGGATCAGGCCGCAGCCTGTCTAGTCCATAAGAACTTAAGAGGAGCCCGGCTGGATCAGGCCACAGCCCCTCTAGTCCATAAGAACCTCATAGGAGCCCTGCTGGTTCAGGGCACAGCCCATCTGGTCCATAAGAACCTAGGAACAGTCCTGCTGGATCAGGCCACAGCCCATCTAGTCCATAAGAACATAAGAGGAGTCCTTCTGGATCAGGCCACAGCCCATCTACTCCATAAGAACCTCAGAGGAGCCCTGCTGGATCAGGCCACAGCCCATCTAGTTGATGAGAACCTAAGAGGAGCCCTGCTGGGTCAGGCCACAGCCCATCTAGTCCATAAGAACCTCAGAGGAGCCCTGCTGGATCAGGCCACAGCCCATATAGTTGATGAGAACCTCAGAGGAGCCCTGCTGGGTCAGGCCACAGCCCATCTAGTCCATAAGAACATAAGAGAAGTCCTTCTGGATCAGGCCACAGCCCATCTAGTCCATAAGAACATAAGAGGAGCCCTGCTGGATCAGGCCACAGCCCATCTAGTTGATGATAACCTAAGAGGAGCCCTGCTGGATCAGGCCACAGCCCATCTAGTCCATTAGATCCTAAGAGGAGCCCTGCTGGATCAGGCCACAGCCCATCTAGTCCATTAGAACCTAAGAGGAGCCCTGCTGGATCAGGCCACAGCCCATCTAGTCCATAAGAACGTCAGAGGAGCCCTGCTGGATCAGGCCACAGCCCATCTAGTCCATTAGATCCTAAGAGGAGCCCTGCTGGATCAGGCCACAGCCCATCTAGTCCATTAGAATCTAAGAGGAGCCCTGCTGGATCAGGCCACAGCCCATCTAGTCCATAAGAACCTCAGAGGAGCCCTGCTGGATCAGGCCACAGCCCATCTAGTTGATGAGAACCTAAGAGGAGCCCTGCTGGATCAGGCCACAGCCCATCTAGTCCATTAGATCCTAAGAGGAGCCCTGCTGGATCAGGCCACAGCCCATCTAGTCCATTAGAACCTAAGAGGAGCCCTGCTGGATCAGGCTACAGCCCATCTAGTCCATAAGAACCTCAGAGGAGCCCTGCTGGATCAGGCCACAGCCCATTTAGTTGATGAGAACCTAAGAGGAGCCCTGCTGGGTCAGGCCACAGCCCATCTAGTCCATAAGAACCTCAGAGGAGCCCTGCTGGATCAGGCCACAGCCCATCTAGTTGGTGAGAACATAAGAGGAATCCTTCTGGATCAGGCCACAGCCCCTCTAGTCAATAAGAACCTCAGAGGAGCCCTGCTGGATCAGGCCACAGCCCATCTGGTCCATAAGAACCTAGGAACAGTCCTGCTGGATCAGGCCACAGCCCATCTAGTCCATTAGATCCTAAGAGGAGCCCTGCTGGATCAGGCCACAGCCCATCTAGTCCATTAGAACCTAAGAGGAGCCCTGCTGGATCAGGCCACAGCCCATCTAGTTGATGAGAACCTAAAAGGAGCCCTGCTGGGTCAGGCCACAGCCCATCTAGTCCATAAGAACCTCAGAGGAGCCCTGCTGGATCAGGCCACAGCCCATCTAGTTGATGAGAACCTAAGAGGAGCCCTGCTGGGTCAGGCCACAGCCCATCTAGTCCATAAGAACATAAGAGAAGTCCTTCTGGATCAGGCCACAGCCCATCTAGTCCAAAAGAACATAAGAGGAGCCCTGCTGGATCAGGCCACAGCCCATCTAGTTGATGAGAACCTAAGAGGAGCCCTGCTGGATCAGGCCACAGCCCATCTAGTCCATTAGATCCTAAGAGGAGCCCTGCTGGATCAGGCCACAGCCCATCTAGTCCATAAGAACCTCAGAGGAGCCCTGCTGGATCAGGCCACAGTCCATCTAGTTGATGAGAACCTAAGAGGAGCCCTGCTGGGTCAGGCCACAGCCCATCTAGTCCATAAGAACATAAGAGAAGTCCTTCACGATCAGGCCACAGCCCATCTAGTCCATAAGAACATAAGAGGAGCCCTGCTGGATCAGGCCACAGCCCATCTAGTTGATGAGAACCTAAGAGGAGCCCTGCTGGATCAGGCCACAGCCCATCTAGTCCATTAGATCCTAAGAGGAGCCCTGCTGGATCAGGCCACAGCCCATCTAGTCCATTAGAACCTAAGAGGAGCCCTGCTGGTTCAGGGCACAGCCCATCTAGTCCATAAGAACCTCAGAGGAGCCCTGCTGGATCAGGCCACAGCCCATCTAGTCCATTAGATCCTAAGAGGAGCCCTGCTGGATCAGGCCACAGCCCATCTAGTTGATGAGAACCTAAGAGGAGCCCTGCTGGATCAGGCCACAGCCCATCTAGTCCATAAGAACCTCAGAGGAGCCCTGCTGGATCAGGCCACAGCTCATCTAGTCCATAAGAACATAAGAGGAGCCCTGCTGGATCAGGCCACAGCCCATCTAGTTGATGAGAACCTAAGAGGAGCCCTGCTGGGTCAGGCCACAGCCCATCTAGTTGATGAGAACCTAAGAGGAGCCCTGCTGGGTCAGGCCACAGCCCATCTCATCCATAAGAACCTCAGAGGAGCCCTGCTGGGTCAGGCCACAGCCCATCTAGTTGATGAGAACCTAAGAGGATCCCTCCTGGGTCAGGCCACAGCCCATCTAATCCATAAGAACCTCAGAGGAGCCCTGCTGGATCAGGCCACAGCCCATCTAGTTGATGAGAACCTAAAAGGAGCCCTGCTGGGTCAGGCCACAGCCCATCTAGTCCATAAGAACCTCAGAGGAGCCCTGCTGGATCAGGCCACAGCCCATCTAGTTGATGAGAACCTAAGAGGAGCCCTGCTGGATCAGGCCACAGCCCATCTAGTTGATGAGAACATAAGAGAAGTCCTTCTCGATCAGGCCACAGCCCATCTAGTCCATAAGAACCTAAGAGGAGCCCTGCTGGATCAGGCCACAGCCCATCTAGTCCATTAGATCCTAAGAGGAGCCCTGCTGGATCAGGCCACAGCCCATCTAGTCCATTAGAACCTAAGAGGAGCCCTGCTGGATCAGGCCACAGCCCATCTAGTCCATAAGAACCTCAGAGGAGCCCTGCTGGATCAGGCCACAGTCCATCTAGTTGATGAGAACCTAAGAGGAGCCCTGCTGGGTCAGGCCACAGCCCATCTAGTCCATAAGAACATAAGAGAAGTCCTTCTCGATCAGGCCACAGCCCATCTAGTTCATAAGAACATAAGAGGAGCCCTTCTGGATCAGGCCACAGCCCATCTAGTTGATGAGAACCTAAGAGGAGCCCTGCTGGATCAGGCCACAGCCCATCTAGTCCATTAGATCCTAAGAGGAGCCCTGCTGGGTCAGGCCACAGCCCATCTAGTCCATAAGAACATAAGAGAAGTCCTTCTGGATCAGGCCACAGCCCATCTAGTTGATGAGAACATAAGAGGAGTCCTTCTGGATCAGGCCACAGCCCCTCTAGTCCATAAGAACCTCAGAGGAGCCCTGCTGGATCAGGCCACAGCCCATCTAATCCATAAGGACATAACAGGAGCCCTGCTGGATCAGGCCACAGCCCATCTAGTTGATGAGAACCTAAGAGGAGCCCTGTTGGGTCAGGCCACAGCCCATCTAGTCCATAAGAACCTCAGAGGAGCCCTGCTGGATCAGGCCACAGCCCGTCTAGTCCATAAGAACCTCAGAGGAGCCCTGCTGGGTCAGGCCACAGCCCATCTAGTCCATAAGAACATAAGAGAAGTCCTTCTCGATCAGGCCACAGCCCATCTAGTTCATAAGAACATAAGAGGAGCCCTGCTGGATCAGGCCACAGCCCATCTAGTTGATGAGAACCTAAGAGGAGCCCTGCTGGATCAGGCCACAGCCCATCTAGTCCATTAGATCCTAAGAGGAGCCCTGCTGGGTCAGGCCACAGCCCATCTAGTCCATAAGAACATAAGAGAAGTCCTTCTGGATCAGGCCACAGCCCATCTAGTTGATGAGAACATAAGAGGAGTCCTTCTGGATCAGGCCACAGCCCCTCTAGTCCATAAGAACGTCAGAGGAGCCCTGCTGGATCAGGCCACAGCCCCTCTAGTCCATAAGAACATCAGAGGAACCCTGCTGGATCAGGCCACAGCCCATCTAGTCCATAAGAACATAACAGGAGCCCTGCTGGGTCAGGCCACAGCCCATCTAGTCCATAAGAACCTCAGAGGAGCCCTGCTGGATCAGGCCACAGCCCATCTAGTTGATGAGAACCTAAGAGGAGCCCTGCTGGGTCAGGCCACAGCCCATCTAGTCCATAAGAACATAAGAGAAGTCCTTCTCGATCAGGCCACAGCCCATCTAGTTCATAAGAACATAAGAGGAGCCCTGCTGGATCAGGCCACAGCCCATCTAGTTGATGAGAACTTAAGAGGAGCCCTGCTGGGTCAGGCCACAGCCCATCTAGTCCATAAGAACATAAGAGAAGTCCTCCTCGATCAGGCCACAGCCCATCTAGTCCATAAGAACCTCAGAGGAGCCCTGCTGGGTCAGGCCACAGCCCATCCAGTCCATAAGAACCTAAGAGGAGCCCTGCTGGATCAGGCCACAGCCCATCCAGTCCATAAGAACCTAAGAGGAGCCCTGCTGGGTCAGGCCACAGCCCATCTAGTCCATAAGAACCTCAGAGGAGCCCTGCTGGATCAGGCCACAGCCCATCTAGTTGATGAGAACATAAGAGGAGCCCTGCTGGATCAGGCGACAGCCCATCTAGTTGATGAGAACCTAAGAGGATCCCTGCTGGATCAGGCCACAGCCCATCTAGTCCATTAGATCCTAAGAGGAGCCCTGCTGGGTCAGGCCACAGCCCATCTAGTCCATAAGAACATAAGAGAAGTCCTTCTGGATCAGGCCACAGCCCATTTGGTTGATGAGAACATAAGAGGAGTCCTTCTGGATCAGGCCACAGCCCCTCTAGTCCATAAGAACCTCAGAGGAGCCCTGCTGGATCAGGCCACAGCCCATCTAGTCCATAAGAACATAACAGGAGCCCTGCTGGATCAGGCCACAGCCCATCTAGTTGATGAGAACCTAAGTGGAGCCCTGTTGGGTCAGGCCACAGCCCATCTAGTCCATAAGAACCTCAGAGGAGCCCTGCTGGATCAGGCCACAGGCCGTCTAGTCCATAAGAACCTCAGAGGAGCCCTGCTGGGTCAGGCCACAGCCCATCTAGTCCATAAGAACATAAGAGAAGTCCTTCTCGATCAGGCCACAGCCCATCTAGTTCATAAGAACATAAGAGGAGCCCTGCTGGATCAGGCCACAGCCCATCTAGTTGATGAGAACCTAAGAGGAGCCCTGCTGGATCAGGCCACAGCCCATCTAGTCCATTAGATCCTAAGAGGAGCCCTGCTGGGTCAGGCCACAGCCCATCTAGTCCATAAGAACATAAGAGAAGTCCTTCTGGATCAGGCCACAGCCCATCTAGTTGATGAGAACATAAGAGGAGTCCTTCTGGATCAGGCCACAGCCCCTCTAGTCCATAAGAACGTCAGAGGAGCCCTGCTGGATCAGGCCACAGCCCATCTAGTCCATAAGAACATAACAGGAGCCCTGCTGGATCAGGCCACAGCCCATCTAGTTGATGAGAACCTAAGAGGAGCCCTGCTGGGTCAGGCCACAGCCCATCTAGTCCATAAGAACATAAGAGAAGTTCTTCTGGATCAGGCCACAGCCTATCTAGTTGATGAGAACATAAGAGGAGTCCTTCTGGATCAGGCCACAGCCCCTCTAGTCCATAAGAACCTCACAGGAGCCCTGCTGGATCAGGCCACAGACCATCTAGTCCATAAGAACATAAGAGGAGCCCTGCTGGATCAGGCGACAGCCCATCTAGTTGATGAGAACCTAAGAGGAGCCCTGCTGGGTCAGGCCACAGCCCACCTAGTCCATAAGAACCTCAGAGGAGCCCTGCTGGATCAGGCCACAGCCCATCTAGTTGATGAGAACCTAAGAGGAGCCCTGCTGGGTCAGGCCACAGCCCATCTAGTCCATAAGAACATAAGAGGAGCCCTGCTAGTTCAGGCCACAGCCCATCTAGTCCATAAGAACCTCAGAGGAGCCCTGCTGGATCAGGCCGCAGCCCATCTAGTCCATAAGAACCTCAGAGGAGCCCTGCTGGATCAGGCCTCAGCCCATCTAGTCCATAAGAACCTCAGAGGAGCCCTGCTGGATCAGGCCACAGCCCATCTAGTCCATGAGAACCTAAGAGGAGCCCTGCTGGATCAGGCCACAGCCCATCTAGTCCATAAGAACCTCAGAGGAGCCCTGCTGGATCAGGCCACAACCCATCTAGTCCATAAGAACCTCAGAGGAGCCCTGCTGGGTCAGGCCACAGCCCATCTAGTTGATGAGAACCTAAGAGGATCCCTCCTGGGTCAGGCCACAGCCCATCTAGTCCATAAGAACCTCAGAGGAGCCCTGCTGGATCAGGCCACAGCCCATTTAGTTGATGAGAACTTAAGAGGAGCCCTGCTGGGTCAGGCCACAGCCCATCTAGTCCATAAGAACATAAGAGAAGTCCTTCTGGATCAGGCCACAGCCCATCTAGTTGATGAGAACATAAGAGGAGTCCTTCTGGATCAGGCCACAGCCCCTCTAGTCCATAAGAACGTCAGAGGAGCCCTGCTGGATCAGGCCACAGCCCATCTAGTCCATAAGAACATAACAGGAGCCCTGCTGGATCAGGCCACAGCCCATCTAGTTGATGAGAACCTAAGAGGAGCCCTGCTGGGTCAGGCCACAGCCCATCTAGTCCATAAGAACATAAGAGAAGTTCTTCTGGATCAGGCCACAGCCTATCTAGTTGATGAGAACATAAGAGGAGTCCTTCTGGATCAGGCCACAGCCCCTCTAGTCCATAAGAACCTCACAGGAGCCCTGCTGGATCAGGCCACAGACCATCTAGTCCATAAGTACATAAGAGGAGCCCTGCTGGATCAGGCGACAGCCCATCTAGTTGATGAGAACCTAAGAGGAGCCCTGCTGGGTCAGGCCACAGCCCACCTAGTCCATAAGAACCTCAGAGGAGCCCTGCTGGATCAGGCCACAGCCCGTCTAGTTGATGAGAACCTAAGAGGAGCCCTGCTGGGTCAGGCCACAGCCCATCTAGTCCATAAGAACATAAGAGAAGTCCTTCTCGATCAGGCCACAGCCCATTTAGTCCATAAGAACCTCAGAGGAGCCCTGCTGGTTCAGGCCACAGCCCATCTAGTCCATAAGAACCTAAGAGGAGCCCTGCTGGATCAGGCCACAGCCCATTTAGTTGATGAGAACTTAAGAGGAGCCCTGCTGGGTCAGGCCACAGCCCATCTAGTCCATAAGAACATAAGAGAAGTCCTTCTCGATCAGGCCACAGCCCATCTAGTCCATAAGAACCTCAGAGGAGCCCTGCTGGTTCAGGCCACAGCCCATCTAGTTGATGAGAACCTAAGAGGAGCCCTGCTGGATCAGGCCACAGCCCATCCAGTCCATAAGAACCTAAGAGGAGCCCTGCTGGATCAGGCCACAGCCCATCCAGTCCATAAGAACCTAAGAGGAGCCCTGCTGGGTCAGGCCACAACCTATCTAGTCCATAAGAACCTCAGAGGAGCCCTGCTGGGTCAGGCCACAGCCCTTCTAGTCCATAAGACCACAAGAGCAGCCCTGCTGGATCAGGCCACAGCCCGTCTAGTTGATAAGAACCTAAGAGGAGCCCTGCTGGATCAGGCCACAGCCCGTCTAGTTGATAAGAACCTAAGAGGAGCCCTGCTGGGTGAGGCCACAGCCCTTCAGCTCCAGCATGCTGTCTCAGGCAGTGGGCCATCAATTGCTTCTGGGCATTTCAAGCACACAACAGAAGCAAAACCGCCTCCCCAGGAATTCTCTCTTGTTCGTGAGGTAGAGTAAGGACTAAGGAGATGAAACTTCTGGTGAAGAACACAGATAGAGACTCTCAGCAGGCCAGGTGCCTTGCTAATTTTGCATCTCCCAATCTTAGAGGCCTCCAAGCAGGACAGAACTCCGTTTGGGATGTTTTTGGAGATTCCTTCACGGCGCAGGTGGCTGGACCGGGCGATCTCGGGGGATTCCTTCCACCTTGTGCCTCCTGTGATGCCAATCTTCTCCCGAGCTTTCTATAAAGGGCTCAAATTGGTCCTGCAGAACCACACATTCATCTATTACCATGGTATCAAGTTATCTTTCTCCCGTTTCCATGACAAAACGTATTTATGAAGGGGAAAAAAATTCTTGGCTCAGAGCACATCTTTTCTTTCCTCTTTCCTTTCCTCCCCCCCCCCTTTTGCTCATGATAAACATATTTTAATGAGGCCTGATCCACTAGGGGCAGCTACAATTGCCAGCGTGAACTTGAAAGCCCTGCAAGAGAAGCGGTTGCTGCTGATGAATGCGAAGTGTGTAGCAGGAACCACACAGCCTCCAACCTACATAGTAGAATTAGGAGAAGAAGAGGAGTTGGTTTTTTATATCCTGCTTTTCTCACCCTTCAGGGGACTCAAAGCGCCTGACCAACCTTCTGATCTTCTCCCCCCAACCGACATCCTGTGAGGTAGGTGGGGCTGTGAGAACTCAGAAAGGGAGCTGTGACCAGCCCAAGGTCACCCAGTTGGCTTCATGTAGGAGGGGGAGGAGGAAGTAGTAGAAGGAGAGGAGTTGGTTTTTATATCCTGCTTTTTTCACCTTTCAGGGGACTCAAAGCAGCTGACAAACCTTGTGATCTTCTCCCTATAGCAGACTCCCTTTGAGGCAGGTGAGGTTGTGAGAGCTCAGAAAGAGAGTTGTGATTTGCCCAAGGTTTTTGCAGTTGGCTTCATGGAGGAGAATGAGGAGGAAGAAGAAATGTTGGTTTTTACACTCCACTCTTCTCACCCTTGATGTGAATCAGAGCTGAGAAACCTTCCTCTGTTCTTCTCCCCCGGGAGACTACCAGATAAGAATCCAACACTCTAACCACAAGACCAAAGAAGCTCAAAACAGGGCCAATAAAATAACATAATAAAATAAAATAGCAACAGCAGAACTGAATCACTTAGTACATTTCTTCCGGTTTTCCAGGAGACATCAGAGGGCATGGATTCACTGCCGATTTCCATACAGCTGGGATAGTGAAAACAAAATCAAAGCAGGTGTACAGAGGCAGGTGAGGGCAGAGCGTTGGGTACCAGATCCAAGTATTCTATCCCAGGACCAAGAGTTTTGCATGTCAGGCAAATGAGCACATGGCAGTTGTTGTACAAACACATGCAATCAGATCAACACACACACGCACACTTTTTGATTTGCTTAAGTTTTTTTGGCAGATGTTTGCTTCCATTCTTGCTTTGAATCCGGAGAAGCGAAAAACGTATCTGTGTCGTAATTTGATGGGAGAACCCGCAAAGCAGGTAGACCTCTGGCAGAGATGTTTCCCTGGGTTCAAGAGGCAGAGGGCTGGATGGCAAACCGAACTCACCTCTGTGAAATTCCTGGGGTTTGGGTGGACAAGCAGTTTGGTCCAGTGCAGTGATTCCCAAAGTGGTCCACATGGACCCCCAGGGATCCACGGGAGACTCAACGGGGGCCTACGTTGGAGGGAAAATAAAATGGGGGTTTACAAGTTGTAAGTGGGGGTCCACGAAAATTTATCTGGTTTTGATAGCAAAGAACAAAAATGACAAATGTGGTATTACAAGAGGAGCTACTTGAGCTTAGCACCAATGAGGAGCTGAAGGTGAAATTTAAAAAACACTATCAAACTTTTTGGGTGCAGGCAGAAATACCCGAAAAATATCCTGGGCTGTGGGAAACTGTGAGAAAACCTTTGATAGCGTTTCCCTCGTCATACCTTGTCGAAAAAAGTTTTAGTGTCATCACAAACCTATTAACAAAAAAAGGAACAGATTGAACATCACAGAACGGGGAGATTTGTGGTTATTCCTTACAAAACTGATGCCAAATATTGATAATTTGCTGTCAATCCATCAAGTACATCCCTTCCATTAAAATTATGACTATTTTTTAAAAATTGTTGATTTGCATTGTTGAAGTTACATTATGTTATTAATGTTTAATTTTAATTTTATTAAGTCTGTCATATTATTTTAATAAATAGAACACAAGAAAATATACTATTTTTATTTTTATTTTTACCACTCCGAATTTAGGGTTGGAACTCAGCCGTGATGTAAATTTCCATCGTTAGATCTAATCTTCACATTTTTTTGAAGAGTTTTGGGAAATGGTAGAAATGTAGCAACATGGGGTCCACTGAAATCAGTAAAATTTACAAGAAAAAAAAAAGTTTGGGAACCTCTGGTCTAGTGGTTAGGAGCCAGGCTCTTCTCTGGGAATACCAGATTTGATTCCGCCCTCCTCCATGAAGCTAGCTGGGTGACCTTGGGCTAGTCACAGCTCTCTTCTGAGCTCACCCAGCCCCACCTACCTCACAGGGTGTTCTGTTGTGGGGAGAAGAACAGAAGGTTTGTCAGCTGCTTTGAATCCCCTTAAATGGGTGAGGAAAGCGGGGTAGAAAAGCCGGCTCTTCTTCTCCTCCTCCTCCTTCCTTTTTCTTTTGGGAGGTTGGCTGGGGAGGTCTGGGCTTCTCCCTAGTTAAGCATGGAAGATGTGCCCTCAAGAGCACCTCAAAGGGCCTTGAAAGGGGTTCAGGACTATCCAAAAGGTGCTTTGGCTATTCAGAGATGAAGGCCAAATGTCTCCATTACAGCATGAAAACTGGTACCATAATGAGGCCACCCAGATAAATACAAACTGGTTCCATCTCCCATGCACGTTTACGCATCCACACTAAAGGTGTAGACATTATCAGCTTTCCTCTTTCTCTTGTTCCCCATGCGTCCTCCCATAGCAACCTGGGAAAGATCTTCGTGTACTAAGGGTGGCTAGGAGTATCCATCACATTTGACATTCGTATGAATTAGTCCGAATCCAGACATTCAAATTCAAATTGAAAGTCGGTACATTGGAAGACTGAATGTTTTTATACATTCGTACGAAGCTTCGTTACAGTCACGAACCCCAGGAGGTGGGGAAGTGGCTGCACAGTCACATCTGCAGTGGAAACAAAGCAGATTCAGAGTGGATTCAAAGTGTATTGAGAGCGGGTCTGACACTTAGGTGATTTGCAGCAGGGATTCTAATGGGATTTATATCAAACGTTCGGCTTGAATCAAGTCCTGCCACTTTTGAAGGGGATCTATTCGAACTAATATTAATTTTCTTGCATTTGATTTGATACAAATTAAACACACACAAAAATTCATGAACATCCCTATCACGTACAGTTTGAGGGTTAAATATTGCAGCTGGGATGGAGTCAGGATCTGTCTCTTCCCTCACCCATTCATTGCCCAGAGGCTGTTTGGCATTCTGGGGTCTGCCCTTATCCAGATGGTGTTTGTGGCTGCAATTTGGACCCCTGGCATAGGGCCATTCAGGTATCTTTTGAGCCCTTCCGGTCCATGACTTATCTCACATCACCTCAGCCACGGTCTGAGCAGAAGGAATTTGGGGGCAACTTGAGGGAAGGATAACTTGGGTCCTATTGCCAACATGACAGCTGGGTGACCTTGGGCTAGTCACAGCTCTTTTCCTGAGCAATCACAACCCCATCTACCTCACAGGGTGTTTGTTGTGGGGAGAAGAACTGAACATTCATCAGTCATTCTGAGTCCCCTCAAGCGTGAGAAAAGCTGGTATTAATAACCAGCTCTTCTTCTTATATGAAGCCACCTGGGTGACCTTGGGCTAGCCACAACTCTCTTTCTGAGCTCTCACAGTCCCACCTACCTCACAGAGTGCCTGTTTGTAGGGAGAAGAACTGAATGTTCATCAGCTGCTTTGAGTCCCCTCAAGGGTGAGAAAAGCAGGGTAAAATAACCTATTCTTCTTCCTATATGAAGTGAGCTGGGTGACCTTGGGCTAGCCACAGCTCTTTCTGAGCTCCCAGATCCCCACCTACCTAACAGGGTGCCTGTTGTAGGGAGAAGAACTGAATATTCATCAGCCGCTTTGAGTCCCCTCAAGGGTGAGAAAAGCAGGGTAAAATAACCTATTCTTCTTCCTATATGATCCTAGCTGGGTGACCTTGGGCTAGCCACAGCTCTCTTTCTGACCTCCCACATCCCTACCTACCTCACAGGGTGGCTGCTATGGGGGGGAGAAGACTGGAACATTTGTCAGCGGCTTTGAGCCCCTTTAAGGGTGAGAAAAGTGGTGAGAAAACCATTGTGCTTTGCCATTCTTCTGGATTCAGATCTGCTGTAGGAAAACACATTGGTATTAATAACCAGCTGCTCCACCTTCTCTCTCCACCCCTTGCTCTATTGCACTTTCTCGGAGCCTCTACTTCTATGAAAATAGAATCAGAAGATGTCAGGCAGGGAAGAAACGCTGGCAAGCCAGCACCCATCTTGGAGGGAAAGATGGGTTGGCGGCTCTTTCATGCCAGCCAGACAGTCAGCAACCCAGTTTGACACTCCTGGGAGGATAAAGGCTCCGTCTCCCATTCTGCGCTGCAGATTTTGTCATATTTAGGCTCCGTCCCTTCCAGCCGGCTTAGATCTGTTTCCCTTGGAAATCAGCTGTTGCTTCAACCAGAGCTCAGCGTGCTCTTCTGTTTATAGTCTTAGCTCACCCCAGCCAGCTGTTGCTCCACTCTTCCCAAAAAATGTGGATTTCTCTCTCTCTCTTTTTTTAAAAAATATGATGCATCCCTCTGTTTTATTTTTAAAAAGAAAGGGGGAAAGAAGAATGTTCCTGGAACAGTGAATTGAGATAATCTATGAGACAGTGCTGTTAACTGTGTAATCTAAGAGACAAGGCATGAAAGGAAAATGGACGGATGAGGAGGAAGAAGGAAAAACCCCCCACTTCCGTTGTATTCAATTCTTGTACTGTTCTACATGCACACATTTATGGATAGGATAATGGCAGGTTCCCCAACCCAAAAAAATCCATTTCCTACTGAGTAGTAAGATGCAATTCAGTTTTCCCACCCCAGCTACACACTGAACAAGCATTTTTAGTGGGTATTTGCTGGTTTTTGTGTTTATATCCCAACTTGATTTTTCTTCTTTCCATTTTATTCTCACAACGGTCCTGCGAGGAAGCCTGGGAAGAGATTGTGGAGTGGTGCAATGACCAACATTTTAGCTGCTATATGACATAGTCCAACCTCCAGATTGGACTACTGTAATGCACTCTACATGGAGCTGCCCTTGAAGACGGTTTGGCAACTGTAGCTGGTGCAGAATGCAGCTGCTAGAGTGCTGACAGGGACAGTGTCATTTCCTGTTCAGCCTCCTCAGAGGAGGGCAGTCTGCCTGCAATGCCACCACAGGTTGTGAGGCAACTACAGCTTGGCATTGCAGGCATTGAAGGGTTAAGGCCACTTCCAGGTGAGCAGTCAGACAGCTCTGATAACAAATCTGCCAGCTATGAGCCTCATCAAAGGCCCTCTCCTCGCCTGCTGAGGAAGCAGAAGCAGCTGAGGTGCAGATCAGAGCGATTAGCTCAGCTGCACCGTGGGCGAGGCAATGACTCCTCTACTTAAGGAAAAAGCTCATCTTGCCTTGACGTTGCAGACAATTTCAAGCAACCCTGTGTAACTCCGTGCCTGTGTTCTGATCTTGGACTACCTTGTGCCTTGCTGACCCTTTGAACTGACTGACCCTTGCCAACTTTCTGGAGTCCTTGACCTTGGACTGGAACAGACCTCAAGTACTCCTGAGCCTTTGGAACTGTGTAAGCTGCGCAAGTGTTTGCCTGTTGCCGCGCCAGCCTGTGACGTGACAGACAACTGGCAGGATGCCCATCACGCTGGTCTTAAAAGAGTTGCATTGGCTGCTGATTCTCTGCCGAGCCCATTTGAAGGTGCTTTGACTTATAAGATCCTAAGTGACCTGGGCACCAAATATCTAAAGGAACGCCTTCTCCCATATCGACCTGCCCGTGCCTTAAGATCTGGAGCGGAGACCCTCTTGGTTGTCCCACCACCTTCAGTGGTAAAAGGGGTGGGCACCCGGGAGAGGGTCTTCTCAGTGATGGCCCCTGGCCTTTGGCATAGTCTCCCCCTTGAGGTGTGTCAGGCCCCTTCACTGTATAAGTTTAGGAAGGGAGTGAAGACACACCTCTTTGCCCTGGCCTTTGGTTAAATGGGAATATACTGCCTCTTCCCACGTTACAGACACTGTTCCTGTTTTAATATATACAGTGGTTTTAATATATTTAAATGTTGTTACCTGCCCAGGGACCTTCGGGTATAGGGCGGGTAGAAATACAAATGCTAATGCTAATACTAATACTGGGCTCCCCACTCCCTCCAACAACTTTATACTTTCAAAGATATTATTACTTTCTTCTTTTCCTTGGAGTTTGGGGATCTTAAGGACATGGATAGACTGAACAGATTGGTCAAGGCAGCTCCATGTAGTCTCAGATTAGATACGTGCATGAATATTCGAAATATTCAAAACTGGATCAAATTCAACCAAATGCAAACATACAAATTCAAATCAAATGTCTCCAAATTTGAATTTAACATTGAAACAAATTTTCAAATCTTTCGAATCATTGGTACGAATTATTCAGACATTTGTATATGTACGGGACAAAAACAGGATGCAAACGGGATAAAAACTGGATGCGCACGGATACGTGCAGACACATTCGAATGCTGTCGACATTCGTATCCTCAAATATGAATTGAACATTTGTACAAATAGATTCAAATGTATTTGATTCGAAAGGGGTGTGAATACATTTGAATTTTAAACAGTCGGGTCGATTTGAATCTTTGGACATTTGTTTTGAATCAAATCGAATCCCGACTATTGCATTCATGCCCATCCCTAGGAGAGAAGACTGTAGCTGAATCTGGCAGGATTGAGGCCAGCTGGGCCACTTCAGCACCACGGAGAGCTCATTGGCGAACTTCCTTCTCTAAGGAACAAACTGGTGTGAAGCCTGGAAGCCTGGATGGTCCTGATCCATCCTGGAGTCGCCTCCAGAACCCTTGGTTTGGTTCTCTATAAGATAAAGGAAAGGAAGGTACCACCTCATCCCTGGATTCTGATGAAGAGATGGAGGCCACCACCATGCCGGCCCTGTCAAGTAGAAGAGACGGTGTCTTTTTTCTAACTTGGGCCATTATTGCAGCAACTCAAAAGGCCTACGGGGTTATGGGCAGAACATGGCCAACATTTACTACTATGAGATGTATTCCCAGAAGAGGTGGTGACTAGAACCAGACAGAGGACAAGCGTATCAATGGCTACTCGAATGGATGCCCAGGTATTGTCTCCAGGCTGGAGAGACGGGCAGGAGGCCACTAAAGGCCATCTGCAGGGAATGGACATCACGGAAGGATTCCCCTTTGCCTTCTTCTTGAGATGCCCAGAGGCAACTGGTGGGCCACTGTGTGGGACAGGATGCATGATTTCCTATTGTCTTCAACCAGGTCCCCTCTTAAGCCGTCTTTCAAGGTTGAAGAGGCCTAGATGTTACAGCCTGATATCATAGGGTTGGTGTTCCAGCCATTGATCTTTCCGGTTGCACCGCTTCCTTGGGTAACCAGAAGTCTTGTCTGGCCCAAGTCAAAATGCACCCTTTTTTTGTGGTGGATGGCATAAACCAGTGATGGCCAACCTTTTGAGCTCGGTGTGTCAAAATTCACAATAAAACCCAGCTTAACTCGAGTGCTGTGTCACATCTAGAAATATCCATAATTTTGTGATATTTGTAGCTCTAGTAAAAAAAGTTCTATTTTTGATATATGTATTTTATTAAAAGCAAAAACAAATAATTTTTTACATTAGTGACTTTTGTTGCTGAATTTCGTTTGCTAATATTCAGTTGAAAGTTGGTATTTCGTACACTTCAAAAACAAGTAAGAACTACACGCCCAGGTGCCAGGGTGATCATGTGTGTCACCCAAAAGGGCTTCGCATGTCACCTGTGACACGCGTGTCATAGGTTGGCCATCACTGGCATAAACCATGCCCAACCTCTTTCCTGTCCCTCCTTTCAGCCCCTTGCGTCCCCTTGGCTGTTCATTTTAAATTCCCTTTCCCTGGACCAATGCTTTGAATAGACATGGCCTAATTTGGGTTTATGGATTTGACTGGCAAAACTCCTGCCAGGGCCTTCCTGTGCGAACTCTTATCAGGCTGTGGGTTATTATTTATAAACTCAGATCAGCCTTCTTTGCTACTCTTGTCCCTGGGAACTAGGCTTGCTTTGATCCTGTCCCATGTCCCTCCCCTTGAAATGTTTCCTATCCAGATGCCCTGTACACAAAGTAAACACAAAATAATACCTGCATTTCCTGTCCTTCCTTGCTCAAGGAAGTAGCTCTTGGCCATCCTTTCAAGGTTGTGGCTCTTTGGTACCTTACCAGGATGGCTTTAAAGGCCATTTGCTGGGACTCGAGAACAGATGAAGGTTTTGCCTGACTTCGTCTTCTGCCTGAGATGACCAGAAGCAACTGGTGGGCCACTGTGTGAAGCACAGCGCTGGACTAGATGGGCTGCGGCCTGATCCAGCAGGGATCATCGAATGTTCTAACATAGAAAGGGGCCTAGGTCCTGCCTCTAGGTTGGAGAGATGGGCAGGATACCTCTCAAGGCTATTTGCAGGGAACTGAGAGCAGGTGAAGTTCAGAGAACCGTCTGGCCCTGTTTGGTTGGATCAGCTTCAACTGTTGAGGCCTGAGGACATGGACAAGCTGCTTGTGGGTGTGCAGCCGATGACGTGCTCTCTGGATCCCTGCCCCTCATGGCCGATAAAGACTAGCCGACAAGGTATGACCGGGTGGATCCAGGAGGTAGTGAATGCCTCTCTGAGGGATGGGGTGGTTCCACTGGCCCTGAAACAGGCTGTGGTGCGCCCCCTCCTGAAGAGGACCTCCCTGGATCCGGAAGATCTAAACAACTATCGCCCGGTGGCTAACATATCTTTCTTAGGCAAGGTTCTGGAGAGGGCTGTCGCTGTTCAACTGCAAGCATGCTTGGAAGAAGCTGATTATTCTAGACCCATTTCAATCTGGCTTCAGACCCGGTCATGGCACGGAAACCGCCTTGGTCGCCCTGGTTGATGACCTTATCCGGGAGAGAGACAGGGGGAACGCTACCCTGTTGGTTCTCCTGGACCTCTCAGCAACTTTTGATACCATTGACCATGGTATCCTTTTGGAGAGACTACGGAGTTTAGGAGTGGGATGCAATGCTTGGCACTGGTTCTGCTCCTATCTCCAGAACAGATCCCAGATAGTGGCTGTGGGAGACACTGATTCGACACCCTGGGAACTCACTTGTGGGGTTCCCCAGGGGTCAGTCTTATATGCCATGCTATTTAACATTTATATGAAACCATTGGGAGAGATCGTCAGGAGATTTGTAGTGAGGTGTCATCAATATGCAGATGATACCCAGCTCTATCTCTCTGTACCATCTGAATCAGGAGAGGTGGTTGAAGTCTGGAGGCGATAATGGGCTGGATGAGGGTGAATAAATTGAAACCGAATCCAGACAAGACAGAGGTGCTGTGTGTCACAGGGTCTCGGGTCCGTGTAGTTGGGAGATACCCTGTCCTTGATGGGGTTGCAATGCCCTGGAAGGGACAGGTGCGTAACTTGGGGGTTCTCCTGGACTCCACGCTAACACTTGAAGCTCAGGCGGAGGCTGTGGCCAGGTGTGTCTACTTCCAGCTACAGCTAGTCCATAAACTGAAGCCTCTTCTGGATAGAGACGACTTGGCCACAGTTATCCATGCTCTGGTAACCTCTAGATTGGACTACTGTAATGAACTCTACATGGGGCTGCCCTTGAAGATAGTTAGGGGATGCAGCCTCTGTTCCTTTTTCTTCTGATCTTTCCAACCTCAAAATTTTCTGGTGAGTTTTGCCTTCCCGTTTCATGGCCTTATTGCTTGTCCAATTTTCTAGCAATCAATTGAACTATTGACTTTTCCCTCCAACTATCTTTGGATTAGTCCTGGCTATTCAGCCTTGTCCTGGACTCGGTTTGCACTTGCTGAACCAGTATGGTATGATATAACCATAACCATGCCAGGTATTGTTAAAGATCAATTGCAGTGGAGGCCATTCACATTTGGAGTGCTGAGCTAGCCCTGTACCTGGCCAGCAGTGCTCGTAGTGCAAATGGCCAGGCTGGGGCTGCCCAGATCAGCACAGCAACGTCCCAACCAGCAGCAGGTACAAGGTTGGATGTGGCCATGAATGCACAGCCACAGGTATGCAGCCACACTCAGAAATGGTGCAAATTCACCCAGGAGTGATCCAGATGTGAACCGGTTTTGGTCAGGTGTCAGACTCTTACCTGGATGCCCCCTGGTTCCATTCTGCATTCCTCCCTGAAGATGACAGGGTGGCCTTCTGAGTTATCTCAGTGCCACTTGCCTCACAGGGTGTCTCTTTTGGGAGAAGAACATAAGGTTTGTCAGCCGCTTTGAGTTCCTTAAGGGCGAGAAAAGTGGGATATAAAAGCCAACTCTTCTTATTCCTCCTCCACAAAGTCAGCAGGGTGGCCTTGGGCGAGTCACAGCTCTCTTTCTGAGCTCTCACAGCCCCACCTACTTCATAGGGTGTCGGCAGTGGAGAGAAGAACAGAACGTTTGTCAGGAGCTGTGAGTCTCTTTAAAAGGTGACAAAGCAGGGTATAAAAACCTATGATTATGATTGATTATTATTATTATTATTATTAAACTTACTTAAAGTGTCTCAGCAGCAGAGATTCTTTACTTGCAGCCCTCCCGATGTTCCCGTAGGGCAGCCGTCAGCATTCTGTGCCAGATCCAGATGCTTATTTATTTACTTCATTATATCTGCATCCCACCCTTCACGTTTTGCTGGGCTGGAGCACTCAATAATTAAAAAATAAAATAAAATGCACCCCCCCTAAAAATATAATATCCTCCATTGCCCCACTATAATCCCAACATACCCTGCCAGCTCCAGATGCTGGGAGAGGATTCTTGGAGTTGTAGTTTGGGACATCTGGAAAACCGCAGGCAGACGGACGAGACATTTTTTGTCCATAAAGGCAAATAATGAGAGTCTTCTGGAGGCGGAAGCCAAGCTTTTCCCATTCAGTTTGGTTGAATGGATTTTTTAAAAGGTAAACAGACAAGCAGGGCCATGGGGGGGGGGGGCTCTTTTTAAAATTGTGTTACATTTCTCATGGTACAACCCTCTGTCTCATGGTAATTTACACTTTAAAAACACTCACAAATACTAGAGCCAGTTTGGTCTAGTGGTTAGAGAGCCGGACTCTTATCTGGGAATACTGGGTTAGATTCCACCCACCAACCCCATGAAGCCACCTGGGTGGCCTTGGGCTAGTCACAGCTCTCTTCTGAGCTCTCATGGCCCCACCCATGAGAGTGTCTGTTGTGGGGAGAAGAACAGAAGGTTTGACAGCCGCTTTGAATCCCATTAAATGGGTGAGAAAAGCGGGGTAGAAAAGCCAACTCTTCCTCCTCCATGAAGCCAGCTGTGTGCCCTTGGGCTAGTCACAGCTCTCTTCTGAGCTCTCGCACACCCCCGCCCACCTCACAGGATGTCTGTTGTGGGGAGAAGAACAGAAGGTTTGTCAGCGGCTTTCAGTCCCCTTAAATGGGTGAGAAAAGCAAGGTGGAAAAGCCAACTCTTCCTCTTTCTCTTCCTCCTACATGAAGCCAGCTGTGTGCCCTTGGGCTAGTCACAGCTCTCTTCTGAGATCTCCCAGCCCCACCTGCCTCACAGGGCGTTCTGGTGTGGGGAGAAGAACAGAAGGTTTGTCAGCCACTTTGAGTCCCCTTAGATGGGTGAGAAAAGCGGGGTAGAAAAGCCAACTCTTACATATCTTGGTGCTTTACAAACAGGAAAACAAACCAAGACCAAGTCCTGCCATTAGCATACAATCCAATTGATGATGATGATGGAGGATATTCGATTAAAAATTAGCATTAATCACGCTAATCCTAAATCAGCCCTACTGCTTGTGTAGAAATCGCAGTCCCTTCCAGGCAGGATAAGCAAGAGGGGTTAAGAGCAGGTGAAGCCAGCCCAGGCAGGCAACAATCACACAGGTGCAGCTCCCTAATGAGGACGCGTTCAAGGATGGGGGCGTCCCAAAGTGACCGTGCGGACAACGACAGCAGAAAGAGGAAACACGAAACAAAAGAACACACACACGGGGGGGGGGGGGCGAAGCCATATGCAAATCGAGACGCCCGCCTTGGCCAATGGCCGAAGGGCAGGGAGGTGTCGGGGGAGGCTCGGAGCCAACCGGAGGCGGCGGGCGGCAGGTAGCTCGTGTGGACGGGGAAGGCCCCGGAGGGCGGAGTCGTCGCGCGCTAATCCGGCTCCGCGAGTTCGCGGCCGCAGCCAGCGAGGCGCAACCGCTGCAAAAAAAAAAAAAAAAAAAAAGGGAGCGCAGAAGGAAGAGGAAAAGGGAGGCTGAAGGAGGAGATCCAGTTGATCGAGGCGGCCGGCGGGGGATCCCTGCCTGCCTCTCTGCCTGCGCTCGGAGGCGAGAGCAGGAGGAGGGGCTCGGAGGAGGGGGGGAAGAGAGGGAGGCGCCTCCTCCCTTTGGCTCTGCAGCAGCAGCAGCAGCAGCAGCAGCTCCGCTCTTACCGGGACCCGAAGCGGATCGGCGGAGGCAGAGCGGGAGCGAAGTAACTTTTGCACGCGATGGCAGCGGCGCGAGGCTCGCGCAGGCAGCGGCGAGGTCGCGCCCGGGCGCAGCAGCACCGGCAGCAGCAGCAGCAGCAGCAGCTCTGAGCGCCGGCTTCCTCCTGCTCCGGCTCTCCCGCGGCCAGGAGGGATCGATCGGCGCCGCCGGGTGAGGAAAAGGCTCCGGCGGCGACTGGCGCTCACCCCAGCCCGGCTGCGAGAGAGGCTCGCCCAGGAAGGCAGGGGCAGAGCGGCCGCTCGGGGCGCGCAGGAAGAGGGAAGGGGCTCTCCTGCCGCCCTGCCCGCGCTCCGTCCGCCGCCCCTCCTGCTCCTCCTCGCCGCGGGGATCCGGCGCAGCGGCGGGCGATGGAGGGCGCGCACAGCTTGGCCGCCGAGGAGGTGCTGCGCCGCTTCGACGTGCGCGAAAGCTGCGGGCTGAGCGGCGAGCAAGTGCGGCGGCAGCGGGAGAAATTCGGCGCCAACGGTGAGCCCTTCCTTTCCTTTCCTTCTTTCTTTCCTTTCCTTCCTTCTTCTCCTTCTTTCCTTCTTTCTTTCCTACCTTTTTCTCCTTTCCTTCTATCTTTCCTTCCTTCCTTTCCTTCTTCCTTCCTTTCCTTCCTTCTTCCTTCCTTCCTTCTTTCTTTCCTTCCTTTCCTTCCTCCATTCCTTCCTTCCTTCCTTCTTTTCCTTCTTTTCCTTCTTTCCTTCCTTTCCTCCTTCCTTCCTTCCCTTCCTTCCCTTCCTCTCCTTCTTCCTTCCTTTCCTTCTTTCCTTCCTCTATTCCTTCCTTCCTTTCCTTCCTTCTTTTCCTTCTTTCCTTCCTTCCTTCCCCTCCTTCTTTCCTTCTTCCTTCCTTTCCTTCTTTCCTTCCTCCATTCCTTCCTTCCTTCTCCTTCTTTCCCTTCTTTCCTTCTTCCTTCCTTCCTTCTCCTTCTTTCCTTCTTTCCTTCCTTTCCATCCTCCTTTCCTTCCCTTCCTTCCCAACCCGCCCACGCCTTCACGCCTTCCTCAATAAGGACTAGGAAGCTGGCGCGTCTGCTCCGTCCTTTGTCCTTGGAATGATGCGGATTTGGGGTCGATGCAAACGGATCCGTCCGCCGTCCTCGGGCTCGGGTGCTCAGCCGTTCAGGCGCGGACTGGGGAGGCGGGGTCACCTCTGTCGAGGGGATGCGACCCACGCTTAGGGGTGAGACGCTCTTTGGAACAAGGTCTCCCGTGGAAAGGGTGGCCTCCGACTCGGGTGCCGTGGAGGGGAGGGCAGGGGCCAGAGCCGTGGAGGGGGGGGGGCTTTGCTGAAAGGGGAGGTCCAACCCAGGTGCAGCCGAGGAAGGTGTGTTTGGGGGCATCGGACCTTTGGAGGACAGTCTGTTGCGGATTTCCTACAGGCTTCCCTTTAAAAACTAACACCTCCCCAAGCCCTCCTTGCAGTACTTGGTATTTCTAGGTGGTCTCCTATCCACATACCAATTAGACCTAAGCTTGCTCTGCTTCTGTTATCTCAATAAACCAGCAATTAAGCCCCTAAATGTGGAGTTTGGAAACTGGAAGCAGGACTCTAAAAGCAGAGTCTTCTCTACCCAGAAAATGGGGAGGGGGGATTGACCTGCAAATTTACCTGTGCTGGGCAACCTATTCCCACCTGACACCTGCCAAGGTATTTTTGGGAAGCAGCTGGCCTGGGAGAGATGCTTGGAGCCCTTGCTATTCCTGCGGATTCCTGCAAGCTGGTGTTTGCAGGTAGACTGCCCTGCAGGGTGGAGGCTCCACTTAGCCGCCTTGCTTTGAATGATGCCTTTGGCCAGAGTAGAGGGCAGTGCTTGGGTTGGATAGGGGAGGGTGAAAGAAAGTACCTAGCCAAAGGGTGGGGACAGTCAAGGGCAGGACCTCAGGGCAATGAACTAGTTGGGCTATGGCCTGATCCAGGCGGGCTCCTCTTAGGTTCTTATGGACCAGATGGGTTGCGGCCTGATCCAGCAGGGCTCCTCTTATGTTCTTATGGACTAGATGAGCTGTGGCCTGATCCAGCAGGGCTCCTCTTGGGTTCTTATGGACTAGATGGGCTGTGGCCTGATCCAGCAGGGCTCCTCTTGGGTTCTTATGGACTAGATGGGCTGTGGCCTGATCCAGCAGGGCTCCTCTTAGGTTCTTATGGACTAGATGGGCTGTGGCCTGATCCAGCAGGGCTCCTCTTATGTTCTTATGGACTAGATGGGCTGAGGCCTGATCCAGCAGGGCTCCTCTTAGGTTCTTATGGACTGGATGGGCTGTGGCCCGATCCAGCAGGGCTCCTCTTATGTTCTTATGGACTAGATGAGCTGTGGCCTGATCCAGCAGGGCTCCTCTTGGGTTCTTATGGACTAGATGGGCTGAGGCCTGATCCATCAGGGCTCCTCTTAGGTTCTTATGGACTAGATGAGCTGTGGCCTGATCCAGCAGGGCTCCTCTTAGGTTCTTATGGACTAGATGGGCTGAGGCCTGATCCAGCAGGACTCCTCTTAGGTTCTTATGGACTAGATGAGCTATGGCCCAATCCAGCAGGGCTCCTCTTAGGTTCTTATGGACTAGATGAGCTGTGGCCTGATCCAGCAGGGCTCCTCTTATGTTCTTATGGACTAGATGGGCTGTGGCCCAATCCAGCAGGGCTCCTCTTAGGTTCTTGTGAACTAGATGGGCTGTGGCCTGATCCAGCAGGGCTCCTCTTAGGTTTTTATGGACTAGATGGGCTGTGGCCCAATCCAGCAGGGCTCCTCTTAGGTTCTTATGTTCTGGCACCTATGAGTAAAGAAGCCCTTATTCTCTTTCTCCCTGTGCTACGCTGCTTTGATTGGTTTTTCAGTTCTGTGCTTGTGTGTTAACATGGTTGTGTTTCCCCCTCCCAAGAACTCACAACCTAGAGAGGGATATGAATGTAAATAATAAACAAAATGCATAAAATTACAATTAGAAGCCTCACCCACCTCGCTAGGCTGTTGTGCAATTCAAAAAGGACAGAGGAGAACTATTCAGAACTTGGGTCTTCTAACCTTTGGTGAATGAGGTTACTATGGTGAGGGATTAATTGCTTGTTCTTTCTATTACAGTTTCTGTTCTCTGCCCTGGGGCTACACATAGGGGGCAGTCTATTGGACAGAGGACCTTGGAGTTGGGGGCCTGAGTCCCTGGCAGGGGTTTGCACAAATGCATTATTCAGGATTCGATTTGATTCAAATAGAATATCCAAAGATTCAAATTGACTTGAACGTTTAAAATTCCAATGTATTCCATTCAAATTTTGAATCTATTTTTGTTTCGTACTTGAAGATATGAAGGTCAACGACATTCGTATGCAATCCCATTTTTGTCCCGTACGTATCCGTGCAAATGCGTAACGATGCAAATGAGATGCGTCCAGATACATATGTGATGCATACATATCCGTACACATACAGATGTCTGAATAATTTGTATGGATGATTCAAATGATTCAAAAATCATTCGAATGTTAAATTCGAATCCGTAGAATGAATTAATTTTATTTATGGTCACTGACCAAAATCAGAGAATAAAAATACGTTATTATTTCAGTTCACCATAATAGAAAAAGAAAAATATATATACATATCTTTAAAAAGGTTTTATAATGTAACTGTTAAAATTATTATTATTATTCATAATAATAATATTAATAATAATAGAAGAAGAAGAAGAAATTTGAAATTTAAAACTATGGTGGTAAGATTTGATTGAATTTCAAATGTTGGTCCTAAAATCTTAGGCCTTTTTGACCCTGGAAGAAGAAGGAGAGCTGGCTTTTCTACCCCACTTTTCTCACCCATTTAAGGGGACTCAAAGCAGCTGACAAACCTTCTGTTCTTCTCCCCACAACAGAACACCCTGTGAGGTAGGTGGGGCTATGAGAGCTCAGAAGAGAGCCCAAGGTCACCCAGCTGGCTTCATGGGGGAGGGCGGAATCGAACCCAGTACTCCCAGATAAGAGTTCGGCTCCCTAACCACTAGACCAAACTGGAAGGCTTAGAGCACAGTAAGGTTAAAGGGAGGTTATGGTCTGGATCCAGACCCAGCCTGGCCTGAAACCTCTGAGGCTTAGACTCATCCACTCCAGCAGCCTGGAGCGCTCCCACCCTTCTGCATTTCTCTCCATTTTATTGGTGGACTTTCCAATTAGGAAAGTCCAAATGGAGCGTGGAAAGTCCACTTTGAGGACATTCGAAATCTGATCAAATTTGTCCAAATTTCGACATTCGAAGGAACTTTGAATTTATTTGTACACAATGTGTACTTACACATACGCATATTTTCCTCATCTGTAGGCAACTGTACGGGATGAAAACGGGTTGCATACGGGATGACTACAGGAGGCGTAACGACGCGTACGGGCACACACGAATGTTGTCGACATTCGTAAGTGCAAATTCGAATTCAAAATGCAAACACTAGATTGGAATTTGCTTAATTCGAATCAAATGTGGGTAAATTCAGATTTAAAGATTTAAAAGATTTAAAATTTCTGGATATTTGACTCGAATCATCGAACTGAATCCTGAAAATTGCATTCGTGGGCACCTCTAAAGTCCACCAATAAACTGGATAGAAAATGATCAGGCCTGAAGATGGACCAAAGGAGGTTTAAAGGGAAGGTGTGACCACAGCCCAGGAGTCCCTGCCACGGAATTGAATAGACCACGGGCGATCTCCCAAGCTGCTTTTGGTGGTAATAATCCCCCCTGGGACCATGTGGTCTAGAGAGGTCATAAACGTAATCTGCCTTTGAGATTTAGCCATCAGCTGGGGGGGGGGAAGTCCACCTGGAGCTGTAACTAATCTAATTTTAATCTTTAAGCATTGCTTAGAGCAAATGACCAAAGAAATGGCACCAAGGCATTGAAAGCATCTTTGCAGCGAAGGGCCAAGTTCTCTGCCCAGCCCAAGGGTCATCCGCTTGACCATGGCTGGAAAACATTTAACCCTTTGCCTCCCAGCTGTGTCCTGTAGGAACAGCCCTCTGAAGTTCTGGAAATAAAGAACAAGAAATCCTCTCTGTTTCCCTTTTCTGTCTACAGAAATTTGTTCCACTGCACCCAATGTTTTCATTAACTGTACTCTCCAAAACTTGTTTTCCTCTTGGCTGTTAGTAAACACATCATTAACATAAATATTAAACCCACTGATGTTTAAAAAGCAGTACTTTTTAAGTTTAAAAATCCTAGTCTTTCCCTAATTAATAAATTCACTTCCCTCCTTGTCTTGACATTTTCATTTCATTTTATTTGCAACCCATTTCGAGTAGGGATGTTCATGAATATTCATCACGTTTGAAATTCACCCTAATTTGGACATTGGAATTTGAATTGAATGTTGGTACATTGGAAGATTGACATTGGAATACGAATTGGCCAGTTTGGCCTAGTGGTTAGGGAGCCGGACTTTTATCTGGGAATACCAGGTTCAATTCCACCCTCCCCCATGAAGCCAGCTGGGTGACCTTGGGCTAGTCACAGCTCTCTTCTGAGCTCTCACAGGGTGTCTTGTGGGGAGAAGAAGGTTTGTCAGTCACTTTGAGTCCCCATAAATGGATGAGAAAAACGGGGTGGAAAAGCCAACTCTTCTTCCCCCTCCATGAAGCCACCTGGGTGACCTTGGGCTAGTCACAGCTCTCTTCGGAGCTCTCACAGCCCCACCTACCTCACAGGGTGTCTGTTGTGGGGAGAAGAACAGAAGGGTTGTCAGTCGCTTTGAGTCCCCATAAATGGAGGAGAAAAGCAGGGTGGAAAAGCCAACTCTTCTTCTTTGATACATTCGTACGAAGCTTCATTACATTTGTGAACCTGGGGCGTTGGGAAAGTGGCTGCCCCAGTCACACCCGCAATGGATCCAGAGTGGATTCAAAGCGCATTCAGAGTGGATTCAAAGTGGATTGAGAGCAGATTCGACGTGCTTATGGCAGATACGTCGAGGATATGTAGGGATTTGTAGGCAATTTGTAGCAGGGGTTCAAACTGGAAGGGGATCTATTCAAATGAATACGGATTTTCTTGGGTTCGAATTTATTCGAATTGAACACGAAAAGAATTGTGCACATCCCTCATTTCAAGTATTTCTGGCAGCCTTTTGCTAGCAGGACTTCTGTGTGGAAAAATACAGGACAGGAACAGGGAGACAAACCTGTAATCTTGGTTTGTCTTCGATACCAGAGGTGAGCTGAGGTTCTTCCGCAGCTCTTCATAGAAGGAAAATTTGGTTATCTTAGTGCAAACAGGGTGGAACTCCAAGAGCGGATGACTACACCTGAGCCAATATTTGCCTGATTTTAAGACACTTGTAGGAAAGGTCATTTTCTGTGCAACCAGTATTTGCATATGCAAATAGCTCTGATGGAGCTGAAACGGCATGAGTGTGTTGAAGGATATTAAACAGATGGAAGAGGAAGAGTCTGTGTGCATGCCCATGCACGTTAAAAAATAATAAACTGCTAAACGTATAAAGTGAATTTCTGCAGTTATTCCGGATTACCTGAGCACGTGCTATTTTTGGAGGCCGTGTTTGCTGGCATCGTGTTCTTTTGAAGGCAAATAGCTATTTATTGACGGTGCAAGCTGCGCAAGGCTCTGTTGTATTTCGGCAAGTCGCCGAGCCTTTTCTTGCAAAGCTGTTTTGGATGGCTTTGAAATGACTTTGATACTGAGGGATCCTGCCTCCTGTGTTCTCTCTCCCTTTCTCCTCCGCTTGTGGAAAAAGTGGCCGTTCCGCACCCAGCCGGCACTTCCTGAATTTGCTCAGGTGTTTGATGTCTGAGCATGCATTGAAGCTTTGCAATGGAGTGAATTCTTTTTTAGCAAATAGCTCCCGGGGATTTGGCAATTTGGTCAGGGGGAATATGGGTGTTTTCCATTTCAGAAAGTACCCATTTTTGCACCCATTAAGGACCCATTTGGGTGTGAGCCGGATGATCCCATTTCCACCACGACACCCATTTGGGACCCAATTGTTTTGACTGCCGTTGGGGAAATCCGGATCAAATGGGTGCTTTCTGGCCTTTAATCCAGATTTTCTGTAGACCCCATTAATGGGGTCTACAATGGGGTCTTCAGGCAGAAAATCCAGATTAAAAGGAGCCTGTTTCCACGTTAGTTTGGCAATGGGGTCTAGAGGAGGCTAGGGGGAGGGGACACCCATGGGGGGAGCCCCAAAACCTAGGCTTTGAAGTCATTTTGAAGCCATTTTGAAGTCACTTCCCAAGATCAGCACAGACTTCAATGGAGCTGTTTTGCACAGACTTCAAAGTGACTTCGAGATGACTTTGAAGCCACTTCGGAGATTGCACCCCCTGTCCCCCCGAACACCTGGGGGGACAGGCAGACCCTCATGGGTAGATCTGGATTTCCAAATGGGTGCTCTGGTGTTTCCACGGCAGGGAGGCTAGCACCCATTGCTATTGGGTGCTAGACCACCCATGGAAACACATTGGGTACTTCCCTTAATCCGGATCTACTAGATCCGGATTAAAGGAGTGCGGTGGAAAAACACCCTATAACACCATTTCAGCACCTTGATGCTGGGTTAGTGTTTAAGCATTAGGGCTGGCTTTAGGGTTTAAAGGTTAGGCCTAGGGCTAGGGTTTAGGGCTGGGTTTAGGGTTTAAGGACTAGGGTTAGGGTTGTATGTGAGGCAACCCACCATAGCCCTTCTATTCGCACCTTCCCAATAAATGGGTGAAACACTATTACAGTCAGACCCCTGTATCCACTGATTTGGTAACCATGGTTTCAGTTAACCACGGTTACCAGATCAGCCCCCCCCCCTCAGCTCCCGCAGGTGCCATAAGGGAAAGCACCCAGATCCGGAAGGCCTATTTCGGCCTCCGTGGAGTGTTGGAATAGGCATGTGCTGCCACCGGAGCCCGTTCCAAAATGCAAGGGGGCGCATGGGAGGCGATCGGGAGTTATCCGGTAGCATTTCATGCCTCTTCGAATGCTCTCCGGAGGCCCAGATAGGCCTTCCAGAGGCCAGAAAAGCACTTCCGGTTCTGGGGTTGCATGACCACAGAACTGGATGGCCTCTTCATGATTATCCATGGTTTCAGGTAACCACGGCACATGCATGGAAGCCGGTACAGGTGTTCATGCGTATACGGGGGCACCAATGTGCACATCTGTGCATTGGGTATGAATGAATGCCTAGAGGTGTACCAGTAAAACCCATGGAGACTGATGCCAACCATGGCATCAGAGATGGTGATTGTGGAGAGAAGGCTAGGGTTAGATCTTTTTAACAGCTTCTTCTCTTGTCACCACTACCTGGGAGATAGGAAGGTAAGAAGGTTATATTTTAAGTATGTTTTAGATTGATTTATGGATTTTTTTTAAGCAGCTCTGGGAGGTGAAGGGCAAGATAGAAATACTTAAATATATTTGTCTTAGTTTCTCCGATTCTCTTCTTGAAAAGAGGAAGTCAGGCATAGAGTTCTGCCCCAGTTATGTGAGAAGAGATGAAAATAATTCATACAGCTTTTCTATAATATCAATTTCTCCTCTTAGCATATCTTTGCTTCCATTGTCCAAGGAATAAACAACTCTCCTGGCCAGCTTCCTGCTTCAGATGTAAAGACTTTACAGTCTTTATAGTTTTCATTTTTAAAAGTGCATTTTTACTGCCTCTTTGCATTTCTTTTGCTAATGTTTGTGGTACCTTTCATTTTCTCCATTAGTATATCCTTTCCACTTTCTGAAGGATGTTTTTTATGCCTAATAGCTTTCTCGACAACACCAATCAGCCACACAGGTTTCTTCTAGGTCTTAGTCTTCCTTTTCTTAATTTTAGGAACAAAATGTACCTAAGTTTACAACATCAACAGCCAAGACCTCTGGAGTTTCCCTTTTCAGCTTTCTCTTTGAGTTTCCTTTTCACCAGTCTACTGAATTTTGAGAAGTTCTCTTTTAAAAAGAAAATAAAAACCACAACCAAATATGACTATGATGGACTCCAGTGGGGGAGAACATACAACTATATGGGGCAGACTCTTCCATTACTCGGTAACTCTCATAGTCAAGAAATTTATCCTAATGCTTAGGAGGATTCTCTTAAGAACTCAAGAACATTCTTGATGGATCAGACCACAGCCCATCTAGTCTATAAGAACCTCAGGGGAGCCCTAATGGATCAGGCCACAGCCCATCTAGTGCATAAGAACCTAAGAGGAGCCCTGCTGGATCAGGCCACAGCCCAGCTAGTCCAGCCTCCCATCTCACAGAATGGCCCAACAGTTGCTTGTGGGCATCTCAAGGCGAAGGCAAAGGCAAGACCTTCATCTGCTTTCTCAACTTCCTGCAAATGGGCTTTGGAGATATCCTGCTTGCCTCTCCAACCTGAAGGTGGTACCTAAGCATCCATTCTAGATAAGAACCTAAGAGGAGCCCTGCAGAATGAGGCCGCGGCTAGGGATATGCATGAATATTCAAGACACTTGAAACTGTATCATAATTAGACATTCAAATTTATTGTATTTAATGAATTATTCGGAGATTTCTATGTGTATCGATAAGTACTGATTACATATATATCTGTACGCATCTTATTCGTATCTGTATGCATTTGTATAGATACATACGGGATGAAAACGGGATACATACAGGGTGAAAATGGGATGCATATGGGATAGAAACGTGATGCCTATGGATGTGTATAGACACATTTGAATGCTGTCGAGATTCGTTTCTTCAAATACGAATCAAAAATTCGTGCAAATAGATCTGGATGTATTCTATTTGAATTGAATGCGAATATGTTCAAATTTTAAACATTTGAATCGGTTTGAATTTTCGGATATCTGATTCCCAAAACTTGCATACCCCTAGCCACAGCCCGTCTGGTCTAGCATCCTTTCCCACACAGTGGCCCACCAATGGCTTCTGGGCATCTCAAGCAGAAGACAAAGGCGAAAAGGTTCACCTGCTCCCAGGTCCATGCAAATAGCCCCGAGAAGAATAAGAAGAGTTGGCTTTTCTACCCCGCTTTTCTCACCCATTTAAGGGGATTCAAAGCAACTGACAAACCTTCTGTTCTTCTCCCCACAACAGAACACCCTGTGAGTGCAGAAGAGAGCTGTGACTAGCCCAAGGTCACACAGCTGGCTTCATGAGGGAGGGCAGAATTGGACCCAGTATTCCCAGATAAGAGTCTGGCTCCCTAATCACTAGATCAAACAGGACTAAGAGGCGTCCTGTCTGTCTCTCCAACCTAGAGGATACCTAGGCAGTATCCATTCTGGTAGCCATTGATTCACCTCTCCATCCATGAATTTATTTCATCCTTTCTTTTTTCTCCTGTCCTGCTTCTCCTTCACCTGTAACCTTGCATGATGACAATTTCAGGGTGTCCAGGCCCTAAAATCCCCATCAGGCCCAGCAGATATCATCCGGCATTTGGTGGGAGGCTGCACTTGAATTCAAAACAGCCGAGGGCCGGCAGAAGGCCTGCGTGTGCGGAAAGGGGTCGTTAAGGACCCATTACTTGTGCCAATCACTTTGAAGCTCCGATTCTGTAGCAGCTTTGGAGCGTGGGTCCCTCCGCCTTCCCTGGCCATGGGTGAACTTCAGTAACATCTCGAGGACTTTCTCTTCGCCCTCTTGCTGCATTAAATCTCTCTGCATTTTTGCCAGTCATTTCTGTGCAGGGATTAATGGACTGAAAAGCTTTCTGATGGCCTTAAAGTCACCAAGGGGTGTTTGTGAAAGGAATGCGAGCCGCTTTTAAGTACAGTGCATAGCCCCTGCTGCCTGTGCATTTTATTTTATAGAAGGGCTCTGTGCCCCTTCCTCTCGCCAATGAGGTCACGCTTCTCCTAAGCTTCTAAGTGGAAATGAACGGCTGCAAACACCATTTTTAAAGCCAAACTCACCTTCCTTTCAGCACCCTTATTAATATCTAGTGTCCACCTCATTTGCACGAGGGAGTGATTGTAACTCACTGTCTGGAAACTTGAGGATGGGTTTTTCATCAGAAGGAGGTAACGGCAAACTGCTTCTGTATCATTGCTAAGAAAGCTGTATAGGTGTGCCTGTGGAGTGGCCGCAGTCCAGGTGAAGAACAATGACCTGGGGGGCAGAAGGGGGCAGGAGAAGGTCATGGCAAACCACTTTTGTATTTCTGCCAGGAAACCTGCATAGGGAGTCACTGTGACTCAGGCATAGAGGAGTTGCTTGGAAAGCAGACGGTCATAAGATTGACACTCAGCCTCTCATTGGAAGTAGGTAATGGCAAACCATTTCTGTATCTCTGCCAAGAAAGCTGCATAGAGATGCTCATGGACTCTGGAGTGGCTGCAATGCAGTGGTAGAACAAACTGGAACCCGGAAAGCAGCGGGTCTTCAGCTTGGTTCCCCAGCCTCTCCTGCAGAACTGGCAATGGCAAACCACTTCTGTATCTCTGCCAAGAAAGCTGCATAGAGGCACCCATGGACTCTGGCAGTGGCTGTAATGCAGTGGTAGAACAAAGTGGAACCTGGAAAGCAGAAGCTCTTCAGCTTCGTCCCCCAGCCTCTCCTGCAGAGCAGGCAATGGCAAACCGCTTCTGTATCTCTGCCAGGAAAGCTGCGTAGAGATGCCCATGAATTACGGGAGTGGCTGTAATGTAGTGGTAGAACAAACTTGTCATGCCTCGTGGCCTGTCTCACTCCTCAGACGAGGGGCCCACACCACAGGGGCCCACCCTGGAACCTGCTCCTATCTGTCCAGTCAGGGATGGCTCGTCTTAAATGTTGTTACCTGGCCTGAGACCTTTGCGTATAGGGCAGGGTAGAAATACAAATGAATGTTAATGTGTGAATGTTGTAATGTTCAATTCATGTCCAAATTTGTCCGAATAATGGATTTTACAAATCCGTAAACCAAAGACTTTCCTGACACCAGCCAGATCATGTTTACCTGTAGACTCTTGACCCTTGGATTGGCTTTCGGTGGATTCCTGGTAACCCCTCTGGTTTGCTCTGTCTGCATTTGGCTCTCTGGATAAGCTCTTTGGATTGAGGGTGTTTTTCCACTGCAGCCCTTAGATCCGGATCTAAGAACATCCGGATCTAAGGAATGGGTACATTCCACTGGCGGTGAAGCACCCATTAGTAATGGGTGCTAATACTCATGCTGTGGAAACAGCTTTGCACCCATGTGGGGTATCTGGATCTACCCCGTGGGGGTCAGTCCATTACCCCAGGTGTTTGGGGGGGCAGGGGGGGCAGTCTTCGAAGTCTCTTCGAAGTTACTTCGAAGCCAATGTGGGGTGGGGCAATGGGTGCATCCCCTCCCCCTTTGGACCCCATTGCCTGTTTCCAGTGGAAACAGGCTCCCTTTAATCTAGATTTTCTGGAAGAAGACCCCATTGTAGACCCCATTAATGGGGTCTACAGAAAATCAGGATTAAAGGCCAAAATGTACCCATATGATCCGGATTTCCCCCACGGCAGTGGAAACAATCAGGTCCCAAATGGGTGCCGTGGTGGAAATGGGATCATCCGGCTCACACCTAAATGGGTCCTTAATGGGTGCATAAATGGGTACTTTTTGACAGTAGAAAAACACTCTTGAGTGTGTTTTTGCTGCCAGTAGGCCTGTTCACATGGGCACCTGCGCTTCATTGCTGTCGCCCGCTCTGGACACAACAAAACTGGAAGCTGGAAAGCAGAAGCCCCTCTGTTTGATTCCCAGCCTTTCCTGAGAAGTGGGCAATTGCAAACCACTTCTGTTTCATTGCCAGTAAAGCTGCATGGATTTGCTCATGACTCTGTGGTTCCCAGCAGCAGCAACAACGAGGGGCATGATGTAAAATTAAGTTCTCTTTAAACTCCTTCCCCTGATTCCTCGTTCCATCACACGACAGGCCAGGGATGGGTGGCTTTTATTGCTACAGCAGAGCCCATTTGCAAATTAATGGCAACAGCCTTTTTTTTTTAAAAAAAAGATGTTTCTTTGGAAAGGCGTTTATTTGTAATTCTGTAATTAAAAGAAGCTTGCTGGTTCTCCGCATCCTGGAGATCTTTCAAAACGCAGGCTGCAGAGTCCCAGCATGAATCATCACATGCCTTAATGTCTTTTGGGAAGATGCAGAAATTGGAGGCTGGCCAGAATTTGTGGCAATTTCTCACGCTTCAGGGGTGTTGGGTGTTGGAGCCGTTGCGGGAGAAGAGGGTCCCAGCATGCTGCAGGCCTGATCTCTGACCTGTGCCTTTAGCGGCAGCAGAGAGATGCTCCAAACAGGTTCCAGGAGATCTCTGGTCACCCCCTGGAAACAGGGAAACGGCAGATCTGTAAGACGGCCAAGCCCATTAACTGTGAGATCTCTGTTCTTTAATTCTGCACTCCTCCACGAAGCCAGCTGGGTGGCCTGAGGCTGGTCCCAGCTCTCTTTCTGACGTCTCACAGCCCCACCTACCTCACAGGATGTCTGTGATGGGGAGAAGAACAGAAGGTTTGTCAGCTGCTTTGAGTCCCTTTAAGGGTGAGAAAAGCAGGATATAGAAGCCAACGCCTCCTCTTCCTCCTCCTCCTCCTCTTCTTCACTTCATCATCTCAAGATGGGTGGGACCATACCATCTTGCTCATTGTTCTGCCTCCATCTTCTGCTGGAGATGCCCAGAAGCAATTGGTGGGCCACTGTGTGGGGTGGGATGCTGGACTAGATGGGCCAGGGTCTCCTCTTATGTCCCTATGATCTCACTGGCTGACACTTTGAACCAGTCCTTGCCTTAGTCTAGCCTACCTTACAAGATTGTTGTGCGCACAGAAGCCCCAGGAGAACAATGTGTGTTGCCTGGAGTTCTTTGGATTAGATAAGGGATAAAACTGCATAAATAAATCACCTGCCTTGTCAGTCCTAACTCTCCTGCCTGTCAGCATCATTGAGGGGCCCCTGCTTCTAATGCTGGGCAATAGAGGAAATAATTTCTCCACCTTTTCCAGACTCTGCATGATTTTATATACAGGCATGTTAAATGCCGGCTTTCGAGGCTGAAGGGGCTTTGACTAGAGATGGGCACGAATTATTTTTTTATTCAATTCACATCGAATCGATGTGAATGTCTTCGTTAGAGTAGATCCCCTTAGAATGTGGTAGGATTCGGATTCAATACAAATGTTCAATACGAATCACATATGAATTTCATACAAATCCCATATGTATCTGCTCCGAAAGCGTCAAATCTGCCCTGAATCCACTTTGAATCCACTCCCAATCCTCTTTGCTCCATTCCTTCCTCCCCCAGGCTCATGAATATTTGTACAAATGTTCTGAAGAATTCGATTTGAACTCAAACGTCAATCTTCCAAGGTGCCAACATTCAATTCAAATTTGAATGTCCAAAATCGGATGAATTTTGGATGTTACAGATGGAATCAGTGTGGTTGCTCTTTTCTGACCTTCTTCCCGTTCCACAGCATTCACCCCGAGGTGTGTGGTCACCAGAGTTAACCACAATATTGCACATATTTGTCTGGAAAGACTACAGTCTAATTAGTTAATGCTCATTTTCTCCATCGCAGCTCATCTTGTAGATCAAACAGATCTGCAAGTCACTTGCGGGAGATTACTCACACAGACAGACACACAGCTACACACACGCACTCTTAACAACAAGCAATTTCTTCATAGCAACCACTTATCACTTTGAACAATAAAAAGAGGAAGAAAAACATCATTTACACATGGTTGGCTTAGCACTTTCTTTAAAGCAAAGCTGCAGTTTCCTACTTGATGCCCAGATGAAGAAGGGCCCCTGGTCTCCAAACTCTGCTCCTCCGTGGCAGTGGTCAAGCTAGTTTAATCCAGCTTCAGGGTTTTTTTTCCCATTTACCTCCCTTAATCCAGATCTAAGATGATTCGGATCTAAGGAATAGATCCTTCAACTAATCTGGATTTAGTAGATCTGGATGTAAGGAAGTACCTGTCTAGCACCCAATAGCAATGGATGCTAGCATGCTTGCAGTGGAAATGCCGGAGCACCCATGTGGCAAATCTGGATTTACCCACATGGGGCCTGCCTGTCACCCCAGGTTTTTTTAAGGGGGTGCCATGGGTGTGTGTATGTGCAAACTCTGTAGATGCTCCGGAGATTCTTTGAAGGTCCTCTGGAGCGGCTCCGGAGAATCTTTGAAGATTGCAGTAGATGGGTCATCTTCAAAACCTATGCCATTCTCTGGAGTTTCCTTTGGAGCCGTCTTCATAGATTATGCACAGGCTTTGGAGCTTTGGGTTTTGGGTCACCCACCCATGGGTGCCCCCCTGGAGCCCACCCCTAGACCCCGTTGCCTGATTGTGGTGGAAATGCTCTCCGCATAATCTGGATTAGATTCCTGAAGACCCCATTGTAGACACCTTTAATGGGGTCTACAGGAAATCTGGATTATAGGTCCTGAGGGACCCATTTAATCCAGATTTCCCTAGAACAGGTGGAAACAAATGTCACTTTGAAGTTCACGCCAAAGATCAGCACAGACTTCAAAGACGCTCCAGAGCTATTTTGCACAGACTTCGAAGTGACTTCGAAGTGACTTTGGAGCCACTTTGGAGATTGCACCCCCTGTCCCCCCAAACACCTGAGGTGACAGGCAGACCCCTTATGGGTAGATCCGGATTTCCAAATGGGTGCTCCGGTGTTTCCACAACTACTGGGTGCTAGACCACCCATGGAAACACACTGGGTACTTCCCTTAATCCGGATCTACTAGATCCGAATTAAGGGAAGTACCCATTCCCTAGATCCGGATCTTCTTAGATCCAGATCTAAGGGCTGCAGTGGAAAAACACCCTTTCACGCGTTTGGGCCAAAGCGCTCTACAGCGTTTTAGATGTAACCGGCCCGTAACTCTAACCATTAGCCATGCTGGCCAGAGCAATTGCATCTAGGGATGTACACGAATGGGATTTTTGGGATTGGATTCATAATGAATGAGGTAGGATTCTATTTGATACGAATGGATTCATATGAATCATAGAATCATAGATTCTATGATTCTATGATTCTATGATTCATATGAATCCATTCGTATCAAATAGAATTCGTATCAAATATGGATATCCAATACGAGCAGATATGTATCCGTTAGTATCGGATATGTATCTGTTCCTATTGGATACGTATCTGTTTGTTTTGGATACGTAGCCATTCATTTCAAATATGTATCTGTTTGTGTTGGATACATATCCATTCATGTTGGGTACGTATCTATTTTTATTGGATACGTATCCATTCATACAGGATAGGTATCTGTTTGAATACCTACCCCATGTATGTCCCCAGTTTAATGAACTTCTGAACTATTCATCTGAATGTTCTAAAGCTCTCATATCTATACGAATGCTATTGTATGAATGTCCAAATTCATCTGAAAAACGAATGCTACAAATATTTGTGCGCAACCCAAATTGCAAGCTGAAGAATGCTGTGTTCCCGACACCGTTTCTGCCGTTTCTGACCGGAAGGCAGCCAGCGCCCTGAGTTTGAAGGAAGAAGAAGGGAAAGCACTTTGGAGAGGGAGAGAGAGAGGGAAGAGATAACTTTCTGACTCAGGCGGCGCATCTTTCTGTTCCCCTGAACACGCCGCCCACTTCCCGGCTCCTGAAGAGCGCACTTAAATTGCCTGATTCATGAGCATTTCAACACGCCGCCTCCCCGTTTCTGCCACTGTCTTTCCGCTGGAGGAATCCAGATTAGATTCACATGCTTTGGATGAGCACACAGCAAGGAGAACCCTCAGCTCTGTTTTCCAGACTTGGGAGTAGAGGCAGAGAAAGGAAGAAGTTGGTTTTTATACCCTGCTCTTCTTAGGGAACTCAAAGCTTCTGATAAACCTTCTGTTCTTCTCCCCACAACAGACACCCTGTGAGGCAGGTGGGGCTGTGAGAGATCAGAAAAAGAGCTGTAACTTGCCCAAGGTCACCCAGCTGTCTTCATGTAGGAGGAGGACGAGGAGGAGCAAGAAGAGTTGTTATTAGGACCCTGCTTTCCTCACCCTTCAAGGGGACTCAAGACTGCTGACAAATACTCTGTTCATCTCCTCACAACAGACCCCCTGTCAGGCAGATGGGGCTGTGAGAGCTCAGAAAGAGAGCTGTGACTCACCCAAGGTCACCCAGCTGGCTTTGAGGAGGAGGAGGAGGAAGAAGAAGTGTTTGCTTTTATATCCTGCTTTTCTTGCCCTTAAGGGGATTCAAAAGTGCTGACAAACCTTCTGTTCTTCTCAGGTGGGGCTGTGAGAGCTCAGAAGGAGAGCTGTGACTAGCCCAAGGTCACCCAGTTGGCTTCATTTAGGAGGAAGAGGAGGAGGCAGAAGAAGAGTTATTATACCCTGCTTTCCTCACCCTTCAAGGGGACTCAAGGCTGCTGACAAATCCTCTGTTCATCACCCCACCCCAGACACCCTGTGAGGTTGGTAGGGCTGTGAGAGCTCAGAAAGAAAGCTGTGACTCACCCAAGGTCACTCAGCTAGCTTTGAGGAGGAGGGTGGAATCGAACCAGGAGACTAATAGGTAAGACACTCTAACCACAAGCAGAAACTGGCAGAGCAGCTTTCAGGCTGCTATGTGTTCACTATGGAGCCCAATCTGAGTGGAAGACGGGTGACTTCCAAAATCCTAAATGTCTTGGGCCCCCAAATATCTACAAGAGGATCCCCTGCCATACTGAATTGCCCGTATGTTAAAATTTGTCGGAGAGGCCCTCTTGGCAGCCCTGTCATCGTCAGATGTTAAGGGGGAAGGTGGGGCTCATGTGAGGGCCTTCTCTGTGTTGGCTCCCAGGACCGGTGTCATTGTTTACAGATCTAGAACTGCTTGTCCAATAGGGGGGCTAGGTGGACTGCGTCCTGCACGATCCCGGCATGCCCCCCTCAGTCAGACGGCGGACAGCCACGAGGTAGGTGATCCGTCGTGCGCGCGTCCTCCCAGGGCCCTGGGGAAGGGGGGGAACATCTTCGCGGTGAAGGTGCCTCACTGTAGGCACCTTCACCGCGAAGATCGGCCCGATCCGGGTCGGAGGGTGGTTGGGGGTGGGGGTTTTGGGGACTGGGGAGGTGGGCGGCTGATCTGCGGGGCACTCGCGCCCCGCAGATGGCCGCGATGGGGGCGGAGGGGACTCTTGGGGGACCGGAGCGATGCGCTCCGGCCGCCCAAGGCGTTCCTCGCCCCCAGCCAGCCCAACATCGCCCTCCTGCCACCCCAGAAAGGGGCGACAGGATGCCGATGCTGGTGGCTCCCCGGCTTCGGCAGCCCCATAGGGGCTGCCGGACCCGGGAAGGAACCACATCCCGGTGGCCATCGAAGATGACAGACGGGACGCACCGAATCGGGGTTCCCCTGTCCCATCTGCCAGGGTCACTGACCCTGGCAGATGGGAAAGGGGAACCCCGATTCGGTTGGTCCCGTCTACCGGCTTCGCCGCGCTGGCGCGATCACTGGCCCGGCAAGTCGGGCCCTGGGGGCGTGCCGACGGCTGTCAGGGAGAGAAGCGTGAGCGAACGCTTCTCTCCTGGAACGCGCCGGGGCGGCTCGTACGCGTAGGAACGGATGCAGAGCACTTTAACGTGCTCTGCATCCGGAACGCGTGGAGGATAGCTCCGGACACGCCGGAACGGAAACCCGGCCGCAGCAATGCGTATGCTGCGTCCGAAGCTGTCCTCCATGCGTTCGGGAAAGGCCTGTGCGAAAAGGCCTCTGGATTTTCTGTAGACCCCATTAATGGGGTCTACGATGGGGTCTTCAGCCAGAAAATCCAGATTAAAGGGAGCTTGTTTCCACGTTAGTTTGGCAATGGAGGCTAGAGGAGGCTAGGGGGAGGGGGCACCCATGGGGGGTAGCCCCAAAACCTAGGCTTTGAAGTCACTTTGAACCCATTTCGAAGTTACTTCGAAGTTGCCTTCGGAGATTAGCAAAGGCTCTGAAGTCCCTCCAAAGGCAACTTTGGAGATTAGCAAAGGCTCCGAAGACAAACCTCTGAGAGCAAAGGGAGAACAAAGCGGACTGTTACCTTCAGGCATGGAAAGAGGTGCATATTAATGAGGCTGACCCATCCCTACTCACAAGGAGCTAATTAATATGCACCTCTCTTGCATTGCTCTCTCAGAGGGTTTGTCTTTGGAGCCTTTGCTAATCTCTGAAGGCAACTTCGGAGATTGCACCCCCTGTCCCCCCAAACACCTGGGGTGACAGGCAGACCCCTTGTGGGTCAATCTGGATTTGCAAATGGGTGCTCCGGTGATTTGCTATTGGGTGTTAGACCACCCATGGAAACAAATTGGGTACTTCCCTTAATCCGGATCTACTAGATCCGGATTAAGGGAAGTACCCATTCCTTAGATCCATATCTTCTTAGATCCAGATTAAAGGAGCGCGGTGGAAAAGCACCCCATGTTAGGTATATCTCTGTTGGCTAGATCCAGATCAGCCAAAGGCAAAGCATAAGCATTGAGCGGACTTTAGAACGGCAAATTTGTGCTAAAGAGTCGGGATATGCAAGAATATTCAAAACATTCAAAATTTGATTGAATTCAATTGAATTCAGACATTCGAACTGAATCTCTATACCTTCATTTTTTTTAACATTCCAATGAATTCGAAATGTTTTGAAATATTCAAACGAATTATTCCAACATTCGTTTATGTATGGATACATATGCTTTACATATGTAACCATACGCGTCTTATTAGTCTCTGTATGCATTTGTACAGACATGTATGGGTTGAAAACGGCATGCATATGGGATAAAAATGGGATGTATACAAATGTCTATCTGTCTGTATCCTGCTGTACACCAAATTGTCGCAGGGTGGCTTACAATAAGAATCAAACATATAAAAAGAAAAATAAGAAGAAGAAATATCACCCCCTCTGTACCGATGCGTATGGACACATAGGAATGTTGTCGACATTCGTATCTTCAAATACGAATTGAATATTCGTACGGATAGATCCGAATGTATTTGAATCGAATTGAATGTGAAAACATTTGTATTTAAAACATTCAAATTGATTTGAATATTTGGGTATTTGATTCAAATCAAATCGAATGCTGAAAATGGCATTGGCGCACATCCCTCCTGCAGAGTAGACCACCTGGATCTGGATCTGGATCTACTCTACTCCAGTGCAGATGATGTGTTCTCGGCAACTCCTTGATCCGGATTCCTTTGCCCATGATATGTTTTTAGCAGTTCCTTGATCGAGATTAACAAGTAAACGCAAAACGGGCCTCTGTATTTTGTGAAATCCAGGGGACCTTCAGCTTCTTCCAAGGAGACATTCAATGCAGTTCATGCACGAGGACCCTTCTTTTTGTCTCTTGAAAGGCATCCTCAAGACAAGGAGTATCCACAGCACCTTTTGGACTTGAAATTTCAAATCCACTGTTAGAGGCCTGTGAGCCAGGTTGGACCCCAGTCAAGCGCAAAAACAAGCGCTCTCCATTTTGACTTCTTTCTCATAGTATCTCATAGCTCTTCCATTGCTCTCCGTGGTCTGATCCACCCGTCCACCGCAATCCACATTCTTAGTCGTGTGTCCAGATCCATAATTGAGCAGTATTTGTTTTAGTTTTCCTTCTCTTTCTCAGTCTCTAGTTTTCGTGGCTCTACATTCCAACACACAAGACCATTGCCTACGTGGTTCTGATCTTTGTTTCCGGGGAAGTCTCCTTAGCTTTTGTGCTCTTCTCTAAGCTTGCTTTCCCAAAGAACAAGAACTTTTATGAAATCGCAACACACACCTAGCTAAAATAGGATGGGCAAATATCCACCTGGGGGGAAGGAAACACTAGACAATTCTGGAGTTAGGGTGTTTTTCCACCTCACTCCTTTAATCTGGATCTAAGAAAGTACTTCTAGTAGATCTGGATTAACGGAAGTACCCAATGTGTTTCCATGGGTGGTCTAGCACCCAATAGCAATGAGTGCTAGCCTGCCTGCTGTGGAAACATGGAGCACCCATTTGCAAATCCGGATCTACCCACAAGGGGTCTGCCTGGCACCCCAGGTGTTTTAGGGGACAGGGGGTGCAATCTCCAAAGTTGCCTTCGGAGATTAGCAAAGGCTCCGAAGTCCCTCGGAAGTCATTCCAAAGTTGCCTTCGGAGATTAGCAAAGGCTCCGAAGTCCCTCGGAAGTCATTCCAAAGTTGCCTTCGGAGATTAGCACAGGCTCTGCAGAAAAAACCCTTTGGAGCCTTTGCTAACCTCCAAAGGCAACTTCAGAAAGACTTCGGAATGACTTTGGAGGGACTTCAGAGTTTTGATTTTGGGGCACCTCCCATGGGTGCCCCCTCCCCCAAACCTCTTCTAGACCCCATTGCCCAATTGCAGTGGAAACAAGCTCCCAATAATCCAGATTTTATGGCTTAAGACCCCATTGTGGACCCCTTTAATGGATCTACACGAAATCCGGATTATAGGTCCTGAAGGACCCATATGATCCGGATTTCCCTAGCTGTGGTGGAAACAGATGTGTCCCTAATGGGGTCCATAGCGGAAATGGGGCCATCGGGCTCTCAGCCAAATGGGTCCTTAATGGGTGCTAAAATGGGTACTTACTGCCAGTAAGTGGAGAAACACCCATACCTTTTCAAAACTCTGCACCCCTTGGCACGAGGACAATGGGTGCTTAGTCGTATGACACAGATGTTGATATGTAAATGGCTGTGGGCACAATATTCTAACACCCCCGGGAAGGAAATGAAACATGTGGCTGTGAAGTTGCTGAGAGCTGATTTGGTAGTGACAAACTACCATAGGAAGAAGCGGGGAGGGAGAGAGAGAGAGAGATGATGGCTTATTGAGAGTTTCCATGACGTAGACGTTGTGTTTGTAAGATTCATTCTTCCGTAGGATTAAAACCTCTATAACCATTTTCATGAGAAGCTGTTGGCGCAGAGCCGACAATTGTCAGTTGTTCCTCAAGCCACAAAATTTAGACGATTGAGTCTCCTTCATTTTATTTTGTTAGAAATAACCGGGCGGTGGGGAGGGGGGGTGTCACAGGTTCACCCTTCACTCCTAACACTTTCCCCATTTCTAGGCTAGGATTTTAAATGCACTAAAAAAAAAAAAAAAGGCTGGTTAAAAGTTAGGCAGGTACAAAAAATTTTAGTGTGTGTTTGCTTTCCATAGAGGCGAATGCAAAGGAATTTTGTATTTGTGCAAATATAGCCACTTCGGTGATGGAAGAATTTGAATTCACTGAGATTCTATTTGGGTCCCTGCCGCCGGTTCCAGAACTGAAACTGTTCTGAATCTGCTTTGCATCCACTCTGAGTCTGCTGAAGATGTAACTGGGCCGCCAATTTGCCTTCACTCTCACAACCCCAGCTACCTTATAGGGGGTCTGTCGTGGGGAGAACAGAAAGTTCGTCAGTCCCCTCAAATGGGTGAGAAAAGTAGGGTATAAAAGCCAACTCTTATTCTTCAAGCCAGTATTTTTTTAAACTCAGAATATCAGGTACAGCAGAGAATCATTAAACCTATCAAATGCTGCTGTGTATTAAACTTGAATTTTGAGCCCTGTCTGGATGCATCCAGAATTTTGCAAGAGACATTAGCTTTCATTTTGTTAACCATTATGTCTTCCATAGATGGATTTGATCTTTTCATTATAATAATATGATATAATATAGTAGGATAGGATAGGATTTTCCCCTCAAAGTAATCATTTTCTCTTAGTTTTTCTTTCACAGAAGCAATATGAATCCTAAAATAATTGGTTTATAGGGCTTTTCACTTTTTGTCTTTGTGGTATATTTTAGTGTCAACAAGCATCAACAAATTATTCCTCTTTCATCTCTTAGTTGCTTTTTTTATCTCTGTTTCTTTTAACATCCAGTGAAGCATATTGCTTAAATTGTACCAGCAGGGACTGCTTTACCTCAGTGGAAATATTTGTATTTTAGTTATTTTTCAGTTGGCAAGAGATTTGGGACTTTAGGGAAAGGAAATCCATTTTTTTTCCTTTCTCCCCTATGGGTCCATTTTGCTTTTTTAACTTGCCTCCCCAAATTCCCATTGCTAGCGTGCATTTGCCTGTGTTTTGGAACCAGCAGTTTCCTGGCATTTCAAAGCTTAGAGATATGTATTTTTAACACTATTTAAAAGGGTGAGATGGAATGAAAGTAAGTCTGAAGGACCAACTGAGTTAGAACGTAAGAACATAAGGGAAGCCCTGCTGGATCAAGCTACAGCCCATCTAGTCCAGCATCCTGTCCCACACTGTGGCCTTCTAGTTGCTTCTGGGCACCTCAAGCAGAAGATGAAGGCAAAACCTTCACCTGCTCTGACTCCAACCTGGAGGCCGTACCTAGGCATATTAGATGGGACTCTAAGAGGCGCCCTGCTGGATCAGGCCACAGCCCATCTAGTCCATAAGAACCTAAGAGGAGCCCTGCTGGATCAGGCCACAGCCCTTCTAGTCCATGAGAACCTAAGAGCAGCCCTGCTGGATCAGGCCACAACCCATCTAGTCCATAAGAACCTAAGAGGAGCCCTGCTGGATCAGGCCACAGCCCATCTAGTCCATAAGAACCTAAGAGGAGCCCAGCTGGATCAGGCCACAGCCCATCTAGTCCATAAGAACCTAAGAGGAGCCCAGCTGGATCAGGCCACAGCCCATCTAGTCCATAAGAACCTAAGAGGAGCCCTGCTGGATCAGGCCACAGCCCATCTAGTCCATAAGAACCTAAGAGGAGCCCAGCTGGATCAGGCCTCAGTCCATCTAGTCCCGCATCCAGTCACACACAGTGCCCCACCAATTGCCCATGGGCATCTCAAGCAGAAACACGGGCAAACCTTCTCAAATCCCAGCAAATGGCCTTAGAGGTGTCCTGCTTGAAATATGTACTTAGGCGTCCATTCTATCATACATGAATTTGTCCACCCCTTCCTTAAGGCCATCTAGGCCGGTTGTTGTTACCACCTCTTCTGGCAGCCAATTCCATAGACGGATGACCCTCTGGGTGAAGAAATCCTTCCCCTTGTCGGATCCGACTCTCCTGCCCATCAGCTTCATAGATGGCCCCTGGGTCTAGTGTTGTGTGATAGAGAAAAGACATTTTCTCTGTCCACCTTTTCAATCATAGAGTTGGAAGGGACCTCCAGGGCCATCTAGTCCAACCCCCTGCTGAATGCAGGATTCCCTTCACCATCCTGGACAGATAACGTCCAGTGAAGGAGAACCCAATACCTATTCCATGCCAATCTATTCCATTGACTGATCACCCCCACTGTCAGGAAGTTTTTTCCTAATATCTCATCTGTGGGTGTTTTAGGACCCATTTGGGTGTGAGCTGGATGACCCCATTTCCACTACGGCACTCATTTGGGACCCGATTGTTTCCACTGCCGTGGGGGAAATCCAGATCTAATGAGTACATTTTGGCCTTTAATCCGGATTTTCTGTAGACCCCATTAATGGGGTCTACAATGGGGTCTTCAGCCAGAAAATACGGATTAAAGGGAGCCTGTTTCCACTGGAAACAGGCAAGGGGATCCAAAGGAGGCTAGGGGGAGGGGACCCCCAACATTGGCTTCAAATTCAATTCAAATTCAATTTGAAGTGATTTTGAAATTAACTTCAAAGTGATTCTAAGTAACTTTGAAGTTGACTTCGAAATGACTTCAAAGTCACTTCAAAGTGAATTCGAAGACTGCACCCCTCCTGCACCCCAAAACACCTGGGGTAACGGACCGACCCCTTGGGGGTAGATCCAGATTCCCCAGATGGGTGCTACACCTCCCGTGGAAACACATTGGGTGCTTCCCTTAATCCGGATCTAGATCTGGATTAAGGAATATACCCATTCCTTAGATCTGGATCTTCTTAGATCCGGATCTAAGGGCTGCAGTGGAAAAACACCCTGTATTGACTCCCTTGAAGTTTCATCCTTTTCTTTCTAGTCCTCCCATCTTGTGCAAGTGAGAATAGGGACGACCCCTCTGCACTGCGACGGCCCTTCAGATGATGATGATGATCATTTTGCACTTGGTCTTCTGAAAAATCGCAGTGAAGCTAAGAGCTGGAGACTATAGCTGGAAATATTTTTGCATAGGGTGTGGGCGTCTCCTGTCAAGATGGGAATTTCCTTGACAGTTTGGGCATCAGGAGATCGCATCAATTGAACCATCTGTCTGAAAGAGCTGTCTTTTTGTGAATGAGCGACGTCCTGAGTTGCTAGAGGGGAAGGTTTGAAAAGAAAGAATCTAAGGCAGAAAGGGCAAAAGCATGCATCCCTCCCTACACATGGGCGCTTGGTGTGAGCCAGTTGCTTAAAGGAAAAAGAGAAACATTTAATGAGACAAAAATATTGTCAAAGCGGAATTACCCCAGGGCAGGTATCCGTGTGAAGAGCAGTCCCTGGAATTGTATAAACTTAGGTCAAATAAAGATGCGCGAAATTCTGTTTTGGTGGCTGTCTGAAGCGTTCAGAATGGCTTTGTCCCTGTTACATGGGGCCGTAGCAATCTTGTGGTTACGGAGCCGGACTCTTATCTGGGAATACCGAGTTTGATTCTGCCCATCTCCATGAAGCCAGCTGGGTGACCTTGGACTAGCCACAGCTCTCTTCTGAGCTCTCGCAGCCCGACCCACCTCACAGGGTGCCTGTTGCGGGGAGAAGAATGGAAGCTTTATCGGCAGCTTTGAGTCTCCTAAAATAGGTGAGAAAAGCAAGGTAGAAAAGCCAGCTCTTCTTCCCCCATGAAGCCAGCTGGGTGACCTTGGGCTAGTCACAGCTCTCTTCTGAGCTCTCGCAGCTGCACCCACGTCACAAGGTGCCTGTTGTGGGGAGAAGAACAGAAGGTTTGTCAGCTGCTTTGAGTCCCCTTAAATGGGTGAGAAAAGCAGGGTAGAAACGCCAACTCTTATTCTTCCTCCATGAAGGCAGCTTGGTGACCTTGGGCTAGTCACAGCTCTCTTCTGAGCTCTCGCAGCCCCACTCACCTCATAGGGTGCCTGTTGTGAGGAGAAGAACAAAAGGTTTGTCAGCCACTTTGAGTCCCCTTAAATGGGTGAGAAAAGCAGGGTGGAAAAGCCAACTCTTCTTCCCCCATGAAGCCAGCTTGGTGACCTTGGTCTAGTCACAGCTCTCTTCTGAGCTCTCACAGGGTGCCTGTTGTGAGGAGAAGAACAAAAGGTTTGTCAGCCACTTTGAGTCCCCTTAAATGGTGAGAAAAGCAGGGTAGAAAAGCCATCTCTTCTTCTTCTTTCTGGACGCCCCTCCCAGTTTCTGGGACCCTGAAGGGGACTCCTGCTGCTGCATTGAGCTGCACGTGAAGATGTCATTGATTACATCATCACTTGGCCCACCATGATTCCAGGCCTGGTAGAGCCTTGCCAGCACTCTAAATGATAATGGCAATTTCAAAATGGTGTTTTGCACACCCCTCCGGCCACATCCTAATTTTTTTCCCCAAAACAGACATGAGCGATGTGGAATAAAGGAGTAGTAGTAGTTGGTTTTCATACCCAACTTTTCTCACCTTGCAGGGGACTCAAAGGTGCTGACAAACCTTCTGTTCTTCTCCTGACAACAGACACCCTGTGAGGTAGGTGGGGCTGGGAGAGGTCAGAAGAGAGCAGCAACTAGCCCAAGGTCACCCAGCTGGCTTCATGTAGGAAGAAGAAGATAAATTGGCTTTTATACCCCTCTTTTTTCTCACCTTTAAGGGGACTCAAAGCTGCTAACAAATCTTCTGTTCTTCTCCCCACAACAGACACCCTGTTCAGTGGGGCTGTGTGAGAGCTCAGAAAGAGAGCTGTGACTAGCCCAAGGCCACCCAGCTGGCTCTGTGGAGGTGTGCAGAATCAAACCCCATGACTGCGAGATATGAGTCCAGCTGTATAACCGCAAGGACACCCTGGCTCACAAATGCTGCTTTTTGGGCAGTGAAAGGAAAACAGAAACTCTGTCTGTGGCCATCCCCAGGCGTTTCCCATCTGCAGGAGACATAAGTGCGTTTTCCTTTGTGGAGACAGGGAAGGGTTTTGCCTCTGGCTTCTTCTCAGAGTTGCTTGCAAGTGATCCTGTGACCCTCTGCTTCCCTTTCCTCTGGGTGAAGGGCAGAAACACACACAGTTTGTTGGGGGTCCTTCTCAGCCTAATTCTCAGTTCCACTGTGCTTGGAGCTGGCAGGTGTGAACCACGAATCCTGCATTGAGCAGGCGGTTGGACTTGAGGGGTCTGGAGGTCCCTTCACACTCTGTGATGGCGTGAAATCCGCCAGGAAACTTTTTTCCCATCAGACTTGATAACAGCAAGAATGATACCTTTTCTCTGACAGCCTGATTGTAATGGCTCTTTCTTTTTCTTTCTTTTTCTTCCTTCTTTTCTTCCTTTTTTTCCTTCCTTCCTTCCTTTCTCCCTTTTTCTTTCTTTCTTTATTCCTTTTTACCTTCCTCCCTTTTTTCTTTCTTTCTTCCTTCCTTCCTTCCTTTCTCCCTCCCTCCCTCCCTTTTCTTTCTTTCTTCCTCCCTTCCTTTCCTTCCCCCTCCCTCTCTTCTTTTCCTTTCTCTCTCCCTCTTTCTTACCTTTCTTTCCTTTCACCCTTCCTCTTTTCCTCCTTCACTCCCTCCTTTTTCTTTCTTTCTTTCCTTCCTTCCATCCCCTTCCCCCTTCCTTTCCTTTCTTCCTCCCTCCCTCTCTTCCTTCCTTCCTTATTTCAAGTCCCAAAATTCTCCTGGGGGGTTCTTAGAGGCGGTGAGAACACTGTGGTCATGTAAAAGAATTAGCCACTCTTTCACAAGTTGTTAAGTAGGTACCAAACAGTCAGCCAGAGTTTTATTTATATCCAGAGGCTGCTACAAAAAAAGCAAAGGAAAACAAAAGGATATTTCAGTTGTCCTTGAAGCTGAGGCAAAGATGCATCTGAGCAGTTTTCTCAGCAAAGTTACAAAATCCGCTTGTCCAAACCTTTTTATCTTCTGGGAGGAGGATGGAGATCAAATCTCTGACCCTTTGCAGTGCTTCTCTAAGCAAGTGATCTGCAGCCAGCACTTCCATTAGAAGAAAAGTTGTTTTTATACTCCCTTTTTCTCACCCCTAAGGGGACTCCACAACCTGTTCTTCTCCCCACACCAGACACCTGAGGCCTTTTCACACTGCAGCCGAACAGGTAAAGTGCAGTAAGGCTAGGCCACGCAGGCCGCTTTCCCCATTCACACCTAGGCAGGTAAGCCACAGGTGGGCATGCATTCCTACCTGCCTACGTGCAAAAGGGGAATCCATCCCCATGTGGCCTAGCCCAAAGAGGCTGGTATGGGGCTGGGACACAACTCCCAGGCCTGCCCCCCATTGGGTTGAATTTGACCCGGGGCAGGCAGGCTGGTCACGTTCCTTCCCTGGTTCCCGCAGGCTCCAGGGGACCAGATTGGGCCCCCGAGGGCCCGCAGGAAAACTCCCAGGCACCCAACCCCCCAGGCATGGGTCTACATGGGGATACGTGCATGCGCGAGGCACTTACCTTATGCTCGCCAGGTTCCAAAGTGCCGAGCCCAGCTGGCAGCGCTGCGCGTCTGCGTGTGCCGCCTGCTCTGATTGGCTAGCTACAATCAGCTAGCCAATCAGAGCAGGCGGCACATGCATGCACACAGCGCCGCCTGAGCTAGCCACTTTGGAACCCAGCAGCGATGAGGTGAGTGTCTCATGCGCATGAGTGTGTGTGTGTCCCTGCATAGGCCCACGCCTGAGTGGCTGGTAGCCTGGGGGGGGGTGTTCCTGCAGCCTCTAGGGGACCCAATCCAGTCCCCTAGAACCTGCAGGAACACAGGCAAGGAACATGACCAGCCTGCCCAATGGGGGCAGACGGAGGCAGGGCCCGCTGCTGTCAGGGAGGGAGCATGCAAACGCTCTCTTTCCTGAACAGCTGTGGGACAGCCAGGGACGGCTGTGAACGCCCTGGGCCGGGTGTATAGCACGATTTCATGCGCTACACCCGGAACACGTGTTCCAGGTTCCAAACGGAACCGCCACCCAGCAGAGTGAATACTCCATCGCAGGGTGTCCTACACATGTTCGATAGCCCTCGTGCGAAAGGCGTCTGGTGAAGCATGTGGAGTTGTGTGTGAGAGCTCAGGAAGAGAGCTGTGACTACCCCAAGGACACCCAGCTGGCGTTGTGGAGGAAGAAGAAGAAGAGTTGGTTTTTTTACCCCACTTTTCTCACCCATTTAAGGGGACTCAAAGTGGCTGACAAACCTTCTGTTCTTCTCCCCACGATGGAGACCCCGTGAGGCCAGTGGGCCTGTGAGAGCTCAGAAAGAGAGCTGTGACTAGCCCAGGGCCACCCAGCTGGCTTCCTGGAGGAGTGTGGACTTGAACCAGGAAACTTCCAGATAACGAATCTGACACTCCAACACAAGACCAAACTGGCACACAAAACGACTTACCAAACAAGGAATAATGTTGCTCTCCATAATAAGTTTAAAAAGACCTTTTCAGGAAGATGGGTGGCCAAAAACCTGAAGGAGTAACTTTCTCGAACTTATCTGAGTAAGAAATCTTCTTGGAAGTCCTCATGGCTTTTGATCCAACAGGAGGAAAACATGGCACCCCATTGAATCAGGCTGATAAGCATTTGGAGTTTCACTTTCACCACGCTGAAGCTTCATCCAGACATCACTTATTCTGCGTTGTTTGGATAACCCGGAATAGAAAGTGTCGGGCTGCGCTTTATTATGGATTATTCAAGCTTTCAGTTGCCCGTCTAAACGGTCTTCTATAGAGATGTGCATGAATTTTTGTTTGGGTTCTATTCGCATTGAATCTAACGCAAGAAAATTTGTATTCCTTTGAACAGATCTCCTTCGAATGTGGTAGGATTCAAATTCAATATGAAGTTCCATATGAATTGCATGCAAATACGTATCCTCTACAAATCTCCTATGTATCCGATACATATCCAATATATATCCCCTACGTCTCTGCTTTGAACGCATCAAATCTGCCCTGAATCCACTTTGAATCCTCTCTCAATCCACTTCAAATCTACTCTGGATCTGTTGCAGATGTTACTGATGCAGCTGCTTTCCTACCTCCCCCCCCAGGTTCACGAATGTAACAAAGTTTTGTATAAATGTTCCAAAGCATTTGATTCAAATTCAAATGTCCGAATTCATGCAAATTCATACAGATTTTAAATATTACGAATATTCATGCACATCCATATCTCTGTTTTCCCAAGCCCTGAATGTGGGGAACCATCTCCAAGCTTAATCACTGGTTTCCAACCCTTTCTTATCTCCTCATACCATAAGAAAGTCAATGAGGCAAACCAAGAGAGAAGGCCTTGTAGTCTGAGCAGGGAAAGATGGTCACATAGATGCCATCCTCACACCTTTCCCCTCTGATGCCATTTGAATGGCCTGTTGTGACACAGCCATTATTGGGTGGTAGGTGGGAAAAACCCAACTTGTTGGATACTATGTACCCTAAGATTCTCCCCCCACATGTATATGTAATGTACACAGGTATGGTTGGAGGTCACAACAACTGAGAAAAAATAACAAAAAATAATGATCTAAAAAAGGTAGTTCAAACAAAGCAAATCGACAATTAAGGGAAATGATTTGGCTCATTAGCATTGTTTTTATGGAGTGATTAATCTAGGCTAGCTAATTAAGCTGCAAAATTAGTATTAATTAGGACGTTGAAAGTGACGGCATAGACCTTTCAGCAGCTATTTTTGTTTACCAAGTATAATAATTGAAGTTTTTAGAGGGGACGCATTGTTTAAAAGGTGATACACAACACGAGCTGCCTCTTCCTTTCAAAAGAGAAGTATTTCCCTCTCTGATTAGGGCTCTTGACAAATGGGAAAACTGATGTTATTTTTGCCATTGAATCAAATGTCCAAAAATTCACTTTTGCATTCACAGCTGATTTTTTTTGGTGTGGCTTTTATCTATTGAAGAAGCCTATTTTCATCAGTAAAACACTGCAAAAATGCAAACAGTTGATTGAATTTTCATAGTTGCAGGCCGGGAGGATTGTTCATTTCATTCAAAAGTCGGGAATGTTAGTTTTGATGTGAAAATTTGGGAATTTGAATATTCAGTTGAATTTCCAAATGTGAATTTCTTTATGCGCGTTCTTCTTCCTTCTATACTTGTATGGAAGCAAAAATCTCTCAGATTATTTTTCCTTCTCTTGCTACCTCTCCAGCGGGTTTTCAAGAATCTGGTTGCTTTTTTGGAAAGGAATTTCGGTTGAAAAGGTCAGGGGCATCACACCCTCCATTCGCTTGAGGGCTTGACTGATTTTTCACAGAAGGCTTATCTTTGCCTAGCCTACAGGTGCAATGTGTCAGCACTGAATGAAGCGAAAAGTGGGTGGAGCCACCCAGCCTTCCACCAACATGGGTGCAGCTAGACACCACATACCACAGAGGGTCATGCCCAGGGGCCTTGAAAAGGCATGAGATATTGCTGTCTGAGTACAGGGCTTGGGTGGAGAAGTTTAAACTTCCTCATCGGTGCTCAGTGGAGTCTGTTGTTTTTTGGACAGATGGGGCAGAAAGTATGATATAAGAACCTAAGAGGAGTCCTGCTGGATCAACCCACAGCCCATCTAGGCCACAAGAACCTAAGAGGAGCCTGCTGGATCAGGCCACAGTCCATCTAGTCCATAAGAACCTAATAGGAGCCCTGCTGGATCAGGCCACAGCCCATCCAGTCCATAAGAACCTAACAGGAGCCCTGCTGAATCAGGCCACAGCCCATCCAGTCCATAAGAACCTAAGAGGAGCCCTGCTGGATCAGGCCACAGTCCATCTAGTCCATAAGAACCTAAGAGGAGCCCTGCTGGATCAGGCCACAGCCCATCTACTCCATAAGAACCTAAGAGAAGCCCTGCTGGATCAGGCCACAGCCCATCCAGTCCAAAAGAACCTAAGAGGAGCCCTGCTGGATCAGGCCACAGCTCATCTAGGCCATAAGAACCTAAGAGAAACCCTGCTGGATCAGGCCACAGTCCATCTAGTCCATAAGAACCTAAGAGGACCCCTGCAGGATCAGGCCACAATCCATCTAGTCCATAAGAACCTAGGAGGAGCCCTGCTGCATCAGGCCACAGCCCATCTAGTCTAGAAGAACCTAAGAGGAAGCTTGCTGGATCAGGCCACAGCCCATCTAGTCCAGCGTCCCATCTCACACAGTGGCCCACCAGTTGCCCATGGGCATCTCAAGCAGAGACAAGGGCAGACCTTCTCCTGCTCTTGAATCCCAGGAAATGGCCTTAGAGGCATCCTGCTTGTCCCCCCAGCCTGAAAGATGTACTTAGGTGTCCATTCTAGTAGCCATTGATACATCCATCATCCATATATTTGTCTGATACTTCCTTAAAGCCATCTAGGCTGGTTGCTGTCACCACCTCTTCTAGCAGTGACGAGGAAGCAAGTAAAGATGTGGAAATGGTGTGGTATGAAAAAGGTGGAATCCTGTCTGTCTCCCCAGTCTGAAGGATGTACCTAGGCATCCAATTCTTTTCTCTATCACACAGCTCTAGAACTAGGGGGGCCTCTATGAAGCTGGGCAAGGAGGATATCTTCACCCAGAGGGCGTTGGTCTAGGGAATTTGCTGCCAGAAAAGGTGGTGACAGCAACCAGTCTAGATAGCTTTAAGCAAGGGTTGGACAGATTAACGAAGGACAGGTGTACCAATGGCTATTAGAATGGACGCCCAGGTACATCCTCCAGGCTGAGGAGACAGGCAGGAAGCCTCTAGGGGCCATTTTCAGGAATTTGAGAGCAGGTGAAAGTTTTACCCTTGTCTTCTGCTTGAGATGCCCAGAAGTAAATGGCGGGCCACTGTGTGGATCAGGATGCTGGACTAGATGGGCTGTGGCCTGATCCAGCAGGACTCCTCTTATGTTGGTATCTGGAATGGAAGCCTAGGAACTATCTCCAGGTTGGAGAGACAGGCAGTATGTCTCTCAAGGGCATTTTCAGGGAAGTGGGAACTTGTGTATGTTTTTACTTTGTCCTCTGTTTGAGATGCCAGACTAGGTGGGCCGTGGCTTCATCCAACAGGGCTCTTTTAACATTCTTCGGTTAATTGTCCGTGAGACACTGTTGAGGCGGCTGCAGTTCAGTTCAACACCCTCTTAAAAGCTTTAATTACACTCCTCAGCCAACCCTGAATTGAAACATGCATTTATGTGTGAATACGCTGTCCCCAAATTTTGCAACACTCAAGGACCAAAGGAATGCCCTTGGAGTTCAAGAGGAAGCCCTGTCAGGCTTCAAGATGGCTTTGCAGAACTTTTCAACCCTTGAAGAACAGAAAAATAGAAGTTTTAGATATTTGTAAAAGATCTTTGGTTGTTTTTTGCAATTTTGTATTTTATTTTTAAAGTCTCATTGCAATCAATTTATCATGGGCCCTGGGTGGGGTACCATTGTACTCTAGAAATAATTTCCATCCATCCATCCATCCATCCATCCATCCATCCATCCATCCATCCATCCATCCATCCATCCATCCATCCATCCATCCATCCATCCTTCCTTCCTTCCTTCCTTCCTTCCTTCCTTCCTTCCTTCCTTCCTTCCTTCCTTCCTTCCTTCCTTCCTTCCTTCATTTGCATTTTTATCTCGCCCCAAACTGAAGGTCTCAAGTTAGGTTACAACATTAAACAAAATAAATATCAACTAAACATACTAAAACCATAACAGAGGCTGAACTTGGGAGGGAAAGCTGTTTATCTAGCCAAAGACCAGGACAAAGAGCTGCACCTTCACTGCTCTCCTAATGCATCAGGCAGGAGAGAGACTATTCCAAAATCTTGGAGCCACCACTGAGAAGGCCCTATCCCCGGTGCCCACCTCTTTTGTGATGGCCCAACCAAGAAGTCCTCCACACTGCAATTACTAAAGCACCGGCAGGTTGCTGTGGGAGAAAGCCTTTCTTTAGATATTTGGGGCCCAAGTAATTTAGGACTTCCTAAGTTAAGATTAACACCTTGAATCCGGCTTGGTTGCAAATTGTCAGCCTGAGGATCTCTTTTAAAACCGGCATGATGTGCGTCCGGCCAGCTATTCCAGTCAGCAGTCTAGCAGCTTGATTCTGCAAGAGCTGTTGTGTGCTTTCAGGGTGCCAAATTACACAAGTTATTCCCAAAACTTTGTGCAACAAAAACACTGCAAACCGTCTTAGAGCGCAAAGCCATTTTCATGTTCATATGTATATCCCAAGTTACAACTAAAATAAGTAAAACAGGGAGTGGGGAGTGCAGTATACAACTTTGTGAATGACACACCCTGGAAAGGAAATCATTACACAGCTGAGGGACCAACACAGAGAAGGCCCTGTTGGTTTAAGTCAGTGGGCACAGCCAGAGTGAGAACCAGACATCCATGTTCGTTCATGGTGTTTTGGAATGCAAATTACGCTTCTGGGATTGTGTTACTCAGTATACATTGCCAGCCATGAAAAGTGAAGGACTGTTGAGCAAGAAGAACTACGTTGCACAAGGCAAAACCACACAGGCGTTCTCTGCTGTTCCTTATACCAAGGCATGTAGCAATCAAGATGCCAAGAGAAAGGTCAGCGTTCAGGTCCGTAGGGTAGATGGTCAGGAAGTGTTCTCTAGAGATATGAACAGATATGAGAGCCAAAACTAATGGCACATGCTGTATTTTAGAATCATAGAACCGTAGAGTAGGAAGGGACCTCCAGGGTCATGTAGACCAACCCTCTGCTCAGTGCAGGATTGGCTTCACCGAATTTCCAGTTATGCAAGGGGGAAAATTTCCAGAAGGTAAAATCTGTAGGAAATTTGTGAGCGGCGGTTTAATGTGCTTTTCCTGGACTTTGCAGAGATCTAGACTAGATGACCCTTGGGGTGCCTTCCAGCTCCACATTTCTATGATTCTGTGACTTAAGAATCATAGAATCCTAGAGTTGGAAGGGACCTCCAGGGTCATCCAGTCCAACCCTCTGCTCAATGCAGGATTTCCTAAACCATCCCAGACAGATGTAGGTCCAGCCTCTGCTTGAAGACCTCCAGTGAAGGAGAGCTAACCACCTCCTGTGGCAACCTATTCCATTGACTGATCACCCTCACTGTCAGGATATTTTTCCTCTTATGTAATCTGTATTGACTCCCTTGAAGTTTCATCCCATTGTTTATAGTCCTCCCATCTTGTGCAAGTGAAAATAGAGACGATCCCTCTGCACTGTGATGGACCTTCAGAGACTTGAAGACCATCGTCATGTCTCCTCTCAGTCTTCTCTTCTGCAGACTAAACATTCCCAGATCCTTCAACCGTTCCTCGTAGGACATGCTTTCCAGCCCACTCACCATTTTGGTAGACTTCCTTTGGACTTGCTCCGGTTTGTCAATGTCTCTTTTAAATTGGGATGGCCAGAACTGGACACCGGAGTCTAGATGAAGTCTAACCAAGGTAGAGTAAAGAGGAATAATTACTTCTCGTGATCTAGACTCGATGGTCCTCTTGATGCATCCTAGGATGACCTTTGCCCTTTTTTGCTGCTGTGTCACATTGTTGTTATTTTTTGTCTTAGAAACTTTTCACACTTAAAATGCCCTATAGTGGCAGTGGGTGTGCTTTGAGTGTGCAGTTTACTTGCATGTACGAGAGCTATGCCAAAGACGGCCAGATGGTCAGGGCAGTGTTCCTTTAAAGAACAGTTTCTGCTGGTTGCCCTTGCTGATTTAATGTTGATATTTCCAGTTTTATGAGGGTACTGCTGGTTTCCTGTGAAGGATGCTACAACGGTAACAGTTTTTTCTTCTTCTCTTTTTCCACCCGCTCACCACATTTTCCTTATTTTAGTCCACTTGTTGACCTTGAGAGAGATTGCAAGATGGAAAATAATAGGGTGGTGGAGGGGTGATTGAAACAAAAAGAGAATGCTGTCAGCTTTGCTAGCTAATTTGTAAGTGGTTATCAAAGAACAGAGCTCTTTCCTGTTCCCAGAATGCTTTTCAAGGGTGCCTCCTCCCACCCCCTCCTCTCTAGCTGCTGTAGGCAGGAAGATGTGTGTTTTGCTCAGACCAAATGCTAAGATGTTTCTCTACATCTGACTTGACTTGGTTGGTCTGGCAAAGCTTTGACAAAGGAGTAAATGAATGTTGTCTCTCATTTGTAGCAGTTTTGGGGCTGTTATGCCATGTTCCAAGTTTCTTCTTCTGGGAACCTAAGCTTTTGCATATAGCTGTGATATCCGTCTTCAGAGGTCTTTGCTCTTCCTCTTGTTTATCTTCTTATAGATGTCTGTGGTTGTTTGTCAGCTCTTCCTTTGTTTGGATTGTTAATGAGTCATTGTTCTTTCCCTTGCTGCACCGTTTTTGGCATTGTTTCCTTGTGTGGAAGCGTTAATAGCATTCATTGAGGCTAACTTGTTTCCTGGGGGTGAGTGACTAGTGGCTTGTGTGTTTGCAGGCCTTGGTCCCTGTTAAAGTTGTGGGGATGTTATTGTATTTCAGTGGCCTCCGTGGTAGCCAGTTCCAGTAATCCCTTTACTTTGGCTATGGGCTCTGTTTGTTCAAATAAGATCTTGTGGTTTTCTGACCATGTGTGTTCGGCTATTGCTGATTGTACAGAAACAAGCAAAACACCCCCAAGGCTTACACCTATACACAGTAAACAAGTTAGCCTCAAAGACCCACTATTAACAGCCACTTTCCCACCTCCCCAGATTCACAAACGTAATGCAGCTTTGTACGACTGTTCCAAAGCATTTGATTCAAATTCGAACGTCATTCTTCAGATGTCCCGACATTCAATTTGAATACAAATGTCCAACTTTGGACGAATTCATACAAAATTTGAATGCTACAAATATTCATGCGCATCCCTATTGGGGTGTGAAATGAAACCAATGTTGAAAGGTGGTGGCTGGTCTCTTCTAGGAAACCTCAAAAAATGCAGAAATAACAATCTTCCCAAAGACATTGTTCTACTGTTGTACGCATCTGACCATTGTCAAATATTTTCTCATATTCAGCCAGAACCTAAAATGTTCTGATTTGTGCCCATTAGTTCTGGCGCTACTAACGTTTGGCCCATTTCCTAGTGTTTAGCGAAATGTTGCCAATAAGGACACCATGTATTGAGGTCTAATTCTTCAAAGATCTCTTAAATCTCCTCTTAAGGTCTGCTCTCCAAGGCTGACCTCTGTCTGAAGCCATAGAAAGGAGACATGGGATGTAGCTGAACTGAATAAACAAACCACTCCAGCGGATGAGGCCAAAAATAAGTTAAACTGAAGTGCTAGGTACATAGATTTCTAAGGCTCAGTGTTGTGCTTTTGCTTTCACTTTCTGGCAATAGCTGAAGTCAACGCTTTCCTCTCCAAACGTTAGCAGGAAAGACACTGGTTCTTTGCCGTATCATCATCGTGAGCAACCACCATTGCTCATGCACTGATGGATGAAGATCTCTCCAAGGGTTTCCCACAACTCCCTGTCCTGAGCTGGTCTTTCCCACAGTTTGCTGGCATTCTTTGTTACTCTGTCCGCCCATCTGAGGTGTATAGAATCCTAGAGTTGGGTGGGACCTCCAGGGTCATCGAGTCCAACCCCCTGCTCAATGCAGGATTCCCTAAACCATCCCAGACAGATGTAGGTCCAGCCTCTGCTTGAAGACCTCCAGTGAGGGAGAACCCACTATCAAGCTCACTGTCAGGAGAAAGCTGTGTCCACATGGAATGAGGTGTCAGACCAAGCTGTGGTGCCAAAACCCAAACTATCCATCATTCCAATCATGTGTAGTTCTGTAAGTGGTCCACACAGTCTTCTAGTCTGGTATTCCAGACCAGCACACAAGCAGGTAGTTTGGTACATCAGGGCCCAGAAACTGGGTGCCATTTTGCCAGGAACCTGGAAATGGCATCAAGACTACACCGCTTTTGGTTGCTTGGCCAAAACAGTCCCAGTCAGCAACTTTAAAGGCTGCAAAAAGAGTATCGTCTTCCCCCTCTTCTTTATGGGCCAGGAGCACAGGTCAGCATTTTCGTCTTCTCCCCCGCCTCCTGTGTGCCCAATAAATAGCACACAATTTTCTTCTGCTTGGTCCTCTGGAGATGTATATCCGTAGCTGTATCCAAAAGCTTAGGTTCACAGAAGAAGAAACCCAGAACTTGGCATAACAGCCCCCAAACTGCTACAAATTAGGAGTGTTCACGAATGGTTTTTTGCATTCGAATTCGAGTCAAATAGAATATCCAAACATTTAATTTGAATGTTTAAAATCTAAAAAGATCCGCTTTTCGGCAATCCGTCCTCCCAAAGAGGGACCCCCGCATGAACGCATCAGCACCCATTCCAAAAGTCCTCTATATATATGGTTTGATTTTAAATATGTCTGTTTTAAAATGCTGTTACATGCCCTGAGGCCTTAGGGTATAGGGCGGGATAGGATTGTAAATATAAATAAAATAAAGTAAATAAATAGAAGAAACCATTATGGCTACCTTTTCCCTGACCCATTTGAGATGCTTGCGTTCAACTAGGAGTGTTTTTTCACTGAGCTCCTTTAATCCAGATCTAGGAAGATCCGGATCTCAGGAATGGGTACTTCCCTTAATCTGGATCTAGTAGATCCAGATTAAGAGAAGTACCCAACGTGTTTCCACAAGTGGTCTAGCACCCAATAGCAATGGGTGCTAGCCTGCCTGCTGTGGAAATGCCAGAGCACCCATGTGCAAATCCAGTTCTACTCATGAGGGGTCAGCCTGTCACCCCAGGTGTTTGTGGGACAGGGAGTGCAATCTCCGTAGACGCTCTTTGAAGATCCTCCGGAGCGGCTCCATAGAATCTCTGGAGCGATCTGCTTAGGCAACTTCGAGGGGACTTTGGAGGGACATCGAAGTTTTGAGTTTGGGGCACCCCCCCTATGGGTGCCCCCCTGAGACTCCTCTAGACCCCATTGCCCAATTGTAGTGGAAACAGGCTCCCTATAATCCAGATTTGATGGCTGAAGACCCCATTGTAGACCCCTTTAATGGGGTCCACGGGAAATCCAGATTACAGGTTCTGAAGGACCCATACGAGCCTAATGGGTCCTTAATGGGTACTTCAATGGGTACTTAGTGCTAGTGGAAAAGCACCCTAGGGCTAAAGAGTTTTTTTGCATCCTTTTTTTGGCGTTGCTTTTTTTTTTTTTGCAAAACAATCAGAGCGGAACAAGATCTGATCAAGGCTACACCTTGTGCAGGTGGGGCGGAAAAGAGCAAGTCGCCCTTTGATCTGAGGGAACCTCCTCAGATGGCCGGGTTTTGCTTGTGCCTGCCAGGTTTTAAACAAAAGTCCACTGTGCATGTTGCCCGCCTCTCTCTTTCTCTGTAGGTGTGTATGGCAGGGTGGAAAATACCCCTTAAGGGAGACCTCTCTTTAGAGCCCACACTTGATATCAAAGGAAATGCTGTGGTTTCCTGTGCATAACTTGGGAGCCCTTCAAGCTGTTGTTCCAAAGATAGATTTGCAGTTGACCGTCCCGGTTGGTTAACGTCTCCACTTTTCGTGCAGCTTCCCATGTGGGAATCCCGTAGCAACATTCCAAAAAGGTTTAGAAGCCTCACAGCTCCGCCACAAATATTTTTCCCATTGCACCAACGAGGCAGGGGGCAGATCTTCCCCAAGTGTGGAGGCTTTTACTTTGCAGAGTCTGATTAGAAAGTCCTTCCATGTTTACTAATTTTGCTCTACAGTATCGGTGTCTCAGAATAGCAAGACTGAGGAAGCGTGATCACCGAGTAAAATACTCAGCGTTTGTAAACCCTAGTGACTTATGAGACGGAAGGGTGAAGTGGAATTAAAAAGGGATTTATTTATGTACTTATTTACATTTTTATCCTGCCCTATACCTGGCGCACAGTTGCCAGATCGCCATGGCCGTGTCTGACCGTGCCCCGGACTCCGGTTTGGCCACTGCCTTGGTACTCAGGCAGCCCTGGTCTAGCAGTTCACACTTACAAGCGCTGCTGTAGATACAGGGCTAGTTCAGCACTGGCAAAGCATGCTCCGTGCTGACCGACTTAGCATGGCATAGTTATACCATACCAGGCTGGCGAGTACAAACAGGCCCATCTCCTAGTACCCCTGTTTTCTGCTCTTCTTGAGGACCTGCCTGTGCCTTAAGATCTGGGGAAGAGGCTCTCCTCGTTGTCCCACCACCCTCAGTACTAAGATGGGTGGACACCCGGGAAAGGGCCTTCTCGATAATAGCCCCCAGGCTGTGGAATAGTCACACCCTCAAGGTGTGTCATGCTCCTTCACTGTATACGTTCAGGAAGGCAGTGAAGACGCACTGCTTTGCTCTGGCCTTTGGCTAAATGTGGTAGAGTTTCCCCCCACCGCAGAAATTATTGTTATATATATATATGCTTCTATCTTAACATGTCTGTTTTTAAATGCTGTTACTTGGCCTGGGACCTTAGGGTATAGGGCAGGATAGAAATGTAAATACAAATTTAAAAATGTCATAAAATCCTATTCAAATCTGTAACATTCAAATCCATACGTTGGAATGTTAGATTTGTATTTAAAGATACGAATGTTGACAACGTTCATAACTGTTATACGTATCTGTATGCATTCCGTAAAAATCCATGTGCACCCTGTATTATCCTGTATGCATCCCGTTTTAATTCTGTATTTTAAGCACAAGATACGTACAATTTTCGTGCAGATTCGTATATGACAGATACAAATCTACACATTCCAATCATTAGAAAATCCCTTTCGGATTTTCAGAAAAATATATTAGCGTTAGAATGTTAGATTAAGGTTTTTTCAATATCCCATTTGAGTTCAAATGTCAACATCCGATGGATTCAAATCGAATATTTGAATTTTTGAATATTTGTGCACATCTGTAGCTCCCATGCAGAGCAAGCCCACTTCACAGAGCTGTGTCTATCCATGTGTGCGCATATGTGCTCTGCAACTAGTTTAGCCCCTGGCTAGGAAAACCCAGCACAGCCCCATTCACACCTCTTCTGTGTGAACAGAGGCTAAGATGGGGTGGGACAGGGCAGTCCCAGTGGCAAACCGCGCTGCTGAGTCACTTCATGCGCGCACATGGCTAGGTTATCATACAGGTGATTACACAAGGTGTGGACGCCCAATCCATTCCCAAACTGTGTCAGCCATCACACCTCATAAAGGTGTGGAAAGGCCCAAAGTCTTGGAAACGACAACCTTTATTCCCAGGTTTCTTCCAGTGAAAGTTTCTCACCATTAGCAATGGTGAGAGACTCCTGTTTCTCTCTCTCTGTTTTCATTTCTGGTTCCTTTCTTTCTTTCTTTGGGCTCAATGCCGAAACTATGGCCCCACCAGCAGCCATAGTTTTCACAGAAAAGCCACTGTGTTTTTGCACCTTTTGAAAGGTCCCAGAGGTTTTAGAGAAATAAAAGACGAGCTCCCTCAAAATAAACACGCTGCAGAACATTAAGGCAGAATAGAAGTGACCTCTGTTCGGGGCGCGCAAAGGAGGAATCTCAAACTGTAATTTTTGGTTCTGTTTCCGCGCAAGTTCTGTGGAAAACTTGTGCTGTTTATATACATTCAGCTCAAGTTTCCTTCCCTATTGTGCCTTTTGAGTTCCCCACCAAGGATTTTTTCCCCTCTGTGCGCCTTTCTCTCTCTCTCTCTCTCTCTCTCTCTCTCTTCCTCCACCTCTCTGCTTTGAAATCGAAAGGCTGTTTGCCTGTCCGCATTGGGGAACTCAGACATTCTTTCCGTTGCTTTTTTTCATCAGAGCATGAGAGAAGATCTCCATTTTTTAGGCTTTTTGGGTGATTTTGTGGCTAGGACAGCAGAGTGGAAAGTCTGCATCTATGCAGCCGAGAAGAGAGGAGGAATCCAGCAGTGGCAGCCACGGGAAAACCAGTCCAGCTTTTACCTCTGGCAGCATCTGAGATCTGTTTCCTTTCCCACCCTCCATCCTGCCTGAATCCTCATTGGGTCAAGCCGGGTGACATTTTATGCCAGACTGCAAAGGGGGTTCCCTGGATGAAGCATGCAGGGATATCCCAGCCTTCCTAGGTGTGTCCCTTCATCTGGTCTTTACAGGAAGCAGGGAGAGTTCACGCCAGGTCACCTTTGCGGCACATACGGAGAGCGTGCAAACTTGGCGAGTGGGGGAAAGAGAAGGAAGGAGTTCTCCGTGAAAAGCCGACAGCGGTGGCCGTCTGAATCCACTAGCAAAGGGACTCTGGGACCAAAAGCCTTTGGCATGTGGGCTGCAGCTGTTTCCCTAGGCATGGAGGATTTGTTTAAGAATCCTTTCATGCTTAGAAATGTTCCACGCTTTCTCTGGCCACCTCCTCCTTCCCCTGGGAAAACTGTGTGTGATTATTATTATTTTTTCCTGTTTCTTATCTCCTCCCCACATAGGAAAAACAAGAGAGAAACACTTCACAGAGTTTTCTGCACATATTTCTCACACCGTTTGGAGGGTTGCGCATGACGGTTGCTTTGCTTTCACACGGTGCTCTCGAATAGGGATGCGCAGGAATAGAATATTCGCCACATGTGCAAAATCATACAAATCCAAACATTTGCATTTGAACCGAATGTTGTCAACATTCAAAGACCAACACACAAATGTGCCTTCATTCCGTGCTCCGTTATATTCACAAAGTGCAATGGATTCAGAGTGGATTCAAAGCAGTTTCAGAGCAGATTCAAAGCGTTAAGAGGGGATTCCGGGGCCCGGCTGGTGGCAGCTGGGTGACCGTGGGCTAGTCACAGCTCTCTTCTGAGCTCTCACAGCCCCACCTACCTCACAGGGTGTCTGGTGTGGGGGGAAGAATATAAAGTTTGTCAGCCACTTTGAGTCCCCTTAAATAGGTGAGAAATGTGGGGTAGAAAATCCAACTCTTCTTCTTCCCCCATGAAGCCAGCTGGGGGACCTTGGGCTAGTCACAGCTCTCTTCTGAGCTCCCACAGCCCCACCTACCTCACAGGGAGTTCTGTGGTGGGGAGAAGAACAGAAGGTTTGTCAGCCGCTTTGAGCCCCTTAAAAGCGTGATATAAAAGGCCAACTCTTACTCTTAAGGGACCTTATCAGAATTGTTAGTGGATTGGAACAGAGGTTGCCAAGTTTTCCCAGGCTGTTCTGGTGCTGAAAAAATTGCACAAAACAGTTTTTATTTTTCTGTAGGAAAAGTATGCTTAACCTTTAAGGATACTGTGTGTCTTTTTCTGTGCATGCATGTGTGCACATGAGCATGCTTGCATGTGCATGAGCATATGTGCGAACACATGAGCATGCATGTATTTCTATTTGCTTGATTTTTTAAACAGTTGCTGAGAAACAGGAGATGCAGGCAACAGTGACAATGACAGGTTTAGCCTGCCACATCTCTTCTTCCTAGTACTACAAATGGGGCGCTGTGAGCAAAAAAGAGGAAATAGCAAAAAGCAGACATGTCAAAGCTGCTTGTCAGAGACTCCTATGCTCACACAACGGTGCATGTCAGCCCTGTGCAATAGGGAGGGTCTTGAATTGGGCAGAAGAGCCGCATTTCCTGAAATTCACATTTTGCAAAATTCGAGGGAAGGGGCTCTGGGCTTGAAATGTAGTGGTGCAGACCACTGGCAGGTTGGTTATGACATGGGTTCTAAGGGGGAACCGGATTCACTGTTGTCCACCAAGATACTGGACGCTCCCCAGTAGATCCCTGGGGAGACTGAGCATTTAGGAACGCTTGTGAAGCTAGTGAAGGCAAGTGAAGGCAGGAAGCTCACGGGCCAACCCAAGCGTGTTCCATATCTGTTTGTCTTGCTTCCTGTCCCCTTAAAGCAAACTTCCTGCTCAAACATTTTAAAACGTGAAACTTCCTTTGCCTCTTGATTTAGAGCAGAGTCTTTCAAGTGGAAAAAGCTCTCCGTCTCCGTCTCTGTCTCTCTCTCTTTTTTGGAATATTTTAGGCATGCGTGTGCAAACACACCATCACCAAAACCGATCTCTCTCTGTGAGTCTTTTTCTCCGCCCTTTTAGACCCGGTGTGATCCTGTTTATGTTCCTTTACTCACCCATCGCAATTCAAAAATGGATCAAAGGTGCATTGGAAACTCTCTGTAGAACTCTAGGGGGATTTTCCCACTGACCTCCCTTAATCCGAATATAAGATGGTCTGGACCTAAGGATCCAGATTAAGGGAGGTACCCAATGGGTGCCCGCAGTGGAAATGCCAGAGCACCCATGTGGCGAATCCACATCGACCCACAAGGGGGCTGCCCGTCACCCGAGGTTTTTGGGGGGACAAGGGGTGCAATCTCCATAGATGCTCCATAGATTCTTTGAAGATTCTCCGGAGAATCTCCAGAGCTTTGTCATGAGCTCAGGAGATCCTCTGGAATGATCTGCTGCAAACTTTGAAGATTTTCCAGAGCTTTTGACGAAGGTCCTCTTCGGAGTCTGTGCTATTCTTCGGAGCCAGTTTCAGAGCCAGCTTCAGAGACTGTGCACAGGCTCTGGAGCTTAGGGTTTCGGGGCACCTGCCCATGGGTGCGCCCCCCCCCGAGCCGTCCTAGATCCCATTACCCGATCACTGTGGAAACGTGTTCCGTATAATTCGGATTTGATCCCTGGAGACCCCATTGTAGACCCCTTTAATGGAGTCTACAGGAAATCCAGATTATGGGTCCTTCAGGATTTCCTTCAATCCGGATTTCCCTAGAACTGGTGGAAACAAATGTGGCTCTAATGGGGTCTGCAGTGGAAACGGGGTCTTCCTGCTCTGAGCCTAATAGGTCCTTAATGGGTCCCTAATGGGTGCTTAGTGCTAGTAAACGACATGAAAACTACTTTCTTAATTTACTTTCTTCCTGATAGGGGCTTTTGTGCATAAAATATCCAGAAAGCTGATTTATCGGCTCCAAGAACACTCTGAAGATCCGCAGTTGTCCATTCTACTTGGGAGGTCCTAGCCAGGATTTTTAAAGGACTTTTTAAAGCTATCCTCAGAGCTTTGAAGGCATTTTTCCTACTGATTTTTGAGTTTTTTGCTTTGATGTTTGTTATTTATCTGTATTTTTTATCTCTATCAATATTAGTATTTTAATCCACTACTTTAACCATATTGAAAGTTCATCAAGTGGCAGCATTAGAGGAAAGGTAGACTGGGAGGGAAGAGGGGAAAAGGAAAGAAATACATTGGGGCAGACAAGGAAACCTGCAACTCCACCCTCTCTTTTTCCTTTTCATACCTTCTGTCATACCTGCCAAGTTTCTACTTTAAAATGCAGGTGATTTCTTCCCAACGACATGAGGCACAACAGAGCTTCCTTGCCACCATTTTCAAGTGTGGAAGCATCATATTCAGCAGCAGCTTGAAGTGCCTCATCTGAGGGCAGAAAATGGTGTCCTCTGAAAATGGCACATCCGTCATTGTGAGATCCTCGTTGGCTCCACGGATGGAGACACAGTGGTTGGGATGTGCAGAGACTGGTTTGAGTATGAGAATGCAGTCAAATAGTTCTTGTTTGCAAACGTTTGCATCGAACCAAACATGCGGTTATTTGTGTTATGGGGAAATTTGATCAAACCGAACCAGCCTGCTGCTCACAAAGCTGGGTGGTCTTGGGCTAGTTAGAGATCTCACACCTCCACCAACCCCACAAGGTGCCTTTTGTGAGAAGGAGAACAGAAGGTTTATCAACAGCCTTGAGGATGAGAAAAATGGGGTATAAAAACCAACTCCTTCTCTTCCTTCAAACATGAAGGCAGCTGGGTATCCCTAGGCTGGTCACAACTCTCTTTCTGAGCTCCCACAGCCCACCTACCTCAAAGGGTGTCTGTTGTGGGGAGAAGAATAGAAGTTCGTCAGCTGCTTTGAGTCCCCTTAAATGGGTGAGAAAAGCAGGGTAGAAAAGCCATCTCTTCCTCTTCTTCAAAACAAGTAATGCCTAAATTATTCCTCTGATGGAAGAGTGAACAATATTAATTGCCTCCAACTCCATTTGTAGGGGAAACGGTTGGAGGGTTCTCATTGTAGGATAATTCTGAATTTTCCTGTTAAACTCTCGATGACAGCTGACAGACGACAGATACCTGCCATGTGAGCCAAAGCATAGCTGCTTAAAATAACAGGTTTTTTTATAGCTTTTACAAGCAAAACCAACACATCCAAAATGGAATCGGCTGAAAATGAGTCTCTTTGTCTCCTTTATGTCTTGGGTGATTCCTTTTCCTGCTTGCTTTTTAATTTGTACTTTTTGATCTTTCCCAGCTGGGATTCACCAAGTGCCAATATTACATAACTTTTGGTGCCCATGACATTGAATGCCCTTCTAATGTTTATTGGCTTGGAGATTTATATGCTTTATTTTGTGTTTTTAATCCCAAGCCCAATTGCACCAATAGAAGTGACATATAATTCTGAGAGCCGTTGACCTTAATAATGGTGATATTTCAGCAGCTAATGGTGAGTGTGGATTGTAGAATCATATAAGTGTGGCTATTGAAGGACTTTGTATTTCTGAGTATGAGATAAAGGGACTGCTAAGAACATGTCATCTGCATGGCAATCTAGATTAAGGAGCCACAAAGAACCTATTGTCTACATGGGAGTAGCATAGATCCAGATCAGAGATGTGGTCTACATCTGTGTTGCAACTCTTTGGTACATATTTGCTGTTCTAAAGCACAGTCAATTCAGATGCCTCCGGTAGATCTCACAGGGTGTCCGTTGTGGGGACGAGAAGAGAAGGTTTGTCAGCCATCTTGAGTCTCCGAAAGGTTGAGAAAAGTGAGATGTAAAAACCTATTCCTCCTCTTCTTGGGCTAGTCACAGCTCTCTTTCTGAGTTCCCACCCCCCTACCTACCCCACAGGGTGTCTGTTGTGAGGAGAGGAACAGAAGCTTTGTCAGCCACCTTGAGTCCCCTAAAGGCTGAGAAAAGTGAGGTATAAAAACCTATTCCTTCTCCTCTTCTTGGGCTAGTCACAGCTCTCTTCCTGAGCTCTCACAGCCCCACCTACCCCACAGGGTGTCTGTTGTGGGGAGAGGAACAGAAGGTTTATCAGCCACCGTGAGTCCCCTTAAGGGTGGGGAAAAGGGGGTATGAAAGTCAAACTCTTCTTCTGCTACTACTCTAGAGTGATGGGTGTTTGAGGCATTTGACTGCTGTGCCTCTGGGGGCCCCCCAGTGCTATAGCCCCCTATTGATAACCTTAACTTCCATGCCTACATGCTCCATTGGTACTGCCTTGAATCCCATGGGAATTCTTCCTTGAGAAATGTCTGTGCAAAGAAAGAATAGCTCTGGCAGAGTTTCCCAGCAGAATTAATTCTGCAAGATATGAAACTCAGAACTAACTTTATTAGTTTGCATCAAGGGAGCTAAATGTAACCCAGCAGGATTTTTTTTTAAATCCCCCCCCCCCCCCCCGCAATGGATGTCCCTGGCAATATTTATCCTCCTCTGTCACCTCTCTGGCATGGATTTTCTCATGAGGGAAACCAGGTTGAGGGCTTCCCTTTCACAAAAGGATGTTTATTTGAGTTGGCAAGGGCTGAAATGTCAGCTGTAGTCAAATAGCAGCCTGTAGCCAGAGCTCCGGTTCCCCGACTGACTTCTTTTTTCCAAATTAATAATCTGAGAGACTTAACCTGTGCACGCCTGCAGCGAGTTTTCACATCGGAAGGCAAATCCTGTCTGATATAATTGAGTGTGAAAGGAGATGAAGAGTTAGTTTTTATACCCCTCTTTTAAGGGGACTCTTAAGAGGGGAAGCTGCTGACAAACCTTCTGTTCCTCTCCCCACAACAAGACACTCTGTGATGCAGGTGGGGTCACGAAAGCTCCGAAAGAGATCTGTGACTAGCCCAAGGCCACCCAACTGGCTTCGAGGAGGAAGAAGAAGGGTTGGCATTCACGTCCAGCTTTTCTCATCTTTAAAGGGGATTCAAAGCAACTGACAAACTTTCTGTTCTTCTCCCCATAACAGACACCCTGTGAGGTAGGTGGGATTGTGAGAGCTCAGAAAGAGATCTGTGACCAGCCCAAGGCCACCCAGCTGCCTTGGTGGAGGAGTGCAGAACTGAACCGAGAGATCTCCATATAAGTCCAAACTGGAGGGACGAGAGGGGAGAACTTCACTTACCCAAACCCAGTGATCCAGATACTTTGGAGGTATAGGCTGAATCAGAGGGGCTTCCTGCCTCTTGTAACCAGGAACAGGTCTAGAACAGATCCAGATTCAAGTCTACACCAGATCTGGATTAAGGGCCTCCTCATTTCAGGTCTGGCTCCGTCCAGGACAGATGAAGTCAGGCCAGCACATGTGGAGGCTCCTTGATCCCCATTAACATGTGGATCAGCAGGCCCTTGATCTGGATTAAGAGGCTCCTTAATCCAGATCGCCATGACTGCAGAAAGGATCTCTATCTCATTCCAGTGCCTACGTGTTCCCAGCCTCCGCTATAGCATGCTCTGAAATTGCAGCCATCCAGATGTTCCTGGGCCACAATTCAGATGGTCCCCCCTCGGAGACTTATGGAATCCGAGCGATTCCTGAATGCTCTGGGGGATTTTCCGGTTGGCATGACTGGTGCTCCTGTTGAAGCCCTGGTTTCTCTCTGGAACCGGGAGATGAGCAGGGCTATTGACACGATCGCTCCCAAGTGTCCTCGGCATGCTTGTAGAGCCCGTAAAGCTCCTTGGTATTCCATGGAGCTGCAGGCTATGAAACAGGAAGGTCGACGGCTAGAGCGCAGGTGGCGTAAATGCGGCAGTGAGTCTGACCGAACACGGGTCAGAGCACACTATCGTGCCTACCACGTGGCGGTGACGGCGGCAAAAGAGGGATTTTTCTCCGCCACCATTGCGTCCTCGAGTAGCCGTCCAGCAGAGCTTATTAAACTTATTTATTATTTATTAAACTGAGCTCAAAGAAACATGAGCCAGGGCCAAGTAATATCTGCTGTGACAAATTTGCGAAGCACTTTGAGGACAAAGTCGCTCAGATTCATAGGGGATTGGATGTCACAATTGGGCATAGTCCTAATGAGGTGTCCAGAGAACAGTCTGGTCCAGTTTGCTTGGATCAGTTTCAATTATTGCGGCCTGAGGATGCAGACAAGCTATTTGCAGGGGTGCGGCCGACGACGTGCTCTCTAGATTCTTGCCCCTCCTGGCTGATCAAAACTAGCCGGCAAGGTATGACCGGGTGGATCCAGGGAGTAGTGAATGCCTCTCTGAGGAATGGGGTGGTTTCACTGGCCCTGAAACAGGCTGTGGTGCGCCCCCTCCTGAAGAAGGCCTCCCTGGACCCAGAAAATTTGAACAACTATCGCCCGGTGGCTAACATACCTTGTCTAGGCAAGGTTCTGGAGAGAGCTGTCGCTGTTCAACTGCAAGCATGCTTGGAAGAAGCTGATTATCTAGACCCATTTCAATCTGGCTTCAGACCCGGTCATGGCACAGAAACCGTCTTGGTCGCCCTGGTTGATGACCTACTCCAGGAGAGAGACAAGGGGAATGCCACCCTGTTGATTCTCCTGGACCTCTCAGAGGCTTTTGATACCATTGACCATGGTATCCTCTTGGAAAGGCTACGGAGTCTAGGAGTTGGAGGCAATCCTTGGCACTGGTTCCGCTCTTATCTCCAAAGCCGATCCCAGATAGTGTCTGTGGGAGATGTGGATTCAACACCCTGGGAACTCACTTGTGGGGCTCCTCAGGGGTCGATCTTATCTCCCATGCTTTTTAACATCTACATGAAGCCGCTGGGAGAGGTCATCAGGAGATTTGGAGTGAGGTGTCATCAGTATGCAGATGATACCCAGCTCTATCTCTCTGTACCATCTGAATCAGGAGAGGCGGTTGAAGTGCTTGACAGGTGTCTGGAGGCAGTAGTGGGCTGGATGAGGGTGAATAAATTGAAGCTGGATCCAGACAAGACAGAGGTGCTGTGTGTCATAGGGTCTCAGGTCCATGTAGTCGGGAGATACCCTGTCCTCGATGGGGTTGTTATGCCCTGGAAGCGACAGGTGCGCAATTTGGGGGTACTCCTGGACTCCGCGCTAACACTTGAAGCTCAGGTGGAGGCTGTGGCCAGGAGTGCCTACTCCCATCTACGGCTGGTGCGCCAACTGAAGCCTTTTTTGGATAGAGACTACTTGGCCACAGTTATCCATGCTCTGGTAACCTCTAGATTGGACTATTGTAATGCACTCTACATGGGGCTGCCCTTGAAGATGGTCCGGAAGTTGCAGCTAGTGCAAAATGCAGCAGCCAGAGTGCTGACTGGTACAGCTAACCGGATACACATTACGCTGGTTTTAAAAGAATTGCTGGCTGCCAATTCACTACCGGGCCCAATTCAAGGTGTTAACTCTGACTTATAAGGCCCTAAATGGCTTGGGCCCCAAATATCTAAAGGAACGCCTTCTCCCATACCGACCTGCCCGTGCCTTAAGATCCAACAATGAGGCCCTCCTGGTCATCCCGCCACCTTCAGTAATGAGGTTGGTGGGCACCCGGGAGAGAGCTTTTTTGGCGGTGGCCCCGAGACTATGGAATGGCCTCCCCCTTGAGGTACGCCATGCCCCTTCCTTGTATTTATTTAGGAGGGCTTATCTTTTTGCCTTGGCCTTTGGGTGAGGCTATGTTCTCCCTCCCCAGTTATAATGATACCGTTATTAACGTCCTAGGGAATGCCTGGTTTTAATTTGTTGAATTTTTAAGGTGTTTTAACTGTGCATCTTGCTTTTAATCTGTATTTCATTTTAATCTGTATCTGTTTGAATTTATATCCTGTTTGAATTTGTTTTAATCTGTTGTTACCCGCCCAGAGACCTTCGGGTATGGGGCGGGATAGAAATGTAAATAAATAAATAAATAAATAAATAAATAAATAAATAAATTCCCAGCATTCCTTATCATGTGCTGGGAGATGGATGCTGGGGTTGGTACCTAAAAATCTGGAGGGCTTCCGCTTGGACCAGTCAACGATTACCAGCTCCTTCTCTTTGCTCACCTCTTCTAGCATGGATCACTTGTAGAGAACATGGAGATATAGGGCGAGTCCCCGTAACCAGGATACTCCGAGGCGAACTTAGGTTCCCATGCAAAGCTCTAATTCGGGCTACATGTGCCACAAAAGCCAAAAACCTGAAGCAACCCCCCTCTTTCCAACTGTGTTTGCCACCAATTAGGAGGCAAGAACGGGTTATCCTGGGTGCATGGGGACGCTTCCGTGTTATTGACGCGGCCTTGCTTTATTTTACCGGAGCTCTGCTTGTGCGCTTGGCAGCCCCTATACCTCCGTCTGACAGCTGATCAGCTGAGTGCAGGGACTTACCTAGGCGTGCCTGCCGGTTTGTGCGATGAGGCAAGGGGGCAATGCTTGCACCCAGGGGGGAAGAGGTGAAGAAAACCACGGTACCCCGATGCAGGGGTTTACCACGGTTTTCATGGGGACAGGCGGGTTCAGCTTGAACTACGATTCACATTACGTCTGTCCCGAATCCACTCTAAAGTAATGGCAGTGCATGGGGACCCACCCAGCAAAACGCTTCCCAGGTTAGAAAAATCCAAGCCTTCTTCCTGCAAACGGAGAGGTAGCTTTGCAGAGAGCCAGACTTTTTCCTCCCTGAAGATCTGTTAGCTTTTTAGAAGCAGGGGGATTTTTGTGTGGGTGGCTGGGTGTTTTGTTTGGAGTGCAAGATTCAAAAATAGCATTTCCTACCCGCCATTCAGGCCTTCCTTTGTCACCTCAGACTTCTTTGCTGAATGTGTTCATTAGGTTAATTAACATGTTAATCAGCTTCTGCCTTAAGGCAGCGGTAATTTTTTTTTCCTTTGCAAGTGTCTCTTAAACAGAGAGGCCCTCCATAAATCTACTTAGTTTTTTCCCTCCTTGCAAATCAAAAACCCATAAATTCTAATGTGATCTATGGACTACTGTAATGTTCTCTTTGAGGGGCTGCCCTTGAAGACAGTTCAGAAGCTGAAACTCGAGCAGAATGTACGCCTTCAAAATAAAAGAAATGTACTAAAATTATTCACAGGTGGCATAGAACGTCCTGCCACACAGCTAAATTATTTTGCTACCTTTTAATGTTAATAAGAGAATCAGCTTATTTTCATACGATATGAGAATGCTCCACAGTTCAGAGACCATCCCCAGAGATCTGGAGGAGAGGCCTTCCTGGTTGTTCAGTTGTAAAAGGGGCAGGCACCCAGGAGAGGGCTTTTTCAGTGATGGCCCCTAGGCTGTCCACTTGAGGTGTCTCAGGCACCTTCACTGTACATCAGAGGTGTCAAACTCAATTTTGCCGAGGGCCGGATTTAAAAAAAAAAAGTACTGTCAGGGCCAGGGGGCGTGGCCGGGGGTGTGGCCGGGGGCATGGGTAGGGCACAGAGGACGGGCTGGGGACGTGGCCGGGGCGTGGCTAGGGCACAGAGGAGGGGCTGGCTGTCCATGGCGGCGCCCGCGCACTCGGGCAGTGGAGGGTCCCGCCGCGCGCTCGCTCGCCCTCGCCTCGCCTCGCCTCCTTCGCACCCAAGGAGGACGGCGGCGGCGGCGGCGGGTGGCGGCGGCAGGCCATATTCATACAGCCCGCGAGCCGCATCCGGCCCATGAGCTGTATCTTTGACATCCCTGCTGTACATGTTTAGGAAGGCAATGAAGACTTACCTCTTCACCTTTGCCTTTGGTTAAATGGGATACACTTTCTCTTCCCACTTTCAGACAGGGTTATTGGTTTTCGATGTGGAAGAATTTCTCATTAGCTCCAGCAAAAAAGGTTTTTATGGATAACAGTCAAAGGTTCATTCACTGCCTCTGAAACCTCTTTAAATACCTGTTCCCAGAATCTTCACATAGCTGGACAGTTCCATCAAAGGTGGAGGTACATGCCTAATTCATGTACATGACAGCATTTATATATAATCTGGATTTCGCTTATCCTGGATCCACCCGCCTGCCCGCCCGCCTGCCCGCCCGCCCGTCCACCTACCCCAAACCCATCCATCCATCCATCCATCCACCCACCCACCCACCCACCCATCCATCCATCCATCCATCCATCCATCCATCCATCCATCCATCCATCCATCCACCTACCCATTCTAGTAGCCTTGGTGCACCTGTCCTCCATAAATGAAGAAAGGACACAGCCCATCTAGTCCAGCATCTCAAGCAGAAGAGAGATACAAAACGCCTGCTCTCTGTTCCCTGCAAATGGCCTTTAGGGGCCTCCTGCCTGTCTCTCCAGCCTGGAGGTGGTACCTGGGAATCCACTCTAGTAGCCATTGAGATACTTGTCCCCCATGAATTTTTGCAAGATCAGCCCACAGCCCATCTAGCCCACCGATGGTTGCCGGGCATCTCAAGCAGAAGGTGAAGACAAAACCTTCACCTGCTCTCAAGCTCCCTGCAAATGGCCTTGGGCAAGTCCCCATGATCAGGAACATGAGTTCGCCTCTGGAGAGTCCCCATGCAAACGTGAGGGACAAAATCCAAAACCCCGAGGCAACCTACCCCTTTAAAACTGTTCTTGCCCCAAATTAAGGGGCAAGAACGGGTTATCCTAAGGGCATGGGGACACTCCCGCACTAAGTAAATTGCTGATTGCAGCATTAGCAGGCGGGGTTTTGATGTCCCCGCCGCTAATGTTGCGATCAAAACTGTCCCCCCTTGCCTGAGTGCGCCGTTGCCTAGGTAAGGGCTTGGTTTACCCCAAAACGATCGCCTGACAGCTTCCCTGCACTCAGCTGAGCAGCTGTCAGGCAGGTATAGGGGCTGTCAGGAGCAAGAGGAGAGTTCCAGTAAGATGATTAAAACAGCCGCGAGCCCTTACGTGGGTGATTGCATGCTCAGGCAAGGGGGTGGTGGAGAAAACCGCGGTATCCCAATGCAGGGATTTACTGTGGTTTTCATGGGGATGGGCGGATTCGGCCCTGTCCTCCATTACCATTGGGACTCCTTAATGCGAATTAAGATTCACATTAAGGCTGCCCAGAATCCACTCCGAGGTATTGGCAGCCCCATGGGGATGAGCCCCTTGAGAGGTATCCTGCCTGCCTCTCTGGGCTGGAAGACATACCTGGGCATCCATTGCAGTGACTACCTGTCCTCCATGAATTTGCCTAACTTTCTCTTCAAGCCACCCAGGCTGGTTGCTGTTGCCACCTCTTTTGGTTAAGAAAGAAGTGTGTGGATGTGGTTGCTGTGTTGACTTAAAAAACAACAACACAGAAAGAAACCATGCATTTTGATGTGTAAAAATGACATTTTAACCAAGTGATTCACCGGCTCATTCGCCATTTCCATGCGCACGGCAGAGTGGGAAAGCAGGCGAACCCTTTGAGTCGCTTTGCGTGGGTTTGTGTTGGCCCTCTTCAGTGTCTTCTGCGCATATGGCCTGGCTTTCTCACACGGCTGCTCTCATGCACGCACGGCTTCCCACACAGAAAGTGCAATCGCCGCTCGCATGCCACGGCGCTTCTCCTTCCGTGGGTTTTCCTTCCAATGAAAGAAGCCAGCGCACGGGGCTTGTGAATCACCTTGGAGCTGGATGCGAACAAACTGGGGATTCATTCATCGAATGCTATTGTCGGGGTGGTGGAGGTGTCAAAACAGAGGGAAAGAGAGAGAGAGAGAGAGAGAGAAACTCAGTGCCTGAATGGTGTCATCAGTGATTCAATCGCCTGCGTGAAAGTTTTGCTGCTTCTTAACAGGCGCTGCGCCGCATTTGACATGTTTTTCTTTTTACCCACAATTCCATTCTGGCCACTCTGAAGATATGCACATTTTAAGAAAAACTCCTTTGGAAATAAATAGGCAAAAATATGCTCCCTTTGATGTACAGACAGATATACACGCAATTAAAAACGTGATGTGTGTTTGACAGTTTAAATTCCCATTTGTTCTTGAGGAAAAGCAAAATTTGGATAACCAAATTTATTTTCCATTTGGCTCTGCCTCTGGGGTACTCCACTTAAAAAACAACAACTTACAACAGAAGAAGAGTTGGCTTTTCTACCCCACTTTTCTCACCCATTAAGGGGACTCAAAGCGGTTGACAAAGCTTCTGTTCTTCTCCCCTCCCCTGTGAGGAGAGTGGGGCTGTGAGAGTTCAGAAAAGGGCTGTGACTAGCCCAAGGTCACCCAGCTGGCCTCATGAAGGAGTGCAGAATCAAACCCGGTATTACCAGTTAAAAGTCCGGCTCCCTAACCACTAGACCAAACTGGCTCACAATAGGAACACTAGGAACAAACTATAGCAAAAACATTCAAATAAATGATCGTAGCATCAGAACATTCCAACATACAATGTAGCAATCGTTTGAAAGCATCAATCAGACTGTTTAAGGCAGATACCAAAGTGGTTCATTCAATATAAGAACATAAGATGGGCTGTGGCCTGATCCAGCAAGGCTTCTCTTATGTTCTTATGTTCTTATTCATACAAATATTTTATTTGTATTTGATGGTACAGATGCTTTGCAACATTTGTATGTATCTGTACACATCCTGTGTTTGAATGCAGGATTAATAGGGACCTGGGGCCTTTATGCACTTGGCCTTATTCTGGAATAAATCTCAGAATAGAGAACCGCCATCCACAGGCTAGTGCAGGCTACAGCAGGCCCCAGGTGAGGCCTGCCATAATCTTCATTAGCATGCGGGCAACAGATCCTTGTCCCAAGATATATTCCAGAATAAGGTCAAGTGCAGAAAGGCGCCAGGTCTCCATAAGTGAAACCTTGGGTTTCATGCCTTGCATTAAGGCAAGTTGGTAAGAGATCACTTCTTGTAAGGCAAATTCCCGGACAATTTCATAGCATAATTTTATGGCTAATTTATTGGAATTTTTCCAAGATAAAGCTATAACTTTTTTGCAGCCAAAAATATTAAGTTTAACAGAGGATTATTATTCAAAGATTGGTTTGTACCTTTATATAGTAATGTATATTAAAAAAATGTATATAAAAAATGCTTTGATGTTTTTATGGGTGTTTTTCCACTATCACTAGAAATACCCATTAAGTACCCATTAATGGCATTAATGTACCCATTAATGGGTACTTAATGGGTACTTCTAGTGACAGTTGGAAAATACCCTATGTCTTTTTACCTGTTCTGAGATCTCAGGGTAAAGGGCAGAATATACAAAATAAATGAATACATAGATATTTGGAAGTCACAGGATGGAATATTGTTTAGCAGCCAAATAATTTATTGTTATAGCCAAAGCCTAATAAAAATGGATTAGAACATCTACTCTGTAGGACTGTGCATGGATATTCAAAACATTCCAAATTCGATCAAATTCATTTGAATTTTGACATTCGAATTTGAATCGTATTTCAGATTTTAACATTCAAATGAATGTCAGATTTTTAAATCTATTCATTCAAGTTATTTGGACACTTGTTTGTGTACAGGTATGTATAACATGAAAACGGGGTGCACACAAGATAAATATGCGATGCGTACAGATATGTATGGATGTGTACCGGATGCGCAGTTATGTGTATCGGCACATTTTTATGCGCAAATTTGAATTTAAAATTCAAACGAATAGATTTGAATCTATTTAAATCGATCGAATGTGAATATGTTCAAATTTTAAAGATTCGAATCAGTTTGAATTTTCGGGTATTCAATTCAAATCGAATCCTGAAAATTGCATTTGTGCATACCTCTACTGCTCTGTCCTTCAGACATGTTGATGCCTCCAAAAGGTAGAAAACACTTTGCATTTTTCTTCTGCAAAAGGCTTCCCAGAAGAGTTCCACTAACCAGCAGGTGACCTCCATTTCGATTTAGCTTCCTGAGAACTTCTTGGAGCTCCCCAAATGTGTGGAGTGATGAGGATGAGGATGAGGATGGAGAGTTCAGCAATAAGCCTGGGTAGCTCTAAGAAAGGATTAGATAAATTCATCAAGAACAGATGTATCAGTGGCTACTAGAATGGATGCCTAGGTGCATCTTCCAGGTTGGGGAGACAGGCAGGAGCCCTCAAAGGCCATTTGCAGGGAATTGATAGCAAGGGAAGATTTTCCCTTTGCTTACTGCTTGAGAAGCCCAGGAGCAACTGGTGGGCCACTGGGTGAGAAGGGATGCTGGACTAGATGGACTGTGGCCTGATCCAAAAGGGATCCTCTTAGGTACTTATAGGGTGTTTTTCCATTTTAGTACCCATTTTAGCACCCATTAAGGACCCATTTGGGTGAGAATCGGATGACCCCATTTCCACCACGGCACCTATTAGGGACACATTTGTTTCCACTGCACCTTGGGAAATCTGGATCATATGGGTACTTTTTGGCCTTTAATCCAGATTTTCTGTGGACCCCATTAGTGGGTCTTTAGCCAGAAAATCCAGATTAAATGGAGCCTATTTCCACATTAGTTGGCAATGGGGTCTAGAGGAGGCTAGGCGGAGGGGGCACCCTTGGGGGGGAGCCCAAAAACCTAAGCTTCGAAGTCATTTTGAAATCATTTCAAAGTCACTTCGAAGTCTGTGCAAAATAGCTCCGGAGCATCTTTGAAGTCTGTGCTGATCTTCGGATTGAACTTCAAAATGACTCTGAAGTCACTTTGAAGTTTACTCCGAAGATCAGCACAGACTTCAAAGACGCTCTGGAGCTATTTTGCACAAACTTCAAAGTGACTTCGAAATGACTTTGAAGTGACTTTGGAGCCTGGGGTGACAGGCGGACCCCTCATGGGTAGATCCGGATTTCTAAATGGGTGCTCTGGTGTTTCCATGGCAGATACACATCTTTCCCATGTCTGTACACATTTGTACAGATCCCTACAGGATGAAAACAGGTCACATACAGGATAACTACATGATACATGCGGACATGTATGGATACATACAGATGTGTACGAGTTGCGTAACGATGCCTACGGGCACATACGAATGTTGTCAACATTCGCAAGTGCAAATTCAAATCGAAAATTTGAATGTATAGATTCAAATTTGCTTAATTCGAACCAAATTTGGTTGAATTCAAATTTTAAAGATTCAAATCGAATTGAGTTTGCAGGGATTGGAGGATGTGTGAAAGTTTTGCCTTTTTCTTCTCCTTGAGATGCCCGGAAGCAATTGGTGGGCCACCGGTTTGAGACGGGATGCTGGACTAGATGGAGTGTGGTCTCATCCAGCAGGGCTTCTCTTAATTCATGGAGGACAGGTGTGTCAAGGGCTACTAAAATGGATGTCTGAGTACTTCCTCCAGGTTGGAGGGACAGGCAGGATCCCCCACAAGGCAGGGCGTGGGGAGCAGGTGAAGGTTTTGCCTTTGTCCTCTGCAATTCATATTTCTTTGTGTGGGACAGGATGCTGGACTACATGGACACTGGCCTGATCCAGGAGGTCTCTTCTTATGAGAGTTAAAGGGTGTTTTTCCACTGTCAAAAGGTACCCATTTTTGCACCCATTTAGGACCCATTTGGGTGTGCGCCGGATGACCACAGCACCCATTTGGGACCCGATTGTTTCCACTGCCGTGGGGGAAATCCACATCAAATGGGTACTTTTTGCCTTTTAATCCAGATTTTCTGTAGACCCCGTTAATGGGGTCTACAATGGGGTCTTCTGCCAGAAAATCTCAATTAAAGGGAGCCTGTTTCCACAGGAAACAGGCAATGGGGTCTAGAGGAGGCTAGGAAGAGGGGACGCACCCATGGGGGGGGGGAGACCCAAAGTCCCAGCTTCAGAGTGATTTCGGAGTCATTTCGAAATCATTCTGAAGTGACTCCGAAGTCCCTCTGAAGAGATTGGGAGAGAGCCAGAAAGCTCACCCAAATTGGAATCCAAACTGGGAAGCTTTTGTACAAATAAGTGCCGGAAATGCCAAAGAATTTCTTCTGTTTTTTTGCTGATGCTACTTGGTTCTTGTGAGGTTGTGCCAACAGGTTTAAAAACCTGTGTGACGCTTTGTTTAAAGCATTGAGTTAGAGATCTGTATGTCCCTGGCTTCAGGTCTCAGTTCAGCCCTGGAAACTTCCATCACGATTTTGGGTTGGTTGCCTTGCTTTCGGCATAAAGTGAATGGGAAAAATAGCCTTCGTGTGGTTGGAGTACCAGACACATATCTTACAGTCATGGGGTTTGATTCTGTACTCCTTCATGAAGCCAGCTGGGTGGCCTTGGGCTAGTCACGCCTCTTTCTAAGCTCTTACAGTCCCACTGCCTCCCCGGGTATCTCTTGTGGGGAGAAGAACAGATGGTATGCCAGCTGCTTGGAGGCTCCTTGAATGAGTGAGGAAAGTGGAGCAGAAAAGCCAACTCTTCATCTCTTTCTCCTCCTTCTCCTCCTCCTCCAGCAGGGTGACCTTGGTCGAGTCACAGCTCTCTCTCTGAGCTCTTACCTGTCTCCCAGGGTGTCTGTTTTGAGGGGCAAGAACAAAAGGTTTGTCAGCCACTTTGAGGCCCCCTGAATTGGTGAGAAACGTGTGGTCGAAAAGCCAACTCCTCCTCCTCCTTGTACTCGCAGTGCAAGGGACTCTCAGGCTGAAGGCTGAGGCTCAAATGATGACTTAAAATTAAAAAGCCGTTTTGCAGGGGTGTGTGTACATGCCTGTGGGCTTGTTCCTCAAGATCACTGACCATCTTTTCTTCTCCCTTTCTTTTTCTATGGCTGATGGGGACCTTCCACTGAAAAACAACAGAGCTTCCAGCTGAAGAAGGTAAGTCGAGTCTACTATTCAGCTATGGGTCTATTTGGAAGTTCAGGCTGGCGGCCAGCATCCTTATTGGATCTAAGAACGTTGGAGACGAATCACATTGGCCGCTCTCCTCCATGACCTCTCCACCAACCTGTTAACCTTCAGGTATTTGGGACCTCATCTCCTGCCTGTTGGAGCCCCGTGGTTTAGAACATCTGGAGAACACGAGATGGACAAAGTCTTCTCTACTCAAGTCTGAGTGCGGGAAAACTGCTGTGGATGTCATATAGGGTGCATCCCCATGATCAGAATACTCTGAGGTGAACCGGCGTTCACCTCGGAGTGTCCACATGGCAAGCTTCTGATCCGGGCTACATGAGGGACAAATGTCGCAAATCCATATCAACGCCCCCCCTTTCAATCTGTTCTCGCCCTGAATTAGGAAGGCAAGCATGTATTAACTTAAGTCATGGGGACGCTTCTGGGTTATTGAGGGAGGAGTTTGGTGATCGGAGCAATAACAGGCAGGGTGAGCTCTCATTTGCCCTGTGTGTCGCTGTCCCCCCCCCCTTGCCTGATCGCCCGATCTGCAAGGCACGCGTGGCTGCTTGATGTAGCACACAAGCGTCTGACAGCTTCCCTGCACTCAGCTGAGCAAGATCAGCTGTCAGACAGAGGGATTGAAACACAGCTGCAGCTTCAATCAATGAGCCAGGTTCCCTTCCTGTTATGCCCTCCTATTATGCAGAAGGGAAAGCAGCTCATTGATTGAAGCTGCAGCTGTGTTTCAATTATTTAAGCAGAGGTGTGCTTCTCCTCTTGACAGTGTGCATACCTCCGTCTGACAGCTGATCTTGCTCAGCTGAGTGCAGGGAAGCTGTCAGACGCTCATGTGCTACATCAAGCATCCACACGTGCCTTGCAGATCGGGCAATCAGGCAAGGGGGGCGTGTCATGCTTGTACCCAGTGGGGAGGGGGGAGCAGCTCCCCAATGCAGAGGTTTACCGCAGTTTTCATGGGGACAGGCGGATTCATGTTTAACATGTGCTGTCCTCAATCACATGGGGACGCCTTAATGTGAGCTACGATTCACGTTAGGGCTGCCCCGAATTCACCCCGAAGTAAACGAAGCCCATGGGGACGTGCCCATAGATTGAGGTGGTTGTGGAAAGAGCCTTTTTCATCTGCCTGGACACATTTTGGTGGACAGGGGTCTGGACCACGTTGCTGGCAGGTGAAACCGAAATTCTTAATTCCCGTATTGTATATTCAAAACATTTGTAATTCGATTGAATGGGTTTGAATTTGGACATTCAAATTCGAACTGAATGTCTATACATTCGAATTTAAACATTCAAATGAATTAAGAATTTTGAATTTATTCATGCAAATTATTCGGACATTTTTATGTCCATGGTGGGTACGTACACGATGCGTACTTGCCTGTATGCATCTTTACCGCATCCGTATGCATTTCTACGGATCTGTACGGGAGGAAAATGGGATGCATACAGGATAAGTACGGAATGTGTACAGATGTGTATGGATGCAAACAGATGTGTACGGGTACATACTAATGTTGTTGACATTCGTATGTGAAAATACAGATAAAAAATTTGCACGAATAGGTTTGAATATATTCAAATTGAATCAAATGTGAATATATTTGAATTTCACACGTTCAAATCGATTCAAATTTTATACATTTGAATCGAATCCTGAAAATTGCATGCTGCTAAAAATATGCTGATCAGAGGCTCACTAACTTTGACCTTGCTGAAAGGACTTCCACGCATTCACCTGGAGGAGGTTTTCCTCTTTTACCTGTCAGGGCAGAAACTCCCCAAATTAATAGGATGTTCAAATCTGGAGAATCTCACCTGGTACCATGAGATCACTGAGATGGTTCAAGGTTTTCTCTTTTTTTCCACTAGGAAAATCCCTCCTGGAGTTGATAATTGAGCAATTTGAAGATCTTCTCGTTCGCATCCTCCTCTTGGCTGCTTTTGTTTCATTTGTAAGTACATCTTGGGGAGATATTGGACCTTTCCGCACTTAGCCTTCTTCTGGATTATATTCCATGATACAGGCCTGCTGTCCGCATAATCATGCAGGCTATGGCAGGCACCAAGGGAGGCCTACCACAGCCTGTATTTGCATGCAGACAACAGACCCCTATCCCAAGATATATCCCAGAATAGGGCCAAGTGCAAAAAGGGCCCTTGTCTCATCAGAATTGCTGGGGAATGAAACCTAACTCTCCTGCCCATTGCCTTCAAAGAGTCTCTTCTGGTTCTAGTGTTGTCTGATAAAGGACAGAATTTGTCTGAATACACCTTTTCCGCACCACGGAATCAGATCTACGCTTCTTCAGCCTTTAAGAAGGGACCTGATTGAAGTATATCACATCATCCATGGTATAGAAAAGGTGGATAGAGGAAGATTCCTTTCTCACATTGCACAACACTAGAACCAGGGGTCCCTCTATAAAGCTGATGGGCAGGAGAGTCAGATCAGAGAAGGGGAAGGATTTCTTCACCCAGAGGGTCATCAGTCTATGGAACTGGCTGCCAGAAGAGGTGGTGACAGTTTAAGAAAGGCTTAGACAAATTCATGGAGACAGTACCTAGGCATCCTTCTAGCCACCATTGATACCACTGCCCTCCATGAATTTGTCTCACCCTTTCTTAAGGCTATCCAGTTACCACCTCTTCTGGCAGCAAATTCCATAGACCGATGACCCTCTGGGTGAAGAAGGCTGATCCTGAGGCTGTAGGATAGGAAGGTAATAATTTAGTGCAACATTGTTCCAACTTGAACCCGTTGGGTTGTATTTGGGCAGCATTAGCCATTGGAGCAAGGTAGACATTTATAATCAGAATACTACAATGGGCATATTTTACAACACATGCTAGTCCCATGATCTCTTGTGCAAATAAGAGGATGATTCCTGGTAGTCTCAGAGTTCGATTCTGCACACCTCCACGAAGCCAGCTGGGTGACCTTGGGCTAGTCACAGCTCTCTTCCTGAGCTCTCACAGCGCCATTGACCTCACAGGGTGTCTGCTGTGGGAAGAAGAAAAAGAACAGTTGGCTTTTCTACCCCACTTTTCTCACCCATTTAAGGGGACTCAACGTGGCTGACAAATCTTCTGTTCTTCTCCCCCACAAGAGACCCCATGTGAGGTAGGTGGGGCTGTGAGAACTCAGAAGAGATCTGTGACTAGCCCAAGGTCACTCAGCTGACTTTGTAGAGGAGGGCGGAATCAAACCCAGTATTCCAAAGTAAGAGTCTGGCTGCCTAGCCACTAGACCAAACTGGCTCACAGAAGAACATAAGGTTTGTCAGCCGCTTGGAGGCCCCTTAAATGGGTGAGAAATGTGGGGTATAAAAGCCGACTCTTCTTCTTCTTCTTCTTCTTCTTCTTCTTCTTCTTCTTCTTCTTCTTCTTCTTCTTCTTCTTCTTCTTCTTCTTCTTCTTCTCCTCAGAGGCCTGTGGCAGGAAGAAAAGTTTCTGGAGAAAACCCAGTCTTCCATAATGTGATGCCCAGGGTTGTCTAATCCACAAAATTGTGATGTTCCACAGAAAAGAGCAATTACCTCCTTGGGGTTTCCATTCTTCTCACCCACCTGCTCCCACTTTGTTTCCTCATTAACACCAATTGCTTAATCTGATAAAAATGAACACATACGAGCGCCAAACAGCCCAGTAGGGAGTCAAGTATGGGATGCAAAAATTACGCCGACGCCAAAGGTCATATTATCGCAGTGGCTACCTGCTCCTTTGCTTTTTGTGTTTCCTCCACCCTCAGCCCCCCAGTCCCTGAGGAAGGAGCCCTTTGTTTGCGATTTGAAGCTGGAAAAACATTTCCATGGAACATTTTGCCAGAGAACAGTGAAAATAAAAAGCAGCAAAGAGTGCTGCAGCATGAAGTAGATTCCTGGTAAACCTTCGTTACCAAGAGTGTTTTTTCTCTTTCGAGAAATGGGGAAAGTGCATTTCCTACTAGCATGTAGAAGAAGAAGAGTTCGTTCTTCTACCCCGCTTTTCTCACCTATTTAAGGGGACTAAAAGCCCCAGACAAACCTATTCTTCTACAACAGAACACCCTGTGAGGTGGGTGGGGCTGTGAGAGCTCAGCAGAGAGCTGTGACTAGCCCAGGGTCACCCAGCTGGCTTCATGAGGGAGGGCAGAATTGAATCTGGTATTCCCAGATAAGAGTCTGGCTCCCTAACCACTAGAACAAACTGGCTCACTAAGGAACTCACACTCAGGATCTCTGGTACACACCAGACTAAGCCCCACATACCCTGGAGACTTACTTGTGTCTGGGCACCACCATCTTGTTTTTGGAGCCCGGTGTGGACGGGTGGCCTGGGCATCGCCATCTTGGTTCACGCTGCTGGCATCACTGTGTATGCGCCATCACCATCACCTGGACAATGGTCATGTGCCATGCACGTGTAGGGACACCATTGTGTCACATGCCCTCCATGCACCATAGAGGTGCGAATGGGACCACCGCTGGCTGCTGCTGGAAGTGCATGGTGGAACATGAAATCATGCTCCACACATACTGCGTGTCCAGTGTTCTCCTGCGTGGAAGGGCCAGTTTCTGAGCTGGAAATGGCCCCTTCATATGCAGATGCTCCATCTGGGAGGCTATTGTATGCGAACCGTGGGACCAAGTGCAGAAACACCCCCAATTTCTGCTGCCACCAGTGGCGCCTCTGAATCTGCTCCGGAGGTGATTGGGGGCTGCCACCTGAACACCACTGGCAGGTAGATTCCGCCTTCTCACCTTTGTGAATATAGCAAAGCTTCAACCAAAGGCACAAAAGCGTTCGCTTCGCACGTGAAGGTCGGTCTTCGAAGAGAGCCAATATTCCATTTGCAAGCGAAGTTTTGAACATTCGCAATTTGTTCGAATCACAAAGGTGACGAACATTTTTCGCCCATGGAACAATCTGTGCGGAAAGCCCTCCCAAATTCATAGGCCACCGGGAGCCTTTTTATTTGATTTAAAGTAACAAAAGAAAATAGAATGTATTGTTTCCCACTTCTTATAGATACATGGTCCAAAATAGTATTGATCTTTCGGAGTGGGGGGGATTTGTTTGTAAAATTTCATGAACAGAAGAACGTATGTAACAAAATACAGAGATTAAGCGTGTCTCACCAGGGTCTGGCATTCAGATATGGAACAGTGTTTTTTAATTTCTGGAGCATGCAAGGAAATGGCCTTTTGCAGAAAGGACTCGTCCGGAGCTTGGAACAAAGCCAGCGGTTGCCAAGTCAGAAATTCCAGCTGTTTTTGGCAACTACTTTATAGCCAGTTTGGAACCTTAAAACAAACAAAAAAACAAAAAAACCTGGCTTTACACAGCTTTTGCAAACAGTATTTTTTCTTTTTCACTAATCAGGTTTTTTTTGAAAAAAAAGTCATTGCAGTCTTCCAATTGGTCAGTTTTTTTGCATAAGTGGGCCTTTCCACACAGGCTGCCGGAAAACGGATCTCTAAGATCCATTTTCCGGTGAAACGTTTTGAAAAAGAATCTGTCCCAAAGAGGGACAGATTCTCGGAGGTCCTGCGTGTCCGCACAGCACCCATCCCAATCCGGCCTCCGGAGGCCCTGCCCAGCTGTCAAAGAGGGAGAGCGCATGCTTTCCCTGTTTGACAGCTGGCCCTGCCCACCGGCCTTCGCCATTGGCTCCTTTGGAGCTGCCATGGCAAGGCTGGCAGCCGGCTTTCCCAGGTTCCCCTTCACCCGAGAAGGCACAATTGGCACCTTCTTGAGCAAGAGAGAAGATGCAGCTGCCACCCCCCACCCCGCCAGGGGTTGCGCGCTCGCGTTCCGGTCCTTACCTGGTTGCTGTGCGGTGGCTTCTGGCACGGGGAAGCCCGGTGTCCACTGCACGTGCATGTGCTGTGCCCACCATTGGCCAGCCACCCTCGTGACGTCGGCTGGCCAATACCAGCTGCGGCACACGCAGGTACAGTGGAAGCTGGACTTCCCTGGGCCAGAAGCTGGCATGCCGTTACCAGGTAAGACCCTGAACCACGAGCGCGTGACCCTGGGCGGGCGGGGGGCGGGGCGGGTTAGGCTTAGGCTTCCCCTGGCAAGAGAAGAGGCGATCGCCCCTTCTCTTGCAAGGGGGAACCCGGGGAACCCGGCTGCCGACCTCACCAACCTGTCACAGAGGCAGAGCATGCGCTCTGCCTCCTTGATAGCTGGGCATGCGCCAGCAATCCGGCTTTCCCCCCACCACTTCGGAAGCGTTCGCTTTCGACCTGGTTTAAGGGGAAAAGCCAGATGTTAGAACTGATTTTTCAGGTCTTATATCTGGGTCGGATTTCAGCGGCAAAACTCAGTTTAAGCAACCGGTTTTGTGCACCGATGTGCAGACGTGGCGTCCTCAAAGGGACCCTAATTCTGGTCCCTGTGCAGATGCCACATCCTAATCCTTCCCACATCTGGCTCCAAGTCACCAAAAGAAATTTAGATCTGGGATGTGGGTCTTCTTATTGTTTTGATCTGTTGCAGTTATGGGCTGAGATCTGGGGCCTGCTAGTGCACGTTGCGGGTAGCCTCTGCGTAGCACCATTGTGGTGACTCAGCCCAACCCCTCTCAACTCACCCTCCGCGGGGCTACGCAGTCAGGAAGCGGCTGCCAAGCAGCACGGCCCAACTGCCTGCAATGGGGTGGTATCAGTATATGAACTGAACTATGTGCGCCCGCCAGCGTCCTATAAATTACCCATCTATAAATAGACTTCCCCTTAAAGCAGCACATATACACTAGTGTGAACCAAACACTAAATGTTTATTAATACAAATAAATAGTTTGTAGAAGCAAAGTAGAAATAACTCCAAAGTCTTTGAGTTGCTTGAATAAATGATAGCTGTTAAATAAATAAATAATAAATAAATAAATAGTTCCCTATAAACAGCTTCACCAAAAGCCCGCAGCTTAAAGTAAATTCCAAATAAAAGATTCCCACTACCATTCAGTGTGATTACTCTCCCCATACAGTGGTGTTTGCCTCATGGCAAATGCAAACCACCTTCAAGTTCCTGTCTTGCTCAGCCCTGAGCTCAACAGTCTTCCCGCGTGCCTGTCTAGCCCCAAGCTACGCGTCCAGATCTTCCTCCCTCGGAGAAGCAAAACCTCTCTTCTACCCTGTCCCTCTGCTCCGAGAGTTTGCAGGCCTAGAAGTCCGGAGGGAGAAGCACAACCCTCCACGATCCCTCTCTTGCGCCTGTTGCAGGATGAGAGACGTTGAGAGCACCGAGCTGCTGCCTTTTATCCTCCGCGATCCGGCTGCTCTCATTGGTGGATTCTTGTGGGCTCCGACTCTGTTTCTCCCCTCATGTCAATCAGGCTATCTGCAAAAGCCCGCGAAACAAGCACTGAAACCTGAAACCGTCACAACCACCTGCACTCAGAGGAGGTGTATCCATCCCCGAAGCTACCTCAGTGTGCACAAAATCCTGCACTACATGTGTCCAAAGCTTACCTTTCCCGGCCACTGGAGAGGTCAGTCATGTCAGGGGGTAGTGGTGTCAGGTACCCCCGTTGGTAATAAATCTTCACAGAGTTGCACGTCCGTGCTGGAAAATACAAGTCTCTGTCTCTCGGCTTGCTGGCTTGCTGGCTGTCAGCATTCTTCAGCGGAGCTGTCCAAATTTCAGGAGCTCCGTTCTTCCTTCTGCTCACAGCTTAAGAAAGCAGTCTGACATGGGAATTCTCCGTAGAGGCTTTGTTTATTCGTTGCAGTTACATCTTTCTCCCTCTCCAGTCTCGAATCAATCAACAACAATAACCAGCAGTGTACAGGCACCTTTATACCTTTTCCTTATCAGAGTTGGTGACTCACTTCCTGAGTGTTGCACAATCCTGTGCTTCCCCTGAACACTGTGTTGCACAAACTTGAGCAATTCTTGCACAATCCAACCTTGAGCACAGTCTGGTGATAGTTAGCACTCTGTGTCTCTTAGTTACCTTTCTGCACACATCTCTACATTTTCTTTATATGGGTTTTCCAGCCTAACAATCCCCTCCAAAATGTATGGATGTGTGTTTTTGCTATTTACATTTTATACCTTTCGAACTATGCCATGCCAATTAAGCAAGATAGTTCTGTGTGCCTTTCTCTTGGCAAAGCCTTGGTGAGAACATCAGCAAGATTGTGTCTGGTGTCAACGTATTGCAGATTTATGACTCCGTTTTGGATCATTTCCCTTACGTTTTGATACCTTACACCAATGTACTTAGTTCTACACTTGAGGTTTTCTGCCTCTGACATCGCAATACAGGATTGTGAGTCCTCAAACACTGTTGTGGGTCCTTCACACTTTTCTCCTAAATCTACAAGCAATTGCCTGATCCACTGGATCTCTCCTGTAATTTCAGATAATGCCTCAAATTCAGATTCTGTGCTGCTTAGAGCTACACAGCTTTGCTTTCTGCTGTGCCACTATAGGGCTTCCAGCATACCTAATTAGCAAACCTGACACTGACTTTCTGTCGTGTAGCTCTGAAGCAAATGAACTATCCACATAGCACTCCAGCTCTTGCTCATTGCCCTGTATTACTAACTTTCTTTCTTTGGTTCCTTTCAAGTACCTTAGCAGGTGTTTCACCTTGGTCCAATCCTGCACCTTTGGATCATTCACCTTTCTGCTAAGTACCCCAACCGTGAAAGCAATATCTGGCCGAGTGTTGTTGGAGATAAACATTAAACTACCAACAATACTCCTGAACAATTTTGGATTCTTAAATTCCTCTGATGATTCCCCATCAGTAGTCCCAGGCACCATTGGGCTTTTTACAATTTTTGCATTTTGCAAGCCACATTTTTCAATCAATCTCTCAATCTTTTTCTGTTGGCTCAGTAAATACCTCCCATCTTCAGTCCGCTCGACTTCGATTCCTAAATAGGTTCTGAGATTCCCTAAGTCCTTGAGCTTGAACTTCTTGGACAGCTCTTTCTGAACTGATTCAATCTCTTTGTCTGACCCAGCTGTGACACACAGGTTGTCCACGTAGATGACTACCATGACATCACCTTTTCTATACACGCACGCATCCACAATGCTGCGTTTGTATCCCAGTTTGACTAACTCTTCATGAATGTATAGATTCCAGCAACGAGCGCTCTGCTTTAATCCATATAAAGCTTTGCGTAACCTGTATACTTTTCTATCTCTATCTTCATCAAAGCCTTGAGGCTGTTCCATAAAAATCTCCTCATCCAGTGGAGCATTTAAATAAGCAGTCTCAAAATCAAAATGTCTCACCACGTGATTTTTCCTAGCTGCTAAAGCTAACACTAGCCTTAAACTCTCAGGTTTTGCCGTGGGCCGTTTTGTCAAAGTTCTCAAACCTCTGCTGTGAAAAGCCTTTTGCAACTAATCTAGCTTTGTATTTCTGGGTTCCATCTGGCATTTCTTTCCTTTTGAACATCCATTTGCAACCTACTACCTTGCGATCTGTAGGTCTCTGGACTACCTCAAACACTTCTTTCTCTAGCAAGGACAGGTATTCCTGATTCATTGCATGGAACCATCTCTGCTGTTCCTCTTTAGGATAAGTCAGCAGGTCTTCAAAACTTTCAGGTTCTTCTCCTGCTATCACTGTGCAAGCGTTTGCACTCTGTATTACAAACCTATCTGGAGGCTTTCTTACTCTCTGAGTCCTCCTTGGTAGAATTACCTTTGTCCTGCCTTTTTCATCTTCACTATCCGAACTAGTTTGTGTCTGTGTGCTCTGTTTGGACACCTTTTTAAACTTTCGTGTAGTGACAGGTGAGTGTGAATCTGGATGTGTTTGTGTTTGTTCATCTGCAGAAGTGCTAGCCTCACTATCTGTAGATTCTTCTTGCTTTAGTGCCCCTCCATTTCCAGTATCTAAGGCACTCTCCCCTAGCTTGAGAAAAACTTCCTTGTTAGCATGGAGCCTTTCCCAGCCGGAATGGTTTTCAAAGTTGGCAATCCTGGACAGTAAGATTTCTCCATGACCTGAATAAAATCTATAGCTGTTACCAGAATACCCCACAAACATCAACCTTTTCCACTTTGGATCCCCTTTTTTCCTGAAATTTGCAGGTACATATACATTTGCATATTGCCCGAAAACTCTCAGATATTTAAGGTTCGGTGGTCTCCCATATAACATATGATAAGGGGTTTTCTTTACAAAAGAATTCCGAGTATGGTTAGCAACATGATTCGTGGTCAAAATTGCTTCCCCCCACAATTGCTGTGGTGCTGCTGCATCCAGCATCATACAATCTTTTATCTGCTTTAAGACTCCTATGTGCCTCTCGGCGAGGCCATTTTCCCGGGGGACTCCAGGGTTTGTTGTCTCGTGACGAATCCCTTTCTTCCTCAACCAATTCTTCAGGTTGTTGGACAAGAATTCCCCACCCCTATCTGTTACCAAAGATCCTACTTTGTAATCAAATTGCCTTTCAACCATGTTGACCCAGTCTTTAAAGTGTTCAGCAGCTTCACTTTTCTCTTTCATAAGCATCGCATACGAATACCGTGTATGACGGTCCACAATGACCATGAGGTACTGATTCCCGCCCATAGTCTTTGCTAAAGGGCCAGCCAAGTCAGCATGCACAATCTGAAACGGTCTTTCTGTAGTGCGCTTGCTAAATTTGGCCACCAGAAAAGCCTTAAGCTTTACCTTGCTACAAACTGAACAGTCCAAATGGTTTGAAAAGCCAGCCATCCTAAATTCTGGACACACTTCTTGCAGTTTCTCCAAACTTGTGAAGCTCGAATGTCCCATGACCCTGTGGTAGTAATGAGCGCAGTTCAAGTGCAAAGGCACATTGTTGGCTAGCGCACATTCTGCCTTGTCAATCATAAGATACACTTTGTTTCGCTTGATTGCCTTAGCACAGACTTCATCATTCGTGCTAATAGTACAATCATTCCCCTTGAAACATAAAGCATACCCACTGTTTGTTAATTCAGACACACTGACTAAACAGTTTTGCAATTTAGGAACACATAATACATTTGAAAAATCCTTTCCAAAACTTGGGATTTCCACAGTCCCCATCACTTTTACCTCCTTTGTTGCACCATCTGCCAAAACAACTGAATGTACATTAGAAGGCATCTTATCTTTCAGGAGCTTTTCACAATTAACCATATGAGAAGATGCTCCCGAGTCCAACACCCAAATAGGATTTGCAGCCACATAGGCTATATAGTCACTGTTCTTTACAACAGCCACAACACCTTTCTTGCTTGCAGCATTCTTGGGTTGTTTTCTGGCCCTTTCTGCAGCCAACTTTTTACAGTCCTTGATGAGATGATTTTTTCCGCCACAGTGGAAACACCTTCTCTCTCAGGACACAGCTGCTTTCTCCGGCTGAAAGTCTTTGAAAGTCTCGATTGCTTGAGTTTGTTTCGATCCTGCCTCTTGTCTCTGGAGTTTTGCCTCGTAGTCCCTACGTTGGCTTTCCTCCAAGACTCGTGAAGCCACCATCTCTGCAGTCAGCTGTCTTTGGTCAACACACTGTAGACTCCACAGGATATTTTCAAACTCATCAGTCAAGCTCCCTAACAACACATATGCCTTTTGTGCCGGGGTGATTTCAACTCCCCTTGTTTCAACTTGGTGAAACAAATCTGCCATGATTTCCAGATGTTTCTCAGGGGCTTGTGCTTTCTGTATCTTGCAGGCATACAGCCTCCTACACCAAATCATTTTTGACAGAGCCGTCTGGGATTGATGGATCTCCTTCAAGGCATCCCACACTTCTTTTGAAGTTGCTTTCTCCCGGACGTGGTTGATTTGCGGCGGCGTGATTGTAAGCAAAATCGTAGGTCTTGCTTTTTGATCATCCGCGGCCGTACCAGCTGCCACTCCTACGTCAACAACGTCCCAGACTCTTTCTCTAATGAGCAACGCTTCAGTGTAAACACACCAAGCAGAATAGTTCATCTCATCCAGTTTGGGAAATCTTACTGCCTCCATTCTCAAGCAGTATAATATCCTCCCTCCTTCTTCTGTCAAACGTGACAAAAAACAGACACACGAAACAGACAATCAGACAGCCGTCCGATTCTCTTTCCATTTAGCCTTCCGGGACTCACAGTCAGTTGATTTTTCCAGCACGCGCAGCGGAAGCGTTCTGGGCAGCCATAACCCTTGTCAGGGGGTAGTGGTGTTAGGTACCCCCGTTGGTAATAAATCTTCACAGAGTTGCACGTCCGTGCTGGAAAATACAAGTCTCTATCTCTCGGCTTGCTGGCTTGCTGGCTGTCAGCATTCTTCAGCAGAGCTGTCCAAATTTCAGGAGCTCCGTTCTTCCTTCTGCTCACAGCTTAAGAAAACAGTCTGACACGGGAATTCTCCGTAGAGGCTTTGTTTATTCGTTGCAGTTACATCTTTCTCCCTCTCCAGTCTCGAATCAATCAACAACAATAACCAGCAGTGTACAGGCACCTTTATACCTTTTCCTTATCAGAGTTGGTGACTCACTTCCTGAGTGTTGCACAATCCTGTGCTTCCCCTGAACACTGTGTTGCACAAACTTGAGCAATTCTTGCACAATCCAACCTTGAGCACAGTCTGGTGATAGTTAGCACTCTGTGTCTCTTAGTTACCTTTCTGCACACATCTCTACATTTTCTTTATATGGGTTTTCCAGCCTAACACCTCTTCTGGGTCCTGCGCTGGCATCTCAGGTGACCTAGGAAGCTAGCACCCATGCAGTGTGTCACTGTTGACCCACTGTTGGTACACACACTCTGGGGCTGGCACCCGAAGAGAAGGTGGCGGCCACATACCCAGACACATTTCTGGACTCAGGTGAGTGTATGGGCATGTGGGTGGGTGATTTGATGTGTACTACCATGCACATATGTGAATGCTAGTGCATGCCAGGGGAAGTTCACTATTACCATCCCCCAGATGGGGCTGGAAGTGTGAACTTGGGTTCACAATTCAGTTTTCACTATCAGAGCCAGTGTGCTTTGGTGGCTAGATCATCAGAACTTAGAGGTTCCTGGGTTTGAAACCGGCTGGACCCACTAGATTTGGATATTCCCACTATATTTGGATATTCTGGAATATCCATGCTTTATTCCAGAATATCCAAATGCAGAGAATAATTAACCAGTGTCCGGATGCAGCCTCAGCCAACTGTTTCTCAGCCTGTTGTAAGGTGAAATGGAAGGTAGAGATCCCTTTGGTACAAAAATGCTGTATAAATGCTATAAAATAGCATTAATATACTCGGATCTACTGGGGTTTATGCTAGTTATACTTGGTTGTGCAATTTGCAGTCCAAAATGATCCTGCCAGTTGGGATTTTAAAATATAAAATCTCTTTTTGTAGAGCTAAAAATATATCCCCCCCCCCTGCACCATTTTTTTCCTTTAAAGAAATGACCAAGCAAGTTAGGCAGAGACAATGAACTGCATTTCTTCTGTGGGCAGTGGGTGCCTATTTTCCTATTTCACGGGTCCAGATACATATTAAAACCACTGATCATATGAGAGTCCTGCTGCTTTCTGCTTCCTTGGAGAGGAGAGGTTCTTGCAGCTAATAAAAGGAATTTCTTCCAGACAGCTTCCTTTGAGCTGCACTTTTGTGTTCTGCTGTATTAGGATATTCCAGAATAGAGCATGGAATGTTCACAGTTAATTCTGGACATGGCCAAATATAGCAGAATAAGTAACCAACATCTGGATATAGCCTTAGTTTCAGAGAAACTAAGAAGAGCCCAGCTGGATTGGACCACAGCCCATCTATTCCAGCATCCTGTCTCACACAGTGGCCCACCAAGCAGAAGACAAAGGCAAAACCTTCTCCTGTTCTCCACTCCCTTCAAATGTCCTTTAGAGGCATCCTACCTGGATCTCCAACCTGGAGGAAGTTATCTAGTAGCCATGGATACTCTTTCTAGTAGCCATTGATACTCCTTTACTCCATGGAGAAACTCGGCTGGATTAGTGCACAGCCCATCTAGTTCAGCATCCTGTTTCAGTCAGTGGCCCACCAGTTGCTTCTGGGCATCTCAAGCAGAAAACAGGTACAAAACCTTCACCTATCCATGACTCCCCAAAATGTCCTTTAGGGGCATCCTGACTGTCTCTCCAACCTGGAGGAAATACCTGGGGGTCCATTGCTTGCTTAGAAAGTCAGCAAGGCTTGCAGAACCTTCATTCTTTGTGCAAAGGAGGCGAGTCCATCAATCAGATCATTTTAATGTGATTTTAACCTTATTTTGAACTGTAGCCTGGCATATGCTTTGAGATATTTAACTTTTCTTTGTAGGAAGTGATGGAGAAAAGTCATAAATAAATAGAGGATCCATTGGTGTTAGAATGTCTTTGAATTTTTATTTACAATATATTCTGGCGTATAAGACCACTTTTTAACCCAGGAAAATATTCTCAAAAGTCGGGTGTCGTCTTATATGCCGGCGAGTATATCCCAAACTCTATATTTTAACTGGGAAAGCTGGGGTCGTCTTATACGCCCAGTTGTCTTATATGCCAGAATATACGGGCTTCCAGAGACTCTATGTGGTTTACAAGGAATAAAACAAAAAACAAATATTACAAATAAAAATAAATAAATGGCAGTCATCCAATTTAAATGCTGTCAAAAGCAGAGGTAAAAAAATAGTGACCCAACTTGGGACCTTCTGGTGAAGGGTGGGATATAAATTCTTACATTTTTTAAAAAGAAAAAAATCAGATTTTTCTAGAATACATGAGTGGGAAGATAGATAGGTAGGTAGATACAGGTAGATAGATACAAATAGATGGATATCTGTTTACCTAGTTAGCTAGGTCAATAGATTTATACAGGTAGATACAGGTAGGTGGTGTGTTGGTAGGTAGCTAGCAAGAGATGGATGGATGGATGGATGGATACAGGTGGATAGATAGATATACAGAGATTGATCGATAGACAGAGAGACAGAGGTAGATATACAGATGGATAAATAGATCGATAGAGGTAGATAATATTGATACAGATAGATATAAACCAGCCGGTTCCCCCAGCCATGAGTATTCCCAATATCTGATAAAGCTCCATGTTGCACCTTCACCATGCCGGTCCATGGTGTTAGCAGGTCTAGCAGGACCAAAGTGCACCAATTCATTACATAAGGGGACATTCCCTAATTCATTATGCTCCTTATGCCTTTCCCTGCTCCTCTGCAGATCCTGGCCTGGTTTGAAGAAGGCGAAGAAACCACAACAGCTTTTGTGGAACCTGTCGTTATCATCATGATCCTCATTGCGAATGCCATAGTGGGAGTGTGGCAGGTATGGTAAACCATCCTTTCACCTTCTTTGGGTGTTAGGCTGGTTAAAATAACCCCATTTCCTGTTTTCCAGTGCCATCCTCAGGCACTGGTTAAGACCTGGAAGAGGGCAGTCATAAACCAAAATTTCATATTCTGTCAAGGGAAGTGTGGAATTGGCTACTCAGGCTTGACTGAGGGCAGACATTTACCTTCTGTTTTACAGCATCAGTACCAAGGAGAGCTCCGCGTGGAGCTCAGGCATTGCTCCAGCTCTTTTCCCATTCAGGCTGAGCTTTAAAAAATGCTGCATATGACTCAATAATTAGCCTCACCTTCAGACCAATAAGCTTTTTAGCCAGTTTCTAAATCTGATGACATGGTGCTGCTGAGAACACCAAACGTATATGAGTCCAATTCATACTTGGCCTCGTAGTAGACGATGGAGTAGCTTTTGGTAAGGAGCACCGCTTGCAGGAAAACCTCCTGCTTTACCAGATACTACTCCAGCATCTACCAGCAGTGGTGAACAAGATCATGGACCACATGTGCCCTAATCTTTACTTTTCCTGGCCAGAAGAGTGACCTTTCACACCTCAACCGGGATTGGTATGCACACTGGCACCTCAGATGACCCCAAACACAACTGCGCCCTCTCCACAAAGAAGGTGGAGGCACTGGGACACGCACTATGGGTGTCTGGGCACATGCCCAGATCCATGTAGGTCTCTGGGCACATGGGGCTTGGTTTGGCATGCACTAGCATTCCGAAGTATGAACGCTAGTAGATGCTAAGTGTGAAATGCCCTTTTCCCATTCAGCAGACAGGAAACTAAGTGCAGAAATGCCCATAGCATAATGCAAGGTGAGCACTTACCTAAGCTCACCTTACTACTGCCTGCCTGTCTTAGCCTTTTTTGCTTCATGTGATTTTGGGCCTGCTGGGGTATCTCCTGCCCTGTTTTGGCATTTACCTGTAGAAATCTGGGTTTAGAAGGTCTGGATCTTGGAGATGTGGTCCTTACTTTAATCCAGCCCTCAAAGAAGCGGATCTTGGTGAGGAACCCATACATCCGCATGGGGCCTCTAGCACCTGATTGCAATGTGCGGACACCGTAGTGCCCATTCCAACGTGCCATTTTGCCAGAACCAGAAAGGCTACGGATTTTTGAAAATCCATATTTGAACTCAAAAATCCGGATTTTTGAAAATCTGATTTGAGTCCGGATTCGGATTTTCAAATCGGGGTTTCGGATATTCGGATCACACCGGCAAAACTGGGAGGGAAAACTCTGATTCCCAGACGGCTCAAAGTTTCCACACCTCCATGCCCATTGTCTTTCAAGGCAGAAGGATGCCAAAGAACGTCCTCTAGAGGATTGGCACTCTTTGGGAGTCTTAACAGAGATAGAGTTGACAAGGAAGGTTTCCATGGAAGTAGGGATGTGCATGGATTTTTTTAAATTATTCTATTCATATTGAATCAAATACGAGAAAATCTATATTCTTTCGAATAAATCCTGTCAAATGTGGTAGGATTAGAATTCGATATAAATATTAGATATGAATCTCATAGAAATCCCATATGAATCTGTAACAAAGGCTGCATCCCCATTAGAAGCTTAATCCAGTTTCCCTAAACTGAAATAATAGAACCGGATGCAAACGCGAATTTGCCCGATCCCATTACTTTCAGCCAGAATCGCGTTCAATCCGGATTCTGAGGACGTACGTGACTCAAGGGGGGACTCCAGTGGCTACTTTTTAAAAACCGCTTTTCAGGGCTGCCCTGTCCTCTTCCTCCTGGTGTGAACGCTCCACCCATAAGGGACCCCTTCAGGAAGCCTAGCTGAGTGGCTGGGTGGCTGCTGCTTGCCTGGATGGAAGAAAAACGGCAGCGGACAGCCAGCAATTCTTTCCCCTCCTCTCCTCATTGCTCAGGGCACGCTGCAGCAGCAGCAGCAGCAGCAGCAACTCAAGCCCCCTTTGCCTTAAACATTCACACATCTCCCCAAACCTGCAGCTGCTTTTGTTTCTTTTCCCTTTTTTGAAGGTCAGCACTTTCAATGGCAAGATCGTTATCAGGTGTGAAGTGCTTGGATTGCTACAGTGGATTGCTTGGATTGCGACTAGGGCTGCTGCTTTAAGGGGTGGATTTGAGAGCTTGCTTTGGAAGCAAGCTATTGGGGGAAGGAAACTCTCATCCCTTAACACGGAACAGTTCCCACAGTAAAAAATGTAAAACGTTTCAAGTGCATGAACCGGAGTGAGACCTGTTGAAATGAGGATTAACATTTACAATGCTTTGGGGCGATTTAACACGCGGAAAGCATGTTAAGCCAAACTGACATGGGGTCTGCGAGGATTGAAAACAGTTTGAAATCGAAATAAGGTTGTAATGGGGATGCGGCCAAAGCTTCATACGAATGTATTGAAACATTTGATTCAAATTCGAATGTCCGAATCCAGCTGAATTTGTACAAATTTCAAATGTTACAAATATTCATGCACATCCCCACTTGGAAGTTCTCAGCTTTTGAGCTGACATGGGCTATAGAAGGTGCTCCTTTGGTTATCGGGAGCTAAAGCCTTTGAAAGCTTCATATGCAATAATGCCAGTTTGAATTGGACTCAACAGCATATCAGAAAAGACTACAGATCTTTAGGATGCTGCCCAAGAAGAAGAAAACTCCACCTACCTCCAGCAGTTGCTCACAAAGTGTCCATCTCTTTAGGAAAGGAATGCTGAGAGTGCCATTGAAGCATTAAAGGAATATGAACCAGAAATGGGGAAGGTGATCCGGGCAGACAGGAATGGTGTCCAGCGTATCCGAGCACGAGACATTGTCCCGGGAGATATTGTGGAGGTAGCAGGTAGGCTTTCACAGTTTTCCCCTTGTTCCTTGCAGCAACCACACTGGAGGGGAGGGAATCAGAATGCCTCTCATGGCCACTTGCAGGTTGTTGAGAGTAGGTGAAAGTTTTGCCTTCATCTTCTGTGTGGGAAGCCCAGAAGCAATTGGTGGGCCGCTGTGTGACATGGGATGCTGGACAAGATGCCTGATCCAGCAGGGTTCCTCATATATTATTATAGACTATTTCACGGAGGTACCACCCTCAGGTTGGAGAGACAAGCAGGATGCCTCCAAAAGCATATTTGCAGGGAATTGAGTGAAGGTTTAGCCCTAATCTTTTGCTGGAGAATGAGCCAGTTTGGTCTAGTAGTTAGGGAGTCGGACTCTTATCTGGGAATACTGGGCTTGATTCCGCCCTTCTCCACAAAGCCAGCTGGGTGACCTTGGGCTAGTCACAGCTCTCTTCTGAGCTCTCACAGCCCCACCCACCTCACAGGCTGTCTGTTGTGGGGAGAAGAATAGAAGCTTTGTCAGCCACTTTGAGTCCCCTTACATGGGTGAGAAAAGCAGGGTAGAAAAGCCAACTCTGCTTCTAATTGGTGGGCTGCTGTGTGAGACAGGATGGTGGACTAGATAGGCTGTGGCCTCATCCATCAGGGCTCTTCTTATGATCTTTCACTGCCTTTCTCCTTATTATAGTTGGCGACAAAGTTCCTGCTGATATCCGGATTATTGAAATTAAGTCCACGACATTACGAGTTGACCAGTCCATTCTTACAGGTAAGAAGACAATGGAAACTTCACGGCTGGTACAAGAAGAAAAAAATCTTGATGTTTCTCTTCAGTGGTTATTAGAGCAGTGCCAAAAATATCTGACAACCTTGAAAGTCTATCTGACTTCTTTTGGTTTGGAGGGACTTGGGCATGATCCGGATCTTTTGAAGTCTGTTGAGTTGCTCCAGAGGCCAATGAGAACAGAAGGGGAAGGATCCAGTTCTCATGGCCTTTGAGCGTCATAATCTCGGTCTTGTAGTTAGAGTATTGGACTTTTATCTGGTAGTCTCCCAATTCAAATATGTGCTCTTCCACAAAGCCACAAAAATTCCCACTGGCAAGATCAGCATTGCATCAGGGCATTCTCCCTGTAGAGGTTGTGGGCTCCACACCTTTGAAGAGGAAGTTGATAGCCACTTGTCAACAATGGCATAAATGGCTGCCCTGAACCTTCCAAAGAAGGGTTGAACTAGATGACCCTGGTGGTCTCTTCCATCTCCATCTCTCTCTGGTCCTCAAGGAACTCATAAGCTCGGTCTTTGAGGGCCATAAGGCACCAATGGAGACTCCTGACTTTCCCAAATCTTTAGGCTAAGGTTTGGTTAGGCCTTCTCACAGTCTCTTGTCTCTTTCTAGGGGAGTCTGTCTCTGTCATTAAACATACGGATCCCATACCTGATCCCAGGGCTGTGAACCAGGATAAAAAGAACATGCTGTTTTCTGTGAGTAGTTCTCTGTCTCCCTGTGAGAATACCCTCGTTTTTTAAAAATTTAGATAATGAAAATAAGAACGAATGCATATCAACACAATGAGAAGATCTCAATTTCTGGTCAAGTTAAACTAATCAACCTGTTTCTAGGAACTCGACATTGACTCTTCCCATGGTGCCCAGGACAGATTGGCTTACCTGAGATGAATATTGCCTCACTAGAGACTTCTGGGACGGACTCACCTCACCTCACCTCACCTCACCCACCCACCCACCCACGCACGCACGCACACACGCACGCACGCACGCACGCACTCTTTTCCTCCTCTTCGCTGCCCTCCCCCCTCCCCCCTCCATTTTCACACACAAGGGCAGCTCCAAAATTTCCAAGCAAGACTCAGTCATATGCATCTCACCAGATATGAATCTATGAACAGCCACAGGTCCCATTACTGACCCTGGACCCCCCACTTTTTCCTTCCCTCCACCCCAAGAACTGTCCATTTATTGCTGCTTTCTGTTTCCTGGCCAGTGGCCAACCCAGGACCGGATGGGCCCTCTCATCCCATGACCGATGGCTGCCCCCTTTCTTCTTCTAGTTGAGCATCCCTTACTCTTATTTGTAAACAGTCTCCATGCTGTTTGGAGTGATTGGGCTCTTCTACCTTTCCCTTTCCATCTGAGACTCTGTTGTGGGTTTTGGGGTAGGATCCAGTGATCCGGTTTCCCATGTTTAAGGAGATCCTTAAAAAAAAATGAGAAGGAATTTTGCCTCTTCCTTCCAGGGTACCAACATAGCGGCTGGCAAAGCGGTGGGCATCGTGGTTGCCACGGGAGTGTACACTGAAATTGGGAAGATCCGGAACCAGATGGTGGCCACGGAGCCGGAGAAGACCCCTTTGCAGCAAAAGCTGGATGAGTTCAGCCAGCAGCTCTCCAAGGTCATCTCCCTGATCTGCATTGCTGTTTGGCTCATCAACATCGGCCACTTCAGCGACCCCGTGCACGGTGGCTCGTGGTTCCGGGGGGCCATCTACTACTTCAAGATCGCCGTGGCCTTAGCCGTGGCCGCCATCCCGGAGGGGCTTCCCGCCGTCATCACGACCTGCCTGGCGCTGGGCACACGCCGGATGGCCAGGAAGAACGCCATCGTGAGGAGCCTCCCCTCGGTGGAGACCCTCGGCTGCACGTCGGTCATCTGCTCAGACAAAACTGGCACACTGACGACCAATCAGATGTCGGTCTGCAGGGTGAGTTGATGGGGCGGAGAGAGGGAAGGAGGGGGAAAGGGGGAAAGGGGGAGGGAGACAGAGAGAAGAGGGAGGGAGGAGGGATTATGAAGGGAGGGCGGGAGAGAGGTGGGAGTGAGAAAGGAGGGAGGAAGAAGAAGGGGAGGAGGAGGAAGAGAGAGGGAAAAAGGGAGGGAGGGAGAAGAAAATGAGAAAGGAGGGAGGGATGAAGAAGGGAAGGAGGAGGGAGAGGGAGGGAGGAAGGGAGGGAGGGAGGTGAGATAGAAGGAAAGGAAGAAGGGAAGGAAGAGGAAGAGAGGGAAAAAGGAAGGGAAGGAGGAAGATGGAAGTGAGAAAGGAGGGAGGGATGAAGAAGGGAAGGAGGAGGGAGAGGGAGGGAGGTGGAAGTGAGAAAGGAGGGAAGGATGAAGAAGGGAAGGAAGAGAGAGGAAGAGAGAGGGGAAAAGGAAAGGAGGGAGGGAGATGGAAGTGAGAAAGGAGGGAGGAAGAAGAAGGGGAGGAGGAAGGAGAGGGAGGGAGAAAGGGATGAAGGAGGGAAGGAAAGATGAAGGGAGGGAGTGGGAGGGAGGGAGGATTAGGAAGAGGGAGGAAGGGAAGAGGGAAGGGAGGGAGGGTTAGGAGGAGGAAGAAAGGGAGAAAGGGAGGAGGAAGGGTGAAACTCTACCCCCTCTCCTGCCCAAACCCGGCTTCCTTTGCGAGAGGAGGGAAGTCTTCTAATTAATTGATCGATGAATTAATTAATTTACAGAATTCTTCTACTGCCCTTCACAGTAATTTCAGTGTGGCGTCCAGGGTAAAGCCACAAAAACAATTTTTAAAAAAGATTTAAATTATAAGGACGAAATGGGTCCAATGAAACACTGAACTTAAGGAAGTGGTTGCTGGGTTCTATCAAGTTGTGTCTGTCTGCTGGTTGCCTTCATAGGCCCCTCTGTGCAGTTTTCCCGGTAGAGATGCAGAAGCCTATTGCCTAAGTCCAGGGAAATCCTGGGTATCCAACTGGCAACCCTCTGCTTCTGAGGCAGCTTGCTCTACCACTGTGCTGCCACCACTCCCAGACTCCGTGGGCGCCTCTATGCAGTTTTCTTGGCAGAGGTACAGCAGCAGTTTTCATTCCCTACTTCCAGGGAGAGACTGGGATTCGAACTGCCAACCGTCTGTTTTCCTACTTTTTTTGCATCACCGCTTCCTAAACCTAGCGAGTAGAGCCGAGTATAAGAAAGCAACAAGCTATCAAAATGTGCCTTAAAAATAACATTAAATTTAAATTGCATCTTATTATAATATTATGACGCCTGCTCTGCCTTCCCGTCCTACTCACGCTCGGCTTCAGGAGGCAAATGTCCCTTTCCACTGCATTTCGCCCTCTCCCCTCCCCTTTGGGACCTGGAAGGAGATGGGTCCCTGCACAGGGCTTTGGGTGCTAGGAAGAGGAGGTGGGTGCCCACCGTCTCCTTAGCAGAGCAGACGCAGGGAGGCCGGTGCTGGTTTTGTGCTAGAATGTGGGGGAGGCACCGTGTCGCTGTGCGCATAGCTGGTGGGCTCATGCGCAGGGAAGGCTTTTCATCAAAAGGTGGGTGAGAAAAACTCTTCTCTCTAGGAACCCAGAAGAATTCTTAATAGGGATCTGCACAAATGGGTTTTTTGACATTGGATTTGTAACGAATTAAATGTTAGAAGATTTATAGTTGTACAAATAGATCTCCCCCCTTCAGACATAGTAGGATTCTATTTGTACGTGTTCGTACGGATATCCAATATGAACGAATATGTATCCGATACTTATCAGTGGGTGTTTTTCCACTGTCAAAAAGTACCCGTTTTGGCACCCATTAAGGACCCATTTGGGTGTGAGCCGGATGACCCCATTTCCACCACAGCACCCATCTGGGACCCTATTGTTTCCACTGCCGTGGGGGAAATCTGAATCAAATGGTACTTTCTGCCCTTTAATCCGGATTTTCTGTAGACCCCATTAATGGGGTCTACAATGGGGTCTTCTGCCAGAAAATCCGGATTAAAGGGAACCTGTTTCCACTGGAAATAGGCAATGGGGTCTAGAGGTGACTAGGGGGAGGGGATGCACCCATGTGTGGGGGGGCAAAGTCCCAGCTTCGGAGGGATTTTGGAGTCATTTCGAAATCATTCCGAAGTGACTCTGAAGTCCCTCCAAAGCGATCGGCAGAGACTTCAGAGTCTTGCCGCCGGTCTCTCCAAAGAGAGACTTCGAAGTCTCTGCCGATCTCTTTGGAGGGACTTCGGAGGGAAGTCCTTGCGGTCTGCACTAATAGCACATGGACCACACTGACAGCTCCGGAGCCTCTCCAAAGTCCGTGGCGATCACTTCAGAGGGACTTTGGAGTGTTTTCGGAATGATTTCGAAATGACTTCAAAATCACTCCGAAGCTGGGATTTCAGAGATCGCACCCCCCTGTCCCCAGAGACACCTGGGGTGACGGACCGACCCCTTGGGGGTCTATCCGGATTCCCCACATGGGTGCAAAGGTGTTTCCACAGCAGGGCGTGCTACACCTCCTGTGGAAACACATTGGGTGCTTCCTTTAATCTTCATCTATGTACTAGATCCAGATTAAGAAATGTACCCATTCCTTAGATCCAGATCTTCTTAAATCTGGATCTAAGGGCTGCGGTGGAAAAACACCCCATCATGAACCCATACATATCCAATACATATCCGACACGTATCCGATATGAATGAATACGTAGCTGATATGTATCCCATGACAAATCTACTCTGAAACCATCAAATTTGACCTGAATTCACTCCTAATCCGCTCTTGATCCATGTCAATAGAAATCTGGATCCGTTGCAGATGTGACCTCTTTCCCACTTCCCCAATTTAACGGATGTCTGAACTATTTGTACGCATGTCCAGAATGTCTGAATTATTACAAATTCGTATGGATAATGAATGTTACAAATGTTTGTGCCCATGCCTAATCCTGAAGATTGTCTCTCAAGACCTGTCCCTCAGACCCCCTTGTGAACATAAATATTCAACTAGCGCATGACGAAGGCCTGCTGAAGTGTTTAGAATATCCAGATGCTGGAAAGAAGGTTCCAGGAATGATCTGTGTGAATTAATCTAAAGAGAAGAATAAAGTATCACTAATATAACAAAATATATTAAAATTTAAAATGATATCTGAGGGTGCATTCAGACAGGGTGAAAATGGCACCCTTATGGCGCTGCTCTGGTGCGGTCGCCTCACGTATCATAGGGAACGTAGCTTTGCTCTTTTGTTCCTAAAAGGAGCTAAAAACTGTTGCTGGAAACTCAGCACTTGTATTGGGTTTGGAGCAGTGGGAGTTTTTATAGTCTAATACAAATACTGTGCAAAAGGAACAAATTACAAATAAAGATACAGCAATTTGTCACTGTGGAATGCATTGCCCCCATCTCATGCCCCCATGTATGGGCTTCGTCCTATTAGTCGTTCAACAGGGTGATAAAATGGCAAGAAAAGAGGAAAAGGAAATAAGCCAAAATATAAAGAAAATGCTGACTAAAAGTTAGACTCAGTTGTCAGGGACTTTTTTATATTCATTAAATTGAACCAGCTAATCCCTGGGACTTCTTCTCTGGAGTTGGGTTGATCTTGTTTCTGGGTTTAGACTTGTGTATTTGTGTTTAAAATGTTCTCTGAGCAGATCTAAACTTCCTCTGCAAAGGGAGGGATGAGTGTCGTGACCTCGCCCAAATTTGGCGACACTGTTAGTTGAATTAATCTGGTTAATCAGGTTTTAGTAGGAGAATTAGTAGCAGATGCCACCAGGAGCCAGTGGGTTTTCACCAAGGGTGCCTGTTGTCTGTTTGTAGGGTTAATTCATACCATTTCCACCAACAACATTTCTCATGTGCTCCAATGATAGAGGGACAGTGGGAACTACTGAGTTATTTATTTATATTATTTGTTATTTTGTCTTCAGCTGCAGGATAGCAGAGGCCACACCTCTCTCCTTGTGTACACAGGACAAAATGTAGACCAGACCAAAATGGTTCCCTGGATGGCTCTCCCAGTAGACCTCAATGTCTCTTGAGGTCTACTGGCATAATAAGGGGTGATATATTGGATTTCAGAGTGATGCAGCCGGCCCATCTCCATAATTTGGTAGACATTGGGGGAGCCATTTTGATGACACAACATGGCATGCAGCTGAAATGCTCCCCCAGGAGCTATTGGCCTTTGGAGCATGCTGAGGTACCCCGTACCATCTCCAAAGAAGAAGAAGAAGGAGGAGAAGGGTTGGTATTTGTACCCAACTTTTCTCACCATTAAAGGGATTCAAGGTGGCTGACCAACGTTCAGCTTTTCTCCCTGTGAGGTAGGTGGGGCTCTGAGAGTTCAGTATGAGAGCTGTGACTAGCCCAAGGCTACCCAGCTGGCTCCATGTAGGAATGCAGAATCGAACCTGGAGACTAGCAGGTAAGAATCTGATAATCTAACCACTGGCTCACCAAAAAAAAAGGAGCTGACTTTTCTACCCTGAGGCATTTCCGCACTGAATCGCGTTCGAAACGGAACGCGTTCAGGCGGAAAGCTTAAGCCAGCTTCGGGCGCTTTCCCCGTTCACACACAGACGCGCCAGAACGCGTGTAAACGCGTTCCGGAGCGTCTGGGTGCGAATGCTCAAAGCGCCCGAAGCTGGCTTAGCCGGCAAACGCCGGCAAGGGGCGCGATGACAGCCGCGGAGGCAGATCGACAATCAGCTGTTTGACAAACAGCTGATTGTCAAAGCCGCGCGGCGTCGGAGGCGCGCCGGCAGCCGTTCGGGAGACAGAAGAAGCGCGAACGCTTCTTCTCCCGAACGGCTGCGGGCGGCTCGTCCGCGTTGGAACGCGTGTAGAGCACTTCGAAGTGCTCTACATTTCGAACGCGGAAAAGACAGCTGCGGACACGTCGGAACGCAAGCCGCGCGCGGCCAATGCGGATGACGTGTCCTCAGCTGTCTTTTCCGCGTTCCGTTCAGCCCCGTGCGAAAACGTCTCTGCTTTTCTTACCCTTAAGGGGACTCAGGGTGGCTGCCAAACCTTCTGTTCTTCCCCACATGACAGGTACTCAGTGAGGCAAGTGGGATAGTGAGAGCTCAGAAAGAGAGCTGTGACTCGCCTAAGGCCACCAAGCTGGCTTTGTGTAGGAGTGCGGAATCAAGCTGGGAGACTTCCAGATGAGAGTCACACATTCTAACCACAAGACCAGTACGGACAGCTATTCCAGTATAGGACAGCCTGCCTTGGACTGGAACAGCCACCTTAATGACAAATGTATTCTCTAAGTATGATACGTGTAGATGCCGCCACATTTAATACGCTTCATTCAATTTTAAAAACATAGAGGGTGCCAGCTGGTTTAGATATTTCATGAATGGGTTTGGTTAAAACATGATTCACTGGGGTTGTGCTCACACCGAAGGTTTAATCCAGCTTCATTCCACCTTCAGGGTGAGAGCACATATCAGCAAAGTGACCAGTAATTTCCTTTCCACATTATTGATCCCAAAGGTGAATTTTCTGAGTTATTTTAATGCTGAAAGAGCACCACTTCTCACTTTGCTTATGCGTTCTCTAGCTCTGAAACTGGACTGAAACTGGATTAAACCTTAGGGGTGACCACAGCCTTAAATTTCCCCCTGAAAACATTTGCATTACTTATTAGCAAGCAAATTTATGCCGTATCAATTTCTTAACTAATCAAAAACAATTGATTTTTTCTGCAAGGAAAAGCCGCAGCTAAATGTCCGCGATCCCTCCAGTGGAGTAAACAGTGAGTCCCTTAAATCAATATTTAATATTTCTGGGTAACAACCGGCTTCCAGGTTCTCGCTAATGTTTAACCACTAGGAGTTCCCTGGTTAAATAAAGGACAGTGTTTAACGCCAGGGAAATGGTGATTGTTCTTGGCTTTGTAGATGTGCTTAAAAAGTTAAATATTTGCCCAACGCTGTGGAACAGACTCTTCCCTTGGGAGGTTTTTGTTTATTGCTAAAAATACCAGCAGCCCTTAGTACCACATTAGTTGAAAAGGTCCTGAATCAATGTTTGGCAGGGCATTATATGCTTGTATACTCAGAGGATGCTATAAGCCATCTCAGGTTGAGTACGCCTATTAGTCCGGTAACCTAGCATTGTCTGTTTTGATGGCCAACAAAATCCAGGGATTTACTTAGGGGGTGGGGGGTTTCCCAGGCTTACCTGGAGGTGGATCCTGTGCCTGTGACGTGTGCAAGGACCCCTCCCACTGGGTCCTGATGCTATCCTCTGCTACACTGCATTTCACCAGTGACAGGTGGGCCCTTCTTAGGTTGAGCTCAGTGTGCCGCCACCTTGGATTTGGTTTTGGGAGAACGTGAGATCTCTGACTGAAGTGGTTCGGCATTTCTTTTGGGCCTCTAGATTGCGGGTCAAGTTTGCCTCCCCCACAGCTGCACCCAGACAGGGCCTCAAATGTGGAATGATCTCAGCATGATGTTGGGATTGCCACACGTATGCTTGGCGATCCCAATGTGGCCCCAGATCCCGCGAGAATGAACTTCTATCCTGGGTTGTCCCAGAATATGGGCTGGACTCTTGTCCCTAGGAGCTGCCATCTTGAAATTGCCCCTGCGTATGTGGGGGCCAACACTGGGCAGACAATGGCCACCATGCATACACGTTTCTGGAGATTCCATGCCATCAAAATATGCAGATGTATTGACTGCATCATCGTTGGACCAACCACCCAGATAGATCAGGGCCTGAACTTTCTGTGCAATTTGCCCGGCAGTTGTGGGGTCTAGACGAGATCCTCTCACTATCTGGACACATCCCCAGAGACAAATGGGTTTGCTATTGTCTTCTTCTGGGGAATTCCAGGGATCTAACCTGGCCAGAACCATCTTGCAAAGCAGGTGCTCTAACCACTGAGCCACAGCCTCTCCAGTAGGGGTGTGCGTGAATGCAATTTTTGGGATTCGATTTGAATTGAATATCCAAAAATTCAGTTCAATTTGAATCTTTAAAGTTCAAAAGTTAACCAAATTTGATTTGATTTGAATATATTCAAATCTATTCATTTGGATTTTTTATTAGAATTTGCACATACGAATGTCGACAACATTCGTATGTGCCAAAATGCATCCATACGCATCCTGTAGACATCCCGTATGCATCCTGTACAGACCCATACAAATGTGTACAGATGCGGGAAAGATGCACCCAGGCAAGTACGCGTCATGTACGTGTCCATACACATATGAATATCCGAATAATTCGAATAGATTTAAAAATGTGAAATTTGGACGAACGTTTAAATTCGAATTTATAGACATTTGATCCATACACAAATGTCCAAATGTAAACTAATTTGATTGAATTTTTGAATGCTTTGAATATTTGGGCACGCCCCTTCTCTCCAGTGAATGGAGTAGAAGAGGACTTGGACGCATTTCCCTCTAGGTGAAGATCCTCTTGAGCTTATCAGAGCTTTGGGAGTTGGGCTCTCACTTTGGGTGTTTTTCCACCACAGCCCTTAGATCCGGATTTAAGAAGATCCGGTTCTAAGGAATGGGTACATTTCTTAATCCGGATCTAGTAGATCTGGATTAAGGGAAGCACCCAATGTGTTTCCGCAGGACATGTAGCACCATTAGCAATGGGTGCTAGCCTCCCTGCCGTGGAAACACCTTTGCACCCAGGTGGGCAATCCGGATCGACCCCCAAGGGGTCGGTCCATCACCCCAGGTGTCTCTGGGGACAGGGGGATGCGATCTCTGAAGTCCCACCTTCGGAGTGATTTCGGAGTCATTTCAAAATCATTCCAAAGTGACTCCGAAGTCCCTCCAAAGAGATCAACGCAGACTTCGGAGGCACTCCAAAGGGACTCCAGAGTGGCTTCGAAGTTTCTGCTGATCTCTTCAGAGAGACTTTGGAGTCACTTTGGAATGATTTCAAAATGACTCCAAAATCACTCCGAAGCTGGGACTTCGGGGCTCCCCCCCCATGGGTGCATCCCCTCCCCGTAGCCTCCTCTAGACCCCATTTTATCTGGATTTTCTGGCAGATGACCCCATTGTAGACCCCATTAATGGGGTGTACAGAAAATCCGGATTAAAGGGCAGAAAGTACCCATTTGATCTGGATTTCCCCCACGGCAGTGGAAACAATCGGGTCCCAAATGGGTGCCGTGGTGGAAATGGGATCATCTGGCTCACACCCAAATGGGTCCTTAATGGGTGCCAAAATGGGTATTTTTTGACAGCGGAAAAACACCCAGAATTGGACTGTTCAAAGTTGCCAGTTGTGCAATGATGTCATCATCTCATGTGTCCCAATGCGACTATGCATCACCCTCACATCTCCTAGCTCAGAGAGGCAACCAGGTGGGGTGAGATGAAGCGTTCATCTTCCTCAAGGGCAAACCTGGCTTGATGGTCCACCAAGCAAGCTCTGAACCCATTTAGCAGGGGTGTGTCCATTTTGGAGGCTGAAGAATGCATTTGAAACAGAGTTTTACACACCCTTATGGGAGGGATGCGCATGAGTGTTTATCAGGCTTGCGATTCATACCAATTCATGCACATTTGGACAATTGCTTTAATACTGGCTTCATCTGAAGATTGACATTCAATTGCCAAGCAATCTTCAAATGAAGACGATATTAAAGCAATTGTTCGGCATTCAGTTCGATTTGAATAAAACATCCAAAGATTCTAATCGATTCAAACGTTTAAAATTCATATATATTCGCATTCGAATCAATTCAAATACAATACGCACCAATGGCTAGAAAGATTCAAGATTTGTTCAGATGTTTAAATCTGAACGTATAGACATTCCTTCAAGCTTCGTTATAACCGCAAAGATGGGGAGGTGACAAAATGTCTGCCCGGTCACATCCACAGTGGATTCAAAGTGGATTGAGATTGGATTCAAACCAGATAAAGCAGATTCAAAGTGGATTAGGAACAGATTTGGAGGAGGATTTGGAGGTGTGGCTGGCAGCAGGGATTTGAAATGGACCTGAAGCAGACGCAGCAGATTTTAGACCTACCATATTCGAAGCGGCTCCATTGGCATGAATGCGAATTTACTTTGCATTCCTGTTGATGTGGAGCGAACGCGGAAAACATTGTGCATATCTCTACCCTAGTGAGTAGACCACCGCTCACTAGCAGGTAAATCTGAGCAGGCCCTCTGTCCTGCACGTCTGGTAGGTGTTCTTGCTCATAATTCATATTAAGATGGGAAGAATATCTGACTATTCCGGTTCCGCTACCTCTAAGAAGACTGTTTACTAGGGCCAGATTCGACCAACTTGGCATCATGATGCAAACTGGCCGTTATTATAACATGGCAAGATGTGAAAGACTCTGTGTCTGGGGTGATCAATCGGTTGAAGATATGGAACATTTTCTTTTTGAGTGACCTGCCTATACGGAACTTCAGCACAGGTTTTTACACCCACTAGTATCTGAGTTCCAGTCTCAAAACAGAACTGAGCTTTTGGCATTTCTTCTACAAGGTCATGAAAGATCTATTATAGTAGGAGTTAGCCTCTTCATTTTAAAAGCTATTAAAAAAAGAACCCATCTCCTGAATGTAGAACCCTGACTGTATACAGGGGACTTGTTTTATTGTTTTAATTGTATTGTACTTTGAAATGGTCACACGACTAATCAAATACATTTTCTACACTACTCATATTAAGATGGTATCTTTTAATTCCTTCCCATAAATGCAGAGGGGTGGTCAGTTCATCAGTGTGACGTTCACCCCCCCCCCTTTTTTTATTATTAAGCAAATGACTTGGTGGCTCTATTTAACATTTCCAGCCGATCAGCGAGTTATTTAGTGGCGCATGATTCTCTGATGGGAAAATTAGTGATACAGGCTGACAGACGGGTGAAGTCTGGTTCAAGCAACTGTGGAATTGAGTGCAGGAAGGAGAGAGAAAAGTGATGTTCCTCGTGTTCTCGTTCCCTTGAGGAGCAGGGAAGCAGTTCCCAGAAACGAGAAAAGGCGATACACTATTTGATAGCGCGGAGCCGGGGGCGTCATGTGTAAACCTCAGGCACATGTGATAGAAGGAGCTGACTAACTTGACTAACTAAGAAAATAAAAAGAGGAGAAATGTGTTCTTGCTGCCTTTCCACACCTGTCAGGAGTGTGGACTATGAAGGGTTTCACAGGGGCCGCTTCCACATGTTGGTGAAGTTTAAGGGAAGTCCCTCCTCTTCCACGTGTGCTCCATCTGCATTGGACCGAGTGTAGACCAGGTCAGAGTGTCAAAAATGGTGTCTTGGTCTGGTCTACTGGTAGACCTCTTCTCCAAGGTCTACTGACCTACTAGATTGTGTTATTGCATGCAAGTGGGTTCCCACAGCGGACCCATATCAGCCAAAAGCCTCCCCTGGGAGTTCTGTAGGCCAGGACTCTCATCTGGTAGTCTCCTGGTTCAATTCCACACTCCTCCATGAAGCCAGCTGTGTGTCCTGGGGTGAGTCACAGTCTTCTATCTGAGCTCTCACAGCCTAACCTACCTCGCAGGGTGTCTGTTGTGGGGAGAATGGAAGATCTGTCAGCCTCTTTGAGACCCCTTAAAGGTGAGACAAGCAGGGTGTAAAAACCAACTCTTCTTCTCCTTCCTACTTGAAGCCAGCTGGGTGGCCTTGGGCTAGTCACAGCTCTCATTCTGTGCTCTCACAGCCCCACCTTCCTCACAGGGTGTCCTCTTGTGTGGAGAAGAACAGAAGTTTTGTCAGCTGCCTTGAGGCCCCTTAAGAGTGAGAAAGTGGATTATAAAAACCAACTCCTCCTCCTTGTTCTTCTTCTTCTTCTCCAGGTCTATGGCTTGTGGACGACTGAATAGTTGCGGGCCATGTCCAGATTGTGGATTAGCTGACTGTGGTTTCCGCTCCGCTTGTTTACATTCTAGTTTAAAAATATGCACCCAGATCCCATAACAAAAATACCTATTGGCTGCCTCACGGCTGAACTTTGATCTCCATGCTCTGTTGCTTTAGGCAGAAGGCGCTCAGTAAACAGAGGAATGCAATTCAAAGCTTGGTTGCCATAGGAAACGCCACTGACTTTCCGCATGCTTTTGAACTAATCCTGCACTACTTTATTATAAAAAATGTGCAGCTTGGTTTTCGAAGTGACGTCAGCGGTGGGAAAAAAGCAAAGCAACTGACTAAGGTCAGAAGAGGGTAAATTTCTCCCTGTTAGGTGGAAGAGTCTCATCCCTACCTTGTGTCTTTTTCAACTTCTCTGCTCCTGTTTTTTGGGGGTGATGCACGAGACAATCACAGCGTCTGAACAAGATCCCACAGTTGCCTCTTTTCACCTCATTCTGGCCAGAGAGGTGATCACAAGCTTTCACCTTTGTCTGCCAGCTCCTTTCGTTAGAACTCCTCTTCTCACTTCTTGCAGTTTTGGGGTTGCTATGCTATGTTTCGTAGCCCTTCTGTAAACCTGAGCTTTCAGTTATAACTATGATATCAGAGATCTGACTTCTGGAAGAGTCAAATGTAACTGATGGTCTCCTAGATCTTGTCAAATGCAACTAATGGTTTCCTAGATCATGTCAAATGCTATTGATGGTCTCCTAAATCTTGTTACAAGATTTTTTTCAAATGCAATTGATGGTCTTCTAGATCTTGTCAAATGCAACTGATGGTCTCCTAGATCTTGTCAAATGCTATTGATGGTCTCCTAGATCTAGTCAAATGCAACTAATGGTTTCGTAGATCTTGTGTGAAAATGAACAATTTCATTGAATATTCATATTTTGCTGTGGTTTGGGTCATGAAAAAGAAGAGTAGCCTTTTATACCCCACTTTCCTGACCCATTAAAAGGGACTCAGAGCTGCTGACAGACCTTCTGTTCATCTCCCCATAACAGTCACCTTGTGAGTTAGGTGGGGCTGTGAGAGCTCAGAAAGAAAGCTGTGACCAGCGCAAGGTTAACCAGCTGGCTTCATGGAGGAGTGCAGAATCAAACCCGGAGACTAGCAGATAAGAATCCGACACTCTAACCACCAGACCAAATTGGCCATAAGACTTGGAGGGGAGGCCCTCCTCATTGTCCCACCACTCTCTATAGTAAGACGGGTGGGGCCTCTAGAGAGGGCCTCCTCAGTGATGGCCCCGAGGCTGTGGAACAGTCTCCCTCTCAAGGGGCGTAGGCCCCTTCACTGTATATGTTCAGGAAGCGGGTGAAGACATACCTCTTTGCTCAGGCCTTTGGCTGAATGTGGCACAGTTTCCCTCCACTGCAGACATTATTGTTTTATTCTGTTTTTTATATATGGCTCTATTTTAAGATGTCTGTTTTTAAATACTGTTACCCGCCCTGGGACCTTAGGGTATAGGGTGGGATAGAAATGCAAATATAAATAAATAAATAAAATGGGTAAATATTTGTGGATAAGTTCAAACAGAAATGCAAAAATCCAGTGCTTTCCACTTCACCATCCATCAGCGAAACAGATTTTCAAATTTTCAATCTGCTAGGGAAACGGACGTGATTTTCTTTTCATGCACAACCTTACTGTGTTTCCCCCAAAATAAGAGAGGGTCTTATATTAATTTTTGCTCCTAGGGCTTATTTTCAGGGGACGTTTTATATAACACTTATATAGGGCTTGTATTTCGAGCATCCTGAAAAAGCAGGCTAGGGCTTACAGTGCCTGACAGAAGTTCTGTCGCTTATCCATGTTGTTGAAACCAAAGCCTATAACCTGACTTAAAATTCATCCATTGGTTTTAAAAATGACTCATATGAAAGCTGAAACCCTCCCAAATGAGGTTTTTAAAAAGAAAATAAATTTGCTTCACTGCTGAAATATTGATCATTTAATGAACACAGAAAGGTCAGATTTTGGCGAGACAAAAGTTTTGTCGCCTTGTCATATAATGCACCTAATCCTAGTTTACAGCCTCACCTGTGCTCACTAATTGATCAGATAATTAGTGGGTGTGTATAAAAAGAACTCCAGCACCCCAGACCTTCACTTGAACTGCAACTTGACCTCTGACAACATGCCAAAAATCCACCCTGTGACCAAAGCCTTGATTATCAGGAGACTGAAGACCAGATCCTCTGCAGATGTGGCTGGCACCTTTAATGTGTCTCAGCGTCAAGTACAAAGAATTACAAAAAGATTTGAAGAGACTGGAGATGTTTTTGACAAGCCCAGGTCCGGCAGACCCCGCAAGACGACTGCTCAGGAGGAACGTTTGTTGGTTCGAAAATCAAAAGCCAGCCCTTCTTCCACTGCAGCAGAGCTCCAACAGGCCTGGTCACCTCAAGTCCTTGTGTCAACTAGAACAGTTTGTAGGATTCTGTCTCGAAATGGCCTCCATGGTCGAATCAGTGCCCAGAAGCCAGCACTAAACAAAAGGCAATTAAAAAACCGTGTGGTATTTGCTAAGGCCCACAGCCTACTAAACGGATGCTGGAAAAGTGGCAGAAGGTGGATTTCTCAGATGAATCTTCAGTTGAATTACACCACAGCTGCCGCAAATACTGCAGGAGACCTACTGGAGCCCGTATGGATCCAAGATATACCCAGAAAACAGTTAAGTTTGGTGGTGGAAAGATCATGGTCTGGGGTTACATTCAGTATAGGGGTGTGCGAAACATTCGCAAGGTGGAAGGCAATATCAGTAGCCTAAAATATCAAGACGTATTAGCTACCTCTTACATTCCCAATCATAAAAGGGGTCAAATTTTCCAGCAGGATGGCGCTCCATCTCATACATCCATCTCTACATCAAAGTTTCTCAAGGCAAAGAAGATCAAGGTGCTCCAGGACTGGCCAGCCCAGTCACCAGATATGAACATCATTGAGCATGTTTGGGGTAGGATGAAAGAGGAAGCTTGGAACACAAAACCAAAGAATCTTGATGAACTCTGGGAGGCATGTAAAACTGCATTCTTTACTATTCCTGATGACTTCATCAATAAATTGTATGAATCATTGCCGAAACGCATGGATGCAGTCCTTCAGGCTCATGGAAGTCACACAAAATATTAAATATGGCTCTAATAGCACCACAACTTCATTCACCAATGTTATGAAACATATCTTTGTATTTGAAGTGAATTATCTGTTTGATTTTCACTTTACTTTTTGTGGGCGACAAAACTTTTGTCTAGCCAAAATCTGACCTTTCTGTGTTCATTAAATGATCAATATTTCAGCAGTGAAGCAAATTTATTTTCTTTTTAAAAACCTCATTTGGGAGGGTTTCAGCTTTCATATGAGTCATTTTTAAAACCAATGGATGAATTTTAAGTCAGGTTATAGGCTTTGGTTTCAACAACATGGATAAGCGACAGAACTTTTGTCAGGCACTGTATTTTCAGAGTAGGTCTTACTTTTGGAGAAACAGGGTAGTAGCAGCCCTGGTTTGCACCAAGGGGAAACCGAGGCCACTTAACCCTTTATTGCCTTTGAGGCCGCATTGCAAAAATGGACATTAGCCCAATGCAGAAGGGGAGGCGGGTAGGAAAAAGCTGTTTGCACCTTTCCAATTAAACAGAGTCGTGTGGAAAGCCTTTGAATTCTTCTCTGCCTAGCTATACCTTCAATGCCTGAACCCTCTGCATGTTTCCTTGACAGAGTGTTCCTGTTCATTACGCCGTAATGCCTAGCAGAACTTCCTGCTAATTAGAAGCGAAGCTTATTAAATCCCTGCTGAATTCTTCCTTCAATTGTTCTGCTTTGGCTCTGAAGGAAAAACTCGCTGGAGCAGAACTAAGGACTGAGCTTGAAAACTGAGATTCCTCAACGTCACCATCTTCTGACATACAGAACATTTATTTCTCTTTTCAGGGTAGAAAAGCCAACTCTTCCTCCTCCTCCTCCTCCTTCATGAAGCCAACTGGGTGACCTTGGGCTAGTCACAGCTCTCTTTTGAGCTTTCACAGTCCCACCCACCTCACAGGGTGTTCTGCTGTGGGGAGAAGAAGAGAAGGTTTGTCAGCCATTTTGAGTCCCCTTGAATGGGTGAGAAAAGCGGGGTAGAAAAGCCACCTCTTTTTCGTCCTCCTCCATGAAGCTAACTGGGTGACCTTGGGCTAGTCACAGCTTTCTTTTGAGCTTTCACAGCCCCACCCACCTCTGCTGTGGGGAGAAGAAGAGAAGGTTTGTCAGCCACTTTGAGTCCCCTTAAATGGGTGAGAAAAGCAGGGTAGAAAAGCCAACTCTTCTTCTTCTACTTTCAGACATGAATAGTTAACACGGGATCTGAGCAAGATACCTTTTTGCACTTAGCTCGGTTGATCCATTATCAGTGAATCTGGATTCGCTAAATCCGGATCAACAGCAGGAAGCGTCATCTGCACTGAGCGGGCTGGACTGGAGCAAATGCAATGGACGCAATGCAAATGGATCAGTACCAGTGACCTGTCCAAAATTTCTCTGTGTGTTATGTGTTAGAGGCTCAGCATGGATGAAAAATGAACGAAAAATTCACATTCATTTTGCAATTGAAATGAAAGTCTGAAATGTCATTTCTTTCTCAAATCGTTCGTTCAAAGGGTGGACTTTTGCATTTGCAGTCAAACATTTTCGTAGCTTTTCTTCCCATTGGAAAAGCTCACTTCTATCAGTAAAATACTGCAAAAGGGGAAAGAAACCGGTGGAAAAAGCACTTCAAACAACCCCCAGCACTAGAAGAGGTGCAAATGATTTCGTGCACCACTGCTAGTCGCCACTGGTGTAGCTTCTGGTACAGGAGGAGACATGCCTTGTTCAAGTGCAGATGGCACATCCCGGAGCTACCCCAGCATGCACTAGCAAGCCAAGTGAGAATTGCCCTATGCACGCAAGGCTCCCATTGAGAATTTGGCTTTTTCCCACTGTGCTGGTCTGCGGCTGCTTCAGATTCTAGCTTGCTGAGATCAGCACTCTGGATAGTTCCCTTGGTGGTCTTCTCCAAGCCAAGATCTCCATTTTGAGGACTAGGTGGTATCAGCTGGGCTGAGAGCCCAGGTGACTTTAGCCTGTGTTGACTGTTCCGAAATAGGGGAGGCTTTAGATGTGCCTTAAGAGCTTTTTGGCTGGAGGAGGTCCCCATGGCCATGCTGGAACTGAAGTTCGAAAATGGGAAACTTCCAAACTATGTCCTACGTGAAGTCATAAATTAAAGGCAAAGATAGCTAGGTGAAGAACTCAGCTTCCTGTCATCCTGGGGACCCATCCTTTGTACAGTCTTTGAGACACCAAAGGAGAAATCGTGATGGCCTTTGTCCCCTTCTGAGAAGTCTTGGAGATGGCGTCTGAGACCTCCTTCATGTAGAGTAGGAGTTCCACCAATGATCTACAGCCTCTTCCTTGCTGGATCATAGCTTCATCACATGTCAAAATACTGCTAACAATTCAGTATCCTTCTCCCCCTCTCCCTTTGGTCTTGCGGTTAGAGTGTAGGCTTCTTATCTGACAGTCTCTTGGTTTGAGTCCGCGCTCCTACACAAAGTCCGCAGGGTGACCTTGGCCTAGTCACAGCTCTCTTTCTGCGCTCTCACAGCCCCACCTACCTCACTAGATGTTCTGTGGTGGGGAGAAGAACAGAAGGTTTGTCAGCCACTTTGAGACCCCTTAAATTAGGTGAGAAAAGCAGGATATAAAAGCCTACTCTTCTTTGATCTCCCCAAAGCCAACTGGGTGGCCTTGGGCTAGTCACAGCTCTCTTTCTGAGCTCTCACAGCCCCACCTGCTTCACAAGGAGTCTGTTGGTGGGAGAAGAACAGAAGGTTTGTCAGTTGCCTTGGGCTGAGATGAGAAAAGTGTGGCATAAGACCAAATGTTATCCTCCTACGTCTTTGCAAAGGAAGAATGTCCCTGCTTTTAAACTGCCTCTTTTTCTTTTTTGGAAGCAATTGGCAAGAAAAAGATTTAAGTTATTCCTCTGCCGTTACAGAAGGGTTCAGTATCAGTGCATGAAGTCAGCTCACCTCTCTTCCTTTTCCTTCCTTCCTTCCTTCCTTCCTTCCTCCCCTGCAGATGTTCCTTGTTGAGAAGATTGAAGGCATCCACTGCCACCTGCATGAATTTACCATCACTGGCTCAACCTACACCCCAGAGGGACAAGTGTAAGGACCTGGGGATTTTGTTTAGCTTTCCTTTCTCTATACACCACAAGAGTTCCCTGGAGGCGGGTTTGGGTGGGGTGGGTGGGTGGGTGGGTGGGTGGGGGCGAATCAGGGACTTGTTAGTGGTGGCCTCAAGGGAGAATAAAACCTTGAGTTGCCAAACTCAGGTTAAAATCCACACTTGGGATGAGCTCCAGCCTTTGTCCCTGAAGGAGTCCCCTTCCTGCTCCGACAGTCTGGTGTAACGGTTAGAGCTACCGGGGAGAAGAATAGAAAGCTTGTCAGCCACCTTGAGTTCCCCTAAGAGTGAGAAAAACAGGATATAAGCTGCTTGTGAACAAAGCCCGAGGATGGGTGGCACAGATACAGTTGCACGCCGCATTGCTTCGTCACCACAGCAATGGCACCATGCCCAATGCCTCTGGGACTGCCCTGCGTGGTGGGTATGTGCACTCAGGTGCTGCTGGAAGGCAATCAGAGCAATTGCACATACCCACCACGCGGGGCAGTTCCAGAGGCATTGGGCAACTCAAGGTGCGGACGCCTGGTGGATCCCAGATGTGTGAAAAGTAAGGCGTGAAAAGGGCCTGAATCATAAGCAACGAAGGTTTGGTTTCCCCAACCCTGTTCAACTGAGATCTCCGGCCTACCCTCCCTCCTTCCCTTTCAAAACATAGCTTGAAGAACGACGCCCCCGTGCGCTGCGGGCAGTTTGACGGACTGGTGGAACTCGCTACCATCTGTGCCCTTTGCAACGACTCCTCGCTGGATTACAACGAGGTGAGTCGCCCTTGGAGCCTGCTCTTGGTCACTTCTGGGTTGGTGGAGGTGGAAGGTGGGGCACAAGCCAGATCTCCACGTGAGGGAGAGGAGGCCTGGACTGGTAGCATTCCGTCCTGTGGGCATCAGTTCCTGATTCGTCCCTAATGAAGGGGTTGCAATGCCCTGGAAGGGACAGGTGCGTAACTTGGGGGTACTCCAGGACTCCGCGCTGACGCTTGAAGCTCAGGTGGAGGCCGTGGCCAGGAGTGCCTACACCCAACTACGGCTGGTGCGTCAATTGTAGCCTTATTTGGACAGAGATGATTTGTCCACAGTTACCCATCCTCTGGTAACCTCTAGGTTAGACTACTGCAATGCACTCTTCATGGGGCTGCCCTTGAAGGCAGTTCGGAAGTTGCAGCTAGTGCAAAATACAGCCACCAGGGTGCTGACCGGGACAGCTAGCCAGATGCACATCATGCCGGTTTTAGAAGGGCTGCATTGGCTGGCAATTTATTACCAAGCCCACTTTAAGGCGTTAACTCTGACTTATAAGGCCCTAAATGACTTGGGCCCCAATATCTAAAGGGACACCTTCTTCCATACTGACCTGCCCACGCCCTGAGATCTGGAGGGGAAGCCCTCCTGGTTGTCCCATCACCTTCAGTAGAGAGGCTGGTGGGCACCCGGGAGAGGGCCTTCTTGGTAATGGCCTCCAGGCTGTGGAATAGTCTCCCCCTTGAGGTGTGTTGGTCTCTTCTCTGTTTATGTTCAGGAAGGCGGTGAAGACGCACCTCTTTGCTCAGGCCTCTGGCTAAATGTCAGTCATGTTTCCCCCACTGTAAACACCACTGTTTTAATTAATATTGTTTTGTTTTTAACATGTTGGATTTTAAATGCTGTGATGTTTTTTATTGTTTTAATATATATTATTTTGTTTGATATGGTGGATTTTAAAGGTTGTTACCCACCCTGAGACCTTCAAGTATAGGGTGGGATAGAAAAACAAACAAACAACCAATTTGGTGAAGCAATTTGGTCTAGTGGTTAAGGAGCTGGACTCTTATCTGGAAATACTGGGTTTGATTCCACACTACTCCATGAAGCCAGCTGGGTGACCTTGGGCTAGTCATAGCTCTCTTCTGAGCTCTCAAAGCCCCACCTACCTGACAGGGTGTTCTGTGGTGGGGAGAAGAACAGAAGGTTTGTCAGCCGCTTTGAGTTCCCTTAAATGGGTGAGAAAAGTGGAGTAGAAAGGCTAATTCTTCTTCTTCCTCCATGAAGCCAACTGGGTGGCCTTGGGCTAGTCGCAGCTCTCTTGAGATCTCACAGCCCAACCTACCTACCTCAAAGGGTGTTCTGTTGTGGGGAGAAGAATAGAAAGTTGGTCAGCCATCTTGAGTTTGCCTAAGGGTGAGAAAAGCAGGATATAAGAGCCAATTCTTTGCCTTCTTCCCCAACTTTCCTTCTTGTTGCCAGTCAAAGAAAGTCTATGAAAAGGTGGGGGAGGCCACCGAGACGGCCTTGACATGCCTCGTGGAGAAGATGAACGTTTTCGATACGGATACCAGCAGCCTCTCCAAAGTCGAGAGAGCAAATGCCTGCAACACAGTAAGTGAGGCCGTCACGGGAGTCACATGCTGGGATGGTTGGTTGGGAATATCTGGAGGACCAGATAAGCTGCTGCAATCAACAGGAATAATCTATCTATCTATCTATCTATCTATCTATCTATCTATCTATCTATCTATCTATCTATCTATCTATCTATCTATCTATCTATCTATCTATCTATCTATCTATCCATCTATCCATCTATCCATCTATCCATCCATCCATCTATCTATCTATCTATCTATCTATCTATCTATCTATCTATCTGTCTGTCTGTCTGTCTGTCTGTCTGTCTGTCTGTCTGTCTGTCTATCATCCGAATGGTGAACTCATAGAATCATAGAATCATAGAATGGTAGAGTTGGAGGGGACCTCCTGGGTCATCGAGTCCAACCCCCTGCTCAAGGCAGGATCTCCTAAACCATCTCAGACAGATGGCTGTCCAGTCTCTGCTCGAAGACCTCCATCGAAGGGGAACCAACCACCTCCCGTGGCAGCCTGTTCCACTGGTTGATCACTCTTACTGTTAGAATTTTTTTCCTAACAGCTAAACTAAATCTTTTCTCCTGCAGTTTCACCCCATTGTTTCTAGTCCTTCCTTGAGAGAGTGAGAACAGGGCTGATCCCTCTGCCCTGTGACAACCCTTGAGGTATTTGTAGACAGCTATCATGTCTCGTCTCAGTCTTCTTTTTGATAGACTAAACATTCCTAGTTCCTTAAGCCGTTCCTCATAGGACATGGTTTGCAGACCGTTCACCATCTTGGTAGCTCTTCTTTGAACCTGCTCCAGCTTGTCAGTGTCTTTTTTAAACTGGGGTGACCAGAACTGGACACAGTACTCCAGATGAGGTCTGACCAAGGTAGAGTAGAGGGGGATAATAACTTCACGTGATCTGGACTCTATGCTTCTCCTAATACACCCCAGGATTGCGTTTGCCTTTTTTGCAGCTGCCTCACACTGTTGACTCATGTTCAGTTGATGATCTACCAGGACACCCAAGTCTTTTTCACATGTGCTGCTGCTCAGCCGAATTCCTCCCATTGTATATGTGCTTTTTTCATTTTTCTTGCCCAGGTGCAGAACCTTGCATTTTTCTTTGTTAAATACCATTTTATTAGTTGCAGCCCATTGTTCAAGTTTCTCTAAATCTTTTTGGATCCTCTCTCTCTCTTCTCTGGTGTTTGCAATCCCCCCTAGCTTTGTGTCATCAGCAAATTTGATCAGTTTCCCTTCAACTCCCTCGTCCAGATCGTTTATAAAAACATTAAACATAACTGGGCCCAGGACAGAACTTTGTGGTACTCCACTTGACACTTCCTTCCATTTGGATGTGCAGCCATTTAAAGCCACTCTTTGAGTACGATTACTAAGCCAGTTTTGGACCCACCTTATAGTTGCCTTGTCAAACCCATATTTGATCAATTTTTCAATGAGGATCGCATGAGATACTTTGTCAAATGCTTTGCTGAAATCAAGAAATACTATGTCTACTGCATTTCCTTGATCAACCCATTCAGTGATTTTGTCATAAAATGAAATCAAGTTAGTCTGACACGACTTGTTTGATACAAACCCATGTTGACTACTGTTAATTATTGAATTCCTATCCAAATGCTGACATATGTGTTGTTTAATAATTTGTTCGAGAATCTTTCCTGGTATTGAAGTCAGGCTAACAGGCCTGTAGTTCCCTGGGTCTACCTTCTTCCCTTTTTTGAAGATAGGAACAACGTTTGCCCTTCTCCAATCGTCTGGGACTTCTCCTGTTCTCCATGACTTCTCAAAGATTACAGCAAGTGGTTCAGCAATTACCTCTGCTAATTCCTTCAGTACCCTAGGATGTAATCCATCTGGACCCGGGGACTTAAATTCGTTTAAGTTAGCTAAGCGTTCCCTTACTCTCTCAGTGTTGATTTTGTGTCTTGATTCTCCTAGTCCTTCATCAGTACAGTGAAGGACTGTTGCATGTACATTATCCCTCTTGGAAAAAACAGATGCAAAATAGGAGTTCAGAATCTCTGCCTTCTCAAGATCACTTTCGATCACTTCTCCATTCTCTCCCTGCAGACTTCCCAAAACCATTTTGACTTTTCTTTTGCTGTTGACATATCCCCAAAACCCTTTTTTATTGTTTTTAGTCTCTCTTGCAAGCCTCAGTTCATTTTTAGCTTTAGCTTTTCTGATACTTGCCCTGCAGATTGTACTGATTTCATTAAATTCCTCCTTAGATATGTATCCCTCCTTCCATTTCTTAAACATTTCTTTTTTCTTTTTTATCAAGTTTTTAAGTTCTAGGTTTATCCACCCTGGTCTCCTTAGATGTTTTCCATTCTTCCTTCTTTGAGGAATTGTTAATGATTGCGCTTCTAATATTGCATTTCTCAAAATATCCCATCCTTCTTGGACATTTCTATCCTTTAGTACATTTAACCATTTGATCCCTCCTAACCTCCTCCGGAGTCCATCAAAATCCGCCCTTCTGAAGTCCAACTTTGAAGTCTGAGTCCTCTCATGCTTTCCTTCCCTTATTATCCAGAATTCAAGGATAACATGATCGCTGCCTCCCAATGCCCCAGAAACTCTGATATCCTCCACCATTTCCTCTCTGTTGGTAAGAATTAGATCAAGGATAGCCAATCCTCTTGTTTCCTCCACCACCTTTTGGTACATGAAATTGTCAGCGAGAGAGGATAAGAACTTATTAGACTTGTGACTTTTTCCTGAGCGAGATTCCCAACAAATGTCTGGGTAGTTAAAGTCTCCCATAATCACTATGTCATGATTTCGTGAAAGTTTAGCCATCTGGTCTAGGAAGAGGTCATCCATATCTTCTGTTTGTCCAGGGGGCCTGTAATAGACTCCTACAATGGTATCCTTTCTGTTGCTCTCTCCTTGAATTCTTACCCATACCGATTCTACTGAGCTTCCACTCTCTGAAACTTGAACCTCTGAGGAGACAATTTCTTTTTTAACATACAGCGCAACACCCCCTCCTCTTTTGTTAAGTCTGTTTCGCAGAAACAAGTTGTAGCCTTCAATGTTTGTGTTCCATTCATGTGTGTTATCCCACCAGGTTTCCGTAATACCTATGACATCATATTTATCTACCTGGGTCAGGATCTCCAGCTCCCCTTTTTTATTTCTCATGCTTTGGGCATTGGTGTAGAGGCATTTTAGTTTGTAATTGATATCTATTGCGAGCTTGCCTCCTCTGTTTTCCTTACAAAATTTATGCGTTTGTTCATTGGTACTATTTCTGGGAGTAAGAATATCGCCTGGTTTGATTGACTGAGTATTTTTGGTTGACTTTTTGTTACCCTTCCCCTTTTGTTTTAGTTTAAAGTTCTCCTAATAACCGAAGCAAGGCGCTTCCCGAATACATTCTTTCCTGTCCCTGTAAGGTGCAACCCATCTCTTGCAAGGAGTCCGTCATATAGGTAGTTTGCTCCATGGTTCAGAAATCCAAATCCTTGCTGCCGGCACCACCGACGTAGCCACTTGTTCACCTCAAGAATCCTATCCCTTCTACTTTTATCGTGACCATCCACCGGAAGGATAGATGAAAAGACTACTTGTGCTCCCAGTTCCTTTACTTTTCTGCCAAGGTCTTTAAAGTCTCTGTAGATGTTTTCAAAGTGCTTTTTTGCCGTATCATTTGTGCCCACATGTATGAGTAATAATGGGTAGTAGTCTGTAGGTCTGAATAGCCTCGATATGCTATCAGTTACATCTTTGATCCGGGCCCCTGGGAGACAGCACACCTCTCGTGAGTTTCTGTCAGGTCTGCAGATAGTTGCCTCTGTTCCTCTTAAAAGTGAATCTCCCATGACCACTACTCTCCTCTTTTTCTTTGCATTACCATTTCTTCCTCTCCATTCCAGAGGTTTCTCAGTGCCTATTGGAGTAATACTTGTGGACCTTGTCGTCGACTCTTCAGATGTGTTGTTCTCCTGACTGAGTATCTGGAACTGGTTGTTTAATTGCAAGGGTTCCGAATGTCTCCTGTTCTTCCTGCTCCTTTGGGTCACATGCTTCCATAACTCAGTTTCTGCAACTACAGAACGATGTTCTTCTATCCCTTCATTTTGAAGTGTTTCCTCCATGCTGTCGAGGAAGTTCTCTTCTTCTCTAATCTGCTTCAGTGTCTTGACTCTCTCTTCTAGACTTTTAACCCTTTCCTCCAGGAGAGCCACAAGCTTGCATTTGTGGCAGGTAAAATGTGGCATCTGTTGTGGTAGGGTCATAAACATGCCGCATACATTGCATGTGACAATACAGGTGTTCTCGCCTTCCATATTGCTTCTAGGGTAAGGATTTTAAAGATGTGATGCTAAGGTATGAATGTTTTTTTTTATCCCACTGTACCTTTTTTGGGGGGGGGTTGGTGTTTTTTTTGTTTGTTTTGTTTTGTTTTTAATTTCGCGCGCCGTTAGGCGCTTGGGCCGTTTCTATTTAAGCCCTGCTGAGCAGAGTAACTCCTCCTCCCTGAGGGTGTGACTAATTCCTATTGGTCCGCTGCTCTGATTGGTCTGAGAAAGCTTCTACCTCACGCCGTGTGCTCTAAGAAAAACTTCCTGTTTCTATCTCACGCCGTGTGCTCTGAGAAAAACTTCCTGTTTCTATCTCACGCCGTGTGCTCTGAGAAAAAACTTCCTGTTTCTATCTCACGCCGTGTGCTCTGAGAAAAAACTTCCTGTTTCTATCTCACGCCGTGTGCTCTGAGAAAAACTTCCTGTTTCTATCTCACGCCGTTTGATTTAGAGCATTGTCTAACCTTCGAATGCTCCATAGATTGTGTGCTTAGTAAAAAGCAAGAATAAGACCATTAAAATATTTTTAAACAGCAGATGGCTTTTGGTTTTGAACGATTTGAATCAAATGCTTTGGTCTGACCCGATTCAATCAAGCTGAATCAAACCAGACCCTTTCAAACTGGAGGACAGTTCTGTTCATCTCAAACTGGGTAAAACCCATTTGGTTGAATCTGAACCAGGGTCTGCTTTCTAGTGTTGCCTTTCCCATTAGCTCTACCCATCTGTAAGAGAAAAAAGCTGGTAGAGGGACATAGACCCTATGAGCTAAGCCCGATTCCTACTGTCTATGCAGATGAACCTATTTAGGTCCTGCCAGGAGATGCCTGGGATTGAATCTGAGACCTCTCGTGTGCTTTGCTTTGACCGTCTTGTTCAACTTTGGGCTATACCTGCAGGTGATCAAGCAGCTGATGAAGAAAGAGTGCACCCTGGAGTTCTCACGCGACCGCAAATCCATGTCTGTTTACTGCACCCCAGTGTCATCCAGCCACAACTCCACTGGCAGCAAGCTCTTCGTCAAGGTAATGGGATACATGGGTTCCACATTGAGGAAGGTCTTCACTCGTTGGGATCCTTCAAAAGAGAGGGGTATGTTCTCTCGGGTTTTCTCCATCCCTCCCCTTCCTTCTGTGCTGGCTGATGCTGTTAGAAACTGGAAGACACCAGGGGGATGTGGAGTATTTGAGAAGGTGATGCAACGTCTGTTTGCAAGACAAGCAAATGTCCATTAGTGTCCAGAAATTTCTTTTGCGATCATGTCCATATGGGAGAGGAATACCCAAACCAAAACCTTGCAGCGGGATGTTTCACAGAGAAAACTGCTTCCAGCATGAAGGAAATACTTTTGGTGGAACATGGCGTACCTGTATTATCAACAAGAACCACCATTTTTGATCCACTCTCCTCCATAGTTCCTTGTCCTGGGCAATCACCCATCCACCCATCTACCAGGACTTTTCTGGTCTCTTGCTATCGGATGGATGTTTCCATCTCTGCTAGCAATCGTTTCTTCTTGTGAGGTACACAGCCTTCTGTCTTTTCGGATTCCTTAATCCAGAATGATGCCTGTAACTTTTGCTGTCTCTCTGATCCATTAATTTTGCTTAAATAAGTCAGCAAGTGTCATTTTGCCTCTTTATAAATCTATGGTGAGGCCACATTTTGAGCTTGGTGTGTCACAAGAAAACCTAGCTCAACTCGGGTGCTGTGTCACATCTAGAAATATCCACAATTTTGTGATATTTGTAGCTCTAGTAAAAATTATATTTTTGATATATCTATTTTATTGAAAGCAAAAACAAATAATTCTTTACATTAGTGACTTTTGTTGCTGAATTTCGTTTGCTAATATTCAGTTGAAAGTTGGTATTTCGTACACTTCAAGAACAAGCAAGAACTACACGCCCAGGTGCCAGGGTGATCATGTGTGTCACCCAAAAGGGTTTCGCATGTCACCTGTGACACGCGTGTCATAGGTTGGCCATCACTGGTTTAGACAAATTTATGCATGACAGATGTATCAATGGCTACTAGAATGAATGCCTAAGTATATCTTTCAGGCTGGGGAGGGGGTGGAAGCAAGGCCATTTGCTGGGATGCAAGAGCAGGAAAAGGTTTGTCCTGAGGCCTTTTCGCACTACACTCGTTCCATTTGGATCGGGTGTAGGACGGGTAGCCTAAGTCACTTCGGGACGCTTTCAGCATTCACACACAGGAACGCAGGAATGCATGTAAACGCGTTCCGGTGCGCCTGTGTGCGAATGCTAAAAGCATTCGGAAGTAACTTAGCCGGCCAGGGGCGGGGACACGGCCGGCGAGGCTGCCTCCCATTGGGTGCGAGCACCCAAGGGGCGGGCAGTGCTGTCAGGCCGCTTGCCCCGCATCGTGCCGGCTGTACGGGCCTGGATCGGGCCTCGTGCAGCCGGCACGAAGGTGCCCGGGCATCCGGGCACCCACCCTGGGGCAGCTGCCTATGGGGCAGGAGCCCTTCGGAGATCAGAGCCCCTGGCTCTGGTCTCCGAACACATCCCCGCCACCCCGATCGCGGCCGTCTGCAGGGTGCAGGCACCTGGATCTAGGCGCCTACACCTCGCAGATTATTCCCACCCCCCACCCTCACCCTCACCCGCCCCGCAACCAAACCCCCCCCACTCACCCTGCACCCACCCCGCACCCACCCCCGGCATTGGAACTGTGCCTGGCTCCGGTCTCCGAAGGCTTCGCCCCAACCCCGATCACACTGCAGATCGTGCTGCAGATCAGCCCCCACCCCCCCACTCCCCAAAGCCCCCACCCCACCATCCCCCGAAGCCGATCTCACCCATCTACGGGGTGCAGATGCCTAGATGTAGGTGCCTACACCCCGGAGATGACCCCACCCCCACTTTCAGGGCCCGGGGATGGAAGGTCGCGCGCAAGCACCTACCTTCTCAGTGCCCGGGCTTGGAATGCGCGCGCAGCGGCTCCCAAGTGGACGAGGAGGCCTCGGCGCGCCGCGTGGTGCACACTCCCGGCATGCTCGGCTCATTCCGAGCCCGGGCACCGGTCGCGATGGGGACTGGGGGGACCCTTGGGCGACCGGAGCGATGCGCTCCAGTCGCCCAAGGGGTTCCTCGCCCCCAGCCAGCCCGGCATCGGCCTTCTGCCACCCCGGAAAGGGGGTACAGGAAGCCGATGCTGGCAGCTCCCCGACACTGGCAGCCACAATGGGGCTGCCGGAGCTGGGAAGGAGCCACATCCCAGCGGCCGTGGTAGATCACAGACGGGACCTACCGAATCAGGGGTCCCTTGTCCCATCTGCCAGAGTCCCATCTACCGGCCTCGCCGTGCCGGCGCAATCGCCAGCCCAGCAAGGCTGGTCATCAGCCAACCAGAGACCAGCTGCGAGGCCGATTTTCGGCCAATGCTGGCCCTGGGGCCGTACCGACGGCTGTCAGAGAGAGAAGCGTGCATGGAAGACAGCCCGGGAGGAGCCAGGACGCAAATCTGGCTGCGGCAATGCGAGTGCCGCGTCCCGGGCTGTCTTCCACGTGTTCCGGAACCGCGTGTGCGAAAAGGCCTCTGGTCTCTGCTTGAGATGCCTGTGAGCATTTGGCGGGCCACCATGTGTGACAGAATGCTGGACTAGATGGGCTGTGGCCTGATCCAGCAGGGCTTCTCTTAGGTTCTTGTGGACTGGATGGGCTGTGGCCTGATCCAGCTGGGTTCCTCTGAGGTTTTTATGGACTAGATAGGCTCTGGCCTGATTCAGCAGGGGTCCTCTTAGGTTCTTATGGACTGGATGGGCTGTGGCCTGATCCAGCAGGGCTCCTCTTGGGTTCTTATGGACTGGATGGGCTGTGGCCTGATCCAGCAGGGCTCCTCCTAGGTTCTTATGGACTAGATGGGCTGTGGCCTGATCCAGCAGGGCTTCTCTTAAGTTCTTATGGACTAGGTTGGCTGTGGCCTGATCCAGCAGGGCTTCTCTTATGTTCTTATGTACTAGATGGGCTGTGGCCTGATCCAGCTGGGTTCCTCTGAGGTTTTTATGGACTAGATGGGCTGTGGCCTGATCCAGCAGGGCTTCTCTTATGTTCTTATGGAGGACAGGTGCATCAATGGCTACTGGAATGGATGCTTAGGTATTGTTTTCAGGTTGGAGAGATAGGCTGAAGGCCATTTGCAAAGAGCCAAGACCAGGTGTGGGTTTGGGCTTCATCTTCTGCTTGAGCTGCCCAGAACCACAGATGGGCCACTGCCTGGGACAGGATGCTGATCTAGGCAAGCTGTGGCCTGATCCAGCCGGGCTCCTTTTAATTCATGGGGGACTGGTGTATCAATGGCTACTAGAATGGCTACTAGCATAGGTCGTACCGTCAAGTTGGAGAGACAGGCAGGAGGCCTCTCAAAATCTTTTGAAAGGAGTGGAGAGCAGGTGAAGTTTTGCCTTTGAGATGCCCAGAAGGAATTGGTGGGCCATTCTGTGAAAAGGCATCCAACACGGTTATTCTTTTGTTAGTTTGTTTGAGAAATTTATATCCTGCCCTTCACCAGATAGTCCCATCTATATAAATGCACATATGTAATAGCTGAGGCATATATTGGCAAAATATGAATTTAGGCATATACTGCCTAGATTGTGTGGCTATGAATGAAAAGCTTTCACAGGTATTTACTCTTTCCATTCAAAAATGAGAAACAGGAATTAGGGATATCCATGTTTTTTTTTTTTTTGCATTTGATTCGCATTGAATCGAATGTAAGAAAAATTGTATTTGTTCAAATAGATCCTTTTTGAATGTGGTAGGATTCTATTCAATATGAATATATTTGGATGAATTCCTATGAATATCCGACATGAATGCATACGTATCCCATACGTAACCATATTTACACTAAAAATCTGCATTGGAGAACAGGAGAACAGCACCACCTAGAGGAATTGCAGAGAATCTACCAAACTTTTTTTAATTTGAAAAAATAAGATAATTATTTTTACAAATAATCTTAGTGTAGATATATTAACTTGCTTTAAAAAAAGAACAGTACATATATACAGTACTGTTCTATATGTATGTGTATATATATATATAAAGTATCAAAGGTAATGACATAATTGGTGAATAAGGTATAAATTGTAAGATGCAATAACCATGCAGTTCAAAATGCATACAAATATACAAATTAAATTCCATGTTTAGCAAGCTACTTCCCTAAATAAATGGATTAGCTGCTTTATGATAGTTTGTGCAAACTTTATTTTAAAAATAGAACAATACAGTTTTAATATAACTTAAAACCTGTAGAATGGACCGCCCGTAAATATTTGGTGAATAGACTATAATATCTATGCAATTCAAAATGCATAAAAAGTATACAAATTACATATAAATATGAATTCTGTGCTTAGCAATCTGGCTTCCTCAATAAATCGGCTACTTATTTGATAATTATTAGTGTAGATCGGTGATGGCCAACCTATGACATGCGCGTCACAAGTGACACGCCAAGCCCTTTTGGGTGACACACCTGGTCGCCCTGGCACCTGGGCGTGTAGTGCTTGCTTGTTCTTGAAGTGTACAAAATACCAACTTTCAATTGAAGATTTAGCAAGTGTAAAGAATTATTTGTTTTTGCTTTTAATAAAATACATACTGTATATCAAAAATATAACTTTTTTACTAGAGCCACAAATATCACAAAATTATGGATATTTCTAGAAGTGACACAGCATCCGAGTTAAGCTAGGTTTTCTTGCAAATTTTGACACACCGAGCTCAAAAGGTTAGCCATCACTGGTGTAGATATATATATTTAAAAAAAAAAGAAATTCCAGATTTCTATTGATGATGTAACTAAATTTTAACTGCATTAATGGCACAAGCACTTGTTCCGAGGTATATCTCAATATACGTCATTTTTGGGATATAATACCGCACTGATACTCCAGATTGTCCTAGTTCTTTGGGAAGGATCCAACGAACCGAGTACTAAACCTGTCGTGATGGTGTGATGCTCACATTGTTGTAGAGATGTGCACAAATGCAATTTTCGGGATTCGATTTGATTCGAGTCGGATACCTGAAAATTAAAATGGATTTGAATCTTTAACATTTTTTAATAGATTTGAATCTATTCTTTGAATTTTCTATTTGAATTTGCATATACCAATGCAGACAACCTTTGTATGTGACCATACGCATCATTACACATCCCATACGCATCTGTACACAACTCGTTTTCATCCCATATGGATCCGTAGAAATGTGGGAAAGATGCATATGTGCAGCTATGCATCATGTACATCTCTGTGCACAAACAAATGTCTGAATAATTCAAACAAATAGATTCGAAAATCTGAAATTCATTCAAATTTATAGACATTTGATTTGAACTTGAACGTTCAAATTCAAACAAATTTGAAAGAATTTCGAATGTTTCAAATATTCCTGTGCTACACTGTTGTCTTTTCGTCTATTTTCAGGTTCTGATGTTTTAATTGCTTTTTAATGTTTCCAACAATGTCTGAAATTTGATCAGACTCAAGACCTTTGTCCACTGTCCGCGTATTGCTAAGACGTTATCAACTGCTGCTGGTTCCTCCATATTTCATTGTCGGTTTGAAAGATATTCATGTATCATTAGTTTCCCTATTACATTGTAGCTTTCACATCTGGCTAAAATATTACCATATTTCCAACATTTTGCTATAAAATGCTGTGCCGCTGCTGTTAAATGCTGCCTTAGTGGCTTCTTATCATCTGGATCTAGTTGAGAATTCATGCACTAAAAAGGGAAAGGGGGTGTGTGTTTTTCAGCTTACCTCATTCACCTTTCTGTCTCTCAACCTCATCCCATATCTTTTGTTCCTTTCCATCCTGAAGGGCGCACCGGAAAGCGTCATAGAGCGTTGCAACTACGTCCGCATCGGCACCAACCGGATCCCGCTGACTCTTTCCACCAAGGAAAAACTGCTCTCCAAGATCCGGGAGTGGGGCACGGGGATCGACACGCTGCGCTGCCTCGCCTTGGCCACGCGGGATCACCCTCCCCGGAAGGAAGACATGCGTCTCGATGACTCCAGCCAGTTCGTCAATTATGAGGTACAGAGGTCTTCTGGAATGGAAGCAGTGCGTACGCTCCGTGCCGGAGAGACCCTGGATCCGCCTTTTCACCCAAGTGTGAAAAGGACCTCAGACTGCAGTTCTCAGTAAATTCACATGGGCTCATGACTTGAAATGTGCATGAAAATGTGGGTGGCAGGAGGGATTGCCTATGGAGTAGGGATGTGTATAATGTTTTTCTTCCTATTTGCTTGTTGGAGCGAATGCGGAGGAAATCCACATTCGTGCGAACAGAGCCACTTCAAATATGGAAGGGTTCGAATCTGATTTGAATCTGCTCTGAATCCACTCTGAATCTGCTGCAGATGTGAGCAGGAAGCTGCTTTGTAGGCTTTCCACCTTTGTGAGTATAATGAAGTTTCGAACAAAGGCACAAAAGACTTCGCTTGGCACTCAAATGTCAATCTCTGAATATAGGCAACATTCAATTCAAATGCAAAGGTTCAGATTTGGACACATTTATACAAATTGCAAACCTGCCAGATATTCATGCACATCGAATCTGCAAGAAGGTTGAGGATGAGGAGCCAGTTTGGTCTAGTGGGTTAGGGAGCCAGAATTTTATCTGAGAAGCCAGCTGGGTGACCTTGAGTCTCTTCTGAGCTCTCACAGCCCCACCTACCTCACAGGGTGTCTGTTGTGGGCAGAAGAACAGAAGGTTTGTCAGCTGCTTTGAGTCCCTTTAAATGGGTGAGAAAAGCGAGGTAGAAAAGCCAGCTCTTCTTCTCTTTCTTTCTTTCCTTCCTGTTCACAGACCAATTTGACCTTTGTTGGTTGCGTTGGGATGCTGGATCCTCCGCGGAAGGAAGTGATGTCATCTATCAAGATGTGCAGAAAGGCTGGCATCCGGGTCATTATGATCACTGGGGACAACAAAGGAACAGCAGTGGCCATTTGCCGGCGGATCGGGATCTTCGCGGAGGACGAGGAAGTGTCGGGCAAGGCCTACACAGGCAGAGAATTCGATGACCTCTCACCAGAGGCACAGAGCGATGCCTGCCGCTCGGCTCGCTGTTTTGCTCGTGTCGAACCTGCCCACAAGTCCAAAATAGTGGAATACCTACAGTCCTTCAATGAAATCACAGCTATGGTGAGTGTGGGCTTTGATACCTGGTGCTGTGCCTGATTTTGGACCATCAAATAGGGATCTAACTCTGATTTTGAGGGTTGAAAACCAGCTACTATCATTGGACCAACTTTATTTTTTATTTTTTGTATAAAAAAGAAGAAATTGCTTGATATTAGGGCTAAATAGAACAATCTTGGGAGTGGCTCTAGCTCAGTGGTAGAGCAAAACTCCCTGGGAATCAGAGGGTCGCCGGTTCGATCCCCAGACTCTCCAAAAGTAGGCAATGGCAAACCACTTTTGTATCCCTGCCAAGAAAACTGCATGGCAGTGCCACTGGATTCTGGGAGTAGCTGGAGCAGAGGGTTGTCAGTTTGATCCACATCTTCTCCCCAAAAGTAGAGAATTTATTTTATTTATTTATTATTTATTTATTTCCATTTCTATCCCGCCCCATACCCGAAGGTCTCTGGGCGGGTAACAACAGATCAAACAACTAAGAACAACATATTAAAATCAAAGTTAAAATAAGGTACAGAGTTAAAAACTCCTTAAAAATTCAACAGATTTAAACCATGCACTCAACAGTGCATTAATAGTGCATTGTTTTTACTGAAGCTCTTTCCACACTCCACACATTTATATGGTTTCTCCCGTGTGGGTTCTGAGATGAGTTCTAAGAGTACTGCTCCTATTGAATCTCCTTCCGCAATCTATACATTTATGTGCTATCTCCCCTGTGTGGGTTCTGTGATGAATGGGAAACCACTTTTGTATCCCTGCCAAGAAAACTGCATAGCAGTGCCATTGGAGTCTGGGAGTGGCTGTAACTCAGTGGTGGAGCAGAGGGTTGTCGGTTCAATCCTCATTTTCTCACACAGTAGCCCACCAGTTGCTTCTGAACATCTCAAGCAGACGATAAAGGGCAAAACCTTCACCTGCCCTCAAACCCCAGCAAATGGCCTTTAGAAGCATCCTACCTGTCTCCTCGGCCTGGAGACAGTACCTAGTAGCCGTTGAGACACCTGCCCTCCTGAACTTAGGCAATCATTTCTTAATGCTACCCAGGCTGGTGCTGCCCCTCACATTAATGGAGTATTTTCCCTTTCCTGTAGACAGGTGATGGAGTGAATGATGCCCCAGCCTTGAAGAAAGCTGAAATTGGGATTGCAATGGGCTCTGGTACAGCTGTGGCCAAGTCTGCGGCAGAAATGGTCTTGTCCGATGACAACTTCTCCACCATTGTGGCTGCGGTAGAGGAAGGCAGAGCCATCTATAACAATATGAAGCAGTTCATCCGCTACCTCATCTCCTCCAACGTTGGAGAGGTTGTGAGGTAAGCATATCTAGCTTCCAAGAACCCTAGCTCATGGTCCAGGGTGATGGTGTGATGGAACTCCAGCTTGCAAGAACCCTAGTCATGGTCCAGGTTGATGGTGTGATGGAACTTTCATGGTCTAGGGTGATGGTGTGATGGAACTCCAGCTTGCAAGGACCCTAGCACATGGTCCAGGGTGATGGTGTGATGGAACTTTCATGGTCCAGGGTGATGGTATGATGGAACTCCAGCTTGCAAGAACCCTAGCTCATGGTCCAGGGTGATGATGTGATGGAACTCTCATGGTCCAGGGTGATGGTGTGATGGAACTCCAGCTTGCAAGAACCCTAGCTCAAGGTCCAGGGTGATGGTGTCCATACTCCAAAACATCTAAGTTTGTGATCTGGGGCCTTTCCATACTTGGCCCACCAGTCAGCTCCCAGTGTGCTCTGAGACGGAGCATTTGCACTTGAAGGATCCATTTCTGTCTCAGGAACAGCTCCTTCCTTGCAGGAGCACAAGGGGAGATGGTTACATGTGGACCATGATTAACCATGTACCTATTGCGTTGAGTTCTGTGGTGGAAGAAGAAGCCATTGGAAACAGCTTTCACTTGCTGTCCAAATGTTGGCATCTTCCATCTGTCCCCAGCCATTATGGCTAAGAACAAAAGATGGTGAACAAGGACAGACGCACCTCTTTGCCCTGGCCTTGGGTTAAATGGAGATACACTTTCCCTTCCCGCTTGCTGACACTGTTGTTTTAGTATATACTTTTATTGCTTTAATATGTTGATTTTAAATGTTGTTACCCACCCTGAGACCTTTAGGTATAGTGCGAGATAGATAGATAGATAGATAGATAGATAGATAGATAGATAGATAGATAGATAGATAGATAGATAGATAGATAGATAGATAGATAGATAGATAGATGATAGTTCAAAACATGGTCATGGAATCCCACCTATAATTCATAGAATCTTAAGATTGTGGAATTGGAAGGAGCCAACCCTTCCCAATATTTGGGCGAGGAAAATTAGACCACGATAGAAAATCGGCTGTCCAGACCCTTCTCCATTAGATGAACTGTTCCACTCTAGTCCTGACCTTACCATCAGGATTCCCTCCCCGCTAATTCAGCAGGAACTTAGGAAGCTACAACTTGTACCCTGCTGTTTCTGGTTCTACTTTATGTGGCTCTGGAGGATCGTTCCTGCCCACCTTCCACCTGGTACCTTTGATGTGCCTGAATTCTGTCTTCTATTTCTAGTATCTTCTTGACAGCCATTCTGGGCCTGCCTGAAGCTTTGATTCCGGTCCAGCTGCTGTGGGTGAACCTTGTGACCGATGGGTTGCCTGCTACGGCTCTTGGCTTCAATCCCCCCGATCTGGACATCATGGACAAACTTCCTCGGAACCCCCGGGAACCGCTGATCAGCGGGTGGCTCTTCTTCCGCTACTTAGCTATTGGAGGTGAGCAGCTTGGAAGGCTAGAGGGCAGCCATGTTCAGGATGGTCCCAAGAATACCTCCATCTCATCTTGCTTTTCACAGAATTTGAGGTTGTGAATGTGTCTTGTTCCCAAAGTGGGATTCATGCACAAGAGGTCTCCGGTGTTCAAGATTCTACAACATACTTGGTTTACAATGGCTTTCTGTGGGCCTTTTCACACCTTTGTCCCAGGGAAGTAGAGATCACTGGTGGGCCAGGTGTTCACATTTCAAATGCACTGCCCACCCTAAAGTTACCCAGCAGTTCTAATAAGTGCTGGCTAAGTGTGAACATTAGGGGTGAATACGAATATTTATAACATTCGTTATTCGTTTGAATCCGTACATTCATACACGAATCGGATGTGACGTCATTCATACATTAACACTCGTGCAAATACAACTGTTTTGGAACATTTGTACAAATAGTTTGGACATTTGTTGAATTGGGGATACGTATCCGATATGTATGCATTTCTATAGGATACATATCTGATACATATTGGTTACATATGCGTTGGTATAGGATGCGTATCCGATATGTATCCGATATATATGTATCCAGGTTACGTATGCATTCGTATTGGATATTTGTAGGAATTCATAGTAATATATTCATATCGAATAGAATCCTACCACGTTCGAAGGGGATCTATTCAAATACAAATTTTCTAACATTTCATTCGTTATAGATTGAATGCCGAAAGACCCATTCATGTACATCCTTAGTGCTCATCGCGGTACTAGTAGTGCTCACCTCATTGCAACAATGGTCATGCAATTCGGCTGTTGCCACAGTAACTGTGCGCCGTAGCACATGGCTGCAGCAGTGCTGCATTGGTGCATGCTAGGGGGCGCTGGGAACGTCCAAGAGTGTGCTAGCATAGCTGTAGAGCACATTTTAGCATTCTACCGCTTTCCCAGACTGAGGGATGGTTCTGCATGCTCAGAACTGATGCTGCCTTTCACCTGAGTGCAAGCAGACCCAAAGTGAAAACAGAAGGACTTTCTGCACCGGCTGCTGTTCCTTACCAGCGAATGCAACTAAAACCCTCTTTCCGTGTCTTAGGGCAAAATGCCCACCATTGATATGCTCCGTCTACACAGGACAGAGCATAATCCAGGTCAGGTGGATCCTCATCTAGATTCCTGGTCGCCCCTGACATCAGTGTATCACTTGGCCCAGTCCTGGAGGCGTGCAGAAGGCATGTTTCCACTTTCCTCATTACCAGAAGACGTGTTTCAGCAACGCACCAATTTGGTTGAGCGGGCACATCAACTAGCCCTTTCTGAAAACTCTTTAAATCCGGATTAAGGAACCTTTTAATCCAGATCATGGGCCTCCCATCCACACGGAAAGTGGCCCTTCCCCCTGTTAGTCCTGCTCCATCTGCCCAAGAGCTAGATCCAGATTAAGAGGCCCTTAATCCGGATCTCTTGTGGAACCTGTTAAATCAGGTCCAGAAGAGACCTGAGGGGTTTGCTCCAGATCATGGGAAGAGTGCCAACAGGGGCTGCTTTTCAGTGGTGCATCATAGCACACGCCACTGAGAAACAGACACCGCAAGCCCCAAGGCTAAGAACTTTCACACAACCTTTGCGACCAAAGGGTGTTGTGGGCTGGATCGAAGAGGAGGAAAAGACCCACATTGTGAAGTTGTGTAATCACTCTTTTCTCTCCTTCCCCCTCATTCCCTGCAGTGTATGTTGGTTTTGCAACCGTAGGCGCAGCGACCTGGTGGTTCTTGTTCGATGCTGAAGGACCTCAGGTGACCTTCTACCAGCTGGTGAGTTCTAGTCTGGATCTGGTAAAGGGAAGTTTGCTTCTCTAGAGAATCTCGGTTTTGGGTCTCCAGATTTAGCAGCATCTTTAGCCAAAGAACCCACTTTCTCTTGGGATTGTGAGAGAGTGGGATTTCATAGAATCATCATAGAGTTGGAAGGGACCTCTGGGGTCATCTAGTCCAACCCCCTGCTCAATTCAGGGTTTCCTAAACCATCCCAGACAGATGTAGTCCAGCCTCCACTTATTTCTCTTTTTGTACCCCCAGCCTTAAGTGAGGTTTCTTTATGCCCCTTACCTGGAGGGGAAAATGATAAGTGGCCAATTCACACTAGAGCCAGTAGCGCATGATTAGGCAACTTCTGAGGAAGACCATCCACACCTTGAGAAGGTTGTTACAGCCTCCAGGCACCACCTGCCTTCCGAGAAGTTCCCTAAGAATGCACAAGGTGTGGAGCATGTAATCCTGCTCCACGCCTTTCCCAACCCTTACCACAACTTACCGGATCGCATCCAGCCAGGGAGCATTTGCTCTGCAGCTGGACAAGGAGGTCGACACAGCTGCTGCGCAAACGAGCAAGTGCGCTGGCAGCACTGCTGCCCTCCTGATGTGACGGCGACTGCTGCGACCGCCATGGGTCATTATGGTGACGGTGCTGATGCACATGCAGTCGTGGAGGGTGCCGCACTCAAGTGACCGGTTGTGCAGGGCATGGGCTAGCACTCGCGAGTGCAAACACTAGTTAACCGTGGGTGATTACAACCCTTTCCTATCCAGCGGGAAGGAAGGGAAGAGAAGTGTGAAACTACCCAAGGCCTGGGGTGGTCCGATCCTGCAAACTGAAGGGATAAGGCATGCAAAGAGTGTCTTCCCATACAAATTTAAATCCATAAGAACATAAAAGGAGCCACCCTGGATCAGGCCAGAGCCCATTTAGTCCATAAGAACCTAAGAGGAGCCCTGCTGGATCAGGCCACAGCCCATCTAGTCCATAAGAACCTCAGAGGAGCCTGCAGGATCAGGCCACAGCCCGTCCAGTCCATAAGAACCTAAGAGGAGCCCTGCTGGATCGGGCCATAGCCCATCTAGTCCATAAGAACCTAAGAGAAGCCCTGCTGGATCGGGCCACAGCCCATCCAGTCCATAAGAACCTAAGTGGAGCCCTGCTGGATCAGGCTACAGCCCATCTACTCCATAAGACCCTAAGAGAAGCCCTGCTGGATCAGGCCACAGCCCATCCAGTCCATAAGAACCTACGAGGAGCCCTGCTGGATCAGGCCACAGCCCATCTAGTCCATGAGTACCTAAGAGGAGCCCTGCTGGATCAGGCCACAGCCCATCTAGTCCATAAGAACCTTAGAAGAGCCCTGCTGGATCAGGCTACAGCCCATCCAGTCCATAAGAACCTCAGAGGAGCCTGCAGGATCAGGCCACAGCCCGTCCAGTCCATAAGAACCTAAGAGGAGCCCTGCTGGATCGGGCCACAGCCCATCTACTCCATAAGAACCTAAGAGAAGCCCTGCTGGATCAGGCCACAGCCCATCTAGTCCATAAGAACCTCAGAGGAGCCCTGCAGGGTCAGGCCACAGCCCATCCAGTCCATAAGAACCTCACAGGAGCCCTGCTGGATCAGGCCACAGCCCATCTACACCATAAGAGCCTAAGATAAGCCCTGCTGGATCAGGCCACAGCCCATCCAGTCCATAAGAACCTAAGAGGAGCCCTGCTGGATCAGGCTACAGCCCATCTACTCCATAAGAACCTAAGAGAAGCCCTGCTGGATCAGGCCACAGCCCATCCAGTCCATAAGAACCTAAGAGGAGCCCTGCTGGATCAGGCCACAGCCCATCCAGTCCATGAGAACCTAAGAGGAGTCCTGCTGGATCAGGCCACAGCCCATCCGGTCCATAAGAACCTAAGAGGAGCCCTGCTGGATCAGGCTACAGCCCATCTACTCCATAAGAACCTAAGAGAAGCCCTGCTGGATCAGGCCACAGCCCATCCAGTCCATAAGAACCTAAGAGGAGCCTGCTGGATCAGGCCACAGCCCATCTAGTCCATGAGTACCTAAGAGGAGCCCTGCTGGATCAGGCCACAGCCCATCTAGTCCATGAGAACCTAAGAGGAGCCCTGCTGGATCAGGCCACAGCCCATCTAGTCCATGAGTACCTAAGAGGAGCCCTGCTGGATCAGGCCACAGCCCATCCAGTCCATAAGAACCTAAGAGGAGCCCTGCTGGATCAGGCTACAGCCCATCTACTCCATAAGAACCTAAGAGAAGCCCTGCTGGATCAGGCCACAGCCCATCCAGTCCATAAGAACCTAAGAGGAGCCTGCTGGATCAGGCCACAGCCCATCTAGTCCATAAGAACCTAAGAGGAGCCCTGCTGGATCAGGCCACAGCCCATCTAGTCCATGAGTACGTAAGAGGAGCCCTGCTGGATCAGGCCACAGCCCATCTAGTCCATGAGAACCTAAGAGGAGCCCTGCTGGATCAGGCCACAGCCCATCTAGTCCATGAGTACCTAAGAGGAGCCCTGCTGGATCAGGCCACAGCCCATCTAGTCCATAAGAACCTTAGAAGAGCCCTGCTGGATCAGGCCACAGCCCATCCAGTCCATAAGAACCTAAGAGGAGCCCTGCTGGATGAGGCCACAGCCCATCTAGTCCATGAGTACCTAAGAGGAGCCCTGCTGGATCAGGGCACAGCCCATCTAGTCCATGAGTACCTAAGAGGAGCCCTGCTGGATCAGGCTACAGCCCATCTAGTCCAGCATCCCACCTCACAATGGCCTACCAAGTGCTTCTGGGCATCTTAAGCAGAAGACAAGGGCAAAACCTTCTCCCAGCCAATTTTCTTGAGAGGCCTCCTGCCCGTCTCTCCCCACTGGAGGCAGTTCCTAGGCATCCATTCTAGCAGCCCTTGGTATACTTGTCCTCCTTAAGGCTATCTAGGCTGGTTGCTGTTACCTCTGCTGTGACTCGAGATTTCCAAACAGCATAATTTTTAAAGAGGGACAGCCTTCTTCGGAATGCAAGCAGAATGAAGGGTCATGGGTCCCATTTGTGCCGTTGGTGTTTCAGATCATCTTTGTGTTTGTCTCTTCCTACCTTCAGCGGCACTTCATGAGGTGTACAGAGAACAACCCTGTCTTTGAAGGCATCGACTGTGGGATCTTTGAGTCTCGTTACCCAACCACCATGGCTCTCTCCGTGCTTGTGACCATAGAGATGTGCAATGCGCTGAACAGGTGTGGTGGGGTTCACATCCAGCTGTTCCCCCAGCTCTGCTGAAATGACTCAGAAAAGAGAAGACCACGAATGACCAAGGGTGTCTCTGGGTTATGGCCGGGTCTCCACTGTATGTGGATGGGAGGCGTACCTCCATGATCTACCACTCATAAAGACCCCTTTGCATCTTCTGTGAACTAGGCCACCTCCAGATGGTGGACTGCTATCTCACTAGGGGGGGATAAGGCAGGAAGACCTCATTCCACAATTACCACCTCCTAGCTAGACGGCACCACTCCTCGTGCTGTCTTCACACCTTTTACTTTTCTCTTTGGTGTGAGCCAGTTTGGTCTAGTGGTTAGGGAGCTGGGGCCTTTCCGCACTGGCTCTAAAAACGCATTTAGAGCCAGATGTGGAACGGATTTGGACGTGGCTTCCGCATAGGGAACCCAATTAGGGCCCCTTTGAGGACGCCACGTTCGCATAGGGCGGCTCGTTAAAACGTTTCTGCCGCCGAAATCCGGCCCAGAAGTAAGACCTGGAAAAATCAGGTCTTACATCCGGCTTCCCCCCTTAAAACTGTTTGGAAACGAACGTTTCCGCACCGGAGGGGGGGAAAGCCGGATTGCCGGCGCATGCCCAGCTGCCAGGGAAGCGGAGCGCATGCTCTGCCACTGTGACAGCTGGGCGACTCTGCGATCGAGCTCCCCTGCCTTCTCTCTGCCAGAAAACCGACGATGATCGGTTCTCTGGCAAGGAAAAGGCAGCCCCCCCTCCTATTTTCACTCCCACCCCTCGGGGATTCTCTCTTACTTACGTGATCGTCGGCAGCTCCATTCTGAGCCTGGGAGCGCTGGTGCCAATCGCGCATGCGCGTGCGTCGCCTCTGCCGGTCGCAGCAGCCCCGCGCGTGTCCGTACACGCGGGGGCGCAGGGAATCCGTTTCTGCTGGAAACAGATTCCCTTCTTAAAATGTTTTGCCCGAAAACGGATCTTTTTAGATCCGTTTTCGGCGGCAAATGCGGAAAGGCCCCTGGACTCTTACCTGGGAATACCAACTTCGATTCTGCACTCCTCCACGAAGCCAGCTGGTAGATCTTGGGCTAGTCACAGCTCTCTTCTGGGCTCTCACAGCCCCACCCACCTCACAAGGTTTGCCAGCAGCTTTGAGTCCCCTTAGATGGGTGAGAAAAGCAGGGTATAAAAGCCAACTTTTCTTCTTCTTCTTTTTCTGTTTATAAGGCAAGTAAACATGCTATAGTGAGCCAGTCGGACGGTTAGTTTCTTATCTAGTAATCATAGAATCATAGAATGGTAGAGTTGGAGGGGACCTCCTGGGTCATCGAGTCCAACCCCCTGCTCAAGGCAGGATCTCCTAAACCATCTCAGACAGATGGCCGTCCAGTCTCTGCTTGAAGACCTCCATCGAAGGGGAACCAACCACCTCCCGTGGCAGCCTGTTCCACTGGTTGATCACTCTTACTGTTAGAAATTTTTTCCTAACATCTAAACTAAATCTTTTCCCCTGCAGTTTCACCCCATTGTTTCTAGTCCTTCCTTGAGAGAGCGAGAACAGGGCTGATCCCTCTGCCCTGTGACAACCCTTGAGGTATTTGTAGACAGCTATCATGTCTCCTCTCAGTCTTCTTTTTGGTAGACTAAACATTCCTAGTTCCTTAAGCCGTTCCTCATAGGACATGGTTTGCAGACCATTCACCATCTTGGTAGCTCTCCTTTGAACCTGCTCCAGCTTGTCAGTGTCTTTTTTAGACTGGGGTGACCAGAACTGGACACAGTACTCCAGATGAGGTCTGACCAAGGTAGAGTAGAGGGGGATAATAACTTCACGTGATCTGGACTCTATGCTTCTCCTAATACACCCCAGGATTGCGTTTGCCTTTTTTGCAGCTGCCTCGCACTGTTGACTCATGTTCAGTTGATGATCTACCAGGACACCCAAGTCTTTTTCACATGTGCTGCTGCTCAGCCGAATTCCTCCCATTGTATATGTGCTTTTTTCATTTTTCTTGCCCAGGTGCAGAACCTTGCATTTTTCTTTGTTAAATACCATTTTATTAGTTGCAGCCCATTGTTCGAGTTTCTCTAAATCTTTTTGAATCCTCTCTCTCTCTTCTCTGGTGTTTGCAATCCCCCCTAGCTTTGTGTCATCAGCAAATTTGATCAGTTTCCCTTCAACTCCCTCGTCCAGATCGTTTATAAAAACATTAAACATAACTGGGCCCAGGACAGAACCTTGTGGTACTCCACTTGACACTTCCTTCCATTTGGATGTGCAGCCATTTAAAGCCACTCTTTGAGTACGATTACTAAGCCAGTTTTGAACCCACCTTATAGTTGCCTTGTCAAACCCATATTTGATCAATTTTTCAATGAGGATCGCATGAGATACTTTGTCAAATGCTTTGCTGAAATCAAGAAATACTATGTCTACTGCATTTCCTTGATCAACCCATTCAGTGATTTTGTCATAAAATGAAATCAAGTTAGTCTGACACGACTTGTTTGATACAAACCCATGTTGACTACTGTTAATTATTGAATTCCTATCCAAATGCTGACATATGTGTTGTTTAATAATTTGTTCGAGAATCTTTCCTGGTATTGAAGTCAGGCTAACAGGCCTGTAGTTCCCTGGGTCTACCTTCTTCCCTTTTTTGAAGATAGGAACAACGTTTGCCCTTCTCCAATCGTCTGGGACTTCTCTTGTTCTCCATGACTTCTCAAATATTACAGCAAGTGGTTCAGCAATTACCTCTGCTAATTCCTTCAGTACCCTAGGATGTAATCCATCTGGACCCGGGGACTTAAATTCGTTTAAGTTAGCTAAGCGTTCCCTTACTCTCTCAGTGTTGATTTTGTGTCTTGATTCTCCTAGTCCTTCATCAGTACAGTGAAGGACTGTTGCATGTACATTATCCCTCTTGGAAAAAACAGATGCAAAATAGGAGTTCAGAATCTCTGCCTTCTCAAGATCACTTTCGATCACTTCTCCATTCTCTCCCTGCAGACTTCCCAAAACCTCTTTGACTTTTCTTTTGCTGTTGACATATCCCCAAAACCCTCATGGTTCAATTCCACACTCCTCCATGAAGATAGCTGAGTCAACTTGGACCAGTCACAGCTCTCTTTTTGAGCTCTCACAGCTGCACCTACTTCACAGGAAGTCTGTGGAGAGAAGAACAGAAGATTTGTCAGCCACTTTGAATCCCCTTAAAGATGAGAAAAGCTGGGTAGAAGAAGAAGAAGAATTGGCTTTTCTACCCCGGTTTTCTCACGTATTTAAGGGGACTCAAAGCAGCTGACAAAGCTTCTGTTCTTCTCCCCACAACAGAACACCCTGTGAAGTGGGTGGGGCTGTGAGAGCTCAGAAGAGAGCTGTGACTAGCCCAAGGTCACCCAGCTGGCTTCATGAGGGAGGGTGGAATCGAACCCGGTATTCCCAGATAAGGGTCCGACTCCCTAACCACTAGACCAAACTGGCTCACTCCTCTTCCTCCTTCTCCTCCCCCTTCTGCTATTGCTGAAAGGGGGAGAAATAGCAGGCCTATGTTGGGCTTGCCTTAAGTGTGTGAGGCAACTCCTCAATAGCGGTGCTGTAATGGTGCAGGAGTCCCTCTGTCTGGATGGGGCCCAGTTTTGCATAGAGAAGACTTTGGTGGGAGAGGAACCACAAGATGTCAGGATGTCATCGGATTCCATCTTGGATCTGTTTCAGACAGAATGACCAATGGTGTCAGGGGTTGATGGTAGTGGGTTCACGGAGGGAAGCCCCTCTTCCCCGTGCTGAGCTGTGGGGACTTTTTTGATTGGCTCCATTTTGAAGTTCCACATCTCCTTTCTGAACTCCAGAAAAGAACCTAGTTGGCCAAAGCTTGGGAGTGTTGTCACTTTTTTAAAAGGGAAAGTCAACCAATGTAGTGTGAAATATAGTGAAAGTAAACCAATGTAGTGTTGTCCATCAATGGCCTATGGGTTTTAGATCTGGGGAAATATAATCCCAGTTTGGGATTATACCCGAAAGCTTCATGGGAGTTGCCGTCCCCTGAAGAACCTCTTTTCCTAGGCCCGGATTGTGAAGCCCTCCAACATCAGAAGGTCCTCATCTCCTGTACCAAATACAGCGGTGGTTTCCTCATCTCACCTGCCTTAATTGGGAACATGGGCAACACGGATGTGCTCAAAGTCTGTGTGGATGGGGAAGCAACTCACAATCCTCTGTCTCTCCTGCAGTGTATCTGAGAACCAGTCTCTCCTCCGGATGCCTCCTTGGCTCAACATCTGGCTCTTGGGGGCCATTGTAATGTCTATGGCCTTGCATTTCCTCATCCTCTACGTCAAGCCATTGCCGGTAAGAAGTAGCGTCAAGCCATAGGAGGGAGAAGTCTTCAAGGCTTATGGGAACTGCCACAGTAAAGAGGCCCAGAGCTTAGTGTGGGTCCGTTCTGGAGCCACACTCAGTGTACCACTGAAATGTGACCCATATTAGACCAGCTCAAGAAGGCACGCGCCCTTCAGTATGTTTTCCAGCCGTCCTTGGAACGTCAACAGACATGGAAAGACAGGTGTACTGGTGTCTCAGTCTAGGAGGCCATTTGGGGCACCCAGACTGGGGTATGCTCCATCCCCATAGAGATGGAAGCAATGGGACCGTTCTCTCCTGTTTGTGTGGAAAGAGGTGTCCAGGGGCAGGCCACATGGCACACCTACCTTTCCTGACCCAGTTTGGTCTAGTGGTTAGGGAGTCACATTCTTATCTGGGAATACCAGGTTCGATTCCTCCCTCCCCCATGAAGCCAGCTGTATGACCTTGGGCTATATATTACAAGACCACCACTGGCTCAGGCAGGACACGACTGGTTTCGCAGAAGTTGCTGCTCATCAGGTGCCCGCAGCCCATAATTGGAGTTCTACTTTCCCTTATGGGGATTCGAACTCATGGGCCGGTGCACACATTAGATGTTATTATATAGTGCGCCAGCCTGTTGAGCCACTAGGTGGCTACAAGGAGACTATGTATTTAGACCAAGTATAGGCAATTTTCCAAGTATTGTCTCCTTTCAATTATCCCTCTATTGTAGAGAGTCATAGCTAGTTCCTCATCCATGGAGGCCACAATAACTATAGAGTTTTTTACAACCTGTGGTATGTAGGCTATATATTACAAGACCACCACTGGCTCAGACAGGACACGACCGGTTTGGCAGTAGTTGCTGCTCATCAGGTGCCCACAGCCCGTAACTGGAGTTCTACTTTCCCTTATGGGGATTCGAACTAGACCTTGGGCTAGTTACAGCTCTCTTCTGAGCTCTCACAGCCCCACCTACCTCACAGGGTGTTCTGTTGTGGGGAGAAGACTAGAAAAGCTGTCAGCCGCTTTGAGTCCCCTTAAGTGGGTGAGAAAAGCAGGGTAGAAAAGCCAACCCTTCTTCTTCCTACAGTAAGTGTGAAAACATCACTAGCTAGTGGTGTGTATGAATGCAATTTTTGGGATTCGATTTGAGTCAAATTGAATCTCCGAAAATTTGATTCGATATGAATCTTTAGAACTGGAATTTAACCAAACTCGATTCGAATTAAGCAAATTCAAATCTATTTGTTCAAATCTTCAATTAGAATTTGCAATTGCAAATGTTGACAGTATTCACATGTGTCCATACGCATCATTATGCGTCCTGTACGCATCCGTGCACATCTGTATGCATCCTGTAGTTATCCCGTATGCAACCTGTTTTCATTCCATACAGATCTGTACAGGTGCTTACGGATGTGGGGAAGATGCATATCTGCAAGTACGCATCGTGTAAGAATCCACACACATATGGATGTCCAGATAATTCAAACAAATAGATCTGAAATCTGAAGTTCGTTTGAATATTTAAATTCAAATTTATGGACCTTAGATTCAAATTCGAATGTCAAAATCTGGTCAAATTCGTTCGAATTCTGAATACCTTCGAATATTCATGCACACCCCTATCTCTAGGATGTTGGGCCTTCATGGTTCCCATCACCCCCGGATTTCGATAGGCATTAATTCTGTCCTAACATAGTTTTGTACTCCACAGGGTATTGCAGGAAGTAAATCATAGTGATATATGGCACAGACAGTCTCTGCCTCCCGGGGACAGGCGATGCTTGATGAAAATAGGGAGAATCTTAAATAAGGAGAAGATGGAAATTAGGAGAACGTTACGTCTCACGCAGTCTTCTTGCTTTTGCAGCTAATCTTCCAGGTGACGCCGCTCAGCTGGCCCCAATGGGTGGTCGTGCTGAAAATTTCTTTACCGGTGATCCTGTTGGATGAAGGTCTGAAATATCTTTCCCGCAATCATTTAGAAGGTTAGTGGGGCTTGCAGAAGGAATGCCAGAGTACTTCCTTGGTTTGTTATGATTTCATTTGTGACCCTAAATATCAGGATGGAAGGCGCTGTCCTAAGTGAAAACACAATCAACTCGCTCACTCCCTTGGGTCCTTCCTTCCTTTCTTCCTTCCTTCCTCCCTTCCTAGATTGAGAAAACAAAATCCAATAGAATCACAACAAAATGGCGGCATAGAAACCAGTCTGGTCTATTGGTTAGGGAGCCGGACTCTTATCTGGGAATACCAGGTTTGATTCTCCACTCCTCCATTTATTTATTTATTTATATTTATATTTATATCCCGCCCCATACCCGAGCCAGCTGGGTGACCTTGGGCTGGTCATATCTTTCTTCTGAGCTCTCACAACCCCACCTGCCTCACAGGGTGACTGTTGTGGGGAGAAGAATAGAAAGTTTGTCAGCCGCTTTGAGTCCCCTTAAATGGGTGAGAAAAGTGGGGTAGAAAAGCCAACTCTTCTTCTTCAAGAAGGAAGGAAGGAAGGAAGGAAGCCCATCATTATCTTTTATGAAAAAGCAAAATCTTTTCACCCAATTAAGTGAAAGTCTCATGCGAGTTGCAAATGCACCCAATTTCTCTAAATTTGGAAACTGATTAGAATCTCTTTCTCAATCTCCAAGGGAAGGTGCAGTTTGTACCATGTAGGTTGCTCACAAAATAAGTACCTCTTATTGATCCGCTTCCTCACCGGCCCCCTGAACCTGCAGACAGAACCCCTGCAAATAGTGCAACCGGTTGACCTCTCCCTCCCTAGCTTAACATATTCTGGGGATTTACAAATCCGCTCGGATTGATTCCAGTGTTGGCGGCCCTCAAGCAAAGAAGGGTCCTTTGCTTGCCAAGGTAACTGGCTCCTTTGGAGACCATAAATGGCCCATGACAGCTTATCAGCATCTCCATGACTCATTACTGGATGGCATGGGGGGGGAGGGGGAAACTGCATCTGCTTTAGAAGCCAAGAGCCCGTTGTTTTCCTTGATATAATATGGCCTTGTAAGGTGATTCTCCCTTCTCTATTGTTACCTTGTGGCCAAATTTAAGGGGGGAGGGAGAGAGAAAAAAAATTTAAAAGGAGACCAAAGACCTTTTTTTTAGTAACTGGAAAATCTCTCTCTCTGTCTCTCTCTCTCTCTCTGTAGACTTAAATTAAGGAAAACATTTCTGTTCTACCAAATCTTCCGCAAAATCATTCTCTTCCACTTCCCCAAGAACTAGGAGAATTCTGGAAAAAATTAGGATTAATCCAGCACCCAGATCTCTCTCACTGCTCCTGCAAAGGAGCAAAGTTGCAGGCAGGTTCCCCAGTATTTATCTACACCAGTCCTCTCAAGCTCTGTTTTTCTTGAATTCTGTCTCATCTTTCCCTTGGCTGTGGTCACACCTGAGGTTGAATCCAGCTTCACTCCACCTTCAGAGTGAGAGAACAGATCAACAAACTGACCAGTAATTTTCTTTCCGCGTCAAATGTCCCAAAAGTGTATTTTCTGAGTAATTTAACACTAAAAGAAAACAGCTTGTCACTTTGCTGATATATTCTCTTGCTCTGAAAGTGGACTGAAGCTGGATTAAACCTTAAGTGTGAGCACTGCCCCTGAAAGTGGACTGAAACCGGATTAAACCACAGCCCTTGTCAATGATTGCTAAGGCGCGTATGCTCCATCGGTGTGTGGACCCTGTGAAATTTTCAGCCATCATTAATTCAAACTAGGGATGTGCACAAATATTCAAAATATTCATTATTTGTATGAATTTGTTTGAATTTGGACATGCATATATGAATCAGATGTCCAGACGTTCCTGTCGTCTCTCTTTACCCCTGGTCCCCATTGCCTGGTCTCGCCTTCGTTCGTTCTCTCTTATTGCTACTTATTTATGGAACCGTCTTCCCATCCACATCCATTCTTTAACCTCCTTGCAAGCTTTTAAATTCCAATTTAAAACTTTTTTATTCTCTATGGCCTCTGGCCCTGATAACTGAACTTCCTTTTTACTTGGTTTATTCTAATGTGTTTATGATTATATTATGTATTATTTTAATTTTACTGTTCTAGTAATTTTAACCTTTCTTTATCTGTATCATTTTATTGTTCCTTTTTAAAAATGTTTGTAGTTTGTACAGCACTATGTACATTTATAGCGCTCAAGAAATAAACTTTAATAATAATAATAATAATAATAATAATAACAGACATTCATATTTTAGTATTTGTGTGAATATGAATATTTTGAATTATTTATATAAATAATTTGGATATTTGTATGTGTACAGATAGGTATGCATCACATACATATCCGTACACATCTTGTGCATGTCCATATGGATACGTATGGGATGAAAACGAGATGCATACGGGATGAAAACAGGATGCGTATGGACGCGTAGAAGATTCGTATCAAATATGCAAACAAATAGATATGAATGTATTTGTATCGGTTCGAATATCCAGACATTCATTTTTGTTTTATTCGTACAAATTTGGATTTTCGAATATCCAGTTTGTTACAAATCAGATATGGAAAATTGCAATTCAAACCCAAATGGAGAAGTGAAGAATCGGAAGGCTTCTTTGAAGACGGCCTCTAGTCCCAAATAGGGTAATTTCCCCGGTTGCAGCACTGTTGTTGGCTCTGTTTGGAGATCTTCCAATTATTTCTCTGGCATTGCTGTTAATCTGCGTGTAATTAGCGGAACAATTGCTCTTCCCAAAAAACGAGTCTTCAACTTGTAGATCTTCCACAGTGATTCCTCCTCCATTCCACAGCGTGTAAAAATAAATCAGGGATTAAAAAAGAGGGCCTTAGGGGCTGCAAAATATAAAACAAGCAGCGATTAATTCAAAGCAGAATCCACAGAAAGTCATAAATTAGCAGTTAAATTTGTCAAAATCAAGTACTCCTGCTGGGCACAAGCGAGATGCGTTGACACCCGCCCCAACGATTGGCGTAGGACCAAAGCAGGACATGTTGAGAGCTTCTACATCATGGACTTTGGCGCATGATGCAGAATCCAGTCTTGGGCCAAAGGATGTGATTCAGGCCAAGATGGGAGAGACGAACAGAAGCACGTTATCATCTATCTATCTATCTATCTATCTATCTATCTATCTATCTATCTATCTATCTATCTATCTATCTATCTATCTATCTATCTATCTATCTATCTATCTATCTATCTATCTGTCTGTCTATCTGTCTGTCTGTCTGTCTGGCTGTCTGTCTGTCTGTCTGTCTGTCTGTCTAGCCATCCATCTAGCCATCCATCTAGCCATCCATCTAGCCATCCATCCATCCATCCATCCATCCATCCATCCATCCATCCATCCATCGATCTGTCTGTCTTTATATCTTTATCTATCTATCTATCATCTCTCCATCCATCCATCCATCCATCCATCCATCCATCCATCCATCCATCCATCCATCCATCCATCCATCCATCCATCCATCCATCCATCCATCCATCCTGTCCTTCACTGAATGGCCCTAGGGTGGGTTACAATGAGAATAAAATATATCAAAGGGTAAAACATAATAAAAAATATAACCCCCTTCCTCCCACCCCCACCCTCCTTCATATCTGCACCCTCCCTCCCTAACAGGACAGCGCCCAAGGAAGCTAATTAAACATCAAATGCCTGGCTGAGAGGATATGTTTTCACCAGTACCAAAATTTATTCAGTGTAGGTTCCTGGTGAACCTCAAGAGGGGGCTGTTCTGGAGTCTAGGGGCCACCACAGAAAAGGCCCTCTTGCATGTCCCTATGCTTCATACCTCTGTAAGAGAAGGAACTTCAAGGAGTAGGAGTGAGGTGCTTTTGAAGGCCGTGCGAAGACACCTTTGCCGCAGATGCAAAGACACCATCAAAGCGGCCATTGTTGCAAACGTGTTGCGAAGATGTCTTTGCAGTCCTAGATTCGTTCTATGTGCAGACCCCCCTTCCTTGATCTGGATCAGACAGTCCCAGCATCTATGTAGACCACGTTTATCAGGGCCACAACTAATCTGAATTACAGAGCCCTCAGTCCAGATCTGATCCAGATGAACATTAGTCTCATGTAGACAACCCATCGTAATAAGAAGATTGATCTGGATGCAGAAGTTAAGTGCAGAAAGGGTCTAAAGGTCTGAGTCAGGTGCAAATGTACAGTACTCATACATTTCTAAATGGAAATTGCCTCCTTCTCTCTCTCTCTTTCATCCCAGACACAGGCAAAGAGTCTAATAAATGAAGGAAACCAAGGAAATCAACATTCTCCACTGAAGAACCTCCGACATCTAACTGGGACTGAAGAATTTGCATGCTGAAACATCACCGGATGCCAAATACAGAATATGCATGTTTTTGAAGTCTCGGACTTTCAATGCGGGTGAATCATCAAAAACAAAACAAATGAGGAGGGGGGAAAACCCTGATAATTTCCTTTTCGTTTTATAGCTTCCTTCCCCCTTCTCTCCTGTACATAGCGGTGCAAATACTGGACAGCTAAATTATGGTGTGGGGTGCAAGATTTGCTCCTCAGAAGATCGATTCACAAAGATCTCACTCCCAAATTTTCTGCAAATTTCCCCATTCCTCCCAGTACCCTAATAATGCATTCTCCCCTGGTTGGAAAGTGGATAAAACCTGGGCTTCTGGTAGCCGCAAGGGAATGAGAGAATTTTTGTCAGTTGTGCCTCTCATTGAGAATGTGCTAATCGAATCACGGCAGAAGACAGAAGTAGAACCTAATGATCCTTTCATATGCGGAGAATTTCCCTTGTGTTACCCAAATTTCTGGACAGTTCATATCCATGGCCTGAAACCCAGCCTAGCCTTGCTCAGGGTCCCAGATTAAAGTTAGGACTACTCTGGATTAGAAATAATCCACGTTAGCTCCGGACCAGAGAGCCAACCTTCCACAAAGCAATTCAAAGTGCCCCGTTTGTTTCAAGTGTACATCATCCTTTTTCGATTCCTTCTAGATATTAGGAGAAACTTCCTGACAGTGAGGGCGATCAGTCCATGGAACAGATTGCCATGCAATAGGTAGTGGGTTCTCCTTCGCTGGAGGTCTCCAAGCAGGGGCTGGACCTACAGCTGTCTGGGATGGTTTAGGAAATCCTGCATTGAGCAGGGGGTCGGATTGGATGACCCTAGAGGTCCCCTCCAACTCTAGGATTCTGTGAACTCAGTGCCCAATTTCACAACTGGGAATAGCAGATAATCAATTGTTCTGCTCATCCCCCAAGGCCATATTCAGCCTTGGAAGCTTTTGATGCAGCTCACAGTTTGTACCCAAAGCATCACTCAGGTTTCCCCCTCACCCCGAATTTTCCTGCTTGCTGAATTTCTGCCCCCTGAACCCGCACAATTAATCTGCAGAAGACAGTCCACCACGGAGGTTGTCTCCGCAAACTATCTTTTGCTTCAGCCTGTAAAATAATAATGCGATTGGTTGGTGGACGGTGAGGTAGGTAGCAAGAGATCTTTAAGGAAGTGCGACACACCTTCATTGTGGGATAGGAAAGTGCATGAAAATAATTTTCACATTCGTTTCACTGGTGAATGAGAAAAAAGGATAGTTTTTCTCGTTGAATTGTTTTGCATTGTTTTTCAAACTTTTTTTTCCAAAGAAAAAAAACTTTTATCCCCACTGAAAAATACCTTTTCACAACCAAAAAACACAAGGAAAAATGAATGTCCAATCAAACGGTTTATTTTCACAAGAAGGAGAGTGTTTTTCAATCAAATTTTTGGATGTTCAAAAAACTGGATTTTCGATCCCATGCAAATTTGAAATACTTGAATCTGCGAAAAGGAACTTTGTTTTGTACATCCCTAGTAAGGGAACAGCACTTATCAGGTGCCTTGGGAAAAGAACTCCCCCCAGCCAGGAGCATGTAAAGGGCATGATTGCACACTCACCAGCCCTGAAAGACAAAAGGAACATGGACTTGAGTTCCGCTGGAGTGCTGCCCACTCACCATTGGGGTGGAGCCAATCGCGGAGGGCGGTGGCCGGCTGCTGCTGTCAAATGGCGAGTATGCGCTCTCCGTCTTTGACAGCTGGGCAGGGCCTCTGGAGGCCGGATTGGGGTGGGTGCTGATGCATTAGCACCCTCTCCAATCTGGCCCTGCCGCCGCCACCGCCGCCGCCACCACCGCCCCACGCGTGTGCAGATGCACGGGGCCTCCGAGAATCTGTCTCTGTTTGAGACAGATTCTTTTTTAAAATGTTCCACCGGAAAATAGCCCTAGCATCCCACCTCTAATCCACATTAAAGGCCAGAAAATGACCTTGGAAATGAATTAGAGATAGGAATGGGAACATCAGCAGGCTCATGTTACCACCTCTAAGCCACTTTTGAGCTGTTTTCCTCTCCCCCTCCCTCCCTCTCTTCCTCCTCCTCTCCCTCTTATTATTATTATAGTTTATTTATAAAGCGCTGTTCATGTACTCAGCGCTGTACACGAAATAACATTAAATAAATAAATAAAAAGTATAAAACCTGCTAGTGGCATACAATCTAAGGTAACATAAAATAATTTAAACTAGAACCAGAAGCAAAACAATAAGCAAATGTAATAAACAGATAAAATATTAAATATTAAAATTTGACACAGATCACACCATACCTGGAAATGTTCTTCATCCTCTCTCTTTCCCTCTTCTTCCTCCTTCTCCTCCTCCTCTTTCTTTTTCTTGTGTGCCATAGGGCAAAATATGAAATACAGGGGATATGTTCCAGCTCCTACTTTGGCACCTGAAATGGTGGATAATCACAAACAGGCCTTCCCGATCTGGGCTCGTGCGACCCCGGAACCAGAAGTGCTCCAGGAGGCCTCTTTCGACCTCTGGAGAGCATTGGAATAGGCATGCGATGCCACCGTACACCTTCGGTCCGCCTCCCACGCACTCCCTTACATTTTGGGATGGGTTACGGTGGGGCCACACACCTATTCCAATGCTCTTCAGAGGCCGAAATAGGCCTTCCGGTTTTGGGTGCTTTTTCCTTATGGTGCCCCCAGGGGTGGCTGATCCAGTAACTGTGGTTAACTGGAACCGTGGTAACCGAATCAGTGGATACCGGGGTCCAACTGTATCCTAAAATACAATCCAAAGATCTTAGAGGTACATCAGGGAAATTAAACCAGTAAAGACAATTTTCAGCCGGTCCAGTTGATGGGAATGATGTGAAGATCATTCAAGTCAGGGAGAGAGGCTGTTGCATTTTAAATGTCAACCTCAGAACAGCACAGAGCAATGCAGAGCCCTCTTTGTAGCTGAAAGCGGTGCAAGCCTTGTACAAGCTGCTCTCCCTGGGAAAATCCAGGGAAGAAGCGACAGCATTTCAGGAAAGGAATCCCCTTTCTCTGGCAAGCAAAAGGCGGCCAGTTGCTATTTTTGCAGGGGAAAAATATTTCTGGAATCAAGGGCTTTTGGGGATGGGAGATACTGGACAGATTTCAGCATCTTTTTTTTTTTAATTGGGGGGGTAAAAAAATAAGCATCTATTTGAAAATTGACCATGTGGATTTATGTAGGATTTGTTTTGATTTTGCTAGTTCAAAAGCAGGAATTTGAACACAAGGTGCCCACGTTTTGCCAACCTAGATAGATGTAAGGAAGGATTGGATAAATCATGGAGGGCAGGTATATCAATGGCTACTAGAATGGATGCCCAGGTAATGCTTTCAGGTTGGAGAGGCAGGCAGGAGGCCTCTTAAGGCCATTTGAAAGGAGTTGGGAGCAGGTGAAGGTTTTGCCTTCACCTTCTGCTTGAGACGCCCAGATGCCATTGGTTGTCCACTGTGTGATTAGGGATGCTGGACTAGATCATCTGTGGTTCAATCCAGCAGACAATTGGAATGGGTGCCTTACCCTCTTATCTAGAATGGATGTCTAAGTCCTTCCTTTGAGCTGGGGAGCCAGGCAGGAGGCCTCCATATGCCATTCGCAAGGAGTCGAGACCAGGTGAAGGTGTCGCCTTTGCTTTCTGCTTGAGATGCCCAGAAGCAATTGGTGTGCCACTGCGTAGGACAACTGGAGCAGAGGGGTTGTGGCTTCAATAACCATTAGAGCTTTTCCCATATTCATATAGACAAATTCATGGAGGACAGGAAAACCAGATGCCCAGGTAGAACTTTGAGGTTGGAGAGACAGGCAGGAGGCCTCTGAAGGCCATTTGCAGGGAGTCAAGGGCAGGTGAAGGTTTTGCCTTCGTCTTCTGCTTCGGATGCCCACAAACCATTGGTGGGCCACTGTGTGAGACTGGATGCTGGGTTAGATGGGTTGTGGTCTGATCCGGCAGAGCTCCTCTCAGGTTCTTTTGTTGCCTATTTTAACAATTATATGGTGAATTTCAACCTCTGCAATGCTAAGTTAAATGTTAAATGATATGAAAGCAGTACAAGTGACTGCGCATGCCATATCAACACCGCTATCATTTATGTTCCAGGCTGGTCTATTTAGCTCTCATTCTTCCTCCCCCATGTCTATTTATTAGATTCATGTTCTGGACACTCTTAAACGTCTCTAGGAATGATTTCTTCTGAGTTCCCATGGATATCAGGACCCGTGGTTTTTTGCTTACCTGGGGCCTTTTTGCAAAGACCCTTAATCCAGATTAAGGCTCCGTGTAGACCACTTCTAGGCCACATAGATCTGTACTTTAATGTGGATATATGAGGACATCCCCTCCTGCTGGTCTACTTTGTCTACACGAGACAGAGACAGATACGGATTAAGAAGCCCTTCATCTGGATCTGTTGTAGACCCATTTAATCAGGGTTGGAACAATCCTGCTATGCTCCCAGGCTAGGAACTGTTCTTTCTAGCCTTTAGAGTTGTGCTCACACAGGTGCTGGATCAGCACCATCCAGATCCACTGAACCAGATCCAAGTGAAATAAGTGCAGAGAAGGTCCTAGGGCCTTTCTGCACATGCCACCGGAAAATGGATCTATAAGATCCGTTTTCTGGCGAAATGTTTTGAAAAAGAATCTGCCCCAAACAGGGGCAGATTCTCGGAGGTCCCGCGCGTCCGCAGGGCCGGGCTGGAGAGGGTGCTGGTCTGGACACACCAGCAGCCATCCCAGTCCGGCCTCCGTAGGATCTGCCCAGCTGTCAAAGAGCGAGCCAGTGGTGGACGCCGATGGGCATGCGCTCTCCCTCTTTGACAGCTGGGCATGCGCCGGCAGCCCGGCCCTTTCCCCTGCCGCTACAGAAGTGTTCACTTCCAAAATGGTTTCAGGGGGAAAAGCCAGATGTAAGACCTAATTTTTCTGGTCTTACATATGGGTAGGATTTTGGCGGCAAAACCGGTTTAAGAAACTTATTTTGCGTGCGGACGTGCGGACGTGGCGTCCTCAAAGGGACCCTAATTCTGTTCCCTTTGCAGAAGCCACGTCTTAATCCCTCCCCGAACGGGCTCTAAATCTGTTTTCAGATCGTGTGCGGAAAGGCCCCTAGATGTGCTAGATCCAACACTTAGCATACAGATGTAGCTCAAAGGGCATGTTCTCAGACTCTTGAAAGAATTACGCGATGCCTTTTAGGACATTTTTCTTTTGTAGCCCAAGCTACGTTTCAGCATATCTCCAAGTCATAAAATGTTCCCAAATCAAATCAGGCCAAGGGTTTCAAAAGAACAGACCACATGTCCAGCCTGTCTTTGTACACCATTATACCAAACCAGATGCATAAAACCAAAGTGTAAAAACTTCAGAAAATACACAAAAAAATACACACAATTTGCAGTCAGGTTGCATTCACACCTGTTATAATCTGGTTCCAGTACACTTTCAGAGAGAGCACAACCCCCCCCCCCCCAATTAGCTTTTAATTGCTAAAGCCAAGCTATAAATGGTATTGGTCTGATTTCTGCTTGCATTTTTTCCTAAAATTGTGCTGTGGAATGAAATATTTTGAATGGCATACCAGAAATAAATCTGCATTTTTGCTTGGCTGGGGTAATGAGTTACCCAGCCTGAATGGGTGAAGGTTGCAAAATGACTTGGCATGTCAAAAATTCATTCTTTCCATGTTTTGACCATTTGCTCCTTTGTCAGTTGGAGCAAACAGGGCTACATTTTGGGAAACTTTGCCTTATTGCTCTTTGATTAAGAAGATTAGGTTTCGCTGGGCTTTTTTCTCAGCAAAAGAAAATTATGGGTGTTTTTCCACTGTCACTAAAAGTACCCATTAAGTACCCATTAATGGGTATGTAATGGCATTTTTGTACCCATTAATGGGTATGTAATGGCATTTTTGTACCCATTAATGGGTACTTAATGGGTACTTCTAGTGACAGTGGAAAAACATCCTATAAACTGCAAATGCAAATTGTAAACCAGTACAGGGCGGTTGACACAAACAGCTGCCCATCAATGGAGAGAAGCCCCTCGCACTGGTGTGCAGAAGCTCCTCCCAGTGACTCTCCCTGATTGCAACTCTAAGGCTGTGTTCACACCTACCTTTTAATCCACTTTCACTCCGCTTTGAGACAGGGAGAAGACACCAGCAATGTGACAACTTACTTTCTTTCCACGAAATTGAACCCAAAGGTGGATTTTCTGAGTTAGAGAAGGCCGTAAGAAAACAGCTTGGCACTTTGCTGTTTTGTCTCACTCTGAATGTGGATTAAAATTTAAGTTTATAATTGTCGTGACTTTTAGTTTAAGACCTGCGTATTGTAGTTCTTTGGAGGGCTAAACGATATACATATATATATGTATATAGTTTCCATATTGTAAAGCAACTTATGTGATTGTTTGGGGGGAAAATTGCTTGTTATTTATATGCAAAAAATGTAAGACGTGTAAGTTGGTTTCAGTGCAGTTTGAAGTTGCTATATATAGTCTGCTTGCACTTTTTGTTATCACTACCAACAATGCGCTCAGGAAAAGCAAATGTTCCCGTTTTTTGCACCACAAAACCCATATTTGTCAAAGCAGCGAGAGATCATGGAAAGACGAGATTAGGCCTGCGTTCGCACCTACGTTTTAATTCGGATTCAGTCCAGTTTCAGATTGAGAGATCCCAACCGAAAAGTGTCAAGCTGTTTTCGTTCAGCGTTATCTGACGCAATAAATCCACCTTTAGTTAAAGTAAAGTGGAAAAGAAAATGAGTGGGCACTTTGTTGATGTGTTTTCTCATTCTGGAAGTGGACTGAAACTGAACTAAAACTTAGGTGTGAACACAGCATTGATTTCTCAAATTCTAATGCGACCGTACAAATCTGGGACCTGCGTTATGAACTCAGGATTCTCTGACAATTTCAGAACTTCTTGTATTTCTTCAAGTATTAAGGGTGAAGAATTCTAGTTTGCATATTTTGGTGGTTTTATTTGGTTTTATTATATCTTCTGCTCCTTCTTTTGCAAAATAATCGTTTCAAGTTCTATTGTGTGGGAGATTTTAGCAGGATGCACGGGTGACAGTATCACATTTTATCACTTTCTGAGACCCCTCCCCCCCCCAAAAAAATGAACATTTAATTCTGTTAATAGATAAAATGATTCTACTGGGATTTGGTGGGGGACCCAGAGCTAGAAATTGGAGTGGCGACGTGAAATAATCCATCTAGAAGAGAACTGGGAGTTTGTGTTGAGAAGCCCAGATGTATTGTTGGAGTTGAATAAGAAAGCTTTTCAATGGAATCAGCTTGTGGTCTAGTGGTTAGAGTGTTGGACTCTGAACTGATGGTTTCCCGGTTCAATTCCGCACTCCTCCACAAAGCCAGCTGGGTGACCTTGGGCTAGTCGCAGCTCTCTTTCTGAGCATTCACATCCCCACTTGCCTCACAGGGTGTCTTTTGTGCAGAGAACAGAAGAACTAGGGTATAAAAGCCAACTATGCCTCTTCCTCCTCCACAAAGCCAGCTGGGTGGCCTTGGGCTAGTCACAGCTCTCTTTCTGAGCTCCTATATCACATGCTCCTGGGTACATCTTGGCTTCTCCAACATGTTGAAGTATTTGGAAGATTATTTCAGTCCACTCAGTCCCGACAGTCACCCCTACAACTGGAGCACAACAGTTATGGGGCATCCGATGGAACTCCAGTGGCTAGCGGGCTGCTGGTCCTACCGACCCAGTCCATTAATCGTGTTGACAGGGGCTAATTGGAGTCAAAATCCACAGAATCAGAATCTCGCATAGGGTATAAGTAAATGTGATCCTGCTCAGTTAAGTTCAGCTCTTTGGATGCCTCCACATTGTCTTCCAAGGAGACGTCAGGGCACAGAGTATGTCTTCAGGCAAATACCTGTTCTGCTCTGCTTTACAATGCCAAAACTGATCACCCATGTTAAAAAGAGAGAATGTACATTTTGAACACTTTCTTTCTTTCTTTCTTTCTCTTTCTTTCTTTCGATGACAATCCTCAAGCAAGTGTACGCCAAAAGCAAAGATCCCACCCTTATCTTCTGTATCACCAGCACTGTATAAAATGATGTGTTATTTAAAAAAAAAGTTCAGGAGAAACACCAGGCCTCTGGGATATGTACAGACTTGAAAATACTACTGAGTTGGTTGAGATGTACAGAATAAGGCAGAAAAAGAAACCCTTGCATGAAACATTGTTACTGTATTTAATATAGAAATGTATTCAGAAGAAATTTTAATATGGGGCTTTTGGAGAAAAACAACAACCACCATAAAACTTTATAGATACTGCCTGGTTCCAAGTAAAGGAAAAAAAATATTCTTCATTTTGTGACTGCGTTGTTTTCTTTGAGTTCTCTTTGGGATGTGGGGGAAAGAATGGTGTTTATGATACATAGAAAAGCAAGAAACAAATATAGTGAAAAAAGAAATTATCCTTTTTCCCTGATGGTTTAACACTAGAGAAGCGCGTGAATATGGTGGGAATATGGTCTGCAGCAGATCCAGACTGGATTCAGAGTGGATCGAGAGTGTATTTGACGAGTTCAGAGTGGATACATAGGAGATACGTAGGGGATTCATAGGCAACTTGTAGCAGAGATTCAAATCGGATTCATATTGAACATTTGTATCCAATTCGAATCCTACAACATTTGGAGAGGATCTCTTTGAACGAATACAAAAAAAAATTGCATTCAGTTTGACACAAATCAAACATAGGGTGTTTTTCCACTGCAGCCCTTAGATCCGGATCTAAGAAGATCTGGATTAAGGGAAGCACCCAATGTGTTTCCACGGGTGCTAATGGGTGCTAACACCCCTGCTGTGGATACAGCTTTGCACCCATGTGGGGAATCCAGATCGACCCCCAAGGGTTGGTTCGTTACCCCAGGTGTTTTGGGGGGAAGGGGGTTGGCAGTCTTCGAAGCCACTTCGAATTGACTTTGAAGTCATTTCAAAGTCATTTCAAAGTCACTTCGAAGTCTGTGCAAAATAGCTTTGGAGTGCCTTTGAAGTCTGTGCTGATCTTCAGAGTGAACTTCAAAATGACTTTGGAGTCACTTTGGCCTCACTTCAGAGTCACTCCGAAGATCACTCCAAAGATCAGCACAGACTTCAAAGGCACTCCAAAGCTATTTTGCACAGACTTCAAAATGACTTTGAAATGGCTTCAAAGTGACTTCAGAGCCTAGGTTTAGGGGGGGCCCAATGGGTGCATCCCCTCCCCCTAGCCTCCTTTGGACCCCATTGCCTGTTTCCAGTGGAAACAGGCTCCCTTTAATCTGGATTTTCTGGCAGACGACCCCATTGTAGACCCCATTAATGGGGTCTACAGAAAATCCGGATTAAAGGCCAAAATGTACCGATTAGATCCAGATTTCCCCCACGGCAGTGGAAACAATCGGGTCTCAAATGGGTGCAGTGGTAGAAATAGGATCATCCGGCTCACACCCAAATGGGTCCTAAATGGGTGCAAAAATGGGTACTTTTTGACAGTGGAAAAACACCCATAAAAAACCACTTGTGCACATCCCTATTCAACACCTGTCTCAGAAGATTATGAAAAACCTGTGACTGTAAATAAGCCAGAGGGGGTGGCCTAAAGTGGGTGGGATCTTCCTGCAGCTCCACTCACTTTCCCCCCTATGTCCCTCTGTCAACTATGTGATGCTCCTTTGGGGTCACAAAAATGTGTTTCAAGAGTTGCATTACAGCTCTGTAGAACTTTGTCAGGGACTTGCACCAAGTAAGCAAGTAAAATCAAAAGGATATGAGCAACTCTGCATTTGCCCCTCCCTGAAGATGCAACAAGGGAGTGCTGTTGCAATGGCTAGTGGTGTCAAACTCAATTTTGCCGAGGGCCGGATTAAAAAAAAAAAATACTGTCAGGGCCAGGGTGTGTGGCCGGGGGTGTGGCTGGGGGCGTGGCTAGGGCACAGAGGATGGGCTGGGGGTGTGGCCGGGGCGTGGCTAGGGCACAGAGGAGGGGCTGGCTGTCCATGGCGGCGCCCGCGCACTTGGGCAGTGGACGGTCCCGCCGCGCGCTCGCTCGCCCTTGCCTCGCCTCTCCTCACTTCGCCTCCTTCGCGCCCAAGGAGGACGGCGGCGGCGGCGGGTGGCGGCGGGGGGCCGTATTCATACAGCCCACGGGCCGCATCCGGCCCGCGGGCCGTATCTTTGACATCCCTGGGCTAGAGTGTTCCGTGTGTGTTTTTTAAAGAGTCCCTGAATTCACATTGTCTCTCAGTCATGCAATCATAGTGCCCTTGGTTCTGAAAATATTGCATAGAATACTGCGAATGAGGCTCATCTATAAGGTGCAAATAGTGGGCAGTTATGAGGCTAGACAGAGAAGGCTGCCATGAGAATAACATTTCCCCTGGTGTATTGAGCTGATTCCTCAACTCAAACAGGTGTGCCCTTCTTAGAATACACTTTGTGGAATTAACCGGAGTTAGCTGCTGGGAAAAGTTACAATACTTCTTGATATGGATTGCTCTATTGTTTTTGAAGGACAACAGTGTTCCATTTATGGTCATGGAATGCAAATGTTGCTTTTGAATAGACTGTTGGCTCAATGTGAGAACATCTAGAGATCTACCTTTGTACAGTAACCCTCAGGTGATGCTTACTTGATGGAGTTGATGAGGATGTTCTTGCAGAACCCAGACGGTCAGGGATGGAGAGGTCATCTTCCCATCCTCTTTATGCCTCCTTTACTGTTCATGGTTTACAACCTAGAACCAAGTGTGTTTGCCCTAGTAACAGCTGACCATTAGCTAGAACCTACCTAGCTTCCTCAGCAGAACTCCGCATACCACCAGTCATGGAGACAAAGATGGGGTCCAGGCTGGGGCAGGGGAAATGACACATTTAGGGACAGAAAGAATGAGTGAGTGAGTGAGAATGAGAGAGAAAATACTTGCCTTCTGAAACTGTAGCACCATATTCAGGCAAGGATGCCCTCCAGCCTGGCCTCACCATCTGATGCCAGAAATATCTGGCCAATGAACAACACTTGCTGGAAGAGGCTAAGAGGTGGTGACTAACTTTTGTTTCTCCTTCCAAATGTTTCTGTTCCCTTGGATATTTGAAAAAGAGGAAGTTCCCTTCTTCCTTTTGGAACTGGCACAAAGTGTCACGGACCAAGGAGCATGGGGGAATGGAGAGAAATGATGGAGGCTCTGGGTAGTCAGTGAGATATGGAGATGGAGTCACCCAAGCTGAGAAGAAGATGGACTGTGAGAAGAATCAGACCAAACAGGCCCAAATGAAATGCCCTGGAAGAGATCAGCACATGTGAAAAGCTCCCACTGATCTCCCTACCTCCTCCTCCTCCTCCTCTATTTCCCAATCCCTTCTCCATCTCTTTCACTTCATCTTCTCCTCTTCCCAATCCCTTCTTCTCCATGTTTTCCTCCACTTCTCCTCTTTCTCCCAATCCCTTCTTCTCCATCTCCTTCACTTCTTCCATCTTCTCTTCCCCATCCCTTCTTCATCTTTTCCTCCACTTCTTCCTCTTTCTTCCAATCCCTTCTTCTCCATCTTTTCCTCCACTTTCTCCTCTTTCTCCCAATCCCTTCTTCTCCATCTCCTTCACTTCCTCCATCCTCTCCTCTTCCCAATCCCTTCTTCTCCCTCTCCTTTTCCTCCACTTATTCCTTCCCCCTTCCTTCACAATAAACCACAACAGTACAAATAAAATGAAATACACCGTGGGTGTTTTTCCACTTAGCGCTAAAGGACCCATTAAGGGTCCTTAATGGGTCCTTAAAGGGTACTCTAGCGCTAAGTGGAAAAACACCCCATGTTGTTGTTGTTGTTGTACCTTTTTTAAAAAACAACCCCTCTAACTCCTTTCTCCTGAGACTGTGGCTTTAGTGGATTCATCAGGAGGTTTTTGTTGCCTTGACCAAGTTCACCCCTTGTCTTTGGGCAAAACTGCACGGAGATCTTTGTCCACCTTCTGGAGCAAAGGGATCACATTAGCTGGCTGGTGAGGTGATCTCCTTTCCCACAGTCTAATCTGGAGGGAAGAGGAGGAACAGAGGGGCACATCATTTCTGCAATTTGGTATATGTAGATGCACAAGAGATCTGTAAACAGTTTGGGCTGCATCCTGTTTGCATACATATCAGGTTTCCATGTTTCACATATGCCTTACAAGTATTTCAGTTTCCTGCTGCTTCTGCAAGGACACCGTATCACAATTTCCTCTATGGAACTAGGTGGCTCGAGGACAGTAAAACCCACTTCTTCAACCTAAGCGTGTTCCCAACCACAGTCTGCTTATGGGAGAAGTACTGATTCTAGGCTGAGGAGACCATTTGCAGGATTGGGAGAGCAGGTGAAGATTTTGCCTTTGTCTTCTGCTTCAAGAGGCCCAGAAGCAATTGGTGGCCCACTGTGTGGGACAGGACGCTGGACAAGATGGGCTTTGGCCTCCTCCAGCACGGCTCTTCTTAATTCATGGATGGCAGTTGTATCAATGGCTACTAGGATGGATGCCCAGGTACCACCTCCAGGTTGGAGAGACGGGCAGATGCTTCTAAAAGCCATTTGCAGGAAGTGGAGAGCAGGTGAAAGTTTTGCCTTTGTCTTCTGCTTGAGGCTAGATGAGTTGGGCTGTGGCCTGATCCAGCAGGGATCCTCTTAGGTTCTTATGGACTAGATGGCCTGTGGCCCGATCCAGCAGGACTCCTCTTAGGTTCTTATGGACTAGGTGGGCTGTGGCCTGATCCAGCAGGGTTCCTCTTAGGTTCTTATTGACTAGATGGGCTGTGTCCTGATCCAGGAGGGCTCCTCTCAGGTTCTTATGGACTAGATGGGCTGTGGCCTGATCCAGCAGGGCTCCTCTTAGGTTCTTATGGACTAGGTGGGCTGTGGCCTGATCCAGCAGGGTTCCTCTTAGGTTCTTATTGACTAGATGGGCTGTGTCCTGATCCAGGAGGGCTCCTCTCAGGTTCTTATGGACTAGATGGGCTGTGGCCTGATCCAGCAGGGCTCCTCTTAGGTTCTTATGGACTGGATGGGCTGTGACCTGATCCAGCAGGGCTCCTCTTAGGCTCTTATGGACTAGACAGGCTGTGGCCTGATCCAGCAAGACTCCTCTCAGGTTCTTATGGACTAGATGGGCTGTGGCCTGATCCAGCAGGGCTCCTCTCAGGTTCTTATGGACTAGGTTGGCTGTGGCCTGATCCAGCAGGCTGCCTCTCAGGTTTTTATGGACTAGATGGGCTGTGGCCTGATCCAGAAGGGCTTCTCTTAGGTTCTCATGGACTACGCAGGCTGTGGCCTGATCCAGAAAGGCTCCTCTCAGGTTCTTATGGACTGGATGGGCTGTGGCCTGATCCAGCAGGGCTCCTCTTAGGCTCTTATGGACTAGATGGGCTGTGGCTTGATCCAGCAAGGCTCCTCTTAGGTTCTTATGGACTAGGTTGGCTGTGGCCTGATCCAGCAGGGCTCCTCTTAGGTTCTTATTGACTAGATGGGCTGTGACCTGATCCAGGAGGGCTCCTCTCAGGTTCTTATGGACTAGATGGGCTGTGGCCTGGTCCAGCAGGGCTCCTCTCAGGTTCTTATGGACTAGGTTGGCTGTGGCCTGATCCAGCAGGGCTCCTCTTAGGCTCTTATGGACTAGATATACTATGGTCTGATCCAGCAGGGCTCCTCTTAGGCTCTTATGGACTAGATATACTATGGTCTGATCCAGCAGGGCTCCTTTTAGGTCCTTATGGACTAGATGGGCTGTGGCCTGATCCTGCAGGGCTCCTCTGAGGTTCTTATGGACTTGGTGTACTGTGGTCTGATCCAGCAGGGCTCCTCTTAGGTTCTTATGGACTGGATGGGCTGTGACCTGATCCAGTAGGGCTCCTCTTAGGCTCTTATGGACTAGACAGGCTGTGGCCTGATCCAGCAAGACTCCTCTCAGGTTCTTATGGACTAGGTTGGCTGTGGCCTGATCCAGCAGGGCTCCTCTTAGGCTCTTATGGACTAGACGGGCTGTGGCCTGATCCAGCAAGGCTCCTCTCAGGTTCTTATGGACTAGATGGGCTGTGGCCTGATCCAGCAGGCCGCCTCTCAGGTTTTTATGGACTAGATGGTCTGTGGCCTGATCCAGGAGGGCTCCTCTCAGGTTCTTATGGACTAGATGGGCTGTAGCCTGATCCAGCAGGGCTCCTCTTAGGCTCTTATGGACTAGATATACTATGGTCTGATCCAGCAGGGCTCCTTTTATGTCCTTATGGACTAGATGGGCTGTGGCCTGATCCAGCCGGGCTCCTCTGAGGTTCTTATGGACTTGGTGTACTGTGGTCTGATCCAGCAGGGCTCCTTTTAGGTTCTTATGGACTAGATGGGCTGTGGCCTGATCCAGCAGGGCTCCTCTGAGGTTCTTATGGAATGGATGGGCTGTTCCCTGATACAGCAGGCCTGCTTGCTTGTTTGCTTGCTTGCTCACTCGCTCGTTCGTTCGTATGTCTGTATGTATTTTTCTACCTTGCCCTACACCCTTCGGTCTCAGGGCACGTTACATGTTTGAAAACAACAGATTAAAACAATAACATCTATAAAAACATTTAAGAAATCCTACGTATTTAAAAATGCATTCTAAATATTAAAACACTAATATCTACTGGGGGGGGGGGAATGGTGCGTCTTCACCACCTTCCTAAATATATACAGAGAAAGGGCATAACACACCTAAAGGGGGAGACTATTCCATAACCTGGGGGCCATTACCAAAAAGGCCCTTTCCCAAGTGCCCACCCGCCTCACTACTGAGTTTGGTGGGACAACCAGGAGGGTCTCGCCTCCATATCTCAGGTCCTTAATGGGGAAGGCATTCCTTAAGTTCCTTTTATGTGAGGCAGCTTGGTCTAGTGATTAAGGAGCCAGACCTTTATCTGCGAATACCAGATTTGATTCCTCCACAAATCCAGCTGGGTGACCTTGGGCTATTCACAGCTCTCCTTTGAGCTCTCACAGCCCGACCTACCTCACAGCATGTTCAGTTACAGAGAGAAGAACAGAAGGTTTGTCAGCCGCTTTGAGTCCCCAGAAATGGGTGAGAAAAGCAGGGTAGAAAAACCAACACTTCTTATGTAAGAAACAAAATAACTTCTTCTTTAATCACATGAGCATCAGAAAGCAGCTGCTGGAAACCTTTTCTTGCACCCAAAATATTTCCCAGTGGAAATCCAGCTCATCTCTACGCGACAGCAAAATAATCCTGCAGATCTGGAAAGAAAGTGCTTTGCACCCATCTAGTCCAAAGTGGAGCTGAGAATTCCTACCTTATTGTTTATCCACTGCTTGCATAGTAACGATTCCATCCATGAACTCCCTCTGTGCGGATACGGCAACAAATTTGAAGGCCTGAACGAATCCATTTGGCCTCGTCTCCCCTTCCTGCCCCATGCAGAGGGTTCCTGGAGGTTGGCCACTGTCAAATAATCTAGTTGGGAATGCATTTGTATAATTGCCCCCTTTTAGCAATAGAGATCAGATGGTGCGGTGCTTTTCAGCATCAGGCTCCTGGTTCCGAAAGGCAGGTCTGATAACCATCAGATCCAACAGCCCAGCATCCACTTGAAAACCTGATGACAAACATTTTAGGATCTGACGGTCAGTGCGGCAAGGAGACCTTATAAAGCAAACTCTGTCCAGGACAGAAAACAAAGCTTAACTGATGGTACAAAATAAAGACCTTCTAAGGAAGGCAGAGAAGCCTGCCATGTCAGCTGAGAGACAAGAAGGAGAAGGAGACATCTAAATTTAACTGCAAAGCGTCTTGTAAAATGCAGCGAAACCACTTCCATGATAAAATCTATGCACAGATCCATGCCCCTTTGGAGAGTAATTAGTACGGCCACTAGAATGGATGGCTACTAGCATGGACACCGAAGGTCCTTCCTCCAGGCTGGAGGCCTCCAAAGGTCATCTGCAGGAACTCAAAGTAGATGGAGGTTCTGCTTTGCTCTCCGCTTGAGATGCCCAAAAGGAAGGATGAACCACAGTGTGAGATTGGGTGCTGGACTTTGTGGGCTGTGGGCTGATCCAGCAAGACTCCCCTTATGTTCCTATTGACAGATTTACTGGAACGGACGCCTAGGACCACTGTCAGGTTGAGAAGACAAGCAGGATGTCTCTCAAGACCATCTGCAAGAATTCAAGAGCAAGTGAAGGTTTTGGCTTTGTCTTCTGCTTGAGTTGTCCAGAAGAAATTGGTGGACCACTGAGTGAGACAGGATGCTGGACTAGGTGGGCTGTGGCCTGATCCAGCAGGTCTCCCCTTAGGTTCTTAGGTTCTTTATTGCTGGCCCAACCTTGAGAGACCTCCCAACTATCAACAGGTTATCTGAAGTCCTTTCACAATTGGACCAGGCTTCATACTCTGACCTATGACAGGTGTGGGCGGACTTCTCTGCAAGGTACCCGAGTTGGACCAGAAGCCAGCCTACACTGAAGAGGGCCCAGCAAAAAACAGTGAAGGCCATTAGCACTTCTTCTCAGCCTTCAAGGTTTAGAAGCCTGGGTCCAGACTTTGAAGCCACTGGCCGGGACTGGGCCACCTCGGGCTTTTCAAATGTGGACAGGAGCATCCCCATAGAAAGCAGACCAAATCGCTCCAAACCGTGCCAGACCAGGGTCAAATTTGGCACCTGAAAAAACACGTCTCAACATTATTTGGGGTCCCGGCATGCATTGCCAAGCGAGCCAAGACCATGCTGGACTTCACAATCTTGGCAGACAGGAAAGAGTTTTGAGTTTTAAAGCCAAGCCTCTGTCCTGACGGCCGAGATCATGAACAGGGCTTGCAGAGGCTTGAGATGTCTGCACACGGCCTGAGAATACATGTAAAAATGTGGTATGCCTAGAAGAAACACGTCTAACCCACTGGGGCATTTCTTACATTCTCTTATTCAGAAATGACAGAGCTCTCACAGCCCCATCTACCCCAGAGGGTGTTTGTTGTTGGGAGAAGAACAGGAGGTTTATCAGCATCTTTGAGGGCCCTCAAGGGTGAGAAAAGTGGGGTAGAAAAGCCAGCTCTTCCTCCTCCTCCTCTTCTCAATGGCTCTTAGTCCTTATGGCCATAGGAGTTGGTCTGCCTCTGAAGGCCAGCCGCTGGGAGGCTGTAAGTAGAGGAAGCCATGGGCTCATGTCCTGCTGGTGGGCGTCCTGGTGCAGACGGTCGGCCACTGAGACAACAGGCTGCAGGGCTAAATGGACCATGGGTCCGATCCAGTGTAGCATTTCCCATGTTCTCAACAATAAATGTTCTCTGGGCAGCTCACAACAGAGACGCATTAAAACGCACAACAATTATAAATTAACTAATCAAACCTTCTTCGAGGCAGAAATCTGGAATCAAACCTGTGACCTCCTGTTTTCCAGACCGTCACTTTACTGCACTTTACTGCCCCTTCTTTCCCCATTCTGAGGTTCCCACTGAAATCAGACTGAGAAAAGAGGGCCCTTTTTCTTGAACAAAAAGCTGAAAACTGCAGAAGCCCCAAGGTCCCCAGGCTGGCTGCCATCCAACCACTGCTGCCGATATCCTTTTAAAGAATTATTTCTCTTTTCCCTCATCGTTTCTCCATTCAAAGAACAAACATTCTTGCAGAGACTTTGCTTATTATTATTATGTAAAAACAGCAGTTACACACAGCTTATTATTATTATTATTATTATTCAGGGTGTCTGACTGCCTGTCTCTCTGTGTCTGTGCGCATCTGTGTGTGTGTGGGTATGAAGGCGTCAAGGAGCCAGGGTGCATGCTTCTATTCCCGCAAGTGTAAGAGCGCTGGAAGATCTGTTTTCTTTCACTCAATAACTGCCCCGTCCTGCTTTCTTTGCTGGGTGGCGGCTTGAAGCTGGGGATTGTAACCACCTCCCACATGCACCCTCCCCTCCCCACCCTCCCCAGCCCTTCTAAGGGTATGGAACGTGAACAGTTACTCCCACAAGCGAGAGCTCACCAGCATATACCCAGCGAAGGGCAGGACACACAGCAGCAGATGAGAGAAGCAAAGCATCTTGTGGACTTGGGCTGGCAGGCGCCTGGGGGGGCGATCGGGCAGGTGTTTGCCTTGTGGCAGCTGGAGGAGCCATGGGGCGAAAGCTGTCCGAAGCCGTGTCCTCCTTCCTTTTTGAGTATGACACGCCAAGAATGGTGCTGGTGCGCAATAAGAAGGTTGGGCTCACCTTCAGGCTCATTCAGCTGGTGGTACTAGCCTACATCATAGGGTGAGTGCCTTTTAAACCAGGATTAATGGTGGTTAAAGTGTTTGCGGGGGATGAACGTCCTCACCTAACTACTAGCTTGGTCTTGGGGCTGGAGTGTGAGACTCATATCGTGCGGTCACCAGGTTTGATTCCGCACTCCTCCATGGAGCTAGCTGGGTGGCCTTGGGCTAGTCACAGCGCCCTTTCTGAGCTATCACAGCCCCACTGACCTCACAGGGGAGAAGAACAGAAGATTTGTCAGCCACTTTGAGTCCCCTTAAGGGAGAAGGTTTGTCAGCTGTGTTGAGTCCCTTTAAATGAGTAAGAAAAGCAGGATATAAAAGCCAACTCTTCTTCTTATCTGGTGGTCTCCTGGTTTGATTCCTCACTCCTCCATGAAGCAAGCTGGGCGACCTTGGGCTCGTCACAGCTCTCTTTCTGAGTTCTCCCATCCCCACCTGCCTCACAGGGTGCCTGTGGTGGGGAGAAGGACAGAAGGTTTGTCAGCTACTTTGAGTCCTCCTAGGAGTGAGGAAAAGTGGAATACAAAAGCCAACTCTTCTTGTTTTTCCTCTAATAAAGCCAAATACAGTGTAAATTTGAAGAATTGACGGGCAGGAGCTTTAGAACTGACATGGTGAAGTATTTAGTCATCCGTCTGTGGAATCTAATACCAGATGGGGAGGCAACAGCAGTCAGCCTGGATCCATTTAAGGAACAATTAGATAAATCTCTGGATGAAAAGTGTCAATGGCTACTAGAATGGATGCTTGTGTATTGCCTCATGGTTGGAGAGACAGGCAGGGTGCTTCTAAAGGCCCTTTGCTGGGATTTGAGAGCAGGTGAAGGTTTTGCCCACATCTTCTGCTTGAGATGCCCTGAAGCAACTTGTGGGCCACTGATGGGCTGTGACCCCATTCAGTAGGGCTTCTGTTATTTTCTTACATACTTAAGGATCCGTGTGGGACATTAGCATCGATTGCAACCGTCAGCTTCTGGTAACTCTGGGAATCCATCCACGCCAGTTTCTTGGCAATACTGAATAGGTTGCCATGACTGAGTCTGGTGAGACACCAGAGATGGAACCTCTAACCTTTCGCTTCCTAGGCAATTGTTCCACTCCTAAGACCCGTAAGACCTTCAGATCCCCACTGAAGCATAAAGACTCACTGCGTGATTTGGGGCTAAACATTGCCTCTGAGTTGAGTGGATCTCATTTGGTGGCTGTGAGGATAAAACAGTTTAGAGGGGAAAAGAGAAATAATGATCCATCCATAGACTTGCAGAGTTGGAAGGGGTGACTGAGGCCACCTGTCTGTCCCAAGCTCTGACCTGGATTCAAAAATCAAAGTTAATAGATGCTTGCTTGCTTGCTTGCTTATCTACCTACCTAGCTAGCTAGCTAGCTATCCATCCATCCATCCATCCATCCATCCATCCATCCATCCATCCATCCATCCATCCATCCATCCATCCATCCATCCATCCATCTATCTGAGCCAGTTTGGTCTAGTGGTTAGGGAGCCGGATTCTTATCTGGGAATACCGGATTCAGTTCCGCCCTCCCCCATGAAGCCAGCTGGGTGACCTTGAGCTAGTCACAGCTCTCTTCTGAGCTCTCACAGCCCCACGTACCTTGCAGGGTGTTCTGTTGTGAGGAGAACAGAAAGTTTGTCAGCCACTTTGAGTCCTCTTAAATGGGTGAGAAAAGCAGGGTAGAAAAGCCAGCTCTTCTTCTTCTATCTGTCTGTCTGTCAGTCAAGGCAGCATACAGAATTAAACAACAATACGATAATAGATAAAATTAAAATTACCTATATATATAAATAAGTAATAAAATGTAAATAAAAACATATCAAAACACCATAAGGTGTGGCCAGTGAGGCCTGAAGATGGACTGAAGAAGGTTTAAATGTGAAGGTGTAATCCACAGCCTTACAGAAATGCAAAATATTGTAAAATCATTTTAAATTTCACAACAGCCATACTTCCTATTTAAGCAACACTGAAATTAGAGGCAATATTCCCATTATTTATTATTGTGGCACCAATAAAAGGCGGTCATATATTTTGGATACTCCATTTCTGATATGAATTTGATGTGTTATTGATCCAAAGACTGCTATTTCTGTTAGCTTATTATAATACAATTGTGTATTCTGTTCATTATCTTTCCAACTCTTCATCATGACCTGCCTTGCAATTATTCACATGGAGTTTAATGATGTTACATGTTTAATTGATTTATTAGCTTTTTAAATAGAGACAGAAGGCTCTGTTAATTATTAACTATTAATTACTATGTGGAATGTTGGTTAATCTATTTACTATCTGGCCATGTTTCCACTTACCCCAAAAAGTGCCAGTAATGTGTCCTCTGCTGCTGGGTATCCATCTAAACCAGTCTGGTCTTGTTGTTAGGAAGCCAGACTCTTACCTTGGAATACCAGGTTCGATTCCACACTCCCCCATGAAGCCAGCTGGGTGACCTTGGGCTAGTCACAGCCCCACCTACCTCACAGGGTGTTCTGTTGTGGGGAGAAGAATAGAAAAGCTTTGAGTCCCCTTAAGGGTGAGAAAAGTGGGGTGTAAAAGCCAACTCTTCTTCTTCTTCTTGAATGGTTATGGTGCCTGGCACCATTACTAGATGCAATTACTAAATGGCCACTGAGGTACCATTTTGGAAGGGTGCAATGTCTTGTCCTCAGCAGAGGCCCTTCAAATGGCCCCAACACTCCTGTATGCAGAAAGAGAGATGAGGGGGTTCCTGTGAAGAATTGCTGTTCACTTTTTCAAATGTCAAGAAACTGGCTAATATTCATTGGCGTTCAAACATACATTTTAATCCACCTTCAGTTCTCTTTCACAGTTGGACCATTAGGGATTTGCACAAATTATTAATCGGTTTCACAATTCATATGAATTTGAACATTCACTTTTGAAACAAATCTTGACTACATTCCAAGACTGACATTTGAATGCAAAGTGGATGCTTTTGTGCATTTGGCCAAAGCTTTGTCATATTTGTGAAGTGGTAAAATGGCTGCCCAGTCACATCTGAGCGGATTCCGAATGGATTCATGTTCACTTCGATGCAAAAGTGAACAAGCACACCAAAATCCCCGCACACAAAGTGACAAGCTGCTGCTTTTCTTCCAGCATTTTCTAGCTCAGAAAATTAACCTTTGGGGCCCCTTTCCAATGAGGTGAGAAAAAATGCTTCTATGGGTTGGTTATGATGGGATTCGCCCTGCCCTGTTAAACAGGAGCAGTGTTAGGGCTAGCCTACGATTCGGGTTGTGGATAGGGTTCAGGTTCGGGTTCGGATTATGGATCGGGTTAGGGTTTCAGTTTCAGTTATGGATAGGGTTATGGTTTGGGTTATGGATAGGGTTAGGGTTAGGGTTGTGGATCGGGTTAGGGTTCAACAACATTCTCTACTCCTACTATGTCCCTCCTCCTTCCTACTGGTCACACCTTTACTCCAAACCTTCCTCAGTCCATCTTCTGCTTGTAATGCTTACACTTTTTCATTGCTATCCATGTTATTTGTGGACTTTCCACCCGCCTAACATTTGCAAGACAGCATCCACAGGACAACCACGAAATGACTTTGCAAGTTAAACAACTTCTTACTAGTCACTGGCCTAAAATTAGCTATGAGCTGACTATTATGGGATGGCAAAGGCTGACCACGCAGGACTGGTACTGCAGCCAAATGGGAACGTATGCATTTGTTATTTCCTGTTCTTCCCCAAAAGTACAAAAACGAGGAGTAAAAGAATGCTAAAAGTGTAATACCTGCAATTCTGTTGTGTCTTTTGCAAGTGCTTGTCACAGAACAGCAGAAAAGAGTAAACTGCGTACATGCAACCTTGTTTGTTCCCGCCCTTTTTCCGTAGGAACTGAGATCTGTTCCAGTTTTGCTTTTGTAGTTAGTTGCTATTCAGAAAGAGAAAAGAAAAGCCACATAGTGTAACAGGACAGAATAGGCAAACTGAGATGCTATTGTTTCATATCAAAGTAACCCTACCTTGTTAGACTTAGTAAACTATAAGTTTTGAAGCTAACAAAACCTGTGGACTCTATTCTTTGCTAACCAGATTGCTATTGTACTCTGGCACAGAAGTACAGCTCTGCAACTAGAAAAATTCCGCACACGCATATCTTTATTTTCCAACAAATTCCATCTCCTGTGAAACTATTAAGGGCACAAGAGCCCTGCAATTCTTCTATGTTGCTATTGAAGGTACAGGAGCCCTGTAATTCCCCCTTATAAGCCACTATTAAAGGTACAAAAGCCCTGCAATTCTCTCTTCTATGTTGCTATTGAAGGCACAGGAGCCCTGTAATTCCCTCTTCTAAGCCACTGTTAAAAGCCCTACTATTACGTATTTTAAGCCATTAATAAAGGGACAGAAGCCCTGCAATTCTCTCTTCTAGGCTACTATTAAAGTTACAGGAGCACCATGGTTGGGGGTCTCCACAACATGAGGAACTGCATTAAGGGGTCGTGGCATTAGGAAGGGGGACAGGGCAGCTGGGAGAGGGGAGGGAAGGGTGGTGGGAGACTTGTCGCGACCCCTCTGAAAGGGTAGTTCGACCCCCAAAGGGGTCCCGACCCCCAGGTTGAGAACCACTGACCTAGACCAACCTGGCTCAAAGGGATGAAGAGAGAAGGAGATCTCAGTGCCAGGCTGATTCAAAAGATGGATGCTTTAACGTAAGGTATAATTTGTTCCATTAAATGAGGAGCAATGTTGCGCAAGCTAAACCTCAATGGCTTTTGGCTCAGAAAATCATCATTTTGTCTCTTTGTTAAGCTGCTTCCCCCCAGCTGCTTCGAACTACATCCCCCGTCACCATCAGCCCCAGGCCCAACCAGCAGAGCTGCTCCAGTTAAAGAACACTGTTGTGCAAGCTAAGCATCCCAGTTAGTGGTGACTGGTAGCAGTGAAAGGCATTTAGGATTCTCCTGAGGCTAAGCAGATCCAGGTCTGGTCAGTGTTTGGATGGGAGACCACCCACTAAGCCACCTTGGCATAACCTTAGTTTCTAAGCGGAAGAAAAGAGAAGAATAAATGGATAAGAATAAACATCATTTAATCAATCTGTGCTCCAGTGCTTGTTAGAGACGCGCTTGAATATTCAAAAGATTTGAAATTCAATTGAATTTTCATTCAAATTTGGACATTCAAATTCCAATTGAATGTCTCTACATTTGAATTTAAACATTCAAGCAAATTTTGAATCTTTTGAATCATTCGTACAAATTATTCGGTCATTCGTATGTGTCTATACACATCTTATTCGTATCCGTATGTATTTGTATGAATATGTACGAGACAAAAACAGGATGCATACGGGATAAAAATGGGATGCGTACAGATGTGTATGGACAGGTACAAATGTTGTCAGCATTCATATCTTCAAATATGAATAGAATATTCGTACAAACAGACATGAATATATTTGATTCAAAATGAATGTGAATGCCTTCAAATTTTAAACATTCAAATCGATTTGAATCTTTGGGTATTCGATTCAAATCACATCAAATGCTGAAAACTGCATTCACCCACACCCCTAGTACTTGTGCAGGGACATTTGGGGAGCCTAATCCAAACTGTTTGTAACGAATCGAATGTTTGAAAATCCATATTCATATGAATAGATCACATTCGAATGTGGTAAAATTCTATGCAATACGAATCTATTCATACAAATATTCGATACGCATCGGATACGAATGAACACGTATCTGATACGTATCCGATATGAACAAATACGTACCTGATACAAATGAAAATGTATCTGATATGATTGAATACATATCCGATATATATCTGATACATATCTGTGCTCTGAAAATGTCAAATCCGACCTGAATCCACTTTTAATCTGCTTTCAATCCACATCGAATGCAATCTGGCACAGTTTTCCCCTACTGCACATATTGTTTCATACTGTTTTTTATATATGGTTTTATTTTAAATATTTTTGTCTTTTAAATATGCTGTTACCCGCCCTGAGACCCTAGGGCAGTGGTTCCCAAAGTTGTCTGGGCTATGACCCATCTAATATAAGTTTAGCAACTCGGGACCCACCTCTAGGAAATTTAACCGTTACCAATATGAATAAAAGGTCTTTTCAAATAACAAACAAAATTTTAATACAATTTTTTAATTACTTAATTAAATAATTACATCAAAAAAGTTATTTCAAATACGGTTAAATTTCCTAGAGGTGGGTCCCAACCCACAGTTTGGGAAACCCTGCCCTAGGGTATAGGGCGGAATATAAATGTAAATAAATAAATAAATAAATTGCAGATGTGACTGGCGCCCCGTTTTTCCACATGCCCAATCTAACGAATGTCCGAACTATTTGTACAGATGTCTGGAAATATTCGTATACGAATATCATAACATTAGATTGGTGAATGGAAGTCCAAATTCATAGGAATAACGAATGTTGCAAATATTTGTGGACACCCTACTTCCCATCTTTCCTTTGCCTCCCAACATGCTTTGTCCTCATTATAAGCCTTCTGCTGGCTTCTATATTTTTTGGGGAGGCGAATGGTTGCAGGCCCCATATGTGCAGCTCACAGAAGTCACGGCTGGGTGGTCAGCAACTTGCAACAGCAAGAAGGAGGCCTCCTGCCTGTTGCTCCAACCCGAAAACACTACCTAAGCATCCATACCAGTAGCCATTAATACACCTGTCCATTGATACAATCCTTCGGCTGTAGTGCAAAAAGGCCTCTGGTCTCCACAAGCTGTGGACAAGTAATGGGTGTAGTGAAGTTGGGCATACACCGGATGCTGCTTCAGCCATTGCCATGGTGATCCAGACTTCCTGGGACAGATTATCCACACTTCACATGATGGTGGTTCAGTTCAGGACTGCACCAGCATTTGAGGTGTGGAGGGCTTCCTCAGTGCTTAGACTTCACCTGATATGATTACACCATTCCAGCCAGGCAAGTGTGAACATTTGCAAGATGGCCAAAACTTCATTGTCCTTCATATTTACAAGCCATGCAAATGTTATGCAAATGTGCATGCAAATATTGCCTCGTTTGCAGGAACTGGAGATCTAGTACTCTACACTTCAGATTATTTTAGCACTATAGCACCGACCTGCCCGTGCCTTAAGATCTAGGGGTGAGGCCCTCCTGGTCATCCCACCACCTTCAGTAGTGAGACCGGTGGGCACCCAGGAGAGAGCCTTTTCGGTGATGGCCCCTAGACTATGGAACAGTCTCCCCCTCGAAGTGCGTCATGCCCCTTCCTTATGTATATTTGCCTGAGATGATTATATCTCCCCTCCCAGCACAGATACCATCATTTTAAACACGTCGGGTATTGCTTTAGATTTATTGACTTTTTAAAGGGTTTTTAATGTATATTCTTGTTCTTAATCTGTTGTCACCTGTCTAGAGACCTTTGGGTATGGGGTGGGAGAGAAATACAAATGATAGATAGATAGATAGATAGATAGATAGATAGATAGATAGATAGATAGATAGATAGATAGATAGATAGATAGATAGATAGACAGACAGACAGACAGACAGACAGACAGACAGACAGACAGACAGACAGACAGACAGACAGACAGACAGATAGATAGATAGATAGATAGATAGATAGATAGATAGATAGATAGATAGATAGATAGATAGATAGATAGATAGATAGAAGACCATCCAAGAAATAGCTTTCCCTGGGATTTTTTTTTAAATGGTAATGAGTGACTGGTTATTTTTATTGACCTTTCTTGACACCAGCCACCATGTTTGGGCTGACCAAGAGCTTGAAGACATTTTCCAGATGTTCAGTCTCCTAGGAGAGAAGATGAAGGAAGCCGGTATAGTTTCTCTGCCCCGCTTCCCCAGTTTGGTCTTGTTTTAGAGTGTCAGGTTCTTATCTGGTAGTCTCCCCGTTTGATTCAGTGCTCCTCCATGAAGCTGGCTGGGTGACTCCGAGCTAGCCGCAGCTCTCTATCTGAGCTTTCACAGCCTCACTGACCTCACAGGGGGCCTATTGTGAGGAGAACAGAAGGTTTGTCAGCAGCATTGAGTTCCCTTAAAGGATGAAAAAGTGCAGCATAAAAGCCAACTCTTCTTCCTCTTGCTCCACAAAGCCACCTGAAAGGCCTTGGGCTAGTCACTGCTCTCCTTCTGAGCTCTCACCTCCTCACTGATCTCACAGGGGGCTTATTGTGGGGAGAAGAACAGAAGGTTTGTCAGCAGCTTCAAGTCCCCTTAAAGGATGAAAAAGTGCAGCATAAAAACCAACTCTTCTTCCTCTTCTTCCACAAAGCCACCTGAAAGGCCTTGGGCTAGTCACAGCTCTCCTACTCTCAGCCCCACCCCAGATCGAACACACATACAAAAAAATTGTGCCCATCCGTAGTCCCAACAGTTGGGCATTAGGGAAATGCAACCCATCTGCAAAGAGGAGAACAGGAATGGAAGGCCAGAGAACGGAATGGAAGGCCAGTGGTGCAGCCTGAAGAACGAGAGCATGAGAGACAACGTGTTCCAGATATTTCTTCCAGCATTTCTCCCCTCCCCCCCCCCCCGAAAGTAACAGTGACAAATAAACCACAACGGTTGTAAAGCGACTGCAGATAAAAATTAAAGCCAAACGCTCCTGGTTGTTTACATGTTCAGAAGTGCTTCTCAACAAAGCCATGTGGGAAACATCCCAAACTTTAGGGCTGGAGGGTAAAGCAACCAACCATCCGCATGAGGCTAATATACAGAGGCAGAAATAGTTTCCTCCATGTCCCAGTTCCTGCCCATTTTTTCGGTAGCCCTTGGAAACACTGCAGACCCCCAGGGACATGTTCTGAAATGCGCTGGGGGAAGCCAAGGTCAGATCTGAGGCATTTCCGCACTGGATCGCGTTCGAAACCGAACGCGTTCAGGCGGAAAGCTTAAGCCAGCTTCGGGCGCTTTCCCCGTTCACACACAGACGCGCCAGAACGCGTGTAAACGCGTTCCGGAGCGTCTGTGTGCGAAAGGGGAAAGCGCCCGAAGCTGGCTTAGCCGGCAAACGCCGGCCAGGGGCGCGCCGGCAGCCGCGGAGGCAGATCGACAATCAGCTGTTTGAGAAACAGCTGATTGTCAAAGCCGCGCGGCGTCGGAGGCGCGCCGGCAGCCGTTCGGGAGACAGAAGAAGCGCGAACGCTTCTTCTCCCGAATGGCTGCGGACGGCTCGTCCGCGTTGGAACGCGTGTAGAGCACTTCGAAGTGCTCTACATTTCGAACGCGGAAAAGCCAGCTGCGGACACGTCGGGACGCAAGCCGCGCGCGGCCAATGCGGATGACGTGTCCACAGCTGGCTTTTTCGCGTCCAGTTTAGCCCCGTGCGAAAACGTCTCTGGTGTGTGCTCTTTCCCTCCTTCCCTCTTCCCACAATCGGATATTCCGTCTTATTTAAAAAGAATGTGGGAATGGCGGGATGGAGAGAAACAAAGCACAGACCCCAGGTTCTTTAGATGAAAGGAATACAAGAGTAATTGTGAAATAGGTGGAGGAGGAAGAGGGGACAATCCAAAGTAACTAGAAAAAACTCAAAAGGGCAACAAAAGCAGAAGAAAAAAAAGAATTTAAAAAACAGTGAACAAGAGTGAACAAATTTATGGATCACAGATGTATCAATGGCTATTAGAACGAATGCCCGGGTATATCTTTCAGGCTGGGGGGCGGGGGCGGAAGCAGGACGCTTCTAAGTCCATTTGCTGGGACTCGAGAGCAGGAATAGGTTTGTCCTTGTCTCTGCTTGAGATGCCCATGAGCATTTGGTGGCCACTGTGTGCAACAGGATGCTGGACTAGATGGGCTGTGGCCTGATCCAGCAGGGCCTCGCTTATGTTCTTAAGAGCAAAATAACCGAACCTTAGGGATACAGTCAGGGAAAACAATCTTTGCTGTGGCAACAGAGTTTTTGGAGCAAATGAAGGGCTTAGGAAAATGCTGAAGGAATAAGTCCATAAATTCACTGCCAGTCCCCATCCAAGTGGTTGATGTTGACATAGAAATGACTTGTGCCCCAAATATGTAAAGGAGATGGATCAATGGCTACTAGAATGGATGCCTAAGTATGTCTTTCAGGCTGTGCGGACATGCAGGATGCTTCTAAGGCCATTGCTGGGATTGGAGAGCAGGAGAAGGTTTGTCCTGAGGCCTTTTCGCACGTTTGTCCTGAGGCCGTGGTAGGTGACGGACGCGACCCACCGAATCGGGGATCCCCTGTCCCATCTCCCAGGGTCACTGACCCTGGCAGATGGGAGAGGGGACCCCCAATTCGGTGGGTCCCGTCTACTGGCCTCGCCGCGCCGGCGCGATCGCCAGCCCGGCAAAGCCGGTCATCAGCCAACCAGAGCGCAGCTGCGAGGCCGATGTTCGGCCAGTGCTGGCCCTGGGGGCGTGCCGACGGCTGTCAGAGAGAGAAGCGTGCACGAACGCTTCTCTCCCCGAATGGCCCGGGATGCTTCATCCGCGCAGGAACGGATGCAGAGCGCTTTAAAGTGCTCTGCATCTGGAACGCATGGAAGACAGCCCGGGACGAGCTGGGACGCAAACCTGGCCGCGGCAATGCGAATGCCGCATCCTGGGCTGTCTTCCACGTGTTCCAGAACTGCGTGTGCGAAAAGGCCTCTTGTCTCTGCTTGAGATGCCCATGGGCAATTGGTAGGCCACCGTGTGAGATAGGACGCTGGACTAGATGGGCTGTGGCCAGATCCAGCAGGGCTCCTCTTAGGGTGTCTTGTTGCTCTGCTACCCTCAGAGGCATGAGGGGCTGAGGTACAAGAAAGTGTCTTCTCTGTGGTGCCCCTATTTTGGAGTAGCCTCCCAGTAGACATAAATGGAAGGAAGGGAGGGAGGGATGGAGGGAGGAGGGAAGAAAGCCAGAGGGAGGAGGGAAAGGAAGGAAGGAAAGAAGAGGCAAAAGGAGGGAGGGAGGAAAGAGGGAGGGAGGGAAGGAAGGAAGGAAGGAAGAGGCAGAAGAAGGAAGGGAAAGGAAAGAAAGAAAGAAAGAAAGAAAGAAGGGAGGGCATAGGGAAGGAGGGAAGGAAAGGAAGGAAGGAAAGAAAAAGAAAGAGGCAGAATGAGGAAGGGAGGAGAAAGAAGGAAGGAGGGAAGGAAGGAAGGAAGGAAGGAAGGAAGGAAGGAAGGAAGGAAGGAAGGAAGGAAGGAAGGAAGGAAGGAAGGAAGGAGAGATGCAGAGTGAGGCAACCTTATCTCGGATTCAAAACATTTTCAATCCTCGGAGTCCGCACGGCAGTTTGGCTTAACACACTTTCTCCGTGTTAAACCACCCCAAAGCGTGGTGAATCTCAATCCTGATTTCAACACGTCTCACTCGGGATCGTGTGCTTGAAACGTTTTACATTTTTTACTGTGGGGACCATACCGTGTTAAGGGATGAGAATCCATGTTTAGGGTTTCCCTCCCCCAATAGCCTGCTTCCAAAGATAGTGATTTCATTGAAAAAATCCACCCTCAGAACAGCCACTATAAAAATCCAGTCCTTAAAGCTACACAGTAGCATCTAGCCACTTCACACCTTAATAACAATGTTGCAGTTTTGCACAATTCTAGCTCTTTGAAAGTTCTGACCTTTAAAAAAGGGAAAGGAAAGGAAAGCCCTGGAGGTTCTGTTTTAAAGGCTGTGGCTGTGAAGGGGGTTTGAGTTGCTGCTGCTGCTGCTGCTGTGTGCCCTGGGAAATGGGGAGAGGAGGGGTCTGTTATGGGTGGCACGTCCATGCCAGGGGGAAGAGGGCAGGGCAGCCCTGAAAAGCAGCTTTTAAAAAGTAGCCACTTGAGTCCCCCATTGAGTCACGTACGCCATGTACGATCCTCAGAATCTGGATCCAACGCGATTAAGTTAAAAGTAATGGGAACAGGCCAATTCGTGTTTGCATGCGGTTCTATTATTTCAGTTTAGGGAAAGTGAAATAAGCTTGCTGTGGGGATTCCCCCATTGGGTGAGCACAGAGGAAACCATGGTGTTTCCTGCTTTTTTCTCTTTAAAACCCCTTCCTCCCATCTGCTTCTCAAAGCAACTGAATTTTAGGCTGACAATATAAATGCACTCCCCTACTGGGTCGCCTAAGGCTGCCATCACACACAACAGCCAAGGGCCTGTCCACACTTACCTCCCAAGAGCGGCAGAATAATACCATTCTTGGGAGGTGAAGACCAACCATGGGGGTAGCCATCAACACTTCAAATGCTGGGCTAGGGCCAGGCTGGACCAGGAGCGCTTGAAGTGCACATGGCCCGACCCGGGAAGGCCAGATCGCCATGGCAAAGAGTTTATTTTTTAAACAGCGTTTAGATTTCTTCAGTATCCATCTGAAATGACTCTAACTTAAGTCTATGTATGGAGGTGTTTTCCTTCTTTCCTTCCATCCCTCTTTCCTCTTCCTTTCCTCTTCTCCTTTCCCCCACCCCCTCCTTCCTTTCCTCACTCCTTTGTTCATTCTTCCCTCCCCCTCTCACCTTCCTTCTTCCCTCCTTCCCTCCCTTTCTCCTTCCTTCCTTCCCTCCTCCCTCCTCCTTTCCTCTTTTCTTTCCTTCCCTCCTCCCTCCCTCCTTCCATTCATCCTTTTCTCCCTCCCTCCTTCCTTCTCTCCCTCTTCTTTCCTTTCTTCTTCCCCCACTCCTCATTTGTATGTGGCTGTTTCATGGGTTTATGAGTTAATTTAACGGCAGTCTCGGTTGCTAAGAATGGAAAGGTGGCCATAAAGAGCAACCGGTGCATAAAGAGATAAATATTTGAACAGATAAGCTGGTAGCTGGGATGAAAGATTTTAATTATCCTGCCTTGGGTCTTGGCATTAAGTGCATAGGGGCATTTCTTGGTTTTATTTCTTCCTTCTCTTCTAGCCCTGACTCAGCTCAGGGGACTTGCTGGTTGGCAAGGGAGAAAAGCCAGATCCCAAACCACCCCGCACTTGTCCAAAATGTGGGCTTGTCTGAATTAGCTTCTAGGAGCTGACCATGGCTGGGCCATTTCTTTGTCTTTTCTTTCTTTCTCCCCCACCCCCACCCCAAGGTGTGGCACTGAAGGGCCCCCATCAGACATACCCCACCCTTCCAACAAATCAAAACGGCACCATGGTTATCTGGCTGGTCTCATCCACACCTAAGTTTTGATCCAAATTCAGTTCAAATTCACAGTGGAAGGATGCACTGGCAAAGCGATAAGACCTTTTATGCCCACATTATCTTACAACCCCAAAGAGAATTTTCTTGGTTAGACCATGCCTTAAGGGAACAGCTTGTCACTTTGTTGATGTGGTCCTCTCACTCTGAAAGCGGAATGAAGGTGAGGCCGATTTGCACGTGGCCTCGTAATTTGCGATAGGAGAACATCTGGACAGGTGTGTCTGTACCTGCAGGAGGCGTTTACAGCCTCAAAACACCCCCTGCCTGCCTGGATGTTCACTTATCGCAAACTACCGGCGGTGCATGAAACTGTGTGCCGCATGGAAACTAACCTTGCCCAATCACGACCGAAATCACCTACCTGTCTCATCCACACACTGTTGCCAGTGCAAGGGGTCATCTGAGGTACTGCGCAAGCATGCTGGAATCTCAGATGACCCCTGATGTGACCGTGCATACCCATACACATGCCCAGAGCATCATCAATGCCACAGCAACGGTGACGGTGCACACGCAGTCACATGGAGCATCATGATCAAAATGGTGGCGTCCTGATGGGGATTGGATGTGGGGCAGAATGGAGGTAGGTGTCCAGACGCGCAGGGGCTAGGCTATTGCACACTGGCGTTCCCTAGTGTGAATGCAGCCATAGAATACGTTTGTCTGTTCTGCACTCTTCCTGTCCAAAGGAAGGGAAGACAAGCGCAGGAACCCCCTGGGTCAAAACTTAGGTCTAGATGAGCCAGATATTCTAAGGAAAGGATGGGAAATCCGTAGCAACTAGCGATGTGCGTGATTTATGTTTTGATCGCTTCACATGGAAGTGAGTGCCATAAGTACTCTGCATTCATGTGAACAAAGCATCACAAAAGTGACGGCGGTTTGATCCCGCTTCAAATATTCAACACATTTTTTCACAAAGGGAAGAGTCAGTTGGCTACCACCAAGCCGTGGCTGACTCCTGGGTGACTGCATGTGCACCTCTAGGCAGTTTTATTGGCAGAGTTACGGAAGTGGTTTGCCATTACCTACTCCTGGGGAGAGGCGGGGGATCGAACTGGCCACCCTCTACTTTCCAGGCAGCTTGCTCTACCACTGGGTGACAGCCAGTCCCAGACTCCGTGGGCACCTCTACACAGCATACAGAAGTGGTTTGCCATTGCCCACTCCTGGGCAGAGGCTGGGAATCAAACTGGCCACCCTCTGCCTTCCAGGCAATTTGCTCTACAGCTTTCTTGGCAGGCATACAGAAGTGGTTTGCCATTACCTACTCCTGGGCAGAAGCTGGGGATCAGACTGGCCACCCTCTGCTTCCCAGGCTGTTTTCCCTACCGCTGAGCTCCAACCATTGCCTTAATTCAAAGTGCAGGTCAGATTTAGCGAATAAGGGGTGGAAAACCAGCAGCAACTTTCCCTTGGGTCTAGAAATGCCTTATGTGGCCAAGCAAAGGATTGCTTTGACCTCAAGGAATCTGCATTCTCCCCTTTCTTGCTCAGCAAGTGGCCTATTTCGTCACAAGGCAAACAGGGGCTTAATTAATCCTGGCTCACCCCATCTGTAAGGGAAGCCATCACTTTGCAAACTGAAATCCCAGACAGTGTGGTATGGACTCCTTATGTCTGGCAGGCTAAAAAAGGAGAGAAAGGGAGATGTTTTTCCCATCTCGTGCAGAAATGAAACCCGGACGCATTCAGGGAATGTTTTCAAGAATGCCTCAGTCCGACATTACAGCAACGTTTGCCAGCCTACCACCCTCCAGATGCTCCGGCCAAAATCTCAGCCACATGCAGCTGGCACGTGGGAGATCGGAAAGGCAGGGCTGTCCCAAGCCAAGGGGGACGGGCGCTCTCTGCCGTCAAACGGTCCCTGAAAAGGCACAGGGCGACCGTTCTTACTTTTTTAAAGGGGGTTCAAAGGAGCAGCATCCGTTAATTAGGGGTGTTAATTAGGGGTGTCCAAGAATGCAGTTTTCGACATTTGATTTGATTCGAATTTAATATTTAAATGTCCAAGTCTGTACAAATAGAGAAAAAACAAATGTGTTAAAGTTCAAACTGATTTTAATACATTTATTTATTTATTTATTTATTTATTTATTTATTTATTTATTTATTTATTTATTTATTTATATCAAGCCCTGTACCCAAGGGTCTCTGGGCAGCTCACAACATTTAAAAATGAACATATTAAAACTGTATCAGACTATACTAAAACCAGTACAAGGTTTAAAATCCATCATCATCATCATCATCATAATCTGCATTAGCAGATTATGTGGCAGAAAGCAAAGAATCAGCTTTGATTGAAGTCAACAACCAGAAGCTTCTCAAAGTGCAGCAAACCAAGAACCAGTACCGGAAAACTGCAATTCAACGCCGAACTGACAGCTGGTGAAATAAAACACTGCATGGACAATTCTTGGAGAACATCGAAGGCAAAGTGGACACAGAAAAGACCTGAGGCCTTTTCGCACTACACTCGTTCCATTTGGAACGGGTGTAGGACGGGTAGCCTACGTCACTTCCGGACACTTTCAGCATTCACACGCAGGAACGCAGGAACACGTGTAAATGCGTTCCGGCGTGCCTGTGTGCGAATGCTAAAAGCGTTCGGAAGTAACTTAGCCGGCAAAGCCTGGCCAGGGGCGGGGACATGGCCGGTGAGGCTGCCTCCCATTGGGTGCGAGCACCCAGGGGCGGGGAGCTCTGTCAGGCCGCTTGCCCCGCTTCGCGCCGGCTGTACAGGCCCAGATCGGGGCCCGTGCAGGCGGCACGAAGGTGCCTGGGCATCCGGGCACCCACCCTGGGGCAGCTGCCTATGGGGCAGCTGCCTATGGGGCAGGAGCCCCTCGGAGATCGGAGCCCCTGGCTCCGGTCTCCGAACGCTTCCCCGCCACCCCGATCGCAGCCGTCTGCGAGGTGTAGGCACCTGAATCTAGGTGCATACACCTCGGAGATTATTCTCTCCCCCCCACCCTCACCCCGCTGCATCCAACCCCCACTCACCCTGCACCCACCCTGCACCCACCCCGGACATTAGAACTGTGCGCGTGCAGGGGACCTACCCTCCTGGCGTCCAGGGTTGCAATGACCGAGGAATGCAAGAGCGCACCCAACGTGTGCACGTTCCCGGTGTCCCGCGCTCATTGCAAGCCTTGACACCGGGAAAGAAGGTCCGCTGCACGCGGTGTCCCCAATGCCCAGGGTGGGGGGGGCGATGGGGGGGGGACAATCAGGTGTGGGTGGGCGGGCCCTTCCCCCTCCCCCTCCCGGTATCAAAAACGTTTACTCCAGGTTCTAATGTGGAAGCAGGAGTAAAAGTTTTTTCTCCCTGCGAGATCGCAGGCTTGGAGGGGTGGGGTGGGGCGCCACCCCCTGCTCCAGGTGGGCACCCCCGGGGCCTCTCAGGAGCAGGTGGGAGGGAGTCCCACGCCCCTCCCCCCCGGCGAGCTGGCCGGGTAAAACTTTACTCCACTTTAAAGCAAACACCTCGCTCCCGGCATGCTTGGCTCATTCCGAGCTCGGGCACCGAGAAGGTAGGTGCTTGCGTGCGACCTGCCCATCCCCGGGCCCTGAAAGTGGGGGGGTCATCTCCGAGGTGTAGGCAGACGGTCACGATGGGGACAGGGGGGACCCTTGGCTGACCGGAGCGACGCGCTCTGGTCGCCCAAGGGGTTCCTCCCCCCCTCGCCCCCAACCAGCCTGGCATCGGCCTTCTGCCACCCCAGAAAGGGGGTACAGGAAGCCAATGCTGGCAGCTCCCCGACTCTGGCAGCCACAATCGGGCTGCCGGAGCTGGGAAGGAGCCACGTCCCAGCGGCCGTGGTAGATCACAGACGGGACCTACCGTCACTGACCCTGGCAGATGGGAGAGGGGATCCCCAATTTGGTGGGTCCCGTCTACCGGCCTCACCACGCCGGCACGATCACCAGCCCGGCAAGGCTCGTCATCAGCCAACCAGAGACCAGCTGCGAGGCCGATTTTCAGCCAATGCTGGCCCTGGGGGCATGCCGATGGCTGTCAGAGAGAGAAGCGTGCACGAACGCTTCTCTCCCCGAATGGCCTGGAACCCTTCATCCGCACGGGAACAGATGCAGATCACTTTAAAGTGCTCTGCATCTGGAACGCGTGGAAGACAGCTTGGAACAAGGAATAAAAGCTTCTGGAGGGGGGATCAGGAGGAGAGGGGGAGGGAGGGGCCACATGAGCTGCTTGTCCAATGACAGGCCCCACATGCCCACATGGTGCACGTTCCCCTCGGCCCGTCATTGCAACCCCAGATGGCGACGAGATAGGTTCTGCGCCAACCGCGGTGGGTCCACTGGGCCCAGGGTCCCAGGGTGGTTGGGTGGTGGGCCGTCTGCAGGGACTAGGTGCCTAGATTCCCGCAGAGGGTCACCATCAGGCGGGGAGGGGGAGCCTTGGCTGACTGGACCCACAGGGTACGGTTGACCAAGAGGTCCCAGAGGTCCTGCCCGATAGCCAAGTGGAGATTGGGTTCCTCCCACCCTGGAAAGGGGCGAGAGAAAGCTGATCTCGGTGCCTCCCCGACTCTGGCAGCCGCAATGGGGCTTCCGGGGCCTGGAAGGACCTACCTTCCCCCCGCGGAAGGCTATCACCTTCCTTGCCAGGCTGCGGGAGTGATCCCGTAGCCTCAGGAGGCTGGTAGACAGCAAGGGGCCCCACGATTCGAATTGTGGGTCCCCTCGCCATCTACCAGCCTCTGTGCCCAGCCTAGTAGATGGAGAGGGGCCCCACGATTCGAATCATGGGTCCCCTCGCCGTCTACCAGTCTTGCCGCGGTTGCGCGATTGCTTCTGCAACCCGGCAAGGCAGGCAATCAGCCCAACCGCCATCAGCTGCTGGGCCGATTTTTGGCCAATGCTGACGGGGGAGGCGTGCCCGCAGCTGTCAGGGAAAGAAGCATGTGCAAATGCTTCTCTCCCCGAACGGCCGCGGACACTTCGTTCGCGTGGGAACGAAGAAAGAAGCAACAACCTTCTGGAAAGATCTCTGGGGGGCTGAAAAAGAATACTACAAAACTGCTGGGTGGATAAAGGATTTTGAGAAGAAATTCTCCATGAACAAAATGCAGCAGCTGGAAATAACACCTGAAATGGTCACGAAAAGAGTGAAGAGGCCTTTTCGCACGCGCGGTTTTCAACGCGTGGAAGACAGCCCAGGATGATCCGGGACGCAAACCCGGCTGCAGCAATGGGAATGCTGCGTTCTGGGCGTCAAGGGCAGAGTTGATGTCATTCATCAGTGGGACAAGTCGTTTTCTGCCTATAGGTTTTAGGGTTGGCAGTCGCTTTCGCTCTGTACTTGATGCTGTATGAGCCATTATTCTGTCCTTCAGTTCCTGCTGTCTTTGAGACAATGTGCCAGGTGTTTCATCCATGACTTCATGCTGCTGTTCTTCCTCTTCTTGCAGAATTTCCAGATTTTCATCAGGTTCTAGTTGATCAGTGACTCCTGGTCTTGTTGGAGCTTCTGTTGCTGCCACAATAGGCTGCGGTGCTTCAGTTTCATTAGTTTTTCGTATTTCTTCGAGTTCAGCTTCACTGAACACTTTAGTCCCGCTTATGAATCTTCTCTGATCAGCTAGCCGCAGTTCTGTTATCTTCGAATCTGGGTATTCTTGTTTCCATAGCTGGTGCATCCATTTTTGATAGCCTCGTTTTCCAGGTTCTGATTTGTAGTAGCACTTCATGACTACACGATTCTCTGGCCTTGAGAATTTCTGCCGCTTCCTTGTTTGTGAATTTTGTTCCTGTAGCCCATTTCTCGACGATTGCCCAGGTTCCTCAGCAACCGCCACGGTCCTTTTTATCCTGGGCGACGACCGAGCCAGTATAGACTTCTTTTTTGTTTGTGTCTCCATTGTGATAAATGGGTTGGGTGCACTTAGTCTGGCTCCTCTGCTTCGACCACTCATTGGAGCACTCAAGCCCCACTGCCACGAGAAGGCCACATCCATGGGGGGATTATTATTATTATTATGTAAAAGCAGCAGTTCACACAGCAAACGAGATGACTATGCTGAATTTCGTATTATATCACTAGTCGGGCACTTCCCAAGCACCTAGGACTGCGTGATATATCGGCAAATTATGCGAGCAGCCCCAGTAAAGTGGCTTTTTGTAGTTGGCAGATGGATATCTTGTCAATGCCAATGGTTTTTAGGTGCCCGCTGAGATCTTTTGGCACCGCGCCCAGTGTGCCGAGGATGACTGGGACCACTTTCACTGGTTTTCGCCAGAGTCGCTGAAGTTCAATTCTCAGGTCTTCGTATCTGGTGAACTTCTCAAGAACAGTAGTGTTTGCAATCATACAAATATTTGAGTGAATTTGATTATACGAACGTCGACATTTTTACATATCCGTATGCGTCCCATTTTCATCCCGTATGTATCCGTACCGGTGCAAACAGATATGAATAAGATGTTTACAGATGCGTATGTAATGCTTATGTATCCGTACACATAAGAATGTCCGAATTATTCAAACGAATGAGTGAAAATATTTGTATTCGTTTGCATATTTAAAAATGAATGTCTGCACATTCTATTCAAATTCGAATAATTGAATATTTTGAATATTTAACCCATGTTCAAGCCAGAAAATGCAACTTCACTTGAATCGGGATGGGCAAAAAATGTTTGCCAGCTTGCCATTTCTCCACAACAACTAAAGACGCAGGAGCTCTTTCTTCTTTTCCATGCAACCCCTGTCCTTTCCCCAAAATTTTAAAGAAGCTGTGAAGGTAGAATCTTTGTGTGGCTTTTGTGACCTCAGAAACATCTCTGCCCAAAGATTGTGCTCCTTATAATTATTGTTCTTTCTCTCCCTCTCTCTCTTATTTTGCCCCCTAGGTGGGTTTTTCTTTATGAGAAAGGATACCAGTCCAAGGATGGAATTATTAGCTCCGTGTCAGTGAAGCTCAAAGGACTGACCCTGACCAATTTCAGCGACATGGGCCCACATATATGGGATGTGGCGGATTACGTCTTCCCACCTCAGGTAAGGAACCAGAATTTCACCTTCGCCAGTAAGTGAGGAAAACACAAGGCATCTCTTTGTCTCTCTCCTCCTACCTTAAGCCGAACAAATCAAAAGCTGTGTTGTAAGAAATTCAACCACTGCTTCTTCCCCTTGGTTGGATAATATATTTTGTTTTTATTATCTTGCCTTTATAATATATTACAAATACAGTGATACTACAAAAAGACCTTGGAATCTTCACAAAGTTTGTTTATCCATAGAACCTGAAGGTTCTTCTGGTGCAAAGTGGCAATGCTTTCACCATCACTGTAGCGTGAAGAGACTTTGGGTGTTTTTCCACTGTCAAAAGTACCCATTTTTGCACCCATTTAGGACCCATTTGGGTGTGAGCTGGATGACCCCATTTCCACTATGGCACCCATTTTATGGGTCGATCTGGATTCCCCAGATGGGTGCAAAGCTGTTTCCACAGCAGGGGTGTTACACCTCCTATGGAAACACACTGGGTGCTTCCCTTAATCCGGATCTACTAAATCCGGATTAAAAAATGTACCCATTCCTTAGATCCGGATCTTCTTAGATCCAGATCTAAGGGCTGCAGTGGAAAAACACCCATTGGCCGCCTCCAAGTTAGGGACGTGCACAAATATTTGTCATGTTTGAAATTCGATCGAATTCAGCTGAATTCGGACATTGGAATTTGAATAAAATGTTAGCGACATCCGAAGATTGACATTCAAATGCGAATCAAGTCCTTCAGAACATTTGTACGAAGCTTCGTTACATTTTTGAACCTGGGAGGGAGGTGGGAAAGTGGTTGAGCCAGTCATATCGGTGGTGGACCCAGAGCAGATTTGACACGAATGCAAAGTGGATTGAAAGTGGATTAAATCTGCATACAGAGCAGATTTGTAGGGGATTCATAGGGGTGACTGTCAGCAGGAATTCAAATCAGATTGGACTAGCAAATTTGAATCCTACCACATTCAAGGGTCTCTATTTGAATTAATGTGAATTTTCCTTGCTTTCGATTCAATTTGAATTGAACATTCCTATTCCAGAGGAGGGGGATATAGAGCCATTCCAGTGCCACTATGATAGAGTTGCCTCCTATATTTAAGGCAACGCCACCTAACCCCCACGACTTAAAGGTGCGCACGAATGCATTTTTCGGGATTTGATTCGAATTGAATATCAGAACATTCTATTTGATTCAAATCCTTAAAATTTGAATTCACCCAAATTCAATTTGAATTAAGCAAATTCAAATCTATGCATTTGAATTTTCTATTTGAATTTGCACTTACAAATGCCGACATTCGTACGTGCCCGTATGATCGTTACGCATCCAGTACGCACCCGTACGTGTCCTTATGTGTCCTGTATGTAACCCGTTTTGTCCCGTATGGATCCGTACAAATGCATATGGATCTGGGAAAGATGCACATCTGCAAGTACGCATCACATACGAATGTCCTGACAATTCAAACAAATAGATCCAAAATGTGAAATTTGTTCAAATCTTTAAATTTGAATTTATGGAAATTTGATTCGTATTCAGATGTCGAAATGAGGACGAATTTGGGGTGTTTTTCTACTGTCAAAAAGTACCCATTTTTGCACCCATTTAGGACCCATTTGGGTGTGAGCCAGATGATCCCATTTCCACCACAGCACCCATTTGGGACCCGATTGTTTCCACTGCCTTGGGGGAAATCCAGATCTAATGGGTACATTTTGGCCTTTAATCCAGATTTTTTGCAGACCCCATTAATGGGGTCTACAATGGGGTCTTCTGCCAGAAAATCCAGATTAAATGGGGTCCAAAGGAGGCTAGGGGGAGGGGATGCACCCATTGGGGCTCCCCTAAACCTAGGCTCTGAAGTCACTTCAAAGTCACTTCGAATTAACCAAAGTCATTTCAAAGTCTGTGCAAAATAACTTCTGAGTTCCTTTGAAGTCTATGCTGATCTTCGGAGTGAACTCTGGAGTGACTTTGAAGTGACTTCAAAGTGACTCCAAAGTGACTCCAAAGTCATTTCGAAGTTCCCTCCAAAGATCAGCACAGACTTCAAAGGCACTCTGCTATTTTGCACAGAATTCGAAGTGGCTTAGAAGACTGCCCCGCTCCACCCCCCAAAACACCTGGGGTAATGGACCAACCCCTTGTGGGTCGACCCGGATTCCCCACATGGGTGCAAAGCTTTTTCCATAGGAGGGCTGTTAGCACCCATTGCTAATGGGTGCTACACCTCCTGTGGAAACACATTGGGTGCTTGCCTTAATCCGGATCTACTAGATCTGGATTAAGGAATGTACCCATTCCTTAGATCCGGATCTTCTTAGAGCCGGATCTAAGGGCTGAAGTGGAAAAACACCCTTGATTGAATTTCGAATACCTTTGAATATTTGTGCACAGCCCTAAAAATTCCTAGACACTATTGCTGGAAAACCCAGCACTGGTCACAGGTTTTCAAGCAACAGTGCTTTTTACTTACCTTCTGGGTAGAGCAGCCATTGTAACTCTTTCCATCGCACGTTCATGGAGGCCGTAACTGCAATGGAAGGATTCCCCGTATCATCACCTCCTAGCAGGGTATCTAGACCCCACCTGAAGGCAGCCTTTGTTAAAATAGGAATGGAGCCATACTGGTGCAAACTGACCAAGGATGTCCTCACACCTATACATTCTTTCCTGAGCCGGTTTGGTCTTACCAAACTATCATCTGGAGGTCTCCCAGTTCGATTCCGTGCTCCTGAACAATAGCTGCTGGGTGACCTTGGGCTAGTCCCAGCTCTCTTTCTGGGCTCTCACAGTCTCAGGGTATCTGTGTTGCGGAGAAGAACAGAAGGTTTGTCAGCTGCTGTGACTAGCCCAAGGTCACCCACCCGCCTTCATGGAGAAGTGCGAAATCAAACTGGGAGACCTCCAGGTAAGAATCCAGTGCTCTAACCACAAGACCAAAGTGGCTCACGAAGAGCGGACAGCATTGTTTTGAGAGCTATTCAAGGAACATCAGATGCAGCGTGTGAGAGTCAGCAGAGGGAACCGCCATTTGGTCCGTGTGATGGTAACCTTCCTGTCCAGTATTATCTGCCATTTCTCCCTCTCTAGGGCGACAGCTCATTCGTGGTGATGACTAACTTCATTATCACCCAAGAACAGAAGCAGGAAACATGCCCTGAGGTAAGCCTATCTTTCTATCCTTCCTTCCTTTGTTTCTTTTCAGCCCACACTCGAGACCCTTAGAAGCCCCACCACCATCCCATATCTTAGATGTCAAAGGATTTATTGATTAGTCCAAGACCATGCACAGAGGGGCATGTGATGTCACGGAACCCGTGTGTGTGCTCGGCACGTCACTGTTGATGACATCCAGACCAAAGGTGGTGGCACATCCTCACAGACCTTTGGCGGGAGGGATGGCAGGGATGAGCATGTGTGAGTGTGAATGCTAGTACATGTGTGGGCAAGTTCACCATTCCCATTGGGATGGAAAGTTCAAATTTGACCCAGATGAGCTAAGCGCAAAATGGCCGATATTCTCCAAGAATGGCCGTTGTGACCACATCTGAACACTGAGATTCAAAGCAGAACCATGAAATGTGTCATAACATTACAAAATCTCTGACAAGTGACCCAATACTGATATTACTATTATCAGTATCATCATCATCATCATATCAAAGATCCACCTCAGTTATTTCTCTCCTTATGCATTTGGGACTAAAGATCAAGCAGCGATTAAGCAATGTGCCCTGACTGATGAATGAGCGATGTTCATTTTCTCTGCTTCTGAACTCAGCACCCCGACGCAGGGAAATGCGACCAAGACAGGAAATGTGCCAAGGGGAAGTTCCATCGCCAGGGTCAAGGTGAGAAGGGAAACACACAAAAACAGACCAAGCCGCATGGCCTGCTGCGTAGGCTCTTATCACAATCAACAGTGGCTGGCGTGGGAAGGCGGTCTAGGGTGGTTTTTTTTTTCATTAGCACTAAGTACCCATTAGGAACCCATTAAGGACCCATTAGGCTCTGAGCAGGAAGACCCCATTTCCACTGCAGACCCCAGTAGAGCCACATTTGTTTCCACCAGTTCTAGGGAAATCCGGATTGAATGGGTCCTTCAGGTTCTTTAATCCAGATATCCTGTAGACAATGGGGTCTTCAGGCATCAAATCCGGATTACACAGAGCGCGTTTCCACTGCAATTGGGCAATGGGGTCTAGGGGTGGGTTCCAGGAGGGCTCACCCATGGTGCCCCCAAACCCAAAGCTCCGAAGCCTGTGTACAATCTCCGAAACCGGCTCCAAAGAATAGCACAGTCTTCGAAGAGGACCCAACGTAAGAGCAATACCAGTCCTACAGACCTTTGTCAAAGGGTCTGGGGAATCTTTGAAGTTTGCGGCAGATTGCGCCAGAGTATCTCCAGAGTTTATGACAAAGTTCTGGAGATTCTCCGGAGATGCTCCACAGAGTCTTTAAAGAATCTCCAGGGTTTCTATGGAGATTGCGCCTCCTGTCCTCCAAAAAACCTGGGGTAATGGGTGGGCCCCACATTGGTCGATCCGGATTTGCCACATGCTCCTGTGTTTCCACTGTGGGGCAGACTAGCACCCATTGCTATTGGATGCTGCACTGCCTGTGGGGACGCATCGGGTACCTCCCTTAATCTGGATCTACTAGATTCAGATTAGTTAAAGGACCCATTCCTACGATCCAGATCATCTTAGATCCGGAGTAAGGGAGGTCAGTGGAAAAAAATCCTAGGTAATGAACCATACCATTCAATACCTGGTGGATCTAAAGATCAGAGGTAGGGGTCAGAGTCAGGGAGAGGGTGAGAGTTACAGTTGTTACAGTTAAAGGTGTTGAGTTGCTGGAATTGTTAGAGTTAGGAGGAGGGACGCTCGCAGTATTCAAAGACATTTGAAATTCGATAGAATCTGTCCGAATTTTGAGATTCAAATTCAAATTGAATGTCCATGAATTCAAATGTAAACATTCAAATGAATTTTGAATTTTCAAATCTATTTGTTTGAATTACTTGGACATTCATATGTGTACGGGTTCGTACATGATGCGTATTTGCACATATGCAACTTTCCCATATCTGTACGCATCTGTGCAAGACAAAAATGGGATAAATATGGGGTGCATACGGATATGTATGGATGCGTACAGACACGTACAAGATGCATAACAATGCGAACAGACACATACAAATGTTGTTGACATTTGTAAGTGCAGATTTGAACTGAACATTTGAACCAATAGATTTGAATTTGCTTAATTCTGATCGAATTTGGGGAAATTCAAATTTTAAAGATTCAAATCAAATTGAATTTTGGATACTCAGTTCGAATCAAATCAAATCCTGAAAACTGCATTCGTGTACAGACCTAGTTGTTAGAGATAGCAGTATTAAACTTAGAGTTTTTAGAGCTGATAGTTATTAAAGTTTGAATTGTTAAAGTTAGGAGAGTTAGAGATGGAAGTAATTCAGTGTTTCCCAAACTTTTGACATATGCGTACCCCTTCTATAATTTTCGTAACGCTGAGTACCCCTCATAAAAAAAATTAGGGATAAAAATTGTATTTTATAAAAATAATCAAAATCAGTGGAACTTACTAAAGCACGATAACAGGCACCCAGAACTATTAAAGAAGTGAGTAGTCTCTGTCACGAAGTGCAGTATATTCACGCCTCACAAGACCGTTAGATAACACTGCAATTCTCTGGCGTTTAAACAGCTCCGCGGCTCAACGTCAACCGTTAATGTTCCCACAGTTTGAAAATGGCCGAACCCGAGCTGCGCGAAGGATGTGCAGAAGTTCCCACCATAATGAGTTGCGATACATATGACGGCCCCAGTTCCCTATTTCTTTCGTTGTTCTGTGGGCGCAGCTAAGCACGGTGCAGTGGATATTCCCACGTGATCCCCGCCAAACTGCGGTGCAACGCGTACCCCCACCAAACTCTTCCCGTACCCCTGGGGGTACGCGTACCACACTTTGGGAAACACTGCAGTAATGGGCTGAGAATTCTTAAAGTTTGAATTGTTAGAGTTGATAGTGTTGGGGGTGTTAAGGTAGGAATTGTTAGAGGTGTTAAAATTGGGAAGCATTGACATCAGTTCGACTTTACAGAGTGTTTGTTGGTTTGGAGATGATCGTCTTGTGCTGACTCAACTGTGTCTCATTTACTTCCTCCAGGTATTATGACTGGCAAGTGTGTGAATTTTAGTCGTACAGAGAAAACCTGTGAAATCTTCGGCTGGTGTCCAGTAGAAATTGACGACGTAGTTCCTAAGTATGGAGTAGGGCTGCTACATTAGTATGCTGAAAGTACTGAGCCCCGATCTTTTGCAAACTCTATGCTGCTTTATATTGAATCCCGTTCATCTAGCTAAAGATTGCCTATCATTCAAATCACGGATGGGCCAAAACCAATTTCTGGCTATTGTTGTGGCATCCCCAAGGGGTGAAGTTGCAGCATCTTTCATCCTTCCAGACTCAGTGTTGCTGCATTTTTTGACCAGGCGGCACTAAACCATTCCACTTTTCCCATCTGCATTGGGATTGGGTGGGACAAACCAGTGAGATCTCTGGGATCATCTGGAGAGATTCTGCTGTGGTCACCGCCTATGCGGTGCTCTGCAGCAGGGTCTTCTCTGTGTTGGGACCCACACTCTAGAATGCCCTTCCCTCGGACATTTGTAGAGAATTAGCTATTTTATCTTTTAAGCACCTGCTGGAAAACCCTCTATTTTCCCAAGCATTTTCAGCATGAAAAAATGTTAGCTGAATAATATCTCTGTTTTTATATATTGATGTTAAAAGTTGGGACGTGCAAGAATATTTGTAACATTCGAAATTTGGCCAAATTTGGACGTTTGAATTTGAATTGAAATATTGGCACATTTGAAGACTGACATTCGAATTTGAATTGAATGTTTTGATACATTCGTGTGAACCTTCATATGGGATTCGTATATGGGATTAGTTAGTTAGTTAGTTAGTTAGTTAGTTAGTTATGTTTCTATCCCACCCTGTACCCAAAGGTCTCAGGGCGGGTAACAGCATTTAAAATCCAATACATTAAAACAATAAACCATCTATATTAAAACAAAAGTGTCTGCAAATAACTAGTAATGGCTACAAGTGGGAAGAGAAAACGTGTCTCCGTTTAACCAAAGGCCAGGGCAAAGAGGTGCATCTTCACTTCCTTCCTGAACGTATACAGTGAGGGAGCCTGACGCTCTTCAGGAGGGAAATTATCCTATAGCCTGGGGGCCACCACGGAGAAGGCCCTCTTCCAAGTGCCCACCCATTTTACTGCTGAGGGTGGTGGGAGAATCAGAAGGGCCTCCCCTAATAAAGGTACGTTAGCCACTGGGCGATAGTTGTTTAAATCTTCCGGATCCAGGGAGGCCCTCTTCAGGAGGGGTCATACCACTGGCTGTTAAACGGCTGGGATTCGTATGCTATTTTTATGCATTCGTATGGGATATGCACAGGACTGCACATTCGTACCGAATACAAATCCTACCACATTCGGAAGGGATCTATTTGAAAGTATACAAATTTTCTTGCAGTTGACTCAATATGAATCAAATGCAAAACAGATATATTTTGTCCGATCTGTTGTTACCCGCCCAGAGACCTTTGGGTATGGGGCGGGATAGAAATGGAAATAAATAAATAAATAAATAAATAAATAAATAAATAAATAAATAAATAAATAAATAAATAAATAAATAAATAAATATTTGTGCATATCCCTAGTCATAAGTGCTTTAAACTAGGTTCTGAATTTATCTTTGATTTTTCTGCATGAAAAAGCAGTGTACAAATGTTTTAAATAGACGTCTTCTTGTTTTCTAGTCCACCCCTGCTGCTAGCTGCAGAAAACTTCACCTTATTTATCAAGAACAGCATCACCTTCCCCAGGTTCAAAGTTGCAAGGTAAGCGGGGATCCTCATGGGGGTCAGAGAAGAAGGTTTTTCCTCTCTGTTCCTACATTATATCCCAAGTTTTCCCTTTCTTGGCCCCTGGGCAAACTACCTGGACATTGCTTGGGAAATCCAACACATAACGGTTGGAAAAGAGTTAGAAACTGTCAAACAAAATCAAGCTTCCAGGCAATTTGATGTACCACAGGCAGACCCTCTATGCAGTTTTATTGACAAGGATACAGAAGTGGTTTGCCATTGCCAGCCTCCTGGGAGAGGCTGGGGAGTGAACCAGCAACCCTCTGCTTTCTAGACAGTTGCTCTACCCCTGAGCTACAGACACTCCCATACCCCATGGGCACCTCTATGCAGTTTTCTTGGCAGAGATGCAGAAGTGGTTTGCCATTGCCTAGGGGCTCAAATTAGCCACCCTTCCAACCAGTTTGCTCCACCACTGAGCTGGCTGTGCTAATATGAAGCAAAAAGATGGTTCAGAGATGGTCACATGGGGCCTTTGTGTTCTCAACCCACCTCTAATCCATCTTTTCCAGTCTGAAAATGCCCATGGGGAGAGGCTGGCATGTGAACAATCCCACCTGCGTATGGTTTCTAATCAGTTTCTAAATCAGCTCAGAGATTCTCCTCCTCCTCCTCTTCTTCCTTAGTGCATAAGAATCTCGCCTAAGCGTGGCTTTCATTTTTCCGCAGGCGCAACCTGGTTGAGACAGTGACCAAGAACTACCTGAGAAACTGCACCTACCACAGACTCCGAGACCCCTTGTGCCCAGTGTTCGAACTGGGATACATAGTTCAAGAATCTGGGCAAAGGTTTTCTGTGCTTGCTCACAAGGTGACAGCAGGGTACCTCTTGAGGCAATGGGAAACCAATGGGCGGTGGCTGAGCTTAGCCAAATGCTCACCAAGCGCGTCTGGTACATGCTTTTGTGTCTTGACTGCCTCTCGCACTTCACAAGGGGCTGCCCTTGGAGACGGCTCAGGAAATTGAGCATCTATGGCAGGCCTCACAGCTAGAGATGTGTTGTGTGTGTGTGTTTGATTCGAATCAAATGTGAGGAAATTCACATTCATTCACATTGGAATGTGGTAGGATTCAAATTTGGTACAAATGTTCTTCAAATGCTATCTGAATCTGCTTTGAATCTCTGCTGCTGGTTGCGCCTATGAATCTGCTCTGAATGAATCAAATATGCTCTGAATCCACTTTGAATCTGCTCTGAATCTGCTCTGAATCTGCTCTGGATGCACTGCAGAAGTAACTGGGCAGATGTCATCTGAGATGTTGTGCAAGCATGCTAACAAATCACATCACATGTTGTGTGGCGCACATGCGTGGCACGCCGAGCACCTGCCCAGTCACATCTGCAGCGGATTCTATGCGGATTCAGAGCGGATTCAGAGGTGTGACTTGAGGCAGGGATTTGAATCAGACTCTCATAGCGTTCAGAGACCATATGCAGCGGATTCGTATCCTACCACAATCAAAGGGGCTTTATTTGTACGAATTAAAAATTCCTTTGCATTCAGTTTGATTCAAATCATGCAGAAAAAAATTCATCCCCATCTCCAGATGGCACAGATCTAGCCTTCTGCAGCGGCGAAGGGTAGGAACAAAATGCTTAGACTTGGAGCATCCTTTTCAGCAGCACATCCTCTGGGGGTTCTGAAACATGGGATGGGGGGTTCCACTAGCACTAAGTACCCATTAGGGACCCATTAAGGACCCATTAGGCTCAGAGCAGGAAGACCCCATTTCCTCTGGAGGCCCCATTGGAGCCACATTTGTCTCCACCAGTTCTAGTGAAATCTGGATTGAATGGGTCCTTTCAGGACCTATAAGCCAGATTTCCTGTAGACCCCATTAAAGGGCTCTACAATAGGGTCTTCAGGTAACACATCCAGATTATACGGAGCACGTTTCCACCACGATTGGGCAATAGTGTCCAGGAGGGCTCCAGGGGGGGAGGGCACCCATTAGGGGGTGCCCCGAAACCCAAAGCTCTGAAGACTGAGCACAATCTTCGAAGCCAGCTCCTGTCCCACAAAAAAACTGGGGTGATGGCGGGCCCCACATGGGTCGATCCAGATTAGCCACATTGATGCTCCAGCATTTCCACTACGGGCAGGCTAGCACCCATTGCTATTGGGTGCTGCACCAGCTGTTGGGACGCATTGGGTACCTTCCTTAATCTGGATCTACTCGATCCGGATTAGTTGAAGGACCCATTCCTTAGATCTGGATCATCTTAGATCCGGATTAAGGGAGGTCAGTGGAAAAACCCCATGGAACCATCACATCTGCATATCTCCTGTGTTCTGGAACAAGGCCCTTGCTCATCTAGTAGGCCTGATTAAATGGGTCCACTGGAGATCCAGAGTAGGGATGTGGTACGAATATTTGAAACATTCAAAATTTGATCAAATTTGTTCAAATCTGGACATTCGAATTGAATGTCTATAGATTCAAATTTAAACATTCAAATGAATTTTGGATTTTCGAATCTATTCGTTCAAATTATTCGGACATGCGCATCTTTCCCACATCCATATGCATTTGTACAGATCTGTACTGGATGAAAACAAGATGCATACAGGATGCATACGGGCACATACAAACGTTGTCGACATTCATATGTGCAAATTCGAATCTAAAATTCAAGCAAATAGATTTGAATCTATTTGAGTCAAATTGAATTCAAATTGTCGGGTATCCAATTCAAATCTAATTCCAAAAATTGCATTTGTGCACACCCCTAATCCAGACTAAAGGCCTCTTAATCCACATCTGGCTCCCTCCAGTGCAAATGGAGCCAGGCCTCATTAATGTGTGGATGAGGACCGGGAGGCTCCTGAAACCGGATAACAGGTAGGTGCAGAATGGGCCCTTGTCTTGATGATCACCAGTTCAGTTCTTCACAAAGCCACTGAGATCCAGCCAAGGCCTAAATTAGTTTATACTCTTTTTACTTTGCAGGGTGGCGTGGTAGGTATCACCATCAGTTGGGACTGTGACCTAGACTGGCCCATAAAATACTGTGTTCCTGTCTACAACTTTCATGGGCTTTACAACGATAACAATATCTCCCCAGGATTCAACTTCAGGTATGACCATCTCTGCTGGCTAATCTATCCTGCCATGTTTCAACACTCAGGCTGCATTCCCATGCAAGATTAAATCGGAATCCAATCCGTTTTCGGTATCATCCATTCCCATTAAATTTTTTATTCCCAAACTTTATGAGGACTAAATTGCTGCAATCTGCAGGAAAAAACATCCTTGGAAAAACTGTTCTTTGTCCCATTTTGTTGGCATTTTTTCCCAATGAGAACAGTCCTGAACCTGCCTTTCGAACTGTCCGCCCCCCCACCCATATCCTTCTGGCCAATGCTTGCCGCCACGGTCAGTATGGCATTAGATGGGTGGGATTTCACATCTGGGAATGTCTGCCCCTGCCCTTGCTGTCTCTGACCCTATTTTACGGGGATCAAAAGTGCTGAACATTTTTGTGAATGTTAAATAAAGGATGATAAAGCATGAGATAAAACCACCGATCGCCAAGCGTGATCTTGGCTTGGTTTGGGGGTTGTTTTGCACATGAGCGCTGCACCGTTTTACCGGGGAAGTGCGGTCCTGCTCAAAACAGCCGACAGCCACCCACGGTCAGGGAACAGAAGAATTTGGCTTCTCCAGCCACAGCCATTCCACCATTTCCAGGATGGGGAGTTCCAAGTGGAAAGAAAACCTCTGCTGGCTTTTTTCTGCCATCGCAACCGCAGGTGGCAGAGGGGTCGGTGGGTGTGATTCAAGGGTGGGCCACATCACGCTTGCTCTCTATCAGGAAGAGGAGTGGGAGGATCAAAGGACAAGGGGCGGAGAGGAAAAGACCCTGTTTCTCTGTGCTGGGGATTTGTGTGGTTTGAGTGGGAACTGCAGCATTCTAATTGAGCCTGAGTTATCGTCAAGCAAATGGGAACAGCCAGAATGCGCACTTGGCTCTGAACCCAAATTAAAATAGTCAATTGGGAACATGGCCTCAGCGCACAACTAACAGATGACGTAGTCTAGTAGCCTGTTCTCCCAGTGGCCACCATCAGGACGTCGTACACGGAAGTCCACCATCAGGCCAGGCCCTTTCAGGGCCTAGACTTTAGAAGTATGCCATCCCCTCGCAAAAATAGCTGAGGATGCCCAGAACAGATGCTAAGAAGAAGGGTTTCCAGCCATGCTCATCTGCTTCCTTGCCCAAAAGTTCTGGCTCTGGAATGAAGCACTGAAGGACAAGAGAGCTGAACTTTCTTCACAGGTTTCCAGAAGGGTTAACTCTTTCAGTGGAGAAAGGGAGAGCACAGAAAACCAGCAACTCTTGTGGTTTCTTCAAGATGAATAAATCTATTATACTATCACGTTTTCTTGCCCACATGTGTTACAAGAACGATTGTACATGCTGGGGTGGGAAATTACAGATCAGCCAGCCACAACTGTGAGCAGTGAAGATGTAACGGCATTCTTAACGGCTGTCCTCAAGATGGTAATCAAGTGGTATAGATGCTAGTGAGGTTCACACAACACAATACTGCAACCTCAAAAGGCAGGGTGCAAAAGGAAGACAGTTTGGAAGGTAGAAGCAATCAGCAAAATTGGAAACGTTCATCTTGCTCTTCCGATTGCCAGCGGAGGTAGAACAGTTCAAAAGGGGACAGAGAGACTCAGTTCTCTTTCTGTCCTGGCTTGACCCCACCTGACACGATGGCGGTTTGGTGAGATCAGCTTTGGATCAAGAGGCCTTTCTGCCTGGAACTTTAATCCAGATGAAGGGTCCATGAATAGATAGCATCTTCAAGACCACATAGATCCACATGTAAATATGGATTTGTGAGGCCACAGTTCCTGCTGGTCTTCTCTGTCTGAACAAGACAGAGACAGATCTGGATAAAAAAGGCCCTTAATCTGGATCTAATTGGGCCTAAATCCAGACCGAGATCTGGGTCATGGGAGGTATACAATGCAGCTGCTGTTGTAGAGGGGCTGTGAAGGTGTTTTTGCAATTGTGCCATAACTCCCTAGATTCATTCTATGTGCGGATGCCCCCTTCTTTGTTCCGGATTAGGGATACGCACAAATATTAACAACATTTGAAATTCGTCCACATTTAGACATTTGAATCAAACGTTTTGGAACATTCATGTGAAGCTTTGTGACCCTGGGGAGATGGGAAAGCAGATGCATCAATCACATCAGCAACGGATCCAGAGCGGATTCAAAGTGGACTGATTTGATCTGTTCAGAGTGGATACGTAGGAGATATGTAGGCGATTCGTAGGTGATTCACAGCGGGGATTCAAATAAAATTTGTATCAAATTCAGATTCAGAAGGGATCTATTTGAATGAATGCAGATTTTCTTGCATTTGATTCAATATGAATCGAACCGCCCCAAAACCATTCCAGATCAGACAGCCCTCTCACAGATGAAGACCACATTTATCTGCAACAAATCCAGATCAGTGTGCCCACAGCAGTAGTCCTGTTCAGACAACACGTACTCAGCAGCTTTTTGATCCAGATTAATAAGGATAGAAACATCACACATCTCCTAGTCAAAGGGTTTGATTCCACCTTCCTCCATGAGGCCAGCTGGGTGGCCTTGGGCTAGTCACAATTCTCCTTCTGACCTCTCACAGCCCTACCTACCTCACAGGATACCTGTGGTGGGGAGAAGAACAGACGCTTTGTCAGTTGCTTTGAGTCCCTGAGTGAGAAAAGTGGTGTATAAAAGCCAGCTCCTTGTTGTAGCCAGCGTCACACAATTTTGTACATCCATCTTTTTTGTGTTGTTGCCCTGAAAGGTACGCCAGATACTACAAAGAAAATGGTAGAAATCTACGGACTTTGTACAAGGTGTTTGGCATCCGTTTTGACATCCTTGTGAATGGAAAGGTAAATATGTACATCACAATATACCTGATATTCTTGTTTCTCCAGATCATTTTGAAGAGTACTCTGTTCCCTTTAGTGTGATTTTGTTGTGCTTTTTTATGGAGAACGGCATCAAAAAATATTCACTTTCTGTACTGGCTAGGAAATAAGCTATTTAAATAAATTGCTTTCCTAAACCTGGTTATGACAGGATTTTATGACTTCCCCAGCTCCCAACAACCTTCTTGATATTTCTGTTTACTTACAGGCAGGAAAATTTGATATTATTCCAACCATGACAACCATCGGCTCTGGGATTGGCATCTTTGGTGTGGTAAGTATTCCCTTGATGTTAAGACTGTCTTCAGCTGTAATATAACGAGGAATGAAAACATCTCACAGTGCATTTACACCTAAGTTTTAATCCACTTTCAATCCACTTACAGACTGAGACAACCCATCAAGCTGTTTTGTTTCACCATTATCTGCTTCAGAAAAGCCACCTTTGGGTTAGACACTGTGGAAACAAAGTGACTAGTCACTTTGCTGTTGTGTTTTTTCACTCTGAAAGTGGACTGAAGCTGGATTAAAACTTAGATGTAGATGCAGCCTGGACTCTTTATCCCTGTCATCTCTTCCAACTCCACTATTCTATAATTTTATGATATGTGGCCATGTCCTGGCATTATTCAATTTAAGCAGGAATATTATTGTAATTGTTTGTTTGTGGCAACTTCAAACAAAAACCCAGTGCAACCTATGTAATAGCAGCTGAAGGAAGGAAGGGAGGAAGGAAGGAAGGGAGGGAGGGAGGGAAGGAAAAGACCAATGTTAGGGATAATGAATAGCGGTATTGGAAATAAAAATGCTAATACTGAATTTTGCAAAACGGTGGTCAATGGTGTGATTGTATCTGGAATATGTTGGTTTAGGTTACTTTGTATCTCAGAAAGGATGCACCATGGTTAGAAAAAGTTCAAAATAAAGGAACTAAAATAAAGGAACTTTTCTACAAGGTAAGTTTCATGTGTGCAAAGGGATACAGAAGAGATTATTTACAAAATATGACAACACAAAGGAGTGGAATACTGGAATATAAGAAGAGCACTGCTGGATGAGGCCAGAGCCCATCTAGTCCAGCATCCTGTCCCACGCAGTGGCCCAACAATGGCTTCTGGGCATCTCAAGCAGAGACAAGGCAAACCTTCTCCTGCTCTCCAATCCCAGCAAACGGACTTAGAGGCATCCTGCTTGTCCCCCCAGCCTGAAAGATGCACCTAGGCATTCACTCTAGTAGCCATTGATACATCTTTCATCCATAAATTTGTCCAAACCTTCCTTAAACCCATCTAGGCTGGTAGCTGTTACCACCTCTTCTGGCAGGAAATTCCAGAGACCGATGACCCTCTGGATGAAGAAATCCTTCCCCTTGTCTGACCTGACTCTCCTGCCCATCAGCTTCATAGATGCCCCCTGGTTTTAGTGTTGTTGAGTGATCATTTTTTTCTCTATATCCACCTTTTCTATACCATGCATAGTTTCATTTACGGTACTTAAGTCAGGAAGAATTAGGACACACAGAAGGGTTTGTATGGTATCCAAGAACACATCTCATGGTAGCAAATTCCACAATTTAACTATGGGTGTTTTTCCACTGTCACTAGAAGTACCCATTAAGTACCCATTAATGGGTACAAAAATGCCATTTTGTACCCATTAATGGGTACTTTTAGTGACAGTGGAAAAACACCCTAAGTGTTCCATACATATACAGTGGTACCTTGACATACGAGTTTAATTCGTTCCGTAACTTTGCTCTTATGTCAAATCGCTTGTATCTCAAAGCAATTTTCCCATTAATCCATTCCAGCTCCCAAAACACGACCTCAGTTGTTTTTGTTATGTACTGTACTGTATTTACATACTCGTATCTCAAATCTTGCTCTCATCTCAAAGCAAAATATCACTCGCTCGGCGGCTTGTATCTCAAAACACTTGTATGTCAGGGCACTTGTATGTCGAGGTACCACTGTATATATATACCTGTCCTGACTGCTCTACAATTCAGTTTCAATATCCAGAATCCCAGACATAACAAAAGGGCACCTCAGAAAGATAGTGTGCTGTCCTTGTGTTCCCAACCTTTTCTAATCCGCCTTTTCTAGCTCAGAAGGTTCAGGAGAGAGGAGAGGGGCAGACTGGTGTGTGAACAGTCCCAACCCAAAGCCTTCTCTAAAGTTGTATTCAGACATAACAAAAACAGCACCTGAGGGGCGCCCCAGAGAGACAAGGGCCTTTTCACACGAGGGGTTTTTGAACGTGTGGAGAACATGCAGGGATGCAGCACTCGCACCTCAGGGGCGGCTGGATCCATTCCAGATTGGTCCAAGCATCCCAACGCGCTCTTCACGCGTTCCATTCGGCATGTCCCCAGCTGTTCCAGAGGGAGAGTGTTCACATGCTCTCCCTCTGTGACAGCTGGACCCCTCCCCTGGGCTGCTCCAATTGGCTCCTCTGGAACCAGGGGTGGGCAGCCCAGGGGCCTCCTTTCCCTGATGTCTCCAGGAGCCGAGATAGTGGTTCCTAGGGCCAGCAGGACCCACATCCTACACCCCTAACCCTCTCCAGGGGCTAGCACCCACGTTCAACGCTGCACAGCACCTGAGACAATTGGCCTGGGTGCGCTCTGCGCGTGTGTGGGGGCATTCCCTGATTGGTCAGGCACCTGCACATGCGCAGATGGCCAGTTGAAGCCAAGCGAGTGCCTGACCAATCAGGGAGCGTCCCGCATGCATGCTCAGAGTGCACCTGGCCCGATCATCTCAGATGCTGTGTGTTGCTGAACAGGTAAGTGCCGTTCACACAAAAGAGCCCTTGGGGTGGGGTGGGGGTGTAGGATGTGGATCCTGCCAGCCCTAGAAGCCGTGATCTCAGCTCCTGGAGACAGCAGGAACCAAGGGAAAGGAGGCCCCTGGGCTGGCCACCCCTGGCTCCAGAGGAGCCAGTTGGGGCAGCCCAGGGGGAGGGTCTTCAGCCCGAACGGGTTGAGAACAGTTCCCCGTTCGCATGTAGGCAGGTAAAGGATGTGTTTGGAATGCATCTTTTACCTGCCAGTGCGAAGGGGAAACTGCTCTCAACGTGTTCGAGCCAAAGCGTTCCAAGGCATCTTTGCTGTAATGCGAAAATGCTTCAGGTGTGGCCCTTGTGTTCCCATCCCTTTTCTAATCCACCTTTTCTACCACCAAATGTTCAGGGGAGGTGTAGGGTGTCGTGCAAACAAATCCACTCCAAAGCCTTCCTAAGATACCTCAGAGGTGTGGCTGCTCTTTTTACCATGCCTGACCGCCCCTTGACCCCTTTTGCTTCCATTAGGCCTCTGTCCTTTGTGATCTCCTGCTGCTGAATTTCTTGTCCAATCGGGACTACTACAAACAGAAGAAGTTCAAGTATGCGGAGCAGGAGTCAATGAAGCCGGTGAGTAGGCGCTGTTCCGGGTTACGTCCTGAGCTGTGGCTCCCAAGACGTGAAAGGAGAGAGCCTTGCCCTGCACCGCAGCACAGCATGCCAGTGCACTGCATTTGAACTGCGCCTTCGCTGCATTTACACCACACTGCGTATCACTTCACTGCAATGCACCACGTCACACTGTACATTACTCCACTGCATTTGCACTGCACAGTGGTTCCAATTAAAGTAATGCCATAGGAGAGGAAATATAGCTAAGCAGGTGTGCTCCTCCCTGCCCACTAAGGCCACACGCCCACTTCCTGGAATAGGACACACTGATGGGCCATCACCGTGATGTGGAACTTCAACCACTGGATTCCACAAGGACCAGATACCAAAGATCTGGATCTTCTAAATCCAGATTAAAGGAGTGTAAAGGGGTGTAGCGCTAATCTGGATTTAAGAGCCCAAAGACCCCATTACATCCGGATTTTGCCAGCACTCATGGGTACAGCATGTTCAGAGTGGGGTCCTAATAGGGTCCTTAAGTGTCTTGTGTGTGGACGGTACATAAGAGACTCATACCGATCGAGTACTTACGGTGGGGTATTCGTTGCTAGTAGAAAAGCAATCAAAGTACCAGAGCAATCATTTGAATTTGGATTTCCAGTGCTCCCAAATACCATGAAATTAAAACAAATCTTGTTGTGCGATCCTATCAGATATTGCACCTTCCCTGTTTGCCTTTTTCCTCGCATAATGCCAATGGCATTGTGACTTCTACTTGTCTCACTGTTTTCTTTGCTTCTCCACAGAATTCATGTGCCAAACCCAAACTCTGACTCCGCTTTCTCCCTCTCAGCTGCGTTGTCAGCAGCGCTGGAGTGTCCACCAGCCTGGCCAGTCAGTATTTGGACGTGTCTTCCCTCCCTTCCAGAATTGAGGAAGGGACATTTTATTGAACTTCCTACCATTTTCAGCACTGAGCATCTGAATGGCGCATGTCCAGGAGTCACTCAAAGAGAAATCTGGAAGGCTTCAGCTCCACACAAACCACAAAGCGGCCTCGGGGTTCCCATGAAGAATGGCGGCCAGCCATGTTGCAGAAAGGCGCCATGCTCTCCTTAGAGTAGAGTACACTCAGGCTGCGTACCCGAGCAATAAAAAGCTCATTAACAAGCTTCTTTTGCCTCTGAGCGCCCCTATGCACGGCTTTTCTCCAAGCTTCCAGCAGCACAAAAGGAGGAAAATGTGCAGGAAAAAAAGTGCCCTTTAAACAAGACTACCAGAGCACTTTTGGGAAACCACGGGTATTCCGAGCAACATTATGCATGGAGATGCTCCGTGGCAAAAGGGGCGGGGATTGGCAGCCAAGATCTCTGACCCTGGCTCTGCTTCTGCTGCCTGCCTGCACACACAGCCTTAAACATTCACACATCTCCTAGAACAGCAGCACCTTCCCTTCCTTTCCCTTTCTAAAGGTCAGAACTTTTAAAGAGCCAGAATTGTAGAGAATTGCAACATTGTTATCAGATGTGAAGTGGGTGGATTGCTACAGTGTAATGGCTGCTGTACGGGGTGGATTTTTAGTGATTAAAATCACTATCTTTGGAAGCAAGCTCTGGATCCCAAAGTGATAAATGGGTGGGCTTTGCAAGCAGGGGAGACGAACAGAGACCTTGTAAATATGGCTATTTTTCTTTTGGACTTGTCAGGGGTTGTTTCCCCAGCACCCTATCAAGCAGAGAGGGGGCGGGGAGAAAAAGATGTGGGCAAACAAAACATGCTTCCTTGGAGACGGTAGGTGTGTTTAAAATGTGTGTTTTACCAAACCTCATTGGGACGCTTATTCCGGAATTGAATGGCACTTTTGAAGTCCACTGGAATAGAGGGACAGTAGAGGAAAACTAGAGAGCCAAATAAGTTGCTTGGGGACTTAGCCAAAGTTGCAGCCAAATAGAATCCTGGGTGTTTTGGAATTTTGTTACTGTTGGATACCAGCGAATTGTGGCCAACTCCTGGTTGACAGCATGGGCACCCCTTTGCAGTTTTCTTGGCAAACATACAGAAGTGGTTTGCCATTGCCTTCTTCCAGGGAGAGGCTGAGGATCAAACCAGTAGCAACCTCTGCTTTCCAGGCAGTTCGCTTTGGCTAATGCAAGCAGGAAAGAAAAGAGGTTTTGCAAGTGAGAGGACACGGAGACAAGCAGGCTGCACCCGAGACCTCATCCAGCACCCACGGTGCCCATGCTTAGAGGAACTTTGATACCTGCTTCCACACATACACTATGCCTATCCTTTTGGCCGGCAAATTTGGGATGCAGAGAGTTACTTTGAAATTATTTATTTTTAAGAAAAACTGAGAGTTAAAGAGAGATGAAAATAAACGGCTAGTTTTTGTACTACCTCACCTTGCATTCATTGAATCAGCCCAAACCACCAACGCAGGGCTGCAGTTTTCTTACATTTCTGTCCTGCCTTCCCAGAACATCTGTGGTTGTTCCTCTCACCTAATAAAGAGAAGCAAGTTACGGCGTCTCCCAGTCAGGTTAGTACAGGCCGTGATTGCCAGGTTAGAAAGGAGCTTAAAGGTCATCTAGTCCAGCCCAATGCAGGATTCCTAACACTGCCCACAGTCCTGGGCTGCTTTTGCACTTAGCTTCCCGTCCACTGGATGGGAAAAGCGCATGACACACCAATGTGTACCGGCATCCACACTTGGAAACCCTAGTACACATTACACTAAGCCCCAGGCACCCGGAGACTTACCTGTGTCTGGGCACATGTCCAATCGCCAGCAGTGTGCCACCATTTTGTGTTCAGAGCCCAGTGCGATGGCGCGTGCACCGTTGCCATGGTGTCAATGACGCTCTGCGCATGCACTGCCGAGTTTGGGGGCGTCCAAGGCAGCAGTGCACATGCGCAACACTGGGAATGGTGAAAATGGGATGGGAAGGGTAAGGTTGGCGTGTGTGTGGTGTGGTGCATGATTTCATGCACTTCTGCTAGTAGCCGATATGGTAACATCTGGTAAGACAGGAAGCGTTGCTGGGTTGTAAAATGCCTCCTGCAAGTGTGGATGCACCTGCCCAGGTGTTACTCTGTTGTGAACTACGGCCTGTGGCTTTCCTGGTGTATGGCCATGCGCACTCTGTTGAATGGGATGAAAGACTGGGCAGGCTGAGCTCAGGGTGGAAAAATATAACATGCATGGAAGAGGCACATCAGATGTGGAAATAAAAGGTTAATGGGACAAACCCATCTCCATTCTCATGCCTGCAAAAGGGGTCTTTAGCTAAATGTAAAACTGATAGGAGACAGACAGAAGACGCTGCATTCACACCTAAGTTTTAATCTAGCTTCAGTCCGCTGTCAGAGTGAGAGAACCCATCAGCAAAGTTACAAGCTCTTTTCTCTCAGAAAAAGCGCCTTTGGTTTAGATAAAGTGAAAAGAAAATGACTAGGCATGTTGCCGATGTGTTCTTTGAAAGCGGACTGAAACTGGATTGAAGCTTAGGTGTGAACACAGCCAGAACAATTATGCCATTTTAGGCTGCCTTTTAAGCTAGCTTCAGTCCACTTTCAGAGTGGGATAATGCATTTGCCAAGGTAACACCCTTGTTTGCTTTCAGCCTTATCTAACTCAGATAAACCCACCTTTGGGTTAGATAACCTAGAAAGAAAATGACTCGTCACGTTACTGGTGTGTTCTTCCACACTGAAGGCGGATTGAAGCTGAATTAAAATCTAGATGTGAATGCAACTTTGTTAGACCCTTCTTGCCACCAGAATATGCTTCAAACTGCGGGCAAGCAAAGAGCAAAGAGAACAAAGAAAGGGAATTGGGTTGGCCCAGCAAATATGTACTGTTATTCATGGGAAATATCAACGTTTATTATCAATTGCCATTATTTTTTTCAAAAAAAAGAAAGACAATGTATAGAAGACAAAACAAAATGTAATAATAATAATAATAATAACCAGGGCTTACTCAAAATATTAAAAGCACAATTATATATGAATATAGACACATAACCTCTCTTGCATGAAGTTCTCATAAAATAAAATCACAGCCTCTCAGATCAGGTTATATGGAGCACCTGGGAGAGCATTGTGGTTTTCACCTGGGGCCTGAAGGAAGCTCAATCAGGCCCAAGGTGAGTCTTCCTGCAAAATGAATTCCACTGGCTGGGAGGCCCAGCTGTGGAAAGACCCTGCACACTAATGTGCCTGGGTTTGTGTGGGTAAAATGCAGGTGAGCCCTAAAACACACATCCAGACCCAGATCCATGCTGGCCCAGGAGACACATGTGGGGAGAACAGAAGGCTTGTCAGCAGCTTTGAGGCCCATTAAAGGTGATAAAAGTGGACTATAAAGCACTCTTCTTTTTCCTCCCCCTCCCCCTCCTCCTCCTGGTGACCTTGGGTAAGTCACAGCTCTCTTTCTGAGCTCACACAGCCCCACCCACCTCACAGGGTGTCTGTTGTGGAGGGAAGAACAGAAGGCTTGTCAGCAGCTTTGAGGCCCTTAAAGGTGAGAAAATTGGGGTATAAGAACAATTCTTCTTCTTTGTCACCAGCCCTGAACTGAAGCTTGCAAAGAGGAGCATCTTTGCCCCGGTGGACCAGCTCTTCCCAAGGGGGCAGAGGACATGGTGGCTGGAAGGAAGAAGCACCAGCAAATGAGGTGCCAGCGAAGTGCAGTTCTGGCAACAACTCCATTAACCCAGCGCCCTGCTGTTCCTTGGCAGCCGGAGTGAAAGAGCAGGCTTGAACTGCCACTCCAACAATGAAACAAAGGCATGTGATTGCAAAGCAAGCAGGGCAGGTTTACCACCCCTGGGATGGGCAGCAGTGCAAACAGGGATGGCGACATGAGATGCAGATTTCCTTTGTTGGTTATCTGGATTCAGCCATCATCTGGCAATGCCAGAAGGACCGCAGCTGAGCACCTCTGCCATAAGCCATCACCAGGCTACGGAAGCTGGTGATGAGAAACTGGAAGTTAAGAGAACCAGGGATCATCTTCAGTTCCCCTAACACCATTGACAAAATGAGGTGGTTCCCGGCAATGCACCCTGGGTAAATTGTGCAAGCCAAGGCTTCACCACTGCAGGATTAAAAACTGACCAGCAGGGGGCAGGGCTGTATCTGCAAAAGCATCTCTGCAGAACTCTTGTGGTCAGCATCAAACTTTGTGATTTTCTGGGCACCTTTGGGCCTTTTAACACCTTTGCCTGGTTTGAAGGCTGGCTAAGTACTAGAGTGCAATGGGTGCTCACACCTTGTGGCACATGATGCACCCAGAACTTACCCAGCGCTTCCCCAATGGGCATGGGTGCCGCCATTGCTAAAGGGACTGCGTGACACAGTGCACAGCCATGCCTGAAACAACCTGCCCGAGGCTCTATTGACCCAGAAGAAGAAAGGCAGGCAGTGGACAGCAGGGGAAGGTCGAGCCTTCGTCTTCTGCTTAGATGCCCAGAAGCAAATGGTGGGCCACTGGGTGGGACAGGATGCTGGACTAGGTGGGCTGTGGCCTGATCCAGCAGGGCTCCTCTTAGGTACGTATGGAGTGGATGGGCTATGGCCTGATTCTGCAGGCCTCTTATGGAATAGATGATGTGGCCTGATCCAGCAGAGCTCCTCTTAGGTTCTCATGGACTAGATGGGCTGTGGCCTGACCTAGCAGTGCTCCTCTTAGGTTCTCATCAACTAGATGGGCTGTGGCCTGATCCAGAGGCATTTCCGCACTGAATCGCGTTCGAAACCGAACGCGTTCAGGCGGAAAGCTTAAGCCAGCTTCGGGCGCTTTCCCCGTTCACACACAGACGCTCCGGAACGCGTGTAAACGCGTTCCGGAGCGTCTGGGTGCGAATGGTCAAAGCGCCCGAAGCTGGCTTAGCCGGCAAACGCCGGCCAGGGGCGCGCCGGCGGCCGCGGAGGCAGATCGACAATCAGCTGTTTGAAAAACAGCTGATTGTCAAAGCCGCGCGGCGTCGGAGGCGAGCCGGCAGGCGATCGGGAGACAGAAGCGGCGCGAACGCTTCTTCTCCCGAACGCCTGCGGACGGCTCGTCCGCGTTGGAACGCGTGTAGAGCACTTCGAAGTGCTCTACATTTCGAACGCGAAAGAGGCAGCTGCGGACACGTCGGGACGCAAGCCGCGCGCGGCCAATGCGGATGACGTGTCCGCAGCTGCCTTTTTCGCGTTCCGTTTTCGCCCGTGCGAAAACGTCTCAGAAGGGCTCCTCTTACTTTCTCATGGACTAGATGGGTTGTGGCCTGATCCAGCAGGGCTCCTCTTACTTTCTCATGGACTAGATGGGTTGTGGCCTGATCCAGCAGGGCTCCTCTTCGGTTCCTTTGGACTAGATGGGCTGTGGCCTGATCCAGCAGGGCTCTGGATCCTGTAGCGCCTCTGGCATAAACCAGCAAAGGTGGTCCCAGTGGTTCTTGGCACACTGGGGGCAGTGCCAAAAGATCTTAGTGGGCACTTGAAAAGCATTGGCATCCACAAAATATCCATCTGCCAGCTACAGAAAGCCACTTTGCCGGGATTTGCTTGTATCATTGGCCTATACATCACTCAGTTGTAGGCACTTGGGAAGGGCCCAATTAGAGATAACAATGACCAAAACCAGCATAAATATCTTGTTTGCTTTGTGTTAGTTGTTTTATGTCAATAATAATAAAATAATAATAATGACAGACCAACTACTGATTGACAAAATGATTCTGGAGAACGCAAAAGCCATAAAACAAACCTGCATATGACTTGGATCGACTATAAAAAAGCTTTCGATTCCCTGCCACATGGTTGGATCACAAAGTGCCTGGAAAACATCGGGATCAGTCAGAACATCACCAAATTTATAGAAAGTGCGATGAAACGCTGGAAGACTGAGCTTTTTGTTGGAAATGAAAGCTACGGACTGATCAACATCAAAAGGGGCATCTTCCAGGGGGATTCATTGTCCCCACTGCTTTTCATCATCGCTATGATACCACTGTCACTAATCCTACAGAAAACAAACCTCGGCTATCAAACTGCCAGGAATTCACAGAAAATTTCACATCTACTGTACATGGATGACTTGAAGCTTTATGTAAAATCTGAAATCGAGATCCAGTCACTGACCAACACAGTGCGAATATTCAGCAGCGACATCAGTATGGAGTTTTGCCTGGACAAATGCGCCACAGTGGTGAAGGTGTCAGGTGACCCCAGAAGGGTCCCCAATAATGGTGCATGTGACCGGATTGTTCCAGGAAAGGATCAGCAATATTTATTACATATTTACCTGCAGGGACGCACACCCAAAGGTGATGCGTGCCCCTCATTTCAGCCAACAGTCTTTTATACAAAATTACAAATAGGTGTGTCTCTCCTTCATCATCAGATAAAAACACTCAAATTAATATAGTTCTTAATGCACAGTACCTGGGTGGGGACTGAGAAGGACAGAGATAAGGAACTTCTGACATAAGCAGAAGGAGAGCAAGAGAGGGATAGTTTAAAACAACTTTTATCCCTTCTTATTAGTTTTGCTTATGATCAATACATTGCAAGCATTTATATTATAATTCTTGCTCAAAGAAAAATACCTTTTCTGTCCCGTTAGTCTTGCTCCTAATTTGGACAGACTCCCTTCTATCCCTCTGCTAGCCTTGAGTTTCTTGAAGCTAACATACCAAACATTTTACACCTCACTAACAATTAGCGCCTAGTCTTTGTCTGTGTTTAAAGATAAGGCACTTAAGAGGCTTTTTAGCTGTCTGGTAGGCGTATCCTACAAGACAGCGAAAGGGAGTTGCAAACAACTTTCTAGCTGTTAGATTATTCCCTATTAATGGTAGAGAATACCATTATATTTATATCTTCACTCTGATATTAAAGTTCTAACTTAACGCAAGCAGAGTATTACAGAAGCAAATTTGCATTAATTAAAGTTCCTTATTTCACCTTAATTCTTCTCCTAATCACACCCTGTTGCTACCTAATTTTGTAAGTGTAAATTCTCTTCTCCTTTTGCCTCCTATGCCTGCCATCTGTGGTCAAAAGATAAGATAAAGAACACAGGCAGGCGTTAACTTGGAGGGGAGAATTCAGACTTTTAGCCTGGTAATGTCAAGCATCTTGCTGTATTCATTCAAACAGAAGTTTTACCTTTAATTAATAAGTGCAATTAAAAGTATAATTAATTATTCAGTTCCTACAGTGGCACTGAAGAAGGGGAAGATTACTGAAAGTGAAGGCATTGAAATGCCAAATGGTCAAGTCATCAGGTCCCACCAGCCAGAAGCCTACAAATACCTTGGCATCTTGCAACTGGATAACATTAAGCATGGCCATGTGAAATCTGTGGTCAGTAAAGAGTACATCCAAAGGACTAGAAAAATCTTGAAAAGTAAATTGAATGGCAGTAACACCATTAAGGCCATAAACACCTGGGCCATACCAGTCATTAGATACACTGCGGGAATTGTGAACTGGACTCAGTTGGAATTGGGTAGGGATAGGTTCAGCACTAGGGCTAGGGCTAGGGCTAGGGCTAGGGCTAGGGCTAAGGTTGGGTTTAGGGTTAGGGTTACAGCGAGGGCTAGGGTTAGGGTTGATGCTATGCTTAGTGTTAGGGTTATGGCTAGGGCCAGGGGTAGGCTGAGGGTTAGGGTTAGGTTTAGGGCTAGAACTAGGGTTAGGGTTAGGGTAGGCTTAGGGTTAGGGTTAGGGTTAGGGATAGGGATAGGGATAGGGTTAGCGCTAGGGTTAGGGCTAGGGCTAGGGTTACGGTTACGGTTACGGTTAGACCTAGGGTTAGACCTTGGGCTAGGGTTAGGACTAGGGTTAGGGTTAAAGTTAGGCTTAGGGTTAGGGTTAAGGTTAGGGATAGGGATAGGGATAGGGATAGGGTTAGGGCTAGGGCTAGGGCTAGGGCTAGGGTGCTGGTTCAGCTTAGGGTTCAGGTTAGGGCTAGGGCCAGGGTTAGGGCGAGGTTTAGGGTTAGCGTTAGCGTTAGGGTTAGCGTTAGCCTTAGGGTTCGGCTTAGGGTTAGGGTTAGGGTTAGGGTTAGACCTAGGGTTAGACCTAGGGCTAGGGCTCGGGCTAGGGTTAGGGTTAGGGTTAGGGTTAGGGCTAGGGTTAGGACTAGGGTTAAGTATAGGTTTAGGCTTAGGCTTAGGCTTAGGCTTAGGCTTAGGCTTAGGCTTAGGCTTAGGGCTAGGGCTAGGGCTAGGGCTAGGGCTAGGGCTGGCTTAGGGTTAGGGTCAGGGTTAAGGTTTAGGGTTAGGGTTAAGGTTAGGGTTAGGCATTAGGTTAAGGTCAGGGTTAGCCTTAGGGTTAGGGTTAGGGTTAGACCTAGGGCTAGGGTTAGGCTTAGGGCTAGGGTCACGGTTATGGGTAGGGGTTGGGGTAAGGGTTGGGGTAGGGGTAGGTTTAGGCTGAGACCTAGGGCTAGGACTTGGGCTAGGGCTAGCGTTACGGTTAGGGTTAGCGTTAACATTAGGCTTAGGCTTAGGCTTAGCGCTAGGCTTAGGTTTAGGGTTAGACCTAGGGCTAGGGCTATGACTAGGGTTAGGGTTACGGTTACGGTTAAGGTTAAGGTTAGGGTTAGGGTTAGGGTTAGGGTTAAGATTAGGTTTAGGGTTAGGGTTACAGTAAGGGTTAGGGCTAGGGCTAGGGCTAGGTTTAGGGTTAGTCTTCCGGTTAGGGTCAGGGCTAGGGCTAGGGCTAGGGTTAGCGTTAGCGTTAGGGTTAGCGTTAGGGTTAGGGTCAGACCTAGGTTTAGACATTGGGCTACTGTTAGGAATAGGTTTAGGTTTAGGTTTAGGGTTAGGGTTAGCGTTAGCGTTAGCGTTAGCGTTAGGGTTAAGGTTAGCTTTAGGGTTAGGCTTAGTCTTAGCTTTAGGGTTAGGGTTAGACCTAGGGTTAGACCTAGGGATAGGGATAGGGATAGGGCTGGGTTAGGTTAGGTTTAGGTTTAGGTTTAGGTTTAGGGTTAGGGTTAGGGTTAGGGTTAGGGTTACAGTAAGGGTTAGGGCTAGGGCTAGGGCTAGGTTTAGGGTTAGTGTTTCAGTTAGGGTCAGGGCTAGGGCTAGGGCTAGGGTGATGTTTCATCTTAGGGTTAAGGCTAGGGTTAGGGTTAGGGTTAGGGTTAGGGTTAGGGCTAGGGCTAGGGCTAGGGCTAGGGCTAGGGCTAGGGCTAGGGCTAGGGCTAGGGTGACGGTTTGGCTTAGGGTTAGGGTTAGGTTTAGAGTTAGGGCTAGCTCTAGGGCTAGGGTTAGCGTTAGCGTTAGCGTTAGGGTTAGGGTTAGGGTTAGGGTTAGGGTTAGGGTTAGGGTTAGCTTTAGGGTTAGGCTTAGTCTCAGCTTTAGGGTTAGGGTTAGACCTAGGGTTAGACCTAGGGCTAGGCATAGGGATAGGGATAGGGATAGGACTAGTGTTAGAGTTAGGGTTAGGGTTAAGATTAGGGTTAGGGTTAGGGTTAGGGTCAGGGCTAGGGCTAGGGCTAGGGCTGGGTTAGGTTTAGGGTTAGGGTTAGGGTTAGGGTTAGGGTTAGTTTTTAGGGTTAGGGTTAGTGTTAGAGTTAGGGTTAGGGGTATGACTAGCCTTAGGGTTAGGGTTAGGGCTAGGGTGAGGGTTAGGGTGAGGGTGAGGGCTGGGTTACGTTTAGGGTTAGAGTTTAGGGTTGGGTTTAGGGTTTAGGGTTAGGGTTAGGCTTAGGCTTAGGCTTAGGCTTAGGCTTAGGGCTAGTGTTAGGGTTAGGGTTAGGCATTAGGTTAGGGTTAGGGTTAACCTTAGCGTTTTAGCGTTAGCGTTAGGTTTACGACTAGGGTTAGGGTTAGGGTTCGGGGTAGGGTTTTAGGGTTAGGGTTAGGGATAGGTTTAGGCTTTGGGTGAGGTTAGGGTTCGGGTTCGGGTTAGCCTTACGTTAGCCGTATGGTTAAGTTTACAACTAGGGCTAGGGTTAGGTTTTGGGTTAGATTTAGGGTTAGGGTTAGGGATAGGTTTAGGCTTTGTGTGAGAGTTAGGGTTAGGATTAGGGTTACGCTTTGGTTGAGGGTTAGGCTTAGGCTTAGGCTTAGGGCCAGGCTAGGGTGACAGTTCAGCTTAGGGTTAGGGTTAGAGCTAGGCCTAGGCCTAGGGTTTGGGTTAGCGTTAGCGTTAGGGCTAGGGTTAGGGTTAGGGTTAGGGTTAGGGTTAGGGTTAGGGTTAGGGTTAGGGTTAGGGTTAGGTTTAGACGTAGGGTTAGACCTTGGGCTAGGGTTAGGACTAGGGTTAGGTTTAGGGTTAGGTTTAAGAGGGTTAGGGTTAGGGTCTGGGTAAGGGTTAGCGTTAGGGTTAGGGTCAGGGTTAGGGTTAGGGTTAGGGTTAGGGCTAGGGCTAGGGCTAGGGCTAGGGCTAGGGCTAGGGTGATGGTGCCGGTTACAGTTACGGTTAGGGTTAGTTTTAGGGTGAGGGTTAGGGTAAGGGTTAGGGTTAGGGTTAGAGTTAGGTTGAGGGTGAAGGTTAGGGTTAGCATTAACATTAGATTTAGCTTTAGGGTTAGGCTTAGGGGTATGATTGGGGTTTGGGTTAGTTTCACATTAGGCTTATGGTTAGGGTTTGGATTAGGACTAAGGTTAGCGTTGCATAATTGTTAGGGTTAGGGTTAGCGTCAGGGTTAGGGTTACGATTAGGGTTAGTTTTAGGGTTATTGTTAGTGTTAATGGGGTTGAGGGCCTGTTTTTGTTGCTGTGCCAGAGAGACAGAATAGGGATGCTACTGGTGTACCGCGCAGCCCACTGCCCAATATCCTCCCTATCTGAGCTGGCTGAGGTGGTCTCGGAGGTGGTGTTGGAACTCCCCGCCACGGTGGTGTTGGGGGGATTTCAACATCCACGCTGAGGCCACGCTCAATGGACCAGCTCAGTTCTTTATGGCCTCCATGACAACCATGGGGCTGTCTCAGTTTGTATCTGGTCCGACCCATATGGCAGGCCACACCCTGGACTTGGTTTTTGCCTGAGAGCGAATTGATGGTTATCCGTTGATTGGAGGGCTGTTAGCCCCTTTTCATGGACGGATCACTCACTGGTGAGGTTTGGACTCACAATGGCATTCCCCCTCTGTGGGGACAGAGGACCTATTGAGATGGTCCGCCCCCGGAGACTTATGGAATCTCAACGATTCCTGAATGCCCTGAAGGATTTTCCAGTTCGCATGTCTGGTGCTCCTGTCGATGCTCTGGCCTCTTTATGGAATGAGGAGATGACCAGGGCTATTGAGACGATCGCTCCCAAGTGCCCTCGGCCCGACTATAGAGCCCAGAAAGCTCCTTGGTATTCCACAGAGCTTCGGGCCATGAAACAGGAAGGTCGACGGCTAGAGCGCAAGTGGCGTAAATCTTGCTGTGAATCTGACCGAACATGAGTTAGAGCACACTATCGTGCCTACCACGTGGCGTTGACAGCGGCGAAAAGTAGTTTCTTCTCCACTGCCATTGCGTCCTCGAGTAGCCGTCCAGCAGAGCTCTTTAGAGTAGTGAATGGCCTTACTAAATCTGGCCCGTTGAGGCGTGAGCCTCAGCCATCTAATATCTGCTGTGACAGTTTTGCAAAACACTTTGAGGACAAAGTTGCTCAGATTCGCAGAGGGTTAGATGTCACAATTGGACATAGTCTGAGGGAGGTGTCCAGAGAACTGTCTGGTCCAATTATTTTAATAATAATAATAATAATAATAATAATAATAATAATAATAATAATAATAATAATAATAATAATAATAATAATAATAATAATAATTATTATTATTATTATTATTATTATTATTATTATTATTATTATTATTATTATTATTATTATTATTATTATTATTATTATTATTTGTATACCGCCCTGTGGTGAACCAATCCGGGCGGTTAACAACAATAAATATAAAAAACATCATATAAGAATAAAACATTATGGTCCCTCCCCACCTTAAAAAGTATTAAACAATATGACATAAATAAAATATAATTTTGGATCAGTTTCAATTATTGCGGCCTGAGGACATGGACAAGCTGCTTGCAGGGGTGGGGCCGGCAACATGCTCTCTGGATCCCTGTCCTTCCTGGCTGATTAAAGCTAGCCGGCAAGGTATGACCAGGTGGATCCAGGAAGTGGTAAATGCCTCTCTGAGGGAGGGGGTGGTTCCATTGGCCCTTAAACAGGCTGTGATACGTCCCCTCCTGAAGAAGGCCTGCCTGAATCCAGAAGACTTAAGCAACTATCGCCCGGTAGCTAACATACCTTTCCTAGGCAAGGTCCTGGAGAGGGTTGTCGCTGTTCAGCTGCAGGCATGCTTGGAAGAAGCTGATTATCTAGACCCATTTCAATCTGGCTTCAGGCCCGGTCATGGCATGGAAACCACCTTGGTCGCCCTGGTTGATGACCTTATCCGGGAGAAAGACAGGGGGAATGCTACCCTGCTGGTTCTCCTGGACCTCTCAGCGGCTTTTGATACCATTGACCATGGTATCCTCCTGGAGAGGCTACGGAGTTTAGGAGTTGGAGGGAGTGCTTGGCATTGGTTCTGCTCCTATCTCCAGAGCCAATCTAAGATAGTGGTGATGGGAGAGACGGAGTCAACACCCTGGGAACTCACTTGTGGGGTTCCCCAGGGGTCAATCTTATCTCCTATGTTATTTAATATCTACATGAAGCCACTGGGAGAGATCACCAGGAGATTTGGAGTAAGTTGTCATCAATATGCAGATGATACCCAGCTCTATCTCTCTGTGCCATCTGAATCAGGAGAGGTGGTTGAAGTGCTTGACTGGTGCTTGGAGGCAGTAATGGGCTGGATGAGGGCCAGTAAATTGAAACTGAATCCAGACAAGACAGAGGTGCTGTGTGCTACAGGCTCTCGGGTCCAAGTAGTTGGGAGATACCCTGTCCTTGATGGGGTTACAATATCCAGGAAGGGACAGGTGCAAAATTTGGGGGTACTCCTGGACTCTGCGCTAACACTTGAAGCTCAGGTGGAAGCCGTGGCCAGGAGTGCCTACTGCCAACTACGGCTGGTGCGCCAATTGAAACCTTTTTTGAGCAGAGAGGACCTGGCCACAGTTATCCATGCTCTGGTAACCTCCAGGTTGGACTACTGTAACACACTCTACATGGGGCTTCCCTTGAAGACGGTTCGGAAGTTGCAGCTGGTGCAAAATGCAGCGGCCAGAGTGCTGACAGGAACATCTAGCCGGTGGCATATTACGCCGGTTCTAAAAGAACTGCACTGGCTGCCAATTCACTACCAAGCCAAATTCAAGGTGCTAACTTTAACTTATAAAGCCCTAAATGACTTGGGTCCCAGATATCTAAAGGAGCGCCTTCTCCCGTATCGACCTGCCCATGTTTTAAGATCTGGAGGGGAGGCCCTTCTGGTGATCCCTCCCCCTTCATTAGTTAGGAGGGTGGGTACCCGGGAGAGGGCCTTCTCGGTGGTGGCCCCTAGGCTGTGGAATGGTCTCCCCCTCGAGGTGCGTCAGGGCCCTTCCTTGTTCCTATTCAGGAAGGCGGTGAAAACGTTCCTATTCACACAGGCCTTTGGTTAAATGTTCCCCACGCTTCCCCTCACTGAAAATCACTGATGTTTTTAACTTTTCTTGTATTTTAAACTGTATTTTTAAATTTGTTTTATTTTGATACTGTTTTTATACATTTGTTTTTAAATGTTGTGAGCCGCCCAGAGACCCTCGGGTATGGGGCGGCATATAAATTTAAATATAAATAAATATAAATAAATAAATAAATAAATAGGATTAGGGTGACGATTACTGTTAGGGTTAGGGTTAGGATTAGGATGAGGGTTAGGGATAGGGTTAGGGTTAGAGTTAGGGTGAGGCTGAGGGTGAAGGTGTGGGGTAGGGTTAGGGTGACGGTTACGGTTAGGGTTAGGGTGAGAGTGAGGGTGAGGGTGAGGATTAGGGTTAGGGTTAGGATTGGGGTTAGGGTTAGAGTTAGAGTTAGGGTTAGGATTAGGGTGAGGGTGAGGGTGAGGATGAGGTTGACGGTGAGGGTGAGGGTTGCGTTAGGGTTAGGGTTAGGGTTAGGTTTGGGGTGAGGGTGAGGGTGACGGTTGCGTTAGGGTTAGGGTTAGGTTTGCGTTAGGGTTAGAGTTAGGGTCCGGGTTGGGGTTAGGGTTAGGGTTAGAGTTGCGTTAGGGTTAGGGTTAGGGTTAGGTTTGCATTAGGGTTAGAGTTAGGGTCCGGGTTGGGGTTAGGGTTAGGGTTAGGGTTAGAGTTGCGTTAGGGTTAGGGCTAGGGTTAGGTTTGTGTTAGGGATAGGGTTAGGGTTGGGGTTGGGGTTAGGGTTACGATTAGGGTTAGACTTATGGTCAGCGTTAGTTTTAGGGTTAGTTTTAGGGTTAGTGTTAGGGATAGGGTTAGGGTGACGATTATGGTTAGGGTTAGGGTTAGGGTTAGGATGAGGATGAGGATGAGGATGACGGATAGGGTTAGGGTTAGAGTTAGGGTGATGGTGAAGGTGTGGGTTAGGGTTAGGGTGACTGTTAGGGTGAGGGTGAGTTTAGGGTTAGCGTTAGCGCTAGGGTTAGCGTTAGGGTTAGGGTTAGGGTTAGGGTTAGGGTTAGGGTTAGGGTTAGGGTTAGGGCTAGGGCTAGGGTGAGGGTGAAGGTGAGGGTGAGGTTGATGGTGAGGGTGAGGGTTAGGGTTGCATTAGGGTTAGGGTTAGGGTTGGGGTTGGGGTTAGGGTTGTGTTAGGGTTAGGCTTAGGGTTAGGGCTAGGATTGCATTAGGATTAGAGTTAGGGTTTGGGTTGGGGTTAGGGTGAGGGTGAGGATTGGGGTTAGGGTTAGAGTTAGGGTTAGGTTTAAGGTGAGGGTGGGGGTGGGGGTGAAGGTGATAGTGAGGGTGAGGATGAGGTTGACGGTGAGGGTGAGGGTGAGGGTGAGGGTTAGGGTTGGGTGAGGGTGAGGGTGAGGGTTAATGTTGTGTTAGGTTTAGGGTTAGGGTTAGGTTTGCGTTAGGGTTAGAGTTAGGGTCAGGGTTGGGGTTAGGGTTAGGGTTAGGGTTAGGGTTAGGGTTAGGGTTAGGGTTAGGGTTAGGGTTAGGGTTAGAGTTAGGGTCCGGGTTGGGGTTAGCGTTAGGGTTAGAGTTGCGTTAGGGTTAGGGTTAGGTTTGTGTTAGGGATAGGGTTAGGGTTGGGGCTGGGGATAGGGTTAGGGTTAGGGTTAAGGTTAGGGCTGCGTTAGGGTTAGGGTTAGAATTAGGATTGGGGTTAGGGTTGGGTTAGGGTTACGGTTAGGGTTAGGGTTAGGGTGACGGTTACAGTTAGGGTTAGGATTAGGATGAGGGTGAGGGTGAGGGTGAGGGTAGGGTTAGGGTTAGGGTTAGGGTTAGGTTTGCGTTTGGGTTTGGGTTAGAGTTAGGGTTAGGGTTAGGGTTA